>BSBK01001245.1:2500-1207118 GCA_027943335.1 Chamaecyparis obtusa | reverse complement strand
ATATGTATATATATATATGTATATATATATATATGTATATATATATATATATGTATATATATATATATGTATATATATATATATGTATATATATATATATGTATATATATATATATATGTATATATATATATATGTATATATATATATGTATATATATATATATATGTATATATATATATATATATGTATATATATATATATGTATATAATTCGAGTATATATATTTATACACACACATATACATTTTCATATCTTTAAGTTTTCATGCCCTTTAGAAATTAGAATTTATATTCAAAAGACATAGAATTAGATCCCTTTATGGAGTTTCTTATAATTTCTGTTGCAATCTTGTGACTCCTTTGGTTTATATACTGTATACTAGTGTATGGATTAGATTGTTGTTACCTTTATTAAAAGGAAATCACTAGGTTTCAGATTGATTAAACAAGGAGGTATATTAATCATAGGAAGATTCTGGAGAAAGAATCATTTATGCTATTATTTGTCTACTCAACTAAAGGAGTGATCATTCCATTCTATAGTCTAGGTTGCTAATAAAAGTTTGATATATGTTGTAAACTAAAAAGTTAAAACTATGATAGATTTAAATTAATGGGCCATTTAGTTAATTCCTTTCATATATACTAAACGGTAGTGAATGCAGGAAAGGGGATTGAGTTTTTGATGGTCCCTCTTTAACAATTATTATTGCAGTAAATGTTTTGTAATTTATATGTTCAGGCAGTCTTTAGAACAAATAAGAATGGTATCCCCTATCATCCTAAGGTAAATAAAAGGATGTATTAATAATATAGATGCTATGCTAACAAGTATAATGAGATGAGGCCAAGTGATTGAACATGATAAAGTTTAGAAGAAATTCAAGATGAAGACTATCTACTTTAGCTTAAATCTTCAAAGAAAATTGTGAATCTGAAGCGTTAGGATTCAAGAAAGGAATGTATAGTGTTTTATGTAATGGGCTATGCAATGTATTTAACGTAAACTGTAATCCAATCTTAAATTTTGGGTACTCCCTCGAGATTGAGCATTGTAATTAAATTTAATAAATAACTATAGTTTTCAATTAAATAACATGAAAATAGACTTAAAAAGGCTAATTTTCATAAACATTAAAAACTATGGTTAAATCAACTCAGAATAAGCTGAAAATTTAAAATGGATGTCAAAATCCATTTTAAATATTAAAAATAATTTTATTTCGTGCAATTGCCAATAAAAAGTCCACTTTTGGAGGATTTTTAATAAAATGTGCAATCGGCCTAAAAAACCCACCTTTTCCTTTATAACTTGAGCAAGACAACTCTGTTTAACACCTAAGATAGCTCACAATGAGTGGAATTCTAAGGGCTATTAACCTGAGGGAAAAACAAGATTAAAAACTACTTACAAGAAGGGGAAAAATGAAAAATAAACTTAAAGATTGTCAAAAATCAAGTGCTTGTAGTCGGAGAAGAAAAACTCATTCTGACAAGCGTTTAGGGATTTAACTTGATGAAAACCTTTAAAAAGAATGCATAGATATGTTAGGAATAGTCCCAAGAGATAACTGAGAGGGGGGGGGGGTGATTCAGTTATCTACAAGTTTCAATTCTTTTTCCAATTAAGTATACAATAACATTAAGCATAAACACAATGAAAGAACAAACACAACACCACAATTTTGGTTATGGGGAAATCCAAATAGGTAAAAACCCTGGTGGGAATTGACACCCACTAAGAACTGCACTAGTGTATTATGATCCCTATTAGAAGATCTTGCAACCCTATTAGGAGTTGATCTTTACAATGCAATAAGTATAGTGACCTGGTCAAGGGTCGGACCCTGTTAGGAGTCTTTTACAATTAACCCTGTTAGAGGTGAGGACACACTGTCCGAAAGCACACTGCTCAAAGGGGTGAAGGCTGTAACCTTCTGTTTAACAGATACACACTATATCTGGATCTTGGTGAACTGCACGTAGACCTGCTAGCTTGATCAACTCCAATGAATAGCATATACTCTTTACTTGGTCACACAGACCTTCTGCTGATGGCTCAACACTTCGTACTCTCTGCTCTTCTCTTCTCTTACTCCTCATGAACCATACTTAGCAATCACAAATGACTTCCTATAAATATCTTTCCTCAAATGATATAATCAAGTTGGCCTATTAGAACCATCTTGAAATCATATTAGAGAAACAATAAAACTCTCCAATAACACCTTAGTTAGCTCTACTAAGCACGCAACCTATATTAGGACTATAGAACTCCATGTTAGTAGACGCCACGCTACACACAGTCGGCTCTGCCAAATTAACTCCAAATTTCTTCTCATCATGAATTATGTCATGCGCTCTTAACCAAACATTTTAAACTCTCCTCTTAGCCTAAATCCAAGCACACATACCGTGATGATAGGTGCAACTACCGCAATCATATAAACAATGTCGGCTCTTCTAGATAAACTTAGGAAACTATGACTGTCAACTGGACACTTCATAACTCAACCTGTACTGCATGTCTGAATCTACGTTCATGAACATAACATCATACATATGTCTACAACATAAGTATAAAGGTGCAAGGCTCTACTGCAACCATACGACCAATCACATACATAATTGTTCCTGGGACCTGTTAGGAACACTCATTGATATACACAACTATATTACTGTCTTCACTAAGAATCAACATCCGCGTCTATGATATCATGTTGATAACATATTCATGCAAAATTTTCTGAAGGCTCTCTCCATTAGGCTTCCACGCATACTGCTTACCATATGTTGTCATCAATGACAAACATATAGTCAGCTTGCTGGAAAATCTCCAACAAGATAATGCTACATAAAGTACAAATCAAGGATGACAAATTGCCTTCATGACACCTTATCAATGTGTTGAAACATGGAGGATGCACCTATGAATCCATGAGAAAATTGCATAGGGTTGCCACAATTTTGTGATGTCAAAATTGAGGACAACAACTAGCTCTAACTAGGTAACATACCTCATTTGTTCTTAGAAATAATGAGGAATATAAAATCAAAACCTCTACATGCCTTCATCTACTCCATTGGGATGTAGAGTCAGGGGACCAAAAACAAAAAGACTCAGAAAAGGATGACATGACTGACACAAAGAAAACCTAGAACAAACTTGTTCAAATGCACTTATTGAAAAACAAACAAAAACCTACCTAATTAAAGCTAGCTGACAATGCAAATTTTCATATGAAACCATTTACTAGCTCAATAAAATAGCTACCTTTTTTTAGCATCTTGCAGTACCTTGCATGTTTACATGCAACCTTGTATAGATGGAGTACGAACAACTAGAGCAATGATGTCAATGCTTGATGTAACACCTCTTGGAAGAGATGAAGAAATTCACCTTTTTGAAATGAATCTTATGTAATGTTGCTCCAAGATAGGTCCATGAATTCAAACTGCCTCTGCTGATCCAAAAATGCTTTTTTGACTTCTTCTTCAATTGTATCTTCATGTTCAAGTACACATGGAATTAATAATTTTCCATTGGCCTCCAACCAAGAAAGATGTCTGATGGGACATCCCATTGATCGAACACATTCTAATCTTTCCTTACATGTTGCATCTTTCTTGATAGGTTCATCAACCATGACATCCTCAAGATGATCAAAATGGGTTACCTCATTTCTTCCTTCTGCATCATGTTGGCTACAAATTTTAGACATAAGAGAATTATCTTCGATATTTGAACAAAATTTCTCTATGATGTTCATGATAAGATCCTCATCAAGTTTTGGGGTAAACATTTTATGCAACATTCATTCAAGTTCATGACCTTGAAACAAAGATGCACTATAGTCAATTTGATTGGAACCTTCATGCATGTCCATCTATTCATGTCTAATGACCTGATTATCTTCATTTTCTTGAACATTGGAAGAATGAATTTCATCTTTCTAATTTTCATCAATTTCCTCCTAAGATTATGTGAACTAGAAATAAGAGTCACCATCTAATTCTACTTCCTTTTCCTGGAAGAGAATAGCAAGATCACTAACCTCATATTCAAGATGCTTCTTTGTTGCCTTTATTGATGGTCCCTCAATAGCCGCGAGTTTATTAGGTGATGAAACTAACTGTTGTTGATTCCCACAATTAGGATTATGAGAAACATTTGGTAGAGGTGTCCTTTCTACATCCTCATGAGGAATGAAGAGCATACCTTGAGCTATTTAATTTTTGAGAGAAAGAAACTCATTTTCCAACCTTTGCATTACAGGATCCATCCTTGTAAGGGAATAAAATGAATCAGAAGAGGGATTACTTTCTTCGGACCCATTTGCTTCAATTCTCATCTGTCTAGCAAGAATGAGGTCATCTTCAATTCCAATTGCCAAAGCTTTTGCAACTGCAAGAGTAGCCGAGGTTGATATTCTTAACATAAAATTGACTTTGGGAATTTGTGCATTTACAAAGAAGCGCTTCAAATTTGCAACTGTAGGTTGAGCAATAGATGGAATCCTTCGTGTCAATTCATTGAAATGAGTAACAAATTCATGCATAGGAATTTTAGATGCCTTCTTCAGTTGGATGAGTTGGGCCAATAGCACATGAGCATCTTTGGGAGGATTGAACCTTTCTTCAAACTTGGCTATGAGAGTAGCCCAGTTTGTGATGGTCTGTGGTGCAAGGTGGTAAAACCAATTAGCAACTACACCTTGGAGAGTTTCCACAAACAAACTCACAGACACATCCTCATGTTCAACATCATGAACACCACATGCAATGCAAAAAGCAACAATATGTTCATTAGGATGTTTATGTCCTTCACCAAAGAACTTTGGAGAATTGTTCAACGAGCCAACAAGAAGATCATGTAGAGGGAGAGATAGATTCAATGGACCAAAATAATTTCACCAAGGACATTGGGCCATTTACATGTCCTTGGTAAAATCTTGAAATAACTATAAGAAATAAATTAAAATGAATATTTACAATGAAAAGGACATGGGTATACTTCAAATGAAAGCTTGAGGCTTTCGAATGCGCGTCGTGCCCCCAGAAGAGTCACCAAAAACTCTTGGCTAAAATTTTGTAAGCTGCTAAGAATACACCTTACAAAATTGTAACTTTAGACAATGTCTCATGATATTTCTCTCTCCTCTCAGCAATAGGGGAGGCTCCCTTCTTACCATAGGTGGCTTCAACAAGAACTTAACTAAAATTACAAAAAAGTCATTTCTCTTAATCAATTCCTCTTTTTTTAGGAACAATTTGCGTTCGACTACTACTTTCCAACTCTACAAAGATCTCCTACTACTATGATAATACTGGTGACCCTAGAATTGACATAAGAACAATACCAAGGACAATAGTTTACTTTATATTTGGTGGATTAAGAACAAGGGCCAAAAGTCTCTTATAATTAATCATATTTGAAGAATAACTAGAACCAATAGTGAGGCACAAAGTCTCTCACTAATAATCCTAAAATTGAAATAAAACACTCAAAGATGAAGCTCACAATCTTCAACTCCTAGTATTTGTAGCCACTACTAACTATACATTTTTTTCCTCTTGTAGTACAAAGTCTTCAAAAGTTCAAATTGGCTCTGAATGCAATAGGCAGCTCAAAGTCTGCACAATTGAATTCAAATCCCTCTTGAGAAAAACTCCAAAACTCACAATAAATATCTAGAAAATGTCGTCACATAACACCTTGAATCAGCACAAAGCTTGAAAGCAATTTGCCCCTTTTATTGAAAACAATTCAAATTTACATCTAAGCTCAAAGTCTTAGAGTATGGATACAAACTGGAAGAATTTTCTTGCCTTGCCAAAAGATGATTATTTACAATGAGCTCCCTCCTTTATATAGGAAAAGAGTGGAGAGAAAGGTGGAAAAAGAAGGGGAAAACCCTTAACCACCTTGACTTATTCCCTAACTAACTAACTAATTTTGACTTATCCAAAGTTTCATGCCTAATGCACTTGCAACTTGATTACATGTTACAACTTTGCACATGATACTATCACATGCGATTACATTTTTTTTACATTACATGTAATATGTCAAATAGAAATTACAAAGACATGATGAAAATATTCTAAGTGCCTGACAAGACACAGACCCTATTACATCATCCATTTTTGGTCTCCATGTTGCTACAGGATGTCTGATGTTGTGCTTAGGTTTAGTGGAAGCATATTGATCTGGAACAAGAACTTGCATCCTTACTCGTTTTGTAGTATAATGGTGGTTGTTTCTTGACAATCACGTATGTTTCTTTCCATTTTTGTCTTGAAAATATTCTACACATGCAATCATTCTTTCACCTCATTATAGGCTTCATTATGTGGTCGTTCTTTCCTTGTGTCCATCTTTCGTATGTGCATGTCTGGGGTTATGCATGTTGTCATTCTTGAGTTTCTACAAAAGGCCATAACGTGGTCTTTCAAGCTCAAACTTTGCATATATGGAAGAGTATGCATGTAGGATATAAGTGGAATGCCTTTGAGCAATGAAGGGAAAAGGATTTTAGGCAAAACCAACTCTTCAAATGATGGAAAAACTCAAATACAAGATTTTCTGAGAGCATTGCATATGGAGGGTGGTTGGACACTTTTGGGACAACAAATGGATATATGTGTTTGAGCCCAAAATGTGTACTTATATGGTAGAAAAACTCAAAATAGGTTTTTGGAGGGTAATAGCACGTGCGGACAAGCTTTATGCATGAAAAATGCATGGAAAATGAGTAGCATAACACATACTTATAATGAATTATTATGTTTTCATCATAAGCAAGTGTGCACGCAACCACCATCATGAGTTTTAAGTCATATGGTAGTGATATAAAAAGCACGAATGGAGTGCGTGCAAGCGTGAAGGTGGGATTTTTG
Organism: Chamaecyparis obtusa; assembly: GCA_027943335.1. Lineage (NCBI taxonomy): Eukaryota > Viridiplantae > Streptophyta > Pinopsida > Cupressales > Cupressaceae > Chamaecyparis > Chamaecyparis obtusa. Next base: position 1,200,218 of record BSBK01001245.1, on the reverse strand, counting down.
GATGAAAAGCATGCTGCAAAGTGAGCTTTCTCTCCTTGATAATTTCATACAAGAACGACGTTTTTACTCCTGACTGCATATGCAAGCAAGATGAAGCACTTGCATATGCAACTTGGAGAATTTAGATGAAAGATAGGAGCACATATAATATACAAAACAAATGCAAATCTGAAAATGAAATGAAGAGATTTGCAAATAGAAATGAAAGAACACATATATGCAACTTTTCCTTATGAAATTCACAAGAAATTTTACCTTTTTTCCTCAAGAAGCAAAGAAAGAAGCCTCTTTAATCTCTTATGCAAAATCTGAAAATGAAATGAAGATAATTTTGGATTCAGAAAGATTACATGAATTAGAGTTAAATAGATTTTGAATTTTGACTCAATCCTTGCAAAATGAATGCATTTTTTAGTCAAGATCCATTGCTTGCCAAGTGTGAGAAGATAGAGAAACAAAATGCAAGAGAATAGCAACAAAAATTAACTATTTCAAATGCACATGTAATGGCAATTAAAAATGGTATCTAGGGCATCAAATGTAACTTAAAAAGATTGATAGACAAGCTGCAAATGATAAACAATACCCAAGAACTCACCTTGGAAGAAAAATGGAAAAAATGGGTTGTTTTTAAGAAAAAATGCCCAAAAAATGCCCTAAACGAGCTATTTTGAGAGTAAAACACCTTTTAAAATGTAATTTTGATGATCCAAGAATGATCCTTGGGAAATTTAGTGCAAAATTGACCCTATAAGGAACAAAAATGGTTCAGTTTTGACCATGAATCTTGTGATTCTTTGCTTCAAAATACCGTTTTCTCCAAAAACACCAAAAAAAAAAGGGTTTTTAGAAGTCAAAAATATGCGTTTTCATGTTAAAAATTGCCACTTGCATAGGGATGAAGTAAATACGCATTTTTAGAAGGAAAAAACACATGTCTTTCTCTCCAAAATCGCAACCCAACACTTTGTTGCATAATAACGAGTTTTTTAGAAGTAAAAACACATGCTTTTTAACTCTAAAAAGCCACCTTTATATTTTTAAGTCATTACTCAAGTCAAAACACATAATGACATGATTTTTAAAGGCAATAACATATGTTATTTGGTTTGAAAAAGCCACTTTTACCTTTAAGTCATTAATAATGGGCTTTTAGAATGCAACAACATATGCAAGTTCAAAAGCATGTATTTTTTAGTTCAAATTCCCCACCGTTGTGCACTTTAAGTTAAAAATACATGCTACTGGGCTTTTAGAATGCAATAACACATGTTACTAGGTTCAAATTCCCCACTTATAAAGCCTTTAAGTCATTAAGGGCCCGTTTGGTTGCTAGAATTGATCTGGAATTGGAAAACGAGAATTGGGGAATTGGTATAGGCCAATTCTAATTTTGGTCCAAAATTAGAAGGTGATTTGCATATTGATATATGCTATGAATGATAAAAACCCCACCTTTATGCATATTAAAAGTCTCATGTAATTAAATTTAATAAATAATTATAGTTTTCAATAAAGTAACATGAAAATAGACTTAAAAGGGCTAATTTTCATAAAACATTAAAAATTATGGTTAAATCAACTCAGAATGAGCTAAAAATTTAAAATGGATGTCAAAATCCATTTTAAATATTAAAAATAATTTTATTTCGTGCAATTGCCAATAAAAAGTCCACTTTTGGAGGTTTTTTAATAAAATATGTAGTCGGCTTGAAAAACCTCACCTTTTCCTTTGTAACTTGAGCTAGGCAACTCCGTTTGATGCCTAAGATAGCTCGAAATGAGTGGAATTCTAAGGGCTATTAACCTAAGGGAAAAAAAATTAAAAACTACTTAAAAGAAAGGGAAAAATGAATAATAAACTTGAAGATTGCCAAAAATAAAGTGCTTTTAGTTAGAGAAGAAAAACTTGTTCTGACAAGCATTTAGGGGATTTAACTTGACAGAAACCTTCAAAAAGAACACATAGATAATGCTACGTAAAGTACAATTCAAGAATGATGAAATGCCTTCATGACACCTTATCAATGCATTGAAACACATGGGATGCACCTACAATTCCATCAAAAAATTGCATAGGGTTGCCACAATTTTGTGATGTCAAAATTAAGGACAACAGGATTAAAATATTAACCCAAATTACTGATGGAATATGGATGAAGTGACTGAGAGGGGGGGGGGTGAATCAGTCAACCATAAAACACTTCACAATTATTTCTTTCCAGATCCCTTAGGATATCTTAATGAATATTATATGTTTAACACTCGGTAAATAGATTGCAGTAACTTTGTAGGTGCAGAAAGTATTAGCAAAATTATCTTTAGATATTCATCAGCACTTGTATATAATTAAGATAGCAATTAAGAACACAAGAGACACAAGAATTTAACGTGGAAACCCAATATGGGAAAAACCACCAATGTATCTAGATACTGATTTTCACTTTTCTGAAGTGATGCCCGGTTAGAAGCCAACCCGGTAAAAGGTTACAAAACACACTGTTAGGTGTGACCTTGTTAGAGGATTTAATCACCCTACTAGGAGTGGCCTGGTAAGAGGTCTTGAAAACAATTCAATGGAATTGTCACCTTGTTAGAGGATTTACAATATGGTTGTTAAACCAACTCGGTTAAGAGATTTAGAATTCACTGTTACAATGATAAGAAGGTAACAATGAAAATGACCTGTATTATAATGCAACTGCCTTGCTGATTATAGATCTCTGTTCTGCATAAGTGTGATCCTTCCTGATTGAATATATCTCTGCTGCACCTCAAGGATATCTGGTCATCCTTCACAATTTCGCACACACCTTTCCTGTCTTTCTTCTATATATCTTCTGCTGTATTTCTTATTTATTTTTCACATTTGACCTTTTATTTATATGATTTTAGATTTGTCAAATCGACATTACTTAATATAACAGTCGGCTGAATTAAGTAAACTTTATTTGCAAAAATCCTTCAAGGGCCGACAGTGCTCAGTGACCATAACTTTCTACAATCTTTCGGAGACCGAGGGAACTCGGTAAACACTGATAATCTTTTTCTTCGATAATCGACTGAACTCGGTAAACACTAACTTTTCTTTGACGACCGATTGAACTCGGTAAACAATGAATTTCCTTTGACGACCGACTGAACTCGGTAAATACTGAATTTCCTTTGACGACCGACTGAACTCGGTAAATGCTAAATTTTTTTTTGACGACCGACTGAACTCGGTAAATGCTGAATTTCCTTTGACGACCGACTGAACTCGGTAAATACTGAATTTCCTTGATAACCGAGTGAACTCGGTAAGCACTAATCTTACTGCCTGGCAGACCGACTGAGCTCGGTAGGTACTGATTGTTGCGGACTATGACATTGTGTGACATCAAAGACAATACATAATTTGAGTAGCAATTTTCTTCAGATAATTGTTTCCAACAATCTCCCTCTTTGGCATTGATGGCAACACAATATGTCATAGCATAAGAAATTTTGAAAGAATTAGCTCGGTTCAGATTCAAATCTCCCTCTGTCAGCAAACTTCCTTTTTCTTGAAAATTCTTCCTTCTAACTATTGAAAATTTCTTGAAGTAATAGCAAAGACATAACAAACACTCCCTCTTTGACAACACATGCCAAAGACAATTCACATAATACCGGTGTAAATTAATGTACCTCAAGTACTGATTCATATGCAATGATTCCTTGAATATGCTGCATCAACTGGTTGATTTTCAATCATGTTCTGGTTGATGCATCACTAAAACTGTATTTAGTGAGCCTCGGATAGGGGAATGACCCCTAACTTACCTCTTAGATACACAAATGCATCCTTAGGTAATGGTTTGGTGAAAATGTCTGCAATCTGCTCTTTTGCATGAATATATTCTAATCTGATTTCCTTGTCCTGCACCAATTCTCTGACAAAGTGATATTTAATAGCAATGTGCTTGGTTTTGGAATGCATCACTGGATTCTTCGAAATGTTTATTGCACTGGTATTGTCACAAAATATAACAACTGGTTCTTTGATTTCAACCTTCATACCTTGTAATAACTGTTTAAACCAAACAATATTTGAACAATTTACTGCAGCAGCAACATATTCTGCTTCAGCTGTGGATTGAGATGTGCAATTCTGCTTTTTACTGGTCCAAGATACCAGTCTTTTTCCAAGAAAAAATGCTCCACCGCTTGTACTTTTTCTGTCATCAATGTTCCTTGCCCAATCAGCATCAGTAAACACTTTTAAATCTAGATTGCCTCCAAATTTATACCACAAACCATATTCTTCAGTTCCTCTTAAGTATCTTAAGATTTTTTTGATTGCCATCATATGATTTTCCTTAGGTTTTGCTGAGAATCTTGCTACTATACCGACTGCTAAGGCAATATCAGGTCTTGTATGTACTACATACTGCAATTTTCCAATCATAGATCCGTATAAGGTCTGATCTACATCTTTTGAATCATCATTTTTGGTAAGTTTCAGTCCAGTACACATGGGTGTACCAACTGGTTTTGAATCTTCCATACCAAACTTCTTAAGTATTTCCTTAATGTATTTAGATTGAGTAATGTATATACCATTCTTGCTTTGCTGAATTTGAAGACCAACAAAGAATTTTATTAAACCAAACATAGACATTTCAAATTCTTTGTTCATTTGCTCTAAAAATTCTTTGCACTGATCCTCATTCCCTGTAAATATAGTATCATCTACAAATATTTCTGCCAATACAATTTTGTCATCCGGTCCTTCTTTAATATACAGATTGCTGTTATCATTGGCTCTTTTGAAATTAATCTGAATCAAATAGTTATGGAGTCTTTCATACCATGCTCTAGGAGCTTGTTTCAAACCATATAATGCTTTGTGTAACCTGCAGACCATGTCCTTTTTATCTGGATCAACAAAACCTTCAGGTTGTTCAATGTAGACTTCTTCATCAAGAATTCCATTGAGAAATGCAGATTTTATATCCATCTGATATACCTTAAATCCTTTATGTGCTGCATAAGCAAGTAGAATTCTTACACCTTCTAATCTTGCAACAGGAGCAAAAGTTTCACCATAATCTATACCTTCTTCTTGAGAATAACCTTTACATACCAATCTAGCTTTGTTTCTAGATACTTGACCATCTTCATTCAGCTTATTCCTGAATACCCATTTTGTTCCAATTACATTCTTATCTTTAGGTCTAGGTACAAGAGTCCATGTTTTGTTCTTTTGTATTTGTTCTAATTCTTCATTCATTGCTTCAATCCAACTTTCATTTTCCAATGCATCTTTGATATTTCTAGGTTCAAAATCAGTAAGCAGTCATGTACCTTTTAGCTTGCTTCTTGTCATAGTGCCATCTAATTTGTTTCCAATGATTTGATCTGGTGTATGATGTCTTCTGACATATTTGGCTAGTATAGGTTCCTTGCTTTTTGAATGATTCATGATGTTGTCTTCTAGGATCTCTTCTTCAGGTTGCTCGGGCTCGGTAGATATTTGCTCGGTAACTTCAGGCTGAGACTCAGTTTGAATTTCTTCCTGTGACTCGGTTTGAACTTCTTCCTGTGACTCGGTAACTGTGCTCAGCTCGGTAGATATAGTTTCCTCATTGATAGTTGTGTCTGTCAATGTTTCAGGTTCAATGTAAACAAATCTTCTGTAGTTCTCAGGTTCCCTTTTGCTTTCTTCTTCAGTCTTTTTTGCAAACTCATCAAATTTTACATGTATACTTTCTATGACTTTGTGAGTAGACAAATTCAGACATTTGTATGCCTTACTTTTGCTAGAATATCCTAGGAATATTCCTTCATCACTTTTCACATCAAATTTATTTCTTCTGGATTCTTTTAGGATATAACACTTACTACCAAATACTTTCATGTAACTTACATTGGGTTTATAGCCATACCATAATTCATAAGGAGTTTTGAATGTGTCTTTCTTCAATTGTACTCGGTTCAAGGTATGAACTGCAGTGCTGATAGCTTCCTTCCAGTACTTTATAGCGATGTTCTTTTCTATCATTAGAGTCCTTGCACAATCCATAATAGATATGTTTCTTCTTTCTGCTATTCCATTCTGCTCAGGAGTTCTAGGAGCTGATACTTGCCTTTTGATTCCTCTTTCAATGCAAAAGTTGTTAAAATCATGGGAGATGAATTCACCACCTCTGTTTGATCTTAAGCATTTCAATCTTTTCCCTGTTTCCTTTTCCACTCTTGCCAAGTACCATTTGAACTTTTCAAATGCTTCTAAATTTTCTCTTAAATACATAACAGTCATCATTCTAGAATAATCATCAACGAAAAGAATAAAGAATTTATCTCTAGTATAGCTTTGTATTCCAATAGGTCCACATAAATCAGTATGCACAATTTCCAAAATCTCTTTAGACTGATAGTTCTTACTCTTAAAACTAGTTTTACTCATTTTGCCAATCTAACAATTCTTACATAGACCAGTATCAGGTTTCTTCAAAGTAGGAATGCCTCTAACCTTCTTGAATTTGCTTATTTTTATCATGTTATCAAAATTCACATGACATAACCTTTTGTGCCATAGCCAACTTTCTTCAATTTGAGCAATAAAACATGAATATTCACTGAGATCAAGATAAAATAAGTTACCTTTTGTTTGTTTGCCTGATCCAATGAGTTTTCCTTTTTCATCCAGCAGTCTTGCTTGACCATTCATGAATTCAACCTTGAAACCAGTGTTGATTAGCTGTGCTACACTTAGAAGATTATGTTTTAGTCCTTCAACCCAATAAGCATTATCACATATGAGTTCTTTGGTTAATGAGATTCTTCCTTTTCCTTTTATACAACAAGGTTCATTGTTTCCAAATCTTACATTGCCACTATCACAGTCTTCTAGGTATTCAAATTTTGTCTTGTCACCAGTCATGTGGTGTGAACATCCACTGTCTATTATCCATATATCATCTTTGCTTATATGAGAAATAAGTGCCATCTTATCTTCATCATCATCAGATTCATCTTTTATAGCAATAAAGACAATTTCTTCTTCACTATCATCAGAATCTTTAGCCATAAAACATGTTTTCTTACCTTTATCCTTGAATGATTTGAAATTCTTTTTGCCATAGTACTTGTGACCTCTCTTCTCTTCCTTGACTTGCTTGTTTGGGCACCTAGCTGCAATATGTCCAATTTCTTCACATGAAAAATAGATTAAAGGAGTTTTACCTTTATATTTACCTTTCCCTTTAGAGTACTTCTTTGCAAGTAATGCTTCTACAATTTCAAGATCACTATCAGAACTTTCTTCTGATACTTCTTCACTTTCTGACTGAACTTCTTTAATTTTCTTATTCTTCTTTAGTGAAACCTTGGCCTCAAATGATGACTCAATATTTTTGGAACTTGGAACATAGTTGTCATAGTTGTCTAATTCAAAGGCTGTCAATCTTCCAACTAAAGCATCCAAAGTTATATTGTGGTTTGTTTCACATCTTCTTTCTTGAATAGATGATACTCTTATTGCATAGATAGGGAGTAATGTTCTGAGTACCTTACTTATAACAGTTTCATCTGAGATTGTTCCTCCAGAAGCTCTAATTGCACTTACACTTGCTTTGATTCTTTCAACATATTTTGCAATGTTTTCATCTTCCTTCATATTCATCTTGTCAAACTGTCCTCTTAGGCTTTCTGCTTTGGCTCTTTTCACATTTGCATCACCACCATATATTTTCTTCAGTGTCATCCACATTTCATATGCAGTAGTGCATTCTTTAATATCATCAAATTCTTCATAGCTGAGAGCTGATGCAATGTCTATCATCATGGTGTTATGAGTCTTTTTCTCTGCAATGTCTTCAACAGTTAATGCGCCAGTAGGAACTGTGTATTCTTCATCAATGTATTTGCATCCTGAATCACCAATGGAAGCCAGATGAAGTCGCATGAGACCTTGCCATGCTGAAAAGTTATCTCTGTTGAGCTTAGGAATTTCCCTCTTGTAAGACATCCTGATCTTTAGCTTAGGTCCTTGAAACCCTTCCTGCAAGCACCAAAAGCTCTGATACCAATTGATGGAATATGGATGAAGTGACTGAGAGGCGGGGGGGGGTGAATCAATCAACCATAAAACACTTCACAATTATTTCTTTCCAGATCCCTTAGGATATCTTAATGAATATTATCTGTTTAACACTTGGTAAATAGATTGCAGTAACTTTGTAGATGCAGAAAGTATTAGCAAAATTATCTTTAGATATTCATCAGCACTTGTATATAATTAAGATAGCAATTAAGAACACAAGAGACACAAGAATTTAACGTGGAAACCCAATATGGGAAAAACCACCAATGTATCTAGATACTGATTTTCACTTTTCTGAAGTGATGCCCGGTTAGAAGCCAACCCAGTAAAAGGTTACAAAACACACTGTTAGGTGTGACCTTGTTAGAAGATTTAATCACCCTGCTAGGAGTGGCCTGGTAAGAGGTCTTGAAAACAATTCAATGGAATTGTCACCTTGTTAGAGGATTTACAATATGGTTGTTAAACCAACTCGGTTAAGAGATTTAGAATTCACTGTTACAATGATAAGAAGGTAACAATGAAAATGACCTGTATAATAATGCAACTGCCTTGCTGATTACAGATCTTTGTTCTACATAAGTGTGATCCTTCCTGATCGAATATATCTCTGCTGCTCCTCAAGGATATCTGGTCATCCTTCACAATTTCGCACACACCTTTCCTGTGTTTCTTCTATATATCTTCTGCTGTATTTCTTATTTATTTTTCACATTTGACCTTTTATTTATATGATTTTAGATTTGTCAAATCGACATTACTTAGTATAACAGTCGGCTGAATTAAGAAAACTTTATTTGCAAAAATCCTTCAAGGGCCGACAGTGCTCGGTGACCATAACTTTCTACAATCTTTCGGAGACCGAGGGAACTCGGTAAACACTGATAATCTTTTTCTTCGATAACCGATTGAACTCGGTAAACACTAACTTTTCTTTGATGACCGATTGAACTCGGTAAACATTGAATTTCCTTTGACGACCGACTGAACTCGGTAAATACTGAATTTCCTTTGACGACCGACTGAACTCGGTAAATGTTGAATTTTTTTTGACGACCGACTGAACTCGGTAAATGCTGAATTTCCTTTGACGACCGACTGAACTCGGTAAATACTGAATTTCCTTGATAACCGAGTGAACTCGGTAAGCACTAATCTTACTGCCTGGCAGACCGACTGAGCTCAATAGGTACTGATTGTTGCGGACTATGACATTGTGTGACATCAAAGACAATACATAATTTGAGTAGCAATTTTCTTCAGACAATTGTTTCCAACAATTACATGGGTAAATGTACGAAAGAATGTATTTTTGTTATTTAAATATTATAAATTCATTAAATATTACATTACAACTTTTTCTTATAATTCATTTTAATAATCCTTTCTAAATATTCAATTACAAAAATTCAATTATTCAAATTTATCTTTTTTATTTTAGTGTTTAAATTAATTTAATATATTAATATTTTTATACAATATTAAAAGAAATCTATTATAAATATTAAAATTAATTATTTACATCTTATATACTATACTATAATATTTATTAAATAAGTAAAAAGAAATTTAAGAATATTTAAACATATAATGTATTAGTTATATCTATTATATTATAATATAATAATATTTAAATCTAAAAAAAAATGATATTATTGGGAATTTTCGGATGTGACTGCGAATCTGGGCAACGTGGCTATTCCGTGCTTCTACTTTGTGGAGGAGATATTCTCCTCCATGTGGTTTGCCTCTCTCTCCTCTGCATTTCATTAATTTCACTGTATATTGGTGTTTATTATTGTACTGGTTATTGTCCCATAGAGCTGGGATCTAACGACATGGATATTAATTGCCCTAACCCTACGCCTTCTACTAATCCAACACCTCAATCTACTAATCTACCCCCTGCAACTACTAATCCGCCCCCTAAGAAATCCTTTGCGAAAACTGTTGCTCCTACCAATAATGGAGTCCCCTTTGCTGCACGATTTCTTCTGGTGGTTAGAGGAGAAAGATCAAGCAAAGAAGGTAAGTGCTCTACCATTGCCTCGAATGAGTTTTTCATAGCTTTAGAAAAGACTAGGTTGTGTGATATTGTATTTTCTTTGCTTGTGTGGATCTGGATAAGTGTCCTCCTAGGAAATTCCTTAATGACTGGTTCTACAATCTTTGGAATCTGAAATTAAGATTCAAGATCTCCTTCTATCGTCAGATCCAGAAAGGATTGTTCATTATCTTCTTCAATAACCATGAATCCCAATTGGAAGCCCTAAGAAGGCAATATTGGATGGTTGGGAAGACCTCATTCTATGCGCTTGCTTAGACTCAAGAGGCTGTTAGTGAAGAGGTCCTTGCCTTATCTTGCCCGAGATGGGTTATCCTTAAGGATGTCCCTCCCTTCCTGTAGCATTTCCTTCCTTAGCTTCTTGATCCCTTTGGAAGCATTATCTGAATTGATGAGATTACCAAGCTTGTCTCTAACCTCGATGTCAGGATGCTTGTTTTGATTAAGCCTAGAGTCGACATCCCACAATGACTTAACCTAAATATTAATGGTGATAGCTTCTCATGCCCGATGAAGATCCTTGGAGGACTAAATGCTTGTTTCCTCTGTAAAAAGGAAGGACACCTTAGGAAAAATTGCCCTATTATAACTAAGAAGAAACCTAAATCGAACCCTGGAGAAGCTAATGTTGAAACACCCATTACGGAGGAAGTGTTGCCTAATCCTATCACTCATGATGCGGATACTTCAACCCATAACCCTAACAAAAATTTGGTTGATTGTTCTGGTAAAAGTAAGGAGGTTATTAATACTGAAAATAAATCCACTTCAAACCCTAATCAATGCCCCTCCTCCAAGCCGACCAATCCCACGACTGCTTCAGTTCATATCGCCAAGTTCCCTAACAATGATGGTTTTCAAACTGTTAATAATAAAAAACATAGGCAGAAAAATGCTCAGCAGCTTGCTTTGGAACAAATTCATAATGGTAACTGAAATTCTAATCCCTTCTCGGCTTTGACTTCCCCTACTCTATTGATTGAAGATGTGCCTTTCAAACCTAATGATTTCAAGGATTTAGAACAACCCACTCTCATGATTGAGGATGTGCCAACTCCTGTGACTTTACACTAAGAGAAATATGTCGATATCAATAGTCGGACTGGTGATGTTACCATGAGTGAGGTCCCTACAACTAAGATTAGCAAGTCTGAGAACCCTAATCTTGTTGTAGGGCCCCCTTCTGATGATAACACCACCAACCCCCCTATAACTATGCTTAATGAGTTGGATGATAATTTTTTTATCGAAGTTATTTATGCCAAAATAGACCCTACTAGTACTCAAATTCAAGTTCCTTTGGGATCCTGTATTAATGGTGACTCTGGAAGGAATAACACTCATTTTAGTAGTATTCAATTTGATAAAATTGAGGATGATGATGATCTGTCATTGGGGTGTAGTACCTCTAAAAAGAAAGGTAGACCAATTGGCTCTAAGAACAAAGAGAAGAGTGGAGATCTTAATGCTCCCCCTACTAGCTCTGTTATCCCTTCTTCATCATGAAGTGCATCTCCTGGAACATTAGAGGCCTTGAGTCTCCTGATAGGAAGTTTGTTATTAAAAGGTTTTTGATGTGCCATAAGAATACATATTTTCTCATGCTGCAAGAGCTAAAGGCTATTGATCTCTTACTTAATTCTGCTCTTGATTGTATATGGAAAGATGCTACCAAAATTTACACTAACTACACTAAAGGAAAGGGTGGAGCTACTTTTCTCATCAACCCCTATTGGGCAAGATATATCCAATACACTGGTAGCTCTCCTTGTAACCGTGTAGCCTGGGCTATAATTGATTTTAAAGGATCCTCTTTTGGTGTTTTCTCTTTATATGCCCCTAATGACTCTAAGGACATGATTTCTCTTTGGGATTGGTTATATAATCTCCCTAATATCCCCTGGATTATGGCTGGGGACTTCAACATGGTTGAAAATGAGGATGACAAGATTGGGGGTATACCCTTTGAGTGGAAACACCCAGAGAAACCCCATTGGGATCACCTTAAACAACATCTGAATCTCTTCGATCCCCTTGAAGGCCTTAAATCTGAGACTACCAGTCTCTGGTTTACCTAGTGTAACTTCTAGCAAGGACCTAACTGGATTTACTCTAGACTTGACCGATTTTACGTTAACTCTAACCATTTCTCCTTCTCCCCCAATCATCAAAACTCTCCTATCTTTGCCACCCCTTCTACCCTCTCTGATCACCTCCCCATCGTTACTTTTATTAACCTTAGGAACTCTATTAATTTTTGTAATCCCTGTAATAAAAAGTTTATTCTCAATTCTTCCCTGCTGAAGGATCAGGATGCTCTTACTGCCATCATAATGGCTAGGTCCTTCAACTTATTTACTCAATTCCCTTCCCAGACTGCTCAATGGAATATGAATGTTACCTCCTAGCAAAAAATTCTTCAAACCTCAGGCCAGAAGAAGGCTAGGGATTATAGATCATAGGAGAACCTCCTTAATGATCGGCTTCACATTGCTGAATGGGAAGTCCAATTGAATCCCACCTCTCCTGATCTTATTGAACGTGTTTCTCAAGCCAGGGATTCCCTGAGGAAGCATCAACAAGTTAAAATCAGGGGTGCCTTCATTAGAGCTCGCAACCATTGGCTACAATATGGTGATAAAGGATCAAAACTCTTCTTCAACCTCTTGAAACAAAAATAGAGTAGAGAAAGGATTGACAGGATTGTTGTTGAAGATAAGGAACTTCTAAACATTCATGATATCACTAAGGCTTTTGAAAGTTTTTATAAAACGCTGTTTACTTCGAAGGATAATGATGCCTCTAAAGTTATTAGGGACAATTGCAAAGATATAATTCCTAATAGGATCTCTAATGTGGATGCCCTCTTGCTCAAATCCAGGGTCTCCCTCCAAGAAATTACTATTGCCATTACTGCGCTTGAAGATAATATAGCCCCTGGCCCTGATGGCCTTCCTGCTGAATTTTATAAGGCTAATATTGATTGGATTGCTAAAGATCTCTATGACCTCTACTCTGAAGCCTATGACTCGGGTACCCTTGGGAAGTCCATCAATATGGGCATTGTTAAACTTGTCCCAAAAGATGGGGATAAATCTCTCATTAAAAACTGGCGCCCTATCACACTCCTCAATGTCTCCTATAAGATTCTTGCTAAAGTCCTTGCTTCCCATCTTGTGAATATCCTCCCCAACTTTATTTGCTCCACCCAAACTGGCTTCATCAAGGGGAGGTATATCCTGGAAAACCTCATTACCAGCTAGGAAACTATGGAATGGGCCAAATCCTCCAACCAGAATGCTGCCATGTTTCTCCTTGATTTTGAAAAAGCTTACGACAGAGTTGAATGGGATTTCATCCTCACCATGCTCAAGGCGTTCAGCTTCCCTGATGAATTCTACAGATATGTCAAAGTCCTCCTTAAAGTTGTCTCTACCCTTATCAAAGTTAATGGGAATCTCTCTCAACCTATCCCCCTTTCCTGATCCCAGAGGCAAGGATGCCCTCTTGCACTTTCCCTCTTTGTGATTTCCTCTAATGCTTTGTTTTACCTTCTCAGAGATGATACTCTGTCTCCTAAAGTTCAAGGCATTACTCTTCCTGATGATTTTGAGCTTCTTAATATTCAGTTTGCTAATGACACGTCGCTCTTTCTTGAGCTCTCTAATCATAATATCCATTGCCTTACTCAAAAGCTTGATATCTTTGGGAAAGCTTTAGGTGCCCGCATCTCCAACTCCAAATCCATCCTTCTCGGATGGGATGAGGAACCCCCGGGCTGGCTTCTTCAGTCTGGTTTTTCCTGGGGTGGTCCTCACAAAATTGTGCGATACTTGGGTATTCCCTTCTCCATCTCCCCCTCCCTTAAGGATATGTGGCTTTGGATTAAGGAAAGAATTAACAAGAAACTTAATAAATGGGATAATAGAGTGCTTTCCCTTGTCGGAAGGATCCAAGTTTGTCAAAAGATCCTCTCTTCTTATAGCATATATTACTCCTCTGCTTGGATGTTTAGTAATTACCAGGTGTTCAAAATTCAAAAGGCTATCAGAAGGTTCATGTGGTCTGATGGGAAAGGCAAAAGAAAGGCCCATGCTGTCAAATGGAGCTGGTGCCGTGTTGACAAGAAGCTTGAAGGGTTGGGTTTGAAGGATCTCAGGAAGCAAGGGATTTCCCTTGCTGCTAAATGGATCTTCCAGGCCCTTGATGGTCAGGAACCTTGGAAGGTGTTGATAATAAATACTATTCAATCTGGTGTCCCCAAACATGCCAAAACTTGGAAAAATCTCCCCTTTTGTGATCTTGTTGCTGGTTCCTTTCCTGTCTCTATCCAGTGTACTTGGCTCTTTAAATCTATCTGGAGGGCTTGGGAATATGTGCGTAGATTCATCTATAATTCTAGGTTTGATAACATCAATACTCTACATGGTGAATGATCTATTTGGTGGAACCTCCACCATAATGGTAAGCCTCTTGCCTTAACCCAAGGCTGTTCTGCTAGATACTGGCATAGTAAAGGGATTAAGTGTTTTATGGACATCTTGGATAATGACAACCTTATAAGCTGGCAAACTATTAGTAGCAATTTTGACCTCCCTGATTCTCACAAGAGAACTTTTAACATGGTTAAGAATGCTTGTGCCCCTCTTAATCTTCCCCATAGTATAGATGTGGACTCCCACAGGTACCTCTCCTTTCGATGGGACGATGGTTCCCTCCTCCCTAAAGTTAAAGCTAAAGACATTTATAAGGTCCTCAATGGCGACTCCTTGATTTTGCACCACCTTAATTCCATCTGGTATGTTAATATTAACCCCCCTGATTGGCAGAAAACTTTAGAATTTTTTTGGAAGTCCCCTATTCCCCCCAAGATTAAATGCTTCAAATGGCATCTCATGTTGGATAGACTGCCTATTAAAACTCAACAAGGTGGCTCTGATACTTGTCTTGTTTGTAAGATGCCTGAGAGTATGAGGCATATTTTATTTGATTGTTCTTTTGCTAGGGAAGTTTGGATGCTATTTGGAATTTCCATAACAGAACATGCTTGTACTTTTGATATCATTAATGGATCTATGCTTGGTCTCAAAAAATATGCTAACCTTTTCTGGCATATTCTTTCCTCTTACATCCTTTGGTTTATTTGGAAATTTAGAAATGAGGAAAAATTTCAAGGTAATGGCAGAGCTCTTACTGTGTTTCTTAGGAAACTCATACGTTTTAAAATTATTTCGCAGGTTTTCTATGTGATGCGGCTTGAGAAGGAGAAGCTGCAAAGATTTCTCCACGATGGCCATGCCACCATGTTTATCTATGAAATGAAAAATGGATTTGAATGGGCTAGCATTGCGGACAATTAGGTTGCCTTTGATGATGCTCTTAAAAAGTTGCTTAAGGAAATTAAGGATACTAGAGGGCCCTACTTTGATAAACTTGAATTATTCGCTCATGTCTTGGAAAGAAAGAAAGTTGTGTGGATGGAGGGTGCTCAAGGATGGACCTCCTGGGTTAAAGACTATAATGATGTTCTTCTCTGACTGTTATTGGCTCCTTTTTGTTGTTTATATACTCTTGATAACTGTTATCTGTGGTGATTTTTGTCCTACTATGTAATTGATATTTTGATATGAACTTGGTGGGTTGAGGCTCTGCCTCCCCACTCCTCCTTTTCTACTTCTCCTTTTTGATCAATCGATATATAATTTAAAAAAAAAATTCAAAAAAATTCAATCTATAATTAACTATTGATATAGTATATTTAATATTGGTCTATGTTATTATTACAAATAATATTATATATAAAATTAAATTAATAAATAAATATATTTAATAGAAATCATCAATAGATAATATTATTAAAAAATTTATATTAATTACATACATAATGTATTTACATATATACATATAATGTGTGTCAATCTATATATATTTAATATAATTATTAAAATTTAAAATTAAAATTTTAATGATATATTTATCATATATTGGAATATAATGATTGTCAAAATTTTAAAAATAATATTTAAAAATTCTAAACATATGATTGTACATAATTTTAAATATAATCATAATATTATTTAAATAATAACTATAATTCAATTTGAAAGAAAAATATAATTTAATTTATAGTTTATAAAGTCTATTATAATTATATTTAGTTTATAATTTTAAAAATAGGAAAAAAATTGAAGTTTTGAAATTCCTTGTGAAAAAATCAAACCTCTAAAAACCCTCAAGCGGTCAATAATTTTCGCATTCAATTTAAACTTAAAGTTTTTACTTGCTTTATCACGAAAGAAATTAGAGAACAAAAGTGGGGCCCAACAATTGATGCAAGAGAAGTTTGTCAAATATTTTTAGTTTATCCTTTGATGTCAAAATGATAAAATTAGAAAGGCAAAAAGAAATTCGTAAATTAAACATGTGTGATAGAGAAAGAAAAGAGAAGGGGACACAAACAAACGATACTCATGTGGAAAGAAAATTGGCGAATGAAAAGTAGAGAAAATATGAATAATGCAATCGTCTTGGATCCTTTCTGCAAGAGTTTAGGTCATTAGATGAAACAATCAACTCCTCTCTTTCAAATAATAAATGTCTTCGACATAATTACTAACAAACAAAACTTTGCATAAATAAATTATCTTTTAAAATTAAGTTAACCTTGAAGATTCTTTTTAATCTTATTTTCCTCTTTCAACCTTGGAGTACTTCATTTTATGGAGACAAAAGATTACGACCAATGATGAATAACTATTTTCTTCTTAGATACAAGGATTTTGGATTGGGTATTGTAGTGAGGTTTCCAACCTTCTAAAGATGGTTGGACAATACTTGAAAAAGGGGTGCAAAGCTTTTTGCAATGAATTATAGAAGCAACCTAAGAAATTCTCATGGAGAGAAAATCTTATTTGAAGTGGCTCGGAGTTTGTGTATGCAAAAATTGTCCTTCCTTGTGAATGCGAGGGGGAAGTTTATATATGAAAAGAGGAGAAGCTAATAGAGAAAAAATTAATTGAAAGAAGGAATGAAAACTCAACTTTAAAGTAGAAAATAAAATGTATTATTTTCCACTTAACAAATAAATTTTTAAAAGGAAAATGAAAAAAAAAAGAATTCAAATCCATTATTCTTATGACCATGGAAAAAGATGACAAGGTCACTTGTGTCATGGTATAGGTTACCACTCTTACTTTTGTTGGTCACCTAAGAAACCCTACAAATTAACATGGATCAACCAAGTATCTCATTGGTGTTCCTACAACTTAAGACAAACTGTATTAAGGATTCAAATGGTGAAAATAGTTAGCAAGCTGTAAGGATGGAAAAAGAATGGGAAGAACACTTGAAGAGGGGTAAGACATATAAAGAGGGTTTCCATTATGGTGCAAATGGTTGTGAGGAGAAGCGAACATGTCATATGGGTCATGAGCTTAACCACCAAATCATCAATAGTTTTGTATATTGACTTATGCAAATTTGGATACTTACATATTGTCCTCTTTGGTTTGACAATCTACATACAAGGTTGGTGTCGAGAAAGTGAATTGCGTAATATAGGGAATCTACAAGTGTTCATTGTTATCCTACAACCAAACCTTTAAAATGAATTGGTTAATCATGCACAATATTACAAAAGAGAAAAGGAAAAGGAAAAGGAAAAGGAAAAGGAAAAGGTCAAGGTCAAGGTCAAGAGAACTTATGATTGATATGAGATTTAGAGAAATACTACCTTGTTAAATGCTTTGAGTTGTGATTCACAAGGCTACTTTGCCTTGATGATCTATAGGAAATAGTGAGAAAACATGGTGACAATGAATACGATGACCTCTTCACAATTTACAACTATTTTGTGATCTGATCGAAACAAATTATGTTAATTGTTAAATAGAGTATTATGATTTTAATGCGGGTCAAAGTCGGTAATCATTCTCCATTACTAATCCTAAAACTAATTTTGTGTAGCGGGAGGTCATATCTATTCCAAATGTGGCCTCTCTAGCCTCCACCAATCAAGATCTTTTAATTGTGATTGGCTTACGTGGTGATTTGTATTGGAGCCATTTTGAAGTTGTGAGATATTTTTTTGGATGTGTATAATGGATTATAATAAGGAGACATTTCATGGTTAAATATAGTTAAGTTGAAGTGATCTTGGGTGATTTATGTTATAACAAGTGTTACTAGTGGCGAGTATTTGTTGTTGTAGATTATAAAGATTGTTCAAAAGTAGCTTGAATTTGAAATTAATGGTATTGTAGTTATTACAAGTACGAAAGAATGATATTGTAACAAATTCTATATCTAATTTTTTAATGAAAATTGTAATTATAATTTTACCTATAATTATAATGTTAATTGAAATCTTAATGATAACTATTATCCTAATAGTAGTATATTATAAATAAGTATACTTTAATAATAATTATATATTGTATTTGTATAGTTGCAAAACCCTCGTTTCATGAAATCCACCCTGCAAGTCACTGCGAGGGCTCTTGGCTTTCAGCTAGAAGAGAGAGTAAGAAGAACAGGGTATGCCCTGCTGGATCTTCTTGGGTTACCAAACAAAATCTATTCGCTGCAACCTTGTCACAAGCCTCCAATTCGATCGGATTCTGGCTCGCAGGTTGTGAGGGATGTTCCGCAGGTAAAGGGTACAACATCATTACAGGGTCAAGATCAAGGGGCCTTGGGAGTGCAGGATGATATTCCATCTAATGATGTTGTTGGTTCGGGTTGGTCTCCGCCACTGCAGGGAGAACATGAGTGCGGTTGGGACGTGGCGGCTGCTGTAGTGTCTCCTCCAAATTGGAGAGCGAGTCCTCGATCGGGCTGGGGATCTTCACCGCAGCTCCAACTAGTCTCTGGCTAGGAAAGTGTAGCTTGAATTTCGGGTGGTTCGGTCTCCTTGGATGTGGCCACGTGTGTAGAAATGGAGGAGTGAGCTCCCTAGTTTGCTAAGGATAGTTTAATTTTTGAATTTTGCTCGTCCAAAGATCGGTTTCTTACTTGGAGGAAGTATTATCTCCAAATTGTAAATAGGGTACTTATGTATCCTCGATATGGGTATTGTTGTAAATGTCGATGTTTAAACTTTTTATATTTAGCGACGATTCTGGGTTTTCTTATTGATTCTTTCCCGGTTGAGCTTTTCAATCAGATTTTTATTTAATAAATATATTCAGTGGCTTGCCCACTTTTGCCAAAAAAAAAAAAGAATTAAGTAATAAGTGAATGATAAAATCTATTTTTACTATGAAACTTACGTAAACCTAGTTTATCTTATGGTAAATTCGTAATTGGTTATGTAATAAAAGTCATTTTTTTTAATAAAATCCAAATGTCTTACTCAAATTTTGAAAATTACTTATGGTAGAGTATGTGCAATATTCTAGTTATTTGAGTATTGAATAATGTTATTCTCCTTATTGATTGTATTTAGATATCCTTTTGATTTGAATAGATAATTGTTGTATTGTAGACTAATTATTTTGATAGTTGATGAAAGTTTCTATCCCTCTCACTTTTTAAAGTATAGACTAATTAAGATTCAGTTTAGTTAACAAAAACTATATAAATCTATTCTAATATTGAATTCTATTTAAGAAAGACAATTTTGTTCAATCTCTTGTAGTTAATCAATGTAATTTTTTAAATTTGTTCAACCATTATTGAAAATAATCTTAAATTTATTAGGGAAAAGGATGTTTTAATTTTTTTTTCATATTTTAATTATTTCATTGTCATTATAGGTGCAACAAATGCAATTCACCTTTACTTTAATCCAATACCATAGAAAAAAAAATCAATTTTTAGGAGTCTATCAAAAGACCATTGCTTAGTGAGGAACCCTCTATAAGCTATAAAATGTTTGGTTAACTCTTCAAGTGTATCTTGATTGTAAGAAAATAAACTCACTATGATGATAATTCAACTAGATTGATTTTTCAATGAATGATATTGCAAATAAATAATTATTTTAATTTGAAAAATAAAAAATATAAATTTTAAACTTTATAAAAACTATTGTTATTTTGAAAAAAAGAAAAAAAAGTGTTATCATTAGTGAAAATTAATTGACTAATAAAATATGTGACATTATTAGAAAGATAATTAAAATTGAATTCTATAAGTTTTATAAAATTCTTCACTTATAAGTTTTCTTCCTTGAATTATGAAAAGAAAAATACTATGAACTTATATATCACCTCTACATCTGTATCGAACATAGAGTATGTTAAACAAAATAATATAATCTCCCTCAGAAAGATGCTTATCCACAACATCATTTAATCCAACACCAATAAAGATGTATTAAATTATATGATTATCTATTTTTTATTCTATTTTATAGTTAGTAACTGAATTTTGCCCAGAAATAAAATGATGTGGTAGTTAACAAATTGCAATGGAATAGCTCAATCTCAATCTATGAAGTACATAAGTTTGTGGTGCGAGTGATTGTCTTCAGAATACACCAAATCCATAACCCTCCTACTTTCCCAGTGTAAAAGAAAAAAATATTTGTACATACTTAAATATGTGCACCATCAATCTCCCCTATATAATAATCTCTCAAACATGCCAAAATAAATCAATGAGGGACACATAATGACTCAAATCAATACATTCACTTACTCTCGAGCTATTGGATTATAAAAAATTGTAAAAAAATTTATAATACATACTAATCTTAACAATAAATATTTCAAGGGTTTTCATTTTTACCATCATTGATCTATTTCCCTGCATGTTGTTTCAAAGATCTTCCCTTCCTATCCCATGCATCACTCCTCAAGTCGATTATTTCGATGTGAACTTGAAGCACCCTACACTTCTTCCTCTGGCAGCAATGAAAGTTTTGTAAGAAAATCCTATTCACACTTGCAATAAAGATATTGATATTTTTTGACATGGACGTCAGCTTTCCAAAGCTTCTATTTCCTTGCACAACTAACTAGTACATGTAATTGGTAGGATTTAGTGCAAGTAAGAGTTTTAGGAATTTTCCTTACAGATCAGATGTGCGAACATAGTAAATCTGACAAAATGGTGCCTATAAGGCACAAATATTTAAACCAATTAAGTTTCAGATAAATAATTTATTTAATTTTTTAAATTTAACAATATATATTTCAACTGTATAAAACATTAGATTATTTAGAAAGCAATATTAATAATTTGTGATGATTGGTGGGAAAAGATTGATTAATTGAACACAAGTGAATACAATAGTATTGCTTATGACAAGTACTAATAAGGAGACATTTCATGGTTAAATATAGTTATGTCGAAGTGATCTTGGGTGATTTATGTGAGTATATATATGTTTTATTTATGAGTATTAGTTTTATGTAATTAATGAATATTAAGTGTTTTTATTTATAGTCAAGGAGACAAGTTTTTGTGAATTCATGGAAATAGTTAGTGAAGGTGTATTAAGTAGATCATATCATGAGAGGGTTTGTTATTAATACCTACACATGAAATATAGGTCAACACAAATTTATTTGTAAATCATTTATGAAATATGAATCGATGAAAAATGAATAAAAAATTAAACAGCCGAGTCTAAATAAAATACACATTTATAAGGATAAAAAGTGCACCCCTAATACTTTCTACCTCTTACTTTGGACTCACTTTGACCATTTCCCTCTAGTGTGATAGTACGATAGTGTTTAAATGGCATTTTGTGCAAAAGTTGGAATAAATGACATGTGCCTTATCTATTTTTTAGTCCTTGCCCCCATAATGGTCTCCAAGCGTTCAAATATCATGTTAAGAGTCCTGGCTCAAGACTTCATTGTAGTCTGTAACTTGATTGAGACCTCGCATGTAGCCTTGACTCTCATTTTCCAAATTCAAGATTAAACATGGGCTCAAGTTGAGTTGCTTCCAATTATTCATCGCCTACTAGCTAATTCTACATATCATATGTATGTCAAGATGTCACCATTCATAACATTTGTAGTCTTGTAAATTGTAACCCCATACAATTTCACACTCCCTTTTGTGACCTCACCTTAATGTGTCTATCATTGCTCTTTCCAAATATATTTCTAACCCCTTCATTGTCAAATTATTGTCATTTTCTTGGGTGGATATGATATCTTTTCTCTTAAGCCATGTATGTTCCATATGCCACTAATCCAACCCTTTCTAGGTGGACTATGGAACTATGCGCCATAGTGACTTCAAAATGAGCCCAAATTTGAATATGGTTACGTGTTGGTTCTTACCAGTTGTTATTTGATCTTGATATTTACAAATGACCTTTGGATGTTGGCCTAATTTTTAAAATACCTTGGGAACCCTATACAACAACATCTTCTCCCCATTCCTTTTCATCATTCTACATCCACAAGTCTTCTGGAGAAAGCATTATCGATGACTTTCTTTAGATTTGAGTATTAAGGAGAAATGAATTGCAACTTTCATCATGTCAAGGAGCTTTCATGTTTGATCTTGTTTTGAGGTATCATTTTTTTTCATCACCACTTGAAGATTTTGTTCAAAGAACATTAACACTCATCAACATCAACAAGATTATAATATTGTGATATTCAACATTGTACTTCAGATTAAACTTATTTCCCCTCATCATTGTTGTAGGGAGGGTTTGTTCTATAGGGGATTGTCTGAGGAAAGCCCCTATACAACACAAACACCATGTTTCTCCCTCTTGTGTGTAGGTTTTCAAATTTGAGGGTGAAGTGTTACAAATCTAAAGAAGGTGAACTTGTTGGTGTTCCCAACTGATGGTCCAATGCTTCTATAAAGTAGCCAATATTTAGTCTCAGAAGATTAGGTTAGGTGGCCAACATAACAAGGTGTGATTTTTTGGGGATAGGGAACAAATAGAAACTCTCTCCACTTTTTTCTCTATTAGACTACGACAAGTGAACCCTAATAACACCTTCTTGATCCTAAAATCCTTTTTGTACCAATATTATAATAGATTATGTTCTCTGCATATGCAACCAAGAACATGTAAGGTCTACAATTTTTGGCTATATAATTGATTTGTTGATTTTAGCCAAGAGAACAAGCTAACATCTAAACTAAGACACTAAAACTAAAATTAAAAGGAAATGCATGGAAAGTAAATGGCTTTGGATTTTTCAGATATACTACAAGTTATTGAGATCATTCAAACTAGTGTCTTATCAAGGGTATATAGAGTCATGAGAACAAAACTGAGAAAATCAATGATGTTATTACTCAAGAACAACTTATCCACTATCTCAACAACTTATATTGATCAATTATAAAAACAAAGGGCGTGTTCTAAAATAATCATATATATGTTTATCAGATTCACATAATTGTTTTAAGAAATGTTTAAATCTCTACTTTAGAGATCTTAAAAAAATGACTCACACAACCACTAACACAAAGCAATTGAGAAACCAAAAACCCGATATTTTGATTTCATTAAATTTGAGAAGTATATGAGAGGACAACATAGAAAATCATTGTTCTTGATTTCATGTTGTTTCTGTAACTACAAAATCTTTCACAAAAGTATAACACCATGATTGTATATCATAAATGAGCAACACTCTTTGACATAACCTACTAAACTTTACAAGTATATAAATATTTGAGTAAGAACCTATTAGATTGCTCAATTAGATACCAGCACCAGTAAGACAACTAGAAAACTTGAAAAGAGGCCACAAGGGAACAAAAAAGCTTCAAGCCTATTACAAAATATGTCTAGTAATAGGTAACTTCCATTAGGCTAAAAGACAAAACATTAAGTGACTTGCTGACAACTTTTAAGACATTCCATCATTTTTCTTTAGAGAAGTAGTTGTGTAGATTTTTTGAAATTATTCTCCCATGAGTGCATATCAAATTATCAAAAACATGGATGAGGTGTCCATAGCTCCTTTAACTCCATCACAATGAGAAGTATGTAGTGGTCTTCTCAAAATATATGCATTAAATCCACTAAATCATATCAAAACACTGCCAAATCTCCATGTTCAATTAAAAATCATCTTCTAGTTAGGGTTAGAATAATCCGATATCAACACAAGGTCGAGATCTTCAACTTTTTGAAATTTCAAAAATTGGTGGTAGGCCAACAACTAGTTCCTAGATTAAAAAAAATTCAAAACACAGAAATAGAGGGTTGTGGTTAGCAAGAATCATTACAGAACATTCAACCCTCCATTCTCAAATTCCTAAAGAGACTTGAGGTGGTGAAGATACTCTCCATCACTAATATTATCCTTTTCTTTGTTGAATCTAACTCATCCTTGATAGATTGTGATCATGTCCTCTACATAATAGTAAAAAAATGTCATTGCTCCATCTTCATCAACCTTTATGTTTGTAAAAGAAATATCTCCTAAGGCTTCTAGATCTGCCTCCCAAGAAAGAAAGGTCTTTGGGACTTTAGTGACCTTGTATCCATCCCTTTATTAAAACAAAAAATGTCATCCCACAATCTATTAAATTATAAAAACTAGATAATTTTGCCCCAATTATTTTAGTATACAATTTAGGATTTGAGAACATTTGGGACACAACCTTAAATATCCATTCATATTTAGGCACTAAATCAAAAAGAGGATAAGGGGGAAACTTTTTTGAATAAAACTTAAAACCCCTAATCAACTTATTCAACTGTGAGAGAGAACATGCAAAAAATATTTTTCATTATAGATGTGTATACTGAAAATTTAAGAACTCAAGGTAGTCACTCCATACCTCTTCAACAGTTCTTGATAGCACATTTGTTTTCACATCCATAATAAAATGTACAACATTTTCAATGGATTTTGTACACTTAACATTTGTAATGTCCTTTTCCAACTTAGCCTTCAATCTATCATTTTTAACATTTAGATTTGCAATATCAATTTTCATTCTTGTCACTTCTTGAGGAGAAGGCCCTTTAATGGCAAGTCTAGAGTCTGCAACTGATCTTCTAGCATCTTGTTTCTAGCCTCCAAGGCTACATTTTTTTCTTGTTCTCTTGTTGCAACAACATGTCATCTAAGCCACATCTAGCACCAAGTCAGTTGCTTTCACACCTGAGAAGTCAATGGACTTCTTGATAAGTAATTTATCACAATACTTTTCTTGATAAGAAACCATGGAGAGATTCATATCTTGAGGGTACAAAGACCAGATGGAAAGGACATCTAGCTTATCATCATATTTAGGGCCAAAGAGAAAGATCTTTTCTTGATTTGGAGTGAGATTAGATAAATCAACATTTTGCCTCCTTGTGAGGTTGTCAAATGCAATGGTAGAAGATATGTCTTATCCTTCTAGAAGGAGGGCATCACTCTCATCTATCATCTCTCTCACCTTCTCAAGAGTCATTATTGTCATCTTCTCTCCAACATTGTTGAGTACTTCATCTTTCACCTTTGATTTCTCTTCTTTAGTCAAGGTCTCAAAGTTAACCCCTTTCTTAGCAACCAAGATCTTTGCTTCTTATTGGAGTACAAACTGTTTGAATTCCTTCTTCTTTATGAACTCATCATTTGTAATTAAATCTCTAGAAACCTCCACTCTAATATCATCAGTCAAACCACCTCCCAAATTATAGACTATAAGTGACCTCTCATTTGATGACACTTCAAGTTGGACAATTTTTTGGATATCAAATTGGCTAGGAGGCAGAGGTGGTTGGATTGGGGTATCAAAAAATTCATAAGAGGTGTATGGGATTTCTTGGCCAATGGCCAATGTTCTGATAGGCATGATTTCCAAGGGGTTCTCTATTGCACTTTAAGGCCTAGAGATCGATGGTGAATACTCTTCCATGGGCACCTAGAAGATGAGGCACTGGAACTCCTAGGTGGGGGCAAAGGAACTTGTGGAGGTGTATGGGGAGTTTATTGAGTGGAAGGTGGTGGAGAATATGACCTTTGAACAATAAATGGAGGTGATAGAGGTGGACCAAAAGGTGGCAAAGCTACTCCAATGGGGGATCCAATTGAGGAAGGGGAAGACTCAGATTCAATCTCAATTGGGGAAAGCCTAGACTTTTGAGCCTTGGTGGTAATTTCATAAGGTAGAGGAATCCTATCTACATCCTTATACAATGTGGAAAGCATTTTCATTTTCAATTAAATTGTAGAAACTACTCTATAGGCAGGAGCATAATTACCTTTCTTATCCTTCTAATGTTCTTCATATTAGATTTTGTACCACCTACCCCTCATCTTCAACACATTTCATAATCTGTAACATTTCTTATCCATCCCTCCAATGGTTTTCCTTGGTGTGGATTAGCATTTAGATACACACTTTTGATGAAATATTTTGAATCATAAAATATGCGGGCCTAATTAGGAATTTGATACTCATTCAATTTGGTTAGGACTACTTCAAATCCCTTTCTTGAGATAAAATTTAGAAGGCCCTCAAAAACCACCTATGGAGGGAAGACAAAGCATTTTTTCTTGGAACCTTTTAGAGAATATGTCTATATAGAGGCCTCATGAATTCAAGGAAGGCAATTCTATCAAGTACTGTAAGTGGTAGTGTTTTAGGTGGTTTCAAAATTTTTGATAAAAGTGTGGTCCTTGAAGTAGAACCATAACCCCTAATTGTGGTCCACTTCTACTTGTGGATTCAAGTCTTTAGGTCTCAAAAACACCTTCACTCTATTAGATAGTACTCATGGAACACTTCATTTCAAATAATCCATTAATTATGTAATAAAATGATTCTCAAGTAGCACATAAGAAGAGGCATTGTCACACTTGTCCAAAATATAAGTCCATTCTTGGACTAGAATTGTTTCTCCATTTACAACTGGTTAGACCTTGATATTTGGGTCCCACACTTTGAGTCCATTACATAGAATGATATACATTAGGATGGAGTAGACTTTGAAGTTACATGTCTTTTTTTCGTTTATGTTCATCGGGGCTTTGTGGATGAAGTTAACCAATGTTCCTGCAAAACCAAAAAATTTGTGTGCATCCATCCCTTGTATGTCTAAATATATAAGCATCATCCAATTTGGGATCTTATTTCCTACATCAACACCATACTATTAGCACAAAGAATAATACGTGTCCTTAATAAATTGAGAAAACAAGTCTATATGATATGGGATACTATTCTAGGTCTCAAGACCCTCTCTACCTTTGATAGGTGTTTCAGTCTGTGAAGAGGAATTTTACCTCTATTGTAATTCTTTGTACTTCTCAAAATCTAGTGTGGTTGATTCTACTCAAAGGGCCACCATTCTTTGACAATCTCCAACTTGAAAGGTTCTTCTATGCTCTCCCTTGTGATCTTGATGATCTTGTTTCCATCATGGGACAAGACTTGTCTTGTTCTAGGTTTGTATCTATCTGCAATAGCCAACACCAAATCTGCATTTACAAAGACATTAGGAACAATAATTCTTCCTAAATTGGAATCCCATATGTTTCTAACCGGTACCCCACATTTTCTCTTGTTATAACTTCTTCTCTAGAGGGAAAAAACCATTTATTTTGGGTCCTAGGAAATGGTCTTGGTAACTTGCCTAATAATCTATTAAGAATTCATAAGGAAAAATTCCTATTCTTGCTTTCTTTCTCTCAACATTCAATCCTGGAAACTATTTTAGCATTTCTTGAGCATATTTACCCAAATTAGGGGACACTTGTTGCTCTACCATAACTAAAGTTCACAAGTAGGGTTTAATAGAAGAATAGGGTTTTAAAATTCAATACTCAATTACCCACCCCTAGCTCAAAATTACACTCAATTACACTAGACGAACTTCAAACAATCTCTTTGAGCATAATTGAAGAACTAGAACATTCAAATTTAGAACCTCGTATACACAAAAACCCTAATTACATAATAAGAACCCTTATTGTAGAGAAATTAGGGTTTTAAAATTCAACACTTAGTTACCCACCCCTAGCTCAAAATTATACTCAATTACACTAGATGACCTTGAACCAATCTCTCTGAACAAAATTGAACAACTAAAACATTCAAATTTAAGGTACATGCAAAAACCCTAATTACAAAACAAGAACCCTAATTGTAGATAAATTAAGCATAAAACTAGAGGGCAAGAGAATCAAAGTGCAAAGAAGTACTATTTGATGTTGCAGAAGATCACTTATACTGAAAAAACTTGTTATAATTTGACACTATTCATGTTTTAATTGTAGGCACATAAACAGGCCGGTCCCACCAAATGATTGCTAGAATTTAAATTTAAACGTTAATATTTCAACAACTATTTACTATTTGATCATTGAGCCAATCAAATTAAAACATGTCAAAATACCCATGGCCAAAATATTGATGATTTTCTAGACATGTTGCACCATTACCTTTAACATTTCATGCAACTTTGATTTAATCACACAAGCGCAATGCAACAACAACCATTGATTTTAGTCAAAGTAATCATAGATTACTGTAATCACCTAAAAATAGACAAGATTATTTAAGTGAGAAATCAAGGCAAGGATCAACACAATTCAATGCAATTAAATCAAATCAAGATCAAATCAAAGACAAATTGAAATTGAACATTAATCCAAAATTAATTGAAAATCAAAAGCTATAAAATCAATTTAAATCGAATAAATCATGATAAATCAATAAATTGTGTAATTAATATAATTAATTACATAGTTCAATTTAAATCAAATCAACCCATTCAAGGGGTACACATGGCTAAACAAATTAAATAAAATCAATTAATTAATTCCTATTTTCTCTCAACACCACATGGGAGGAAAAAGCCTCAACCAATAGGAATTAAGAACCAAGCTCACATGGATCAAGCCTAAATTGAATCTCAATCACTCATTTGGAAAGAGCATCTTGTCCACCCATCTTGTCTTCTTGTCCCAAGCTTTGAGGACAATCCATTTAAATTGTCTCCAAAGGGTGGAACCAAGGACTTAACCCCAACTCAATTATGATCAACTCTACTACACCCCCTACCCTTGCCAAAATCTATAAAAGCAAGGCATAATTCACTCATAAATCATTCGTAAATCTGAGAATAGCATCAAACCTCTTGCAATTTAAAGCTAGAAAGGCAATTTAGAGCTAATTAATTGTTAATTTCATTTGGAATTGAACATTTAGTTTTGTTTATCATATCATTCTCATTTTAGGACTATCACTAATGGAGGCTTGCTGAGAGCTTTATCATTAGCATCCCTAAATAGAGATCCATAGAGTGCTTAATTGTCAATTATTAGCTTAAATAGATTGCTATTTGTAGTAATTTAGTATTTATTTTGAATTATTGATGATACTAACCCTATGAAGGTAATTTTTCTAGTACACAAAATGACACCCACCGTGGGGCATTAGGCCTCATTCCTTCATAAAATTCAGAAAATTTCATATTTCTATATTTTTCCTTGTTTTGTTCTTTGTTTTGCAGGTGAAATAGCATGCTTAATCATTTCTGCAGCACGTTTACCAGTTTCTTTAGCCCTTCTGAGACTTGAAACAACGCTTCTATGATGAAGTTTTGTGCCTTTACAGAGAGTTTCAGCGTGTTTGATTCCTTCTATTTTCTGTCTAATCTTCTTTCAGCGCATTTTCCCTGACTAGCATGTGCTTTTGCATAATTCACCAGTGCGTTTACTCTTTTTTTGATGCCTTTGCAAATTTTATCAGCACTTTTAAATTTTGTTTCAACACTTTTGAAAATTTTAATAGCGCATGTTTAATCCAATCCGCAATGCTTTTAAGCATTTAAGTAGCGCTTTCAATAGATTCTGTAGCGCTTTTGATTAAATTGCAAATTGACAGAATCTAATCTTCGAGAAATGATTTCTTTGTGTCTCCAGGATGACTGGTCATAAAAAAATAAAAAAACCAGAGACTAGATTTAATAGTGAGGGAAAAGCTTTGACAAAGAGGATCAAAGAGGAGAATATTGCACACATTAAGATTGTTTTGGAAGATTCTCAGCAAGAAAGCAAGGTATATGAGCAATACTTAAACATTGCACAAGCTTACAAATCAAAGTTCGTATCATTGAATTGGATTTATTCACCTTAATCAAGTTTGGCTAAAGTTTGACAAATAGGCTTAGACTAAATTTTATCCTTGTTTTCTTCATTTTTGCTGGTTGTGTTGACTAACTTGTTGGAGGAGAAGCGATTGGAAAGGAATGATCGCCACTAGATGAGCATTAAAATACAAAATTAATAAAAAATGCCCCTAGCCTTTGCTAGCTACAAAACAAGGTAAGCCTCACAATTAGTCATTTTTTTGCTTAAATTGTGGCTTTGTCATTTTCAAAATCTGGTAATTAAAGCAGCCTATTATTCTTTGAGGAATTTAACATTAGGCCTATGCTCTTCACTTTCTAAGTGAATCAAAATGCCAAAAGTGTTAAACTCCTTGATTAAAAGAAAGGCTAAGTAAATCAAGCACTAAAGTTGAATAACCCCTTGTTTATAGAAAAGAGTAGAAATACTCGATTCTCATTAGTTAGTGGGTTTGGTAATTGAACCTTGTTAAAAGTGTTTGGGAATTGAGAAGTAGATAGGGATATGCTCTTCACCTTTTGGTGAATCAAACTCTCAAAACCTATCTCTTTATTCCAATTTATTGCTTTCAAATGATCATGCTAGATCAATAGTGGGCTCGCCTCCCGATATTTGCCTTAACAAGGCTGATGAGAGGTACAACCAAAAGTGGGATACAGTCACCTTTTCCATGATAATCTAACCCACTCTAAAATAAAATACATACATCCTTAATGGGGTGTGTGACAAAAGGGTGTTAAATTTTCAAACTTCCTTAAGTAGACCTTCGAGATTACACAAAACTCTGACATACCAGTGGTGGGAAGCCTCTTAATATACTTGGACGATGGAAGTTTAATATCCATTTTGAATGGAATCTTGATTAAAGACCTCGTTAACTTAGCAAAGACTACCTTATAGAGTCATGTTTACGAACCAAATTGTGAACTAGGTAGCTTGCTTGAAGTGTCTTTTTGTGCAAAAACCCGTGATAACATCCTTGAAAATTCAAACACATTTTGTGTAGAGGGTTAAAAAGAACAAGTGTACTTGTGGTTGTTGTGTGTGAAAAATACATAGAACAAGTGAGAGATCCATTTGAAAACTCATCGTATATTTTAAAAAATCTCTTCATAAAAACCAACAATTACCAAATCGGGGAATCAATTCAAAATCAAACCTTGTTGGATGCTAGTTTCTACATGTTCTCACAAACTCAAATTATCTTTACAAGAAGATGACACTTGCATTGCAAAACAGGTCCCTGAATTTGAATATAAAAGTCTTTTCAACAATCACGACCAAGGGGATAGTCTCCCAAATCTATTTGAAAAGAGATTTGAATCAATGGATCGAAACTCCACGTTTCATGATTACCATCATGGGGGAAAATGACAACATTAATAATGCAAACCAAGGGCCTAAAGAAATGCTAGAAGAAAGAGCTAATAGAGCGGCTCAAGATACTAATTTTATTGAAGTCATGGACAAACTAATAGATAGGGATAGGGAGAAATTTTTCTGAACTCTAGCCCAAGCAGGGGTAAAGCTTGCACATGATTATGATGTGGATCGACTCAAGAAAAACAAAGAAGATGAAAAACTGATGAATGCCATGACTCAACAACTAAAAATGTTCCAAGAACAAATTGACTTAATGAAAAAGGCCATTAAAACTAAGCCTTTTTCTATCGAGGCCTTGTGTCCATTCCCTTTCGACAAAAGCTTAGTCATGGCACCTTTTCCTATCAATACAATTTTTCCTTAATATAATAAAATACATGGGTAAATCAGACCCACATGATCACCTTAGAGATTTTTGTGCTCTAAGTATTGAATTTATGCATAACACCACGTACTTAATGAGACTTTTTCTAAGAAGTTTGGGAGGGCAAGCCATGGAATGGTTCTCAAAACTTCCGCAAGGGAATAATACTTTTGAGGAATTAGCCTCTAAATTTGTAACTCATTACTCCTACAACATTGAACATGAGATTACCATGCTAAAACTATGTGATACAAAACAAAAGGATGGTGAATCTTTCTTAGGGTTCCTTCAAAGGTGGAGGACCATTTTTGCAAGGTACCCACGAAGTATCCCTGAAAAGGAGAAGATGGAGATATTTATGAATAATTTAAATATGGAGATGAACTATAGGCTCCAACTTCAATGTCCCCCTACATTCGAAAAACTTATTGAGAATGGGATTAAGATTGAAGATGTATTGGTCAAAAGGGGAGAGATCAAATTTTTTAAAGACAATAAACCCTATACTAATACTAGTAATAATAATCATTATATATCTAATTATACTAATAATAAAGGATCCAAAAATCACATTGACAAACCTAAACTATGGTTGAAGAATAATAACAAAAATCTTGTGAATGATGGAGTTGTGGAAGCCCACAAATTGAAGGCTACCCCATTTAATTTATCAAGTGAAGTGAATTCAACATACAATGTGAATCAAATGAATAAAGCTCCTTTCAATAATTCTAATTCCAAAAACAACAACAACAATGCTAATAATAATCCCTTCAATAATGCTAATGGAAACAAGCCTAAGCCTTTCTTTTCCACTTATCAAAAGAGAAAATTCACCTTCTTAGGTGAACTATTGGAAAATGCGTTAAGGACTTTAGTGGCCAACAAGATCATTACTCTACCTGAGTTAAGGCCTTATGAACCCCAAATTAAGCCGAATTGGTGGAATGATTCTCACCATTGTGAGTATCATCGAAATAAGGTTCATAAGACCAATGAATGTATGAAGTTAAAATATTTAGTGCAAGACCTAATTGATGATGGGACAATCAAGGTTGAAGGGCCCCAAAATAATGAAGATCATACGGCCTTCAAAAAGCCCTTTCTAAACCATGAAAAGGGTGAGTCATCAAACACTAACCAAAATAATGAAAGAGGTAATGAGAAAGTTAACTTTTCTCATACCTATGATAACACAATTAATGCTTTAAGTGGTGATTAAAGCACCATAAATGTTATTGTGGTAAAAGATAAACCAAGGGAAGCAACATCTAATGTTATAACTAGGGGGCAAGCTTCAAAAATTACTCTACCTGGAAACGCTCCAAGAATTGTTCTAACAAATCAAGCCTCATCTTCATCATCAAAACAATATAATTTTGTAGACCAATTACAATGAACCCCTGCTCAAATATCTATTTTAGAATTGCTCAAACTCTAACCAACTCACAAGAAGATTCTGGAAAAAGCCTTGGTAGAGATGAATGTACCTCTAAATTTGGAGGCAGACAAATTTCAAAACATGGTGGGACATCTTATTGCACCTCATTGCCTATCTTTTTCAGAGCAAGATGACATTTCATTAAATCACCCACAAAACTTGCCTTTGCATATAGAGGTTCTAATTCACAAGAATAGGGTAAAAAGAGTCCTTATTGATGGAGGGGTTGGCCTGAATATTTGTACCTTAAACTTGGTAAAAGCCTTAGGATTTTTTGAGGAGGCTATTGACCCAAAGAAAAAGATAACTATAAAAGCCTATGATGAAAAAGAGAGAGCTTCTAAGGGTGTCATGGTACTTCCTATTAGAGTTGGCCCAATGCAAAAAGAAACCATTTGTCAAGTCCTAGACCTAAAGCTGACTTACAATATCTTACTAGGGAGATTGTGGATTCATGAAATGCAAGCCATGCCTTCTACCTATCACCAATGTCTTAAATTTCCTTATCTAGGGAAAGAAATCATGGTAAGTGGGGACTCAAACCCCTTTCAATATTGTAACAAATTAAAGCCTATCAATGATTCTCTAGTCCCACATAATGCATAAGGGTCCATACCCCAAAGAATAGAGCAAGGAAAAAGTTCAAAAGATCTCCCATCTTTAAAGGGAAAAGAAAAAGAAGAAAAAGAAGAAGTTGTTGTTGAAAACATCCAAAGTCCTACTAACCTAGATACATCAACAAAAGGAAAAGAAAAGGTTAGTGAGGAGAGTACTCTTGAGACAAAGAAAGAAGACCAAGATAGATCTGTTCAAATCTACACTAAGGAGGCTCATTACCAAAAAATGGACCATATGATGAAAAAATTTGAGAAACAATATCAAATCAAACAGAAGGGAGTAGATGAATACTCCTTATCCATGATGGACCTACCATTATCTCCAAAATCATATGAAAATCCATCTAATATGCCTCATAAATACAATGATCACTTTGTGAGGGCTAATACATCGTCGTTCATGGAGGAAGAAGCTAATGAAATCCTAAACTGGTTATACAAGGATGAATAATCAAGTACCCATGAGAAGCGCATACAAAATATAAGCATTCCCACACATCAATATGGGAAAGGATTTCAAATTATGTAGAAAATGGGATACAAAGGACAAGGACCTTTAGGAATAAGAAATGAAGGACTCCTTGAACCCATTGAAATGACACAGAGAGATAGCAAAGAGAAGACAAGATTAGGCTACCTAGAACAAGGGTATACTCAAAAGCACTATCCTAAGGTCTATGATCAAATATTACAATTAGAGTCACATAGTGATGAAGACTCAAATGATTGGGAAAGGGATACATTGTCAAATGAATCATGTCAAGATAAAGGTATTGATGTCATTCATACTTACACTCCTAGCCAAGGGAAAGAATCAATTACAGAATCAAATTAGAGTCAAGCCTTAAGCTCAAGCCAAGTGGTCCTAGATAATGTACCAATTCAAGAAATTGAAATAAATCAATGGGTAGGAGAACCCTACGTACCATCATGGAGACCTGTTATGGAATAATCTAACATTAGGTTTAACCCATGAGATTTTTACTGAATAGAAACCTTAGAGGATAATAGTGAGGAGTATTTTGACCCTAGTTCTCTAGAACATCTCGAAGAGGCACATGTTATAGACTTAAGTGATACAATGTTTGAACCTTCCAATGAAGTCTTGTCCTTAAACCCTATTGGCCTAAACCAAAACATTGATCCCTTGACCCTAATCTATCTAGAATTAATTGAATGGGATTCCACTGAATCTACCATACTCCCTACATTTTTGAATGACAACTTGGTGTCCCAATACCTAAACATGGTTGAACCTTCTTCTACCATGGAATATTAGGAAGGAGTGCAAAAGGAAAGTATCCAAACGCTCAATTCAATTAAAAAAGAAAAAAGAAAAAAGAAAATAAAAAAGGGAAATGATCTAATGTTGAAAACCACATTGTAGCAGTATTAGATCAAAAAGAGAAAGAAATAAAGAATGATTCCAAAGGTGAAAACCCAATTGAGGGGCCTAAGGAAGGGAGTTTGGATACTTTATCCAAGCACTATGATGAAAGATCTCCTATCTTGATCAAACCAACAGAAAAGGTGAACATTGGATCAGAATCAGAACCAAGGATCATACACTTAGCAACATCTTTATCTAGTGAGGAAAGAAAAGAATTCATCAAAATTTTCAAGGAAAAGCAAATCAATTTTGCATGGTCTTATGATGATATGCTAGGATTAGATCCAAATTTAATCATGCATCACTTGAACATAAAAGAAGGAGCAAGACCAGTAAAACAAAAATTGAGAAAGATGCATCCACACATAGCTTTTCTTGTAAAAGTGGAGTTAGAAAAATTGCTAAAAGTTGGGTTTATAAGAGCCATTGATTATGCCCAATGGATTTCAAACATTGTACCAGTTTCAAAAGCAGACAAGTCCATCAGGATTTGCACAGATTTTAGGGATCTCAATCTTGCATGTCCTAAAGATGACTTTCCATTACCAAGCATAGATGCCATAACGGATTTGACATCAAGACATTCAATGTTCTCTCTTATGGATGGGTTAAGTGGTTACAATCAAATAAAGATAGCACCCTAAGATCAAGACAAAACAACATTCACATGTGTATGGGGGACATTCTATTGGAATATTATTCCCTTTGGTCTAAAGAATGCTGGAGCGACCTATCAAAGAGCCATGACAACAATATTCCATGACATGATGCATAAGTTCATGGAGGAATATGTAGATGATATATTTGCTAAATCTAATTCTAGAGAAGAACATCGACCCATATTAGAGAATTTTTTTGAAAGATTGGAACAATTTAAAGTAAGGCTAAATCTGAAGAAGTGTGCATTTGGTGTTCAATCAGGAAAGTTACTAGGGTACATTGTGCCAGTAAAAGGAATAGAGGTAGATCCAGCTAAAGTCAAAGCCATCATGGAACTGTGTTGTTTAACAATTTGTCCTCCCATTAGATTTGCAATCTCTAACTCTTCTTAACACCCAAGGTGAGAGAACAAAAGGATGTCACCAACAATTGGGTCATTGTAAGTCATCTATCACTGCCCTCTGAATTGACAAGTACAACTCCCTGATTGTGTTTGATATGCAATGAATGTGTTTTTTTATTGATCATCAGGTTTCTTCTTATGAGTTTTAACCAAATTGTTTGTAGGCACAAACAATTCAGGCAAGGATAAAGTGGATAACCTATAATCCCCAATGGAATGTTGATCACAGATTATCATGAAGACTATCTTCTAACTTAAACCTACCTACTCTAAGAATGCATATCCTACTAATGAGAATAGAAGCAGAATCATATATAGACAACAAATAGAATTGCTTATACTGCAACTACTAACATGAAATGGAATTCAAGCAGGAATCACAGCTCCATATATAATTGTACTTTCCATTCAGATGCATCTAAATAACAGGGTGAATAGGAGAAGAATCATACATGAAAGGTAAATGGAATTACTTTCACTGCAATTACCAACATGAAATAGAATCTAGCAAGCAATTACAGCTTCACACACAATCGTTCTATCTATTCAAATGAAAAATAACAACTACCGGTACAACAAACATGAAACTAGCTAAGTAAATGGAATCACCCTTGCTTCAATTGCAAGTTTTCCGACCCTTTCATTCATTTTCTTCATAGTATTTATACAATGCTTATAGGAAATGATTCATCTTCTAGAATTCAAAAAGACAAGATAGAAAGAGAGAACATCTCGATGATGGAATTTGAAAAGCCAATTACTGACATGAGAATAAGAAAAGACATTATAATTATGACGCTTTGATTTGAGTCCTTCATCTTCTTTTTAATAGCATCTATCAAGTCAAATCCATTGGGCTTCTCAGAGTCGAACTATCTTCCAAACAATAATCAATCCGATCTACAACTGTATTCAACCTTCTTTAAATATCTCAGAAATATCTGGCATGATCTTATAGCTTTTATCATTACCACCACAAGCTACAACATACAATATTGTTAGGATTATATTCTTCATTCTTTTCCTACCCGTGACCTCAGTCGAAAGATCTATCATCCATATCCACCTCGGTTCTTAGTCACTTTTGACTTATTCATTTACGATAGTTGAAAATTTACGTCGTCTTTCAATCTCTTTATTTTCCTTAAGTCTCGGGCCCCACCTGACAGATTCTCATCGGACGGTGATCGTATGATCGTGAGAGGAAAGAATATTCCTCGCGATCATATGCCAGCCGTAGATCTCCTGGCAATGGACCCCCTATGCTTTGCCACTTCTGAAAAGGTAAAATCAATGATTATCTTAAGATCTTATACGTTTGAAATATCCTACGCGAAATCACGCTCACCGTCGATTCTCTACGGATGACAGGACCCTTCTGACAACCCGCCAACTCAGTACTTTGTGGACCAATCATAGTCTACCATATATGTTTGTGAAACATTTCGGACCCACTACTTTTACTGACTTTACACCTGGAGAATCAGACGGATGACATGTGATCTGATGGGCTCACAAGATTCTACGAGATCATACGCCATCCATTAATTTGGAATCTTAGCGGATGTCATAAAAATCTGACCCCACCTTACTACATGAAATATACAATGAATCAAGAGCTGCCACATCAATTAATTTGACCAGTCACACTCGTCACCTTAGTTATAAAGTGATACCAAAGACGGGCCCATTGGGACAGGTGGCACCTTGTCGTTATTTCGCATGAAATAAACACTGTGTAACTTTTTTATGTGAAATAACGACAGCCGTAGATTCTGACTGATCATCAACCACACTGAACGTTAACCTTCTGATCAACTGAGAAACAAAATGGATCTTTCTGATCAGAGTTGCACATTGTTAGAATGAAGTCTAGATATTTCAATACTAGCTCTGTCATTGCTTCCGTTACATGAAGAATCTTTCCTTTGATATGCTATAAACATCTTGAGATCATGGCTTTCAAGCACCATCTTGTTTTGAAAAGAAAATTATTTAGAGCACCATAATCTTTTCCAGATTGGGAGCTACAACCTACCCAAACAATGAGACCTTAAACAACCCACCCAGCTAAAACATGAAGGCAAATTGAAGAGAAACCTAGCAAAGATTTCCTATCTTAGAGGAGATCTAGACCTAGACTTTACATGACCAGTCCTGACTTGTAATATAAGAGTATCACTTTGACATCATGGAAAGAGGATAAGAAGTGAGGCAACAGCTGGCTTTGACTGGGGATTTAAGCATTACAATGCTTAAAAGAACTCTACCAATCTCTGGTTCCACAAAATAGCCGGCAACTTGACAAGGCAAAACTAAACGAAAGGAAAGCAGTAGCAAAATGAAAGACAACCACTAAACTATGACACAAAAAGGAAACCTACCTAACTAACTACTATGTAGGGGTTACCTGCTCTTCAATCATGCATCTGATATAGCTTCAAGTCCTGCCCATTATAGGAACATGGCAGAGACTCTCCAGAAGGATATACCAATCTGAAAGAATTATTTTGATTCGCTTGCACAATCTGAAACAGACCTTTCCACAAAGACTAAAATTTTGAATGCATTCCTTTAGGCTCATGTCTCTTATCCCATAGCAGCACCATATCACCTTCCATAAATTTTCTTGGCCTTGCCCTTTTGTCAAACAACTTCTTGACTCAGTTCTGATGTTCAGTGATCCTATCAACCATATCTTCCCTTTCTTCCTGTAACTTTGTCAAATACAAGATCCTTTTTTCTAAACCATCCTTGAAAACATCATCCTCAATTATGGTTTTCAACTTACAAGCAGCAAGTTCTAATGGCAATGGTAAGCTGGCCTCTACTCCATACACCAATTCAAAAGGTGAAATCCCAATGGCTCTTTTAGGAGTGGTTCTATCTGCCCAAAGAGCATCATATATCTTTTTGTGCCAATCTCTTTGATTATCAGCAACTAACTTCTTCAAAATATTAATCAGATTTTTATTACTTGACTCAGCCTAGCCATTACCTTGAGGAAAATAATCAGAAGAGTTCCCTATTTGAATTCCATGATCATAACAAAAAGAAACAATCTCTGAAGATGAAAAGTAAGAAGCATTATCCAATATCAATTTTGTGGGAACTCCAAATCTTACCAATATTTGTTCTTTAATGAATTCACATACCACCTCTGATGTAGTCTTCTTCATTGGTTTAGCTTCAACCCATTTGCTGAAGTAATCAGTGGTAGTCAAGATGTATGAATGTCCTTGACTTGAAGAAGGGTTGATAGGTCCTATGAAGTCCAAACCCCACTGCTAAAAAGGAGCCTCTATCACCACCGGTTTCAAAGGTAATGCAGCCAATTGTGGTTTGCCTGCAAACATCCTACACATTTCACAATTTGCAACCCACTTATATGAATCTTTGAACATGCCAGGCCAATAATAGCATTGTCTCAGAATCTTGAAAGCTGTCACAGTGGATGAGAAGTGACCTCCACATGCTTCATCATGAAAAGATTTCAATAACTTTTCCTGCTATTCTTTATCAATACATCTCAGAAAAGTGCCATCAATTGCTTTCTTATATAAAACATCATCATGTATAACATACTTCAAGGATTTATTCTTTAAATTCCTCTTTTGTTTAGCAGTTAATCCATCCAGACATTCACCATAAGTCAGAAAATATGCAATGTTTGAGAACCAAGGATCTTGCAGACTTACCATGAGCACTCTGTGATCATCTTCTTCAATTTGTTGATTCTCTGCTAAGGCCTTGCAAAGAGCATTCCCTCTTATTAGCTTTGTTGGTCTACTGTCTATGTCATACTCCTGAACTTTAGCAATCCAAGCTCCTCTATTGTTACAACCCACATCTTGTTGCGTTAATACACTCTTTACAATAGCATCAGGCACATGAATGACTGAATGTGAATGCAAAATATAAAACCTAAAATTCTTTAATGCTCTCACCACTGCATAAGCATGTTTTTCAACTTGAGAATACTTTAGCTCATGATTTTTCAGAGGCATACTCATAAAGGCAATTGGGGCTTGTATACCTTCTTTAGTTTCTTGCATTAATATTGCTGACATGGTATGAGATGATGCATAACAATATATGATAAACTCTTTAGTATAATTTGGATGAACAAGGACATGAGCATTTGCAATAGCACCTTTTATATTTTCAAAAGCACTCTTCCCAACATCAATCCATTTAAAATTTTTATTACTCTTCATCATGTCAACTATATCCTTTACAATCTCAGAGAAATCAGGAACAAACCTCCTCAAAAAGTTTACTTGCCCAAAGAAAGATTTAACTCTTGTTTTACTTAAAGGTAAACTTAGTTGTTGAATAGCTCTAACTCTATCCAGATCAATTTTAACTCCTTCTTGAGAAACAGTATGGCCAAGGAGCTTACCTTTAGTGACACAAAACACTGATTTCTTCGGATTCAATGAGATGCCTTGATCTTTGCATCTTTGCAGAACTTTTGCCAAATCTCCAAGATGATCTTTCCTTTCCTTAGAAAAGACAGTCAAGTCATCTAAATATATCACAATAATTTTGTTTTTCAAATCACTGAAAGACAAATCCATAGCTCTTTGAAAGGTTGCACCTGCATTAATTAACCCAAATGGCATTCTATTGTATGCAAACGTGCCCCATGGTGTTGTGAAGGCTATTTTATATTGATTTGCTTCATCCACCTGTATTTGATTATATCCTGAAAATCCATCTAACATGGACATCATCTCTGATCCTGCCACAGTTTGCAACAAATGATCCATGTTAGGCAAAGCAAAATTGTCTTTGAGGGAAGCTTGGTTCAGATTCCTAAAATCCACACAAATCCTTATCTCTCCATTCTTTTTTCTTACAGGAATAATGTTTGCCACCCAGGTAGAATGATGGATAGGATAAATGATCTTGGCTTTCAACATTTTATCTATTTCTTTGAAAATTGCCCCTTCCACCAGAGGATTATAATTTCTCTATTTTTGTTTGACAGGTGATACTCCAAATTTAAGAGGGATGTTGTGCCTGAATTTTCCATTCATAAAATTCTTTAAATCCTCATAGCTCCAAGAAAAAACATCTTGGAATTCAATCAACAATTCTCTGACTTTTATTCTTTCCTCAAAAGTGCAACATTTTCCAACATCGATCATTTTAGGACTGTCCTCAGTCCCTATATTAAGCCCATCAAATTCTCCACATGTTTTTCCCTTTTTATTTCTCTCCTTTTTAATGTAAGTATCATGTTTATCAAAAAGTTTCTCTAAGGAAACAACATGAGATGGAATTCTATTTTCTTTAAATTGAATAATACCTGATTTTAATTCTTCTTCTTCATTTGATAGCTGCTCCTCCTTCTGATCATTTTCAAAACACAAGTCAACAAAGGGACTTGTTCCTTCTATGAACTGCTGAATATGCTTATCATCCTCAAATACCTACCAAGATTCTTCATTATCAGGCACCTTAGGTCTGAACATTACCTCCATTCTAAAAATTTGATCTTTAAAATCAGGATGAGGCAGGAGTAAAGATGCAGATACTACCAATGAATCAGCTTTGCAATTTTGTTCTCTAGGCACTGAGACTATTGAGAAAGCATTCAAACTTTCTATTTCATCCCACACCTTATTCCTGTAACTTTTCAATCTATTATTTTTAACAGCATACTGATTTCTTACTTGCCTCAGAACCAATTCAGCATCACCTTGGACTTTGAGCAATTTAACTCCCTTTTGTTTAGCTGCCTCTATACCAAGGAGAAGTGCCTCGTACTTTGCTATGTTATTAGTGTTTTTAAAATCCAATTTGTAAGCTAGGCAAGTAACTTCTCCATTAGGGGCTATCAAAACTATTCTAGCACCTGAGCCAGCTCTAGCACAGCTTCCATCAAATTCTAATGTCCATAACTGGTTATCCTCTGCCAGGTCTAATTCCTCATGAACATCAGAGTTGTCATAATATAACATATATTTCCAAACTATGTTTCATGATAAAGAATTTGTGATCTAGGATCATCTAATTTCAGCACTGTATACTTTGCCTTTCCTTCTGGTTCTAACTTCACCTTTTTATTTCCCACTGGAATAATTGTAGAAGACCAATCTAATTTAATCTCCCCTCCCAAGTCCTTGCAGAAACTTCTACTGAGAAGCATCCCATAACTCTCAGGAATATCAGCTACAAGAATAGTGAGTCTCAATCTTTTAGAAGGATAAGCTACCAGAGCAACCTGGGCATCTTTGATTTGACCAATCAAAGGCACTTGTTTAGCATCCACATAGTAAAACCTACCAAAGACTTAAGTTAAAGGCAATCCTAAAGCTTTAGCAACTGATGCAGGCATTACATTATCTGAAGCTCCCAAATCTATGATGCAATTACTCAATTTATTTCCATTGATAAAAAGTGACACATAAAAAGGTTTTGGTTTAAGGTCGGAACAAGTAGCATGAACAATAGATTCTTCTTCATGAAACAATCTTGGAATTGAGAAATCATCATCCATTGAATTCTCTTTGCTAGTACTGGCCTGACTTTTAACATTAATATTAGTATTAACATGAATACTTTCTTTACTCCTACAATGTTCTACCAATCTTTGCAATTGATCCGGGTTTGATTTTAGATAATCCATAGGAGTTATTTGAACTTTAGTTTCTTCACAAAACTTTACAATATCAAAGGAATTAGATGACTTATCTTTTTGCTCCTTTTGTGAAGAACTTGATGTCGTACTTTTATCTTTGTCCACTTTGTAAGAAGGTGCTGAATTCTTAGCTGGAACCACATTAGAAATATGGTTTTTATTTTTCTGACCTCTTGTCATAACAGTTAGCTGAGGTCCCTCCAAAGTAGCAAAGCAATCACCTCCATTTTCTGAATCAGATTCATACTCACAGTATAAACTTACGGAGTCGCCATGAGGAGCATGATAATCTTCATTTTTTGGATATGTAATGCCTTGCTCTCCTTCTTCAATTTGCAAATGTTTGATCATATTATCATCAACATTACCATCATGGTCTGTCCTGATATGAAAACCATTTGAATTATGTTTCTTTGGAGGAGCTTCAATTGCCAATCTTTGTTGAGCAGCAGGAATTTGCAAATTTTTATTTCCAGCTTGAAATCTTGGTCCTTCTTGATATGGTTGATAAAATGAATGGGCTGGCTTATTGACCTATTTCTTCAATGCAATTAATTCATTTGATAACCTTTGCAACATAGCCTCTGTGCTATTTGACGTGCCAGCTGTACTATTTGTAGAACCAGCATGAAACTCCTTTTTCCATCTTCCGGAGGCTATCATATCATCCTCCATTTCCACTGCAAGTGTTTGTGCAGCCTACAAATTTTCCACATTAGCTCTCCTTATCTGATAACCAAGTTCCAGGGGCATAGAGCTAATGTAGAATGTTTTTTGATTATCTCCGGTTGGTGCACTTACAGCTGGAATCCTTTTAATGAGTTTATTAAACTTGGCATTAAAATCTCTCATGGAGATAGATGGTTCTTTCTTTATTTGTGCAAGCTGCAATAACAAACTTTGTGCATCTTCAACACTCTTGTACCTTCCTTCAAATCTCTATTTCATGACATTCCAACCGGTAATGCAGCCTGTGGGTAAGTCTTGGAACCAATCTGCAGCATCACCGACAAGAGTGTCTATAAACATCCTAACTGCAACATCTTCATGCTGAGGATTGACCACACTACATGCTTTATGAAAGGCACTTAGATGTTGTTCTGCAGATACTGAACCATCACCATTGAATCTTGGGAAATTCTTCCTGGAGGCTTTTGGTAAATCATGATTTGCTGCAAGATTCAATGGTCCAATAGCATTTCCCCAAGGGACAACCATGTTTACTACTCCTGTATTCTGTGCAACCGCTTGGATTGAAACTGAGAGGGGAAGTGCAATACCATGCAATAAAAATGAATTGCAAGTGGTAGAGATAGGAATTCTACCAATAGGAGGAGAGGAAGACTTACTTGTCTTCGGTCTCAAAGGAACTACTGTAGATAACTGAAAATCAGCAGGCTTCTTATTTTTAGTTTCTCTAGTTTTAGCTCTTCCTCTCCTGAAAATATCTTCAAGGATAGGGAAATTGACT
Organism: Chamaecyparis obtusa; assembly: GCA_027943335.1. Taxonomy (NCBI): domain Eukaryota; kingdom Viridiplantae; phylum Streptophyta; class Pinopsida; order Cupressales; family Cupressaceae; genus Chamaecyparis; species Chamaecyparis obtusa. Next base: position 1,155,692 of record BSBK01001245.1, on the reverse strand, counting down.
TGTTTAAGTTCTTCATATATTGGGTCAACCTTTCCCTTTTGTTTTGCACTCCTGGTGAATTTGGAATCCAGGATGCCTTAAAATTCTGAGAAAAACTTATTAATATCTTCTCTTCTTTTCAAAGTCCTCCCCAGCAAAGTCACCAAAAACTGTTGGTTAATAGTTTGTCCTCCCATTAGATTTGCAATCTCTGACTCTTCTTAACACCCAAGGTGAGAGAACATAAGGATGTCACCAACAATTGGTTCAGTGTAAGTCATCTATCACTGCCCTCTGAATTGATAGGTATAGCTCCCTGATTGTGTTTGATATGCAATGAATGTGTTTTTTTATTGATCATTAGGTTTCTTCTTATGAGTTTTAACCAAATTGTTTGTAGGCACAAACAATTCAGACAAGGATAAAGTGGATAACCTATAATCCCCAATGGAATGTTGATCACAGATTATCATGAAGACTATCTTCTAACTTAAACCTACCTACTCTAAGAATGCATATCCTACTAATGAGAATATGGTTGAGAATTTCAAGAAATACCTTATAAAAATATGGTTGAGAATTTCAAGAAATACTTCACTCTTATCACATTTGAGAAAGTACCGAGAGAAGAATAAAGCAGCAGATGCAATGGATACTTTAGCATCACTTATCCAAATACCAGATCAAAGCACCAGATATGTATTCTTGGTAGAAGAAGTTGAGCAACCCGCATTTGACCCTACCCATCCTCATACCATTTGTTTTCTAACCACACATGAATCACCTTGGTATGGAGACATTTACACTTACTTAAAAGATCAAATCCTACCCATAGACCAAACTAGGAACCAAAAGAAAATCTTTATCCGACAAGCCACTCATTATACCTTAATATCTAACACATTATATCATAAGAGTCTAGATGGAATGCTTCTTAGATGTCTAGAGAAAGAGGAATCAGATATATCCTTACGAGAAATTCATGAGGGGATCTGTGGGTCACATTCAAATGGTTTAACCCTAGCTAAGAAACCTCTTGGGATAGGATATTTTTGGCCTACAATGGATAAAGACGCTTGTCACTTTGCTAAAACTTGTAGAAAGTGTCAATATCATGGAAACTTGATACATGTGCATGGACAAGAGCTTCATTCTATGATGACACCTTGGTCATTTTATCAATGAGGTCTAGACTTAATAGAAATGATTTATCCACCATCTTCTAATGGTCATAAATTCATTATCACAACAATAGACTACTTTACCAAATGGGTGGAAGTTGTACCCTTATCAATTGCAATAGGAAAGTAGATATCCTTGTTTATCCTAAACCACATAATAAGTAGATATGGTGTACCTCATTCCATCATAATGGATAATGCAAAGCACTTAAAAAACAAGGACCTAAAGGAGTTATGCTCAAAGTTTCAAATGATCCACCAATCATCTTCAATATATTACCCCCAAGGTAATGGACAAGCTGAAGCAACGAATAAAAACATCTTAAAGATATTGAAGAGAACTATGGACAATTTAGGTAGAGATTGGCATATAAAAATAAACCCGACCTTATGGGCTTATAGGACAAGTATCAGAATGCCAACTAGAGCTACACCATTTTCCTTAGTCTTTGCAACAGAAGTAATTTTGAATTTGGAGGTAGAACTTCCATCCTTAAGAGTATCTCTACATGGTTTGATAAGTGAGGAAGATTATAGAGTTGCTAGGTTGCATGAACTAGAACTGCTAGATGAGAAACAACAAGTAGCATTTGATCACTTGAAAGTATATCAAAATTGAATGTCAAGGACTTATAACAAACATATCAAGTCAAGAACATTCCAAATAGGTGACTTAGTTTTGTGAGAGAATCCAAAGAATCAAGCATAAAGAGAAAAGAAAGGAAAATGGGAAGCAAATTGGTTAAGACCTTTTTTGATCACTTTGTCTTTTGGGATAGGCACCTACAAACTAGTTGATTGTGATGGAGAAGAGTTACAAGAACCGATCAATAACAATCATCTCAAAAGGTTCTACACATGAAGCATATGAAAGAGGATAAAGAAAAGAGTATCATAAAATCAGATGGAAAGCATCCTCTTTAAAATACCAAAAATAGATCTTTAAAATACCAAAAATATTGAAAAAGCAGAAAAGAGCAAACAAATTAGAAATGCAGAAAAGATCAAAAAATAGGGGAAAATTGAGCATGAAGAAATCCAAAAACATTCATATATGATCCTCAAAAGGATGTCTTAGTGAAAACCTAGCAAATAGGCACCTTGATGATATGAAAAATAAAAAAATTGAAACAAGAGAAAATACAAAAAAAATAAAAAAAATAAAAAAAAGTACCTTGGTGAAAACCTAGCAAATAGGTGTCTTGGTAGCAAAAAAAGGAAAAAGCTTTAAAAATAGAAAAAGAAAGAAATATCTATTCAATCAGTGAAAACCTGGTAAATAGGTGCCATTGAAAGTCCAAGTTAGTCACATACCTAGCAATCATCCTTGTAAATATTGCATTCACTAGCATTTGTATATATTGCATAATAAAACCCCATAGTTGCATTTGCAAGTACCTAAAGATTTTGGTCACCTAGTCTGCAAATTGTCCCAAGTCCCACAAACGTAATCATATTAAAATGGGGGCAATCTACTCTAAAGGAGGAAGAATTCATCAAAAGAAAAATTCAATCAATCATTGAATCAATCCATAAAAAATGCAAGTAAAACACTCAATCAAATCCTCATTCCAATCCAATTTGAAACCAAACACAAAATTTGATCTGAGATCTTACATGACCCTATCTTTATCAGGATTAAAAGTATGAAATGGATGGAACTATACTTGAAATATGGATTTGAAAAACATTACAAAATTTTTCTAAAGTGTTGACTTGATTGATGAAATCATGTCTTTCTAGAAAATCGATGAAAGTTTTCAAACTAGACAAGCTATGACGAAAACATGATATTTTATGGATTTCTGAATGACCGTCTTAAGATCAAAGTTTTAAAGCATGTATTATTTGTCTAAGGACGTGATCATCAAAGAATCATCGAGGACTTGTACATAGGATGAAACTAAGATCTTTGTTTATTTATGCAAAATGATACCTTAGATATTTTGATGTTCAATATCATAATACCAAAATCCACTTGCAACATAGAATCCAACAAAATTGGTATTCGCACTCTCATGATTGGCTTCAATCAGTGATAGTCGTACCAAAAAAGAGATGGGAAAACAATGAAAGAGGTGCAAAAAGTATTCATATCATCATGGTTGAACTAGTGATGGTTGTACTAAATCAAGATTCCAAAAACTGCTCAATGATGAATATAAGCTCCAAATTTTTGAATAGTGACAGTTAGTTGCATACATCCTAGATTATATGCATTTAAAGTATTTTCCTTTCTTAGCTTCAAAATTTAATTTGCAAGAGGAAAAGAGAAAAGGGGTATAGTAAAATCAAAAATCAAATGAGCATAAAAAACTATATGTGATCGAGTGTGTTGGAAATAAAAAAACAATAAAAAAAAGGTGCATTCCATTAGTTCATGAGCATTTGTTAGATCCACGTTATCTTGCATTAAGTTGCATTTATTTTAATCTAAGTTCATTCTATATAGTTTAAACCATCTTCATACCATTAATTGCATTCATCATTCATATCTTGCATAAAGTTCAATTCATTAAGTGCATTAGGTTGCATTCATCCTTTAAATCATTTTCATTAAGTTCATTACATTAGATTGCATTCATGTTAAAGTTCATCTCATTAAGGGTGCATTCTTTAAGTCATTTATATCAATCAATTAAGTGCATTTACCATTGCATTTATTAGTTAATGTTCATTGCATCCATTTAAATCATTTTAATTTATCATTAGGTGCATATCATTTAGTTCAAAAACATCACACATTGCATTATTCATTTAAATTCATTCATCACACCATCATTACATTACATTCAATAACATCATTCATCTATATCACATATAACATTTAGGATCAATAATCATTAAATATCCATAATCAGTATACATTACATCATATAGGTCCATCACATTTGCATACCATATATCCATTAAATCATTGCATCACATTAAACATTGCATTATCCATCTAACACATCTATATATCATTTCCATCCATTTAAGCATCCATAAAGCATTAAATATCATTAATCATTACAAGAATCATTAAATCCAAATTGCATCCATTTATCTATTCTATGTCATACATAAGACAATCCTCTAAGCATAAATAGAACATATGCATCCATATCATAAAATTGCATTCTGAAAAGCATAAAACAAAGCATATAGGAAATAGAACCATATAAATCTGCATATCATAGTGTTACCTACAGATTTTGTGTAATTATTGTAGGCTTCCTTTTCCCAAAATCACCCTAGAATTTTATAAGGTGTTTTTAATTTTTGTTTACCTTTGCACAAACACCTTGTTGGTTGAACTTGAACCATCGAACTCCAGTAGTTCAATGTTCAACGTTCAATAACATTCGTCGGTATGGTTTCATTTTCATTGGCAAGTCTAACGGCATTTCCACTTTGCATCACGCGCTTATCTCTTGAACCGTGTATATTGAACTAAGTTTGGTTCAAACTTCCGAGTTCAATGGTCTTTATTGTCTCGCAAAGCTCTTCGCTATTTTCCTTTATGGCTTAACTTTTGCCCTTTTATTTTGATTAAATCATACCGATGAATAGTCCCTCATCGTGTATGTTGAACTTGAATTGTGAACTCTCATAATTCCAGGTTTAGAGTTCAATGTTGGCCTGTAATTTGAAAAAGGTAAAAATGACATGACACATGTGACAGCTGGCACTTCATTATGTTATCCGCGTGTGTTGAAAGTGCGTGATTAATTGATGTGACTTTAAATTGTCATTTCAAGTAAGGGGAAAGTACAGTAAGTAATGATACATATGTCGCGAGACATTCAATAATCATTAATTCAAAAGTTGTGCACCATTAATTCAACTTGCACCGAATCTCTCAGAAGATTTATAAATTGCTTGCGATAAATATCAAGAGTCCAGCCATATTTTCTCATAATGCTAAGAAGATTTCATGCCGCAGCTATCAGGGAAGGTATGCTCCTCTCGTCTCAGAGCTCTGTCATTCACATAAAACTAGGTGAGCCCTTTTTCTAGCTTCATCCTTCATTGCAGTATTACTTTAAGGTGCATTTCTATGTTAGCTTGCTGTTTTCTCTTGTTAAAATTTCTAAATTTGAAAGCCTAAGATGAAGGACCCCGTGCCCAATTTTGAAAATACTTCCCCGTTATTATGTTCCCTGCCTAATTGTGAAGATAGCCATATCAAAACCGGAGCTCTAGAAGATATTATAGCCCGCATTAAGGAACCTATCCCAATCTCTATGCTAGACAAGGCTATCTAGAGTGGCTTAACTGATGCAGTCGCATTTCCTATAGTAGCTCCTTGCCGTGAACTAATTGTGGAATGTTCCAGGAGATATAGTTTTGAGGAGAAATGCATAAGAAAAATTGATGGGAGCCCACTTGTTTTCATAACTAGGGAGGTAGTGCAAAAAGCCCTAGGAATCCCAGAGAAAGACCCATATGAGGGCTGGAACATACCTTCTTCTTATTCAGTTTTTTCTATTAAGAGATAGGTGTACAGAAATGAGATCACTCAGTATTGGCTCCATAAGGCTTAGAAAGGAGGGTCTCGGCTTCCAAAGCCATTGACTATAGATCATTTTAAACTTGGGGTGGCAGACTTGGTTATCATGTTGAATAGGATTAAGGGAAACCAACATGCATATTACTGGCATGATTGGATGTATTTTTATATTCAAGTGACTTTGGGTGGAGAACGACACATAGATTGGGCTGAGACAATAGCAGATGAACTCAACCACCAATTGGCTAATTTCCTTACCGGTAGTGGCTTTTATATGTCCTTGCATTTGTTCTATATTTTAGCCTGCACTTGTGAATGGAAGGGTTTATTCCATGAACAACCTTTTCCCAATATGAAAATCTATGATTATTACCCTCACCTTCAGAAGGAATTTTATATGGTCAATTTCCTTAAAGTAAATGGTGTGTTTTTTGGGAAATTGACACATGAGCTCCAGGGGAATACTGAACAATGAATGTCTGAGGAAGCCAAGTCTTTTGTGAATATTTATGGAAGTTTCTTCATTCAATTTAGGAGATTTATATACTTGAGAGTAGGTGGTTTTGAAGGAGAACCATTTAAATTACCCCGTTATGCTTTTGACAGCCTGGTAATTGCTGAGGTGTCCCATCAATTAGCTTACGTGCACAAAGGAGTCAAGGAGAGAAAAGGTAGAGCTAAGTCTTGTTTCCCAATTGAATTGGGATATTTTACCTGTAAAACATCTTCTGATGCACTAAACCTGGAGCATGAACTTAGAAAGTTGAATATGAAAACATTTGCATTGAGGAAAGACTTCGATAGCAGAGGTTTTGTAGCTAAACACTTCAGTTTGCCTTCCAAGTTTCAGCATAGCTCACAAATGGAAGATTACTAGGAAGGTTGCGATGATGATTTCGAATGCATAGAAGAATGTGGTCTAGATTCAGTCTGGGGAAAATTATTGCATTAAATATTCAGGTTGATGTTTCTACCATAGATGAAGATGATGGTACTGAAATCATTGATGACCAATTTGAAACTAGGGTCAGAGGCAATCCACTTCCTGAAATTGATTGGAGTGTTGAGGAGAGGGAAAGTTTAACAATTAAGACTCTTAGTGTAGTAAAAAGAATCGAGAAATGGATTAATAGTAAAAGACCCCCTCCTTCAAACAGATATAATCATAGAAGATTTTCTCATGCTAAAAATGCTGCTGATAAACCCATGACCACTGCTGATAAAGTTGTTTCCTTTGCAGGTACTAGGTCTAAGAAAAGTTCCCCTGTTAATCTAGCTATTAAAGTTACTCATGTTTCCTGATCAGTAAGAAGGACCCCAAGAAGGAAGGTTGACAAGGAAGCCAACGAGGTTGTGAAGGAGAGTGAAGTAATAGACATTGAAGGTATGGATTTCCACATGGCTGAGCAAGTTGATTTGAGTAATGTTGAGGAGGAAATGATGACCCCGACACATGCTAAGGCAGCTTCAGAAAATCTTCTGACAAGTATAAAAAATGATGCTTTGCAGACACCATCCCCAACCTTTAGTTGGTTAGGGACTTCTATTTCAAATAAGAAATAGAATGTTTTACCAATTACTCTTCCTGTGGAAGACATGGTGAGCAAATGTTTGGGGGCTTTTGTGAAACCCAAAAGAATCAAGATGGAGTCCATGATTGAAGTAGATGAAAAGACTGGGAGATGGGCAGTGGAAAGGGATTTGCCCAAAACTGACAAGAATGTTTCAGAGGCTACAGTTGATGACTATATCATAGAGAAAATAGATCTTGGGATTGCCAGTAGGGCTGCAGATGCTAAACATTTAGAAACTTCCACAAGAAAGATTTTGCACAGGACTTTTAAAGATGAGAAGGATAAAAAAGATTTGAAGGCAACGATACAGAGACTGTCAAAATTCATTCAAGCTATTCAAGAACCTAGCCCACTTCCCCTTACTCAAGTTCCTCATACTTTTGACCCTCGCTCAGTTGAAGTTCATAAAACATTGGATCAAATTCAGTGAAATAAAATGATTATTGAAGTCTTCAACAAATGGATTGTGAGCATGATACAGCGAGGGGGAAATTATGTCACTCAGCTAATTGAAACTCATGGGAATGTCACACAGGTTATTTCAGAACTGCTAGCTGAATTATCAGAGTGGAGGAAAGAGAGGAAGAAATGGGGCAGTATTATTGATCAACTTATAGAGATTAGCTATTATGGCATGATGACATTTCTTGCAGAAAAATTGGTTCTAGGTTTAAATGAAGAGGTCTTGTACATTGCTGTGAAAAGTATAGAATGGAGGAATTCAATCATCAAGGACAGCTATGATGGAGCGACCCATCTCCTAATTGATTTAAAAGGCCTTATTGATATGATGCAAAAAGACCTGAAATGTTTAAACATTGTATTAATTGATGAGGAAACTCAAAATGTGAAGAAGGCAGACAAAATAACTCAGGAATGGGAAGCGGGGATAGCTATGATCAGAGATAGTAAAGAACTAATAATAGAAGATCTGACTTCCATGGCGAATACTAAAGCTATGCTCATTGCTTGTGTGGATCACCTGGAGTCTCACAAGGCAAGCCTAGGACAAATTTGCAAAGACAAGAAGGTACTTGCGCAGCGGATCACCCTTGTCGGTTTGCCATATCATGCCATGATCATTGGTCCATACGTGGCACATGAGGAGTGGAAGCAAGCACGTGCATCTAGGGCCTCACCAAACTAAACCTTGATCATCTAGCTCAGCCGAAGATAATGGATTTCCTTGGAAATCATTTGCTTAGGGTGTTAGTTTTCAGTTCCTTTCCAGTTTTCATGCAAAGTAGTTATGTTTTATCCGAAACTCTGGGAGTTTCATTGAAATTCTTAATTTTTGATAAGTTGTACAAAATGGCTATATAAGGCCAGGAAAAACTTTCGAAAGGAGGAGTTAGTTTTTTGAAGAAAGTAATAGAATAGTATAGCTTAGAGTTAAAGTTTCTTGCAAAACTTGATTTGAAAAGACCTTTCTACCAGTGAATGAAAAAACTTATTTGATGTAAATCTGTTGGTTTATGTTTATGAGTGGGCTTCTATTGGAGTATTATTCAGTGGATGAAATCTTTTCTTGAATTAAGTTGTGTTATTTTATTTTGTTAATCAGAGTTAGATAAAAGTTTAAAGCTATGGTTTTTATTAGTTCAAACCTGTGAGGTTTATAGTGATATCTTGTTACTGATCATAAGTGATCGAATCATATTGATGAAAGATTGCTCATAGCCTTAGTAACTTTTTGGCTAAAAGTTAAATATTTGTAGTAATGCATGGTTTGGTAAAATATATTCATTGAAGACATTACTGGGAGCTGTACCACAATTCAGAGAATTAAACATTTGAAGTTTAATTCATTTGTTTGTAAAGATTTGAAATTTCGTAAAGGGTGATAGAGCAAATTAAGATCAAGAATATAAAAGACAAATTTATTTACTAACAGTTTTTGGCGACTCTACTGGGGAAGGAATAGAAAGCTAGTGTCTTTGCTTGACTCGAATGAGTGATTATGGTTTTACCTGCTGATAGAATACCTGGCAGAGTTGAACTTCCTCCAATCTTTCAACCGGGTTTAGATTTTCATGACACTCAGGAGGACATTGTTGCAGACTTAAATAATTTGGCCTGGAAAGTAAAAACAAGTATTGAACAATATCAATAGGTTTAGTTAGTACTAGAAGAAGAGGAAGAGATTGGTGAACGGTTAAGAGGTCTCCCCATAGCCCGAGAAGCCGCAATAGTTGATAGAGTGATTCAGAGACCATAAAGATTGCTAAGTTGGAGTCCAGACCTTACACTAGGTCACAACGAGAGGCGGGTATTTTTTATTAGGTTTTTGAAGAACTGAGAAATCTTGAGACCACAAGAGTTCATCCCTCAAAGAAAAAGGCTCATAGTAGACCCTTGTCTCCTCCTAAAGAATCTTTTCATTCATCCCCTAAGACCTGTGATTGGCAAGCTTTAACTTTATCAGGTATACAAGCCCCTCCTTTATTGACTATTTTTCCAATAGTCATTATGGCCCAACCATGGCGTAATGGAGTAGGCCCACTAGCTCTGGCAGCTCATCATGCTTTGCCTAAAGGTGCTAAAGATGTTCTCCCGAGGTTTTCCGGTGATGGTAAAGTAGCTGTGGAAGAACATTACAATTCCTTTAATGTAGCCATGGGTATCTTAGGTGTACAAGAAGAAGACGTAGCAGTCCAACTTTTTGTTCAAACCTTAATAGACGGAGTAGCAGATTGGTTTGGACACCTTCCTGCAGCATCCATAACCGACTGGAATTCTATGAAAGTTGCATTTGAAGCTCATTTCAAAAGTGCAGATGATGAACATTCTCTGCTAGCTCAGCTCACACAAATGAAAAAGGAGATCCATGAACCTATGAGAGATTATGTGGCTCGATACAATAAGGTCATTCATAAAATCCCTACAGCGAAAAGACCAACTCCTGAAAATCAGTAGTGTTTCTTCGTAAATTCAATGCCCCCAGATATCAGTTTCCATCTAAGGAGGAATAGACCAACAGACTGGATAGCTACTCAACAATAGGCTACCGAGTTAGAGGATGACCTCGTCATGACAGGAAAGTGGAGAAAGGATGTCCAAGTTCCTAATAATCAAAACGTGTCTTCCTCTGATCCAATGTTGCAAAGATTGATGAATGATGTAATCACTCTCAAAAGGCATCTTCCCAAAGGTAATGCAAACTTTCCCCCTTTGTATAGAGATATATCCAGAGGTGCAATTGAACAAGCTAGACCTAGCAATAGGACTCCAGCCTTACCTCCAGCTGATAAGAATCAAATTGAAGCTCCTCCTAGGCAGGCTAATATGTGCACCTTTCACCTAACAGATGATCATGATGGGGCTTTATGTCCAAAAATGATCCGATCAATGTAGATGCATGTAAATCAAGAATTGACAAAGGAATCATCTGATGATGAAGGAAATCCTCAGTTGCCTGGCGACTCCATAAATTTTTATGTAGAATACAAATCTGACTTTGAATGAGGAGGAAGTATTCTGGCAACATTACAAGACCCTGCATGCATTGTGATGACAAGAGGCTACGACAATTCTCAGGTAGCTGATACCCCATCCACATCGCTGCGTTGGGAAAGAGGTAAAGAGTTTTCAAAAAAGACTCCAAATCTTAAAAATTCTTTTTTCTAAAGAGGATGATTTAACAAAGAAAAATAGTTCTACTCCTTCTTTTGATATTATTGATTTTTGTGAAACCTCAAAGATTCAAGTTACCCCTACCGAATATCTAAGAATGAATCCTAGGGAATTAGATAGACTGGTTAAGCATGTTAAGTCCACTCAACCCCCTATTGATCATCCAGACAATGATACAACCAATGCTGCATTTGTTAAAAAAGCCTATACAGAAAGTCAATCAACCGAGAGCAAAGATTCTCAGGAAGGAAAAGATCCTGTACAAGAAAAAACTCCCAAATTAGGTGTTAAGCCTGAGCCATTTTACCTATCCTTTTTTATCCATGGATTCAAGTTAAATAATTGTGTGATAGATTCAGGAGCCTCAGACAATATCATGTCAGCCTCAGTAGCTAAAGCTTTAGATCTTCCACTCACTACAACTTTTGGTGAATGCTATGCCTTAGATGCCAAGCAAGTTCCTTTAGTTGGACAAATTAAAGATGCCCAAGTAGCCTTAGCAGCGTATCCTAGTAAAAAGATCAAGTTGACTATTCTTGTGGTAGATATTCCTGCGAGTTATGGTATGCTTCTCAGCAGGACTTTCTATCAGGATCTTGGAGGGGAGATAAAACTTGATTGGTCTCAGGCAATAATTCTAGTGAGAGAGAAGAGAGTGGTGTTGCAGCCAGAAGGAAAATCAAAATACACGATTTTCCCATTTGAGGATCCCAAGGCTCAAGTGCTTTATCAAGAGTCTGAATTTGGCAATTATATGATTTCCTCAACACCTGGCCTTAACAGTGAAGAAAACATTAATAATTCAAATGGTCTATGGATTTTGGAGTTTGATGGAAGTTGTGGAGTGGTGGGATTAGGAGCAGGCATTGTATTAATATCTCCGGGAGGAGAATTGTTTCCTCGAGCATTCAAGCTTGATTTTGATAACACCAACAATACCACAGAATATGAATCTCTTCTACTAGGTATTGAAGAGGCAAAGAAGATGGGAATCAAAATGCTTAAAGCCAAAGGAGATGTAGAATTGGTGGTTAGGCAAGTACATGGGATGTATTCAGCTAAAAATGAGATGCTCAAACATTATAGGAATCGAGTTTGGGATGAGATAGAAGGATTTGAAGCCTTCTCCATAGAAGCCATTCCCCGAGAGTTAAATAGTAGAGCTAATTCACTGGCTGTCTCTTCGTCCCTATTGCTGCCACATACAGACTTCAAGAAGACTTTGCATAAAATTGAAATAGTCCACAGGCCAAAAGTACTGGATAACGCTGATCATTGGCAGGTTTTCCAGGATGATAAACAAATAGATAAATTTTTGCAACTAGATGAAGTTTTTAGTACAACCTATTTTGAGGGATCTTCATCAACTTGTGATGAGTTTTGCCCAGGAGAAGTGACGAAAGAAGGGATTTTTCAATTGAAAGGAAATCGTATTCCTAAGGGCCTACTCTCTTTGGAAAGACAATTTGACAGGTATGATGCTCCGAGTCATGAAGTACCTCCCAAAGAGGAGAAGAATCCAAATGATCATGAAAAGATAAACATAGGAGAAATAGAGGAAGAACCCAAATGTATTAATTTGGGAAAGTGTTGTTCTCCAGATGAAAAATAGAGATTTATAAGTTTATTGAAAGAATACAAAGACACATTCGCTTGGTCCTATCATGATTTGAAGAATTTTAAAGGTGGAAAATTTCAGCACCAAATACCCCTCAAACCAGGGACTACACCCTTCAAATAGAAACTAAGAAATTACAATCCAAAGGTTTCTGAAGCAATTCAAAAGGAAGTTGAAAAAATGCTACAAGCTCGCATTATTTACCTGATTCATCATTCTACATGGATTGCAAACATAGTTCCTGTCAGGAAGAAAAACAGAGAGATAAGGATTTGTGTAGACTTTCAGAACCTGAATCAATGTAGCCTTAAAGATAACTATGGTCTTCCTGTTATGGATCATATCTTACAAACCATGGCTGGCTCGGAAATGATGTCTATGCTTGATGGATTTTCTGGTTACAACCAGATAAAGGTTCATGACCAGGATCAGCACAAAACAACCTTTACTACTCCATGGGGAACATATGCCTACAATAGAATGCCATTCGGTCTTATAAATGCAGGGGCTACCTTTCAACGTGTAATGAATTCCTCATTTAGCCACTTGTTGAATAAAGTAATAGTTGTTTATCTCGATGACTTAACAGTTTTTTATAAGAAGCGCAAAAACCATCTAAGGGAATTAAAGTCAGTATTACAAAGGTGCAGGGAGCACGGTATCTCTCTAAACCCTAAAAAATCTATGTTTACAGTTACAGAGGGAAAACTACTGGGTCATATCGTATCAAAAGAAGGAATTAGGATAGATCCAGATAGAGTTAGAGCAATCCAACAACTTGGTCTACCTTCAAACAGGACTAGAGTAAAGTCTTTCTTCGGACAGACAAATTTCCTTAGGAGGTTTGTTCCTAACTTTGCTGAAACCACTAAACACATGGTGAGCCTTCTAAGTGAAAAGAATCCTTTTAAATGGAGTGCAGAAGCAATCAAGGCATTTGAAGATATAAAGAAAGCCATAGAAAATGCTCCTACTTTGATCAATCCTGATTATAAGAAAGATTTTATTATACATTGTTATCCTTCTAATCATACAGTATCTGGGATCTTATTACAATAAAATGAAAAAAATGAAGCAGTGCCCATTGCCTTTATGAGTATCCCTCTCAAGAAGCATGAACTAAATTACCCTTTGGTAGAAAAGCAAGCATTTGCAGTGGTAAAAGCAGTCAAGGTTTTTAGGTTTTATATCTTGCACTCACATTCACTTGTCTTTGTCCCTTCTTCTGCCGTGAAGGATGTACTTACCCAATAGGAAGTGGGGATGAATAAGTGAGCCACCTAGATCTCCAGAATCTAGGAGTTTGATTTTGATATCCGCCCTACTAAGCTAGTCTGAGGATAGGGTCTATGCAAACTAATCTTTGAACAAGAACCAGCTGGCAGTATTCCCATGGCTCTTTTTGTAAGTTTACATGATTCCTGATTTTTTGATGTGGCTTTTTATCTGACATATGGAGACTGTCCACCTCATTTGACTTAGAAGGAAAGAAGAAATCTTAGATTTAAAGCTGTGAAATATGTCATTGTGGATGACATCTTATATAAAAAGGGATTAGATGGAGCATTCCTGAGGTGTGTGGACAAAGGACAACAAGAGAAGCTGCTTGTAAAGTTTCATAATGAAGCCTGTGGTGGTCATTTCTCTTCTACGGTGACTACGTTCAAGATCCTAAGAAATTGTTACTACTCACCGGGCATGTTTGCTAATGCCTACAAATGGGTTGTGAAATGTGAGAAATGTAAGTTATTTGGAGGAAAACCACAGTTAGCAGCCCTTCCCTTGAAACCATTAGTTATAGAAGAACCTTTTGATCAATGGGGGTTAGATTTTGTTGGTCCAATTAATCCTCCTTCTAGTGCTGGTCACACCCACATCCTTACTGCAACATACTACTTCAAAAAATGGGTGGAGGCAATCCCTGTTAAGAGAACCACATCTGAGGTGGTTTGTGATTTTGTTAAAAACTATATTCTGGTCAGGTTTGGGGTCCCATCTAAATTGGTTACAGATAATGCCACTAATTTCTCTTCTAATGAGTTGCAATCTTTCTGCTATGATCATGGTATTTACCTTTCCCATGCATCCGACTACTATCCGCAGGGAAATGGACAGGTAGAGTCAAGTAATAAAAATTTGATCAGAATAATGAGAAAGTTGGTATGTGACAATGCCAAGGACTGGCACAAAAAGTTATTTGAAGCCCTTTGGGTAGATCAAACATCACCAAAGAGAGCTATTGGTGTTTCCCCCTTTGAGTTGGTCTATGGTGTTGAAGCTCAGCTTTCCCTACCTTTAGAGTTAGTTACAACAAAATTACAGAAAACCATTGAAGACCAAGTCTATCGAGATGCTCTTCAAAAGAGGATTTTGTATTTGAATAAAGTACAGGAAGAAAGGGAAGAGATGGTTGACAAGATAGCCTTACATCAGGCATGAGTGAAGAAAATTTTTGATCAAAAGGCTAGGCCTCAAAACTTCATGGAAGGAGACCAAGTACTATTATGGGATAAGCGGCGTGAACCCAAAGGTGCCCATGGGAAATTTGATTCACTTTGGAAGGGTCCATTTGTCATCAATTTGACACTTGGAGGTAATTCTTTTAAGCTAGAAAATTTGGATGGTTTCATTTTACCGCTGACCTTTAACGGTCAGGATCTGAAGCTGTATAAGCTCTAGTTTAGGTTGCCCCGTTTTGTACATATCTTTTTGCTGTGTTCTTTTCTGCTTTCCTTTTTGGCTTTTCTCCTTTCATTTTTGTTTTCAATTTTCCTGGTCTGCAAAACTAGAGTCAAGATTCATCCTTCATCCTTGTCAGGCCTTGTCCCCAGTCGGAACCATTGTTACCTACAGATTTTGTGTAATTATTGTAGGCTTCCTTTTCCCAAAATCACCCTAGAATTTTATAAGGTGTTTTTTATTTTTGTTTACCTTTGCACCAACACCTTGTCGGTTGAACTTGAACCATCGAACTCAAGTAGTTCAATGTTCAAAATTCAATAACATTCATCGATATGGTTTCATTTTCATTGGCAAGTCTAACAACATTTCCACTTTGCATCGCGCGCTTATCTCTTGAACCGTGAATATTGAACTAAGTTTGGTTCAAACTTCCAAGTTCAATGGTCTTTATTGTCTCACAAAGCTCTTCGCTATTTTCCTTTATGGCTTAACTTTTGCCCTTTTATTTTGATTAAATCATATCGACGAATAGTCCCTCATTGTGTATGTTGAACTTGAATTGTGAACTCTCATAATTCCAGGTTCAGAGTTTAATGTTGGCCCGTAATTTGAAAAAGGTAAAAATGACATGACACATGTGATAGCTGGCACTTCATTACATTATCCGTGCATGTTGAAAGTGCATGATTAATTGATGTGACTTTAAATTGTCATTTCAAGTAAGGGGAAAGTACAGTAAGTAATGATACATATGCCGCGAGACATTCAATAATCATTAATTCAAAAGTTGTGCGCCATTACTTTAGCTTGCGCCGAATCTCTCAGAGATTTGTAAACTACTTGCGATAAATAACAAGAGTCCAGCCATATTTTCTCATAATGCTAAGAAGATTTCATGCCGCAACTATCAGGGAAGGTATTCTACTCTCGTCTCAGAGCTTTGTCATTCGCATAAAACTAGGTGAGCCCTTTTGCTAGCTTCATCCTTCATTATAGTATTACTTTAAGGTGCATTTCTATGTCAGCTTACTATTTTCTCCTATTAAAATTTTTAAATTTGAAAGCCTAAGATGAAGGACCCCGTGCCCAATTTTGCAAATACTTCCCCATTATTATGTTCCTTGCCTAATTGTGAAGATACCCATATCAAAACCAGAGCTCTAAAAGATATTATTGCTCGCATTAAGGAACCTATCCCAGGCTCCATGCTAGACAAAGCTATCTAGAGTGGCTTAACTGATGTAGCCGCATTTCCTATAGTAGCTCCTTGCCATGAAATAATTATGGAATGTTCCAGGAGATATAGTTTTGAGGAGAAATGCATAAGGAAAATTGATGGGAGCCCACTTGTTTTCATAACCAGGGAGGTACTGCAAAAAGCCCTAGGAATCCCAGAGAAAGATGCATATGAGGGCTGGAACATACCTTCTTATTCAGTTTTTGCTATTAAGAGACAGGTGTATAATGAGATCACTTAGTATTGGCTCCAGAAGGCTCAGAAAGGAGGGTCTCAGCTTCCAAAGTCGTTAAATATAGATCATTTTAAACCTGGGGTGGCAGACTTGGTTATCATTTTGAATAGGATTAAGGGAAACTGACATGCATATTATTGGCATGATTGGATGTATTTTTATATTCAAGTGACTTTGGGTGGAGAACGACACATAGATTGGGCTGAGACAATAGCAGATGAACTCAACCACCAATTGGCTAATTTCCTTACTAGTAGCAGCTTTTATATGTCCTCGTATTTGTTCTATATTTTAGCCTGCACCCGTGAATGGAAGGGTTTATTCCATGAACAACCTTTTCCCAATATGAAAATCTATGATTATTACCCTCACCTTCAAAAGGAATTTTATATGGTCAATTTCCTTAAAGTAAATGGTGTGTTTTTTGGGAAATTGACACATGAGCTCCAGGGGAATACTGAACAGTGAATGTCTGAGGACGCCAAGTCTTTTGTGAATATTTATGGAAGTTTCTTCATTCAATTTAGGAGATTTATATACTTGAGAGTAGGTGGTTTTGAAGGAGAACCATTTAAATTACCCCGTTATGCTTTTGAGAGCCTGGTACTTGTTGAGGTGTCCCGTCAATTAGCTTACATGCACAAAGGAGTCAAGGAGAGAAAAGGTAGAGCTAAGTCTTGTTTCCCAGTTGAATTGGGATATTTTACCTGTAAAACATCTTCTGATGCACTAAACCTGGAGCATGAACTTAGAAAGTTGGATATATAAACATTTGCATTAAGGAAAGACTTCAATAACAGAGGTTTTGTAGCTAAACACTTCAGTTTGCCTTCTGAGTTTCAGCATATCTCACAAATGGAAGATTACTAGGAAGGTCGCGATGATGATTTCGAAGTGCGGAGAAGAATGTGGTCTAGATTCACTCTGGGGCAAATTATTGCATTAAATATTCAGGTTGATGTTTCTACCATAGATGAAGATGATGGTACTGAAATCATTGTTGACCAATTTGAAACTAGGGTCAGAGGCAATCCACTTCCTGAAATTGATTGGAGTGTTGAGGAGAGGGAAAGTTTAACAATTAAGACTCTCAGTGTAGTAAAAAGAACCGAGAAATGGATTAATAGTAAAAGACCCCCTCCTTCAAAAAGATATAATCCTAGAAGAGCTGCTCATGCTAAAAATGCTGCTGATAAACCCATGACCACTGCTGATAAAGTTGTTTCCTTTGCAGGTACTAGGTCTAAGAAAAGTTCCCCTGTTAATCCAGCAATTAAAGTTACTCCTATTTCCTCATCAGTAAGAAGGAGCCAAGAAGGAAGGTTGACAAGGAAGCCAATGAGGTTGTGAAGGAGAGTGAAGTAATAGACCTTGAAGGTATGGATTCCCACATGGCTGAGCAAGTTGATTTGAGTAATGTTGAGGAGGAAATGATGACCCCAACACATGCTAAGGTAGCTTCAGAAAACCTTCCGGCAAGTATAACAAATGATGCTTTGCAGACACCCTCCCCAACCTTTAGTTGGTTAGGGACTTCTATTTCAAATAAGAAACAGAATGTTTTACCAATTACTCTTCCTGTGGAAGACATGGTGAGCAAATGTTTGGGGGCTTCTATGAAACCCAAAAGAATCAAGATGGAGTCCATGATTGAAGTAGATGAAAAGACTGGGAGATGGGTAGTGGAAAGGGATTTGCCCAAAACTGACAAGAATGTTTCAGAGGCTACAGTTGATGACTATATCATAGAGAAAATAGATCTTGGGATTGCCAGTAGGGCTACAAATGCGAAACATTTAGAAAATTCCACAAGAAAGATTTTGCACAGGACTTTTAAAGATGAGAAGGATAAAAAAGATTTGAAGGCAATGATACAGAGACTGTCAGAATTCATTCAAGCTATTCAAGAACCTAGCCCACTTCCCCTTACTCAAGTTCCTCATACTTTTGACCCCCACTCACCTAAATTTCATAAAACATTGGATCAAATTCAGCGGAATAAAATGATTGCTAAAGTCTTCAACAAATGGATTGTGAGCATGATACAGCGAGGGGGAAATTATGTCACTCAGCTAATTGAAACTCACGGGAATGTCACATAGGTTATTTCAGAACTGCTAGCCAAATTATCAGAGTGGAGGAAAGAGAGGAAGAAATGGTGTGGCATTGTTGATCAACTTACAGAGATTAGCTATTATGGTGTGATGACATTTCTTGCAGAAAAACTGGTTGTAGGTTTAAATGAAGAGGTCTTGTACATTGCTGTGAAAAGTATAGAATGGAGGAATTCAATCATCAAGGACAGCTGTGATGGAGTGACCCATCTCCTAACTAATTTAAAAGGCCTTATTGATATCATGCAAAAAGACCTAAAATGTTTAAACATTGTATTGATTGATGAGGAAACTCAGAATGTGAAGAAGGCAGACAATATAACTCAGGAATGGGAAGCGGGTATAGCTATGATCAGAGATAGTAAAGAACTAAAAATAGAAGATCTGACTTCCATGGAAAATACTGATGCTATGCTCATCACTTGTGTGGATCATGTGGAGTCTCACAAGGCAAGCCTAGGACACATTTGCAAAGATAGGAAGGTACTTGCGCAGCGGATCACCCTTGTCGGTTTTCCATATCATGTCATGATCATTGGTGCATCCATGGCACATGATGATTGGAAGAAAGCACACGTGTCTAGGGCCTCACCAAACTAAACTCTGATCATCCAGCTCAATTGAAGATAACGGATCTCCTTGGAAATCATTTTCTTAGGGTGTTAGTTCTAGTTCCTTTCCAGTTTTCATGCAAAGTAGTTATGTTTTATCCAAAACTCTAGGAGTTTCATTGACATTCTTAATTTTTTATAAGTTGTACCAGATGGCTATATAAGGCCAGGAAATTTTTTTGAAAGGAGGAGTTAGTTTTTTGAAGAAAGTAATAGAATAGTATAGCTTAGAGTTAAAGTTTCCTACAAAACTTGATTTGAAAAGACCTTTCTACCAGTGAATGAAAAAACTTATTTGATATAAATTTGTTGGTTTATGTTTATGAGTGGGCTTCTGTTGGAGTATTATTTAGTGGATGAAATCTTTTCTTGAATTAAGTTGTGTTATTTTATTTTGGTAATCAGAGTTAGATAAAAGTTTAAAGCTATGGTTTTTATTAGTTCAAACCTATGAGCTTTATAGTGATATCTTGTTACTGATCATAAGTGATCAAATCATATTGATGAAAGATTGCTCATAGCCTTAGTAACTTTTTGGTTAAAAGTTAAATATTTGCAATAATGCATGGTTTGGTAAAATATATTCATTGAAGATATTACTGGGAGCTGTACCACAATTCAGAGAATTAAACATTTGAAGTTTAATTCATTTGTTAGTAAAGATTTGAAATTTTGTAAAGGGTGATAGAGAAAATTAAGATCAAGAATAGAAAAGACAAATTTATTTACTAACACATAGTAAAATACCTGAAACATGAGGTCCAACACATGATGACATCACATAAAGTAAATATATTAGAACTGAGAATCAAAGTCTATGGCATCATCATCATAAATCAAAACAGAGTATCAAAGTCTACAATATCATTAATGAAACATCTGGAAATCAAAGTCCATCAGAGTATCAACAAGTATAAAATAGATAAAGTACATCAAGTGATCAAAAGAATACAACACAGTCCAATGTCTCGATATCAAAAATAAGATCATAAACATCATCAATGAATGAAAGAATATATTTGTATCATCTCAAGGAATCAACTGGTTGAACCACTAGCACCATCACCACCATTAGGACCAGGACCAATATTAGGAGGATGACTCAAACTAGCCTGTAGCCCATGCTGATTCATAGAGGCCATGAATGCCTACATCATAATACTGAGTTGCCTATCCTCCTATTTAATATCAAAAACATCTAAATGTAAAGATCAAACCTCTGATGCAGCCGTCAGAGCCTTAGATCTAGGAACCTGTGTTGCAGGAGTCTGTGGTGGAGGCATAGAAGAAGAAGCCATGGAAGAAGATGGAACATATAATGATGGAATGAAAGAAGAAGAAGATGGATGAGATGAAGAAGATGGCATAGAAGCAAAAGAAGGTACCTATGTTGGAGGAGCTTCTGGAACAACTGGTGGAATAACCTGTGGAGGAGCCTAAAGAGGAACCTGTGCTGGCCTACCCTGTGCGTGATCTAATAAAGCATGTGTGGCTTGGACATCCGATTGCCTTTTATGTCTAGCCCTGTGAAAACCTTGTCTACCTGTCAGATCCCTGGTAACCTGGTGTAAATCTTTATCCACACCTCGACCCCTCACCTGGCCACCACCCCTAGGAGGAATGGGAGCAACAGTAATAACTGGCATCAAGACTCTACCTGCTCTGGCTGCTCGATGACCCAGTCATCCCCGACATGCTTGTATCCTACCACCACCCCTACCACCATCCCCATCCCCACCTCCATCTCCACCATCATCATCAGACTCCTCATCAATGCTTGGTATCCTCTCCGCTAGATCTATAAACCTCAGAAAAGGGTTATGAGTGAACCAATCTGCATAATCATCGGTCATCCCGACATTAATAATGTGACATCTCATATCCCAAGAAAGATGACCCAGCTGCTCTATCTCCTGGCATGTTGTCCTAAAATCAACCACGGGTCCTCATAGTGCTCTCTCAGCCTGAACATGGGCATACATCGCTACACCTTATGGGATACCCTTTACACGGCCATACTACCATAGCACTCGATGAAAGAAAAATATCTCAATGATATGAGGTGATCACCCTATCATCCATCATGGGGAGAACATGAAAGGAAGCTCGACAAAGTCCTCAGGCCATGTCTCACATCCTAGATATGGTCACCAAATGACCTGATCCACATCATCAATGACCTAGCGCCAATAATCTAGTTTTCCCATGTGGGCCTGCACTACCATACCCTCATACTTCCAAGCGAATGGCCATCCCAGATCTTAGTGACATGCTACAATCAGTCGTGTCACTAGGAGATGCTCCCATGTCCAAAGCTAAAGAAGAATAGATCCTGCTGAAAGAGTAGAAGAATGTCTATACACTACTGTATGCTGTTAGAATAACTGAGAGGGGGGGGGGGGGGGGGAATCAGTTATCCAGTGTCCCACAGTTCAAAATGTATAATCCAAAACAATTCTACTACTTATGCTACTTGGTAAACATAAAATAATTTCACTGTCTGTGTTTTTACCGATTGTCAGTCTAAAATTTATAATAGTTACCGATTAAATTTAACATGTAATATGCAAAGTATTATAACAAAAAAAATCACAATCAACACATAACACAAGAGATTTAACGTGGAAACCCTGTGAAGGGAAAAACCACCTGGGATTGGCAACCCAAAATTGTTCACTCTTCTGAAGTGAGGTCGGTGAAGACCCAACCCTATTAAAGGTTACAAACACACTATTAGGTGTGACCTTGTTAGAGGATTTTAGACTAGAAGTTATCATCCAACCAACAATCACTCTAGGGTTGGCAGGATAACAATGTTCACTCTATGAATGAAACATCAAAAGACTTTCATAGTCCACTCAGTTAAGAGATTTGACTGTGTACAATGGTTAAATATGTAACAATAGATGATCTGCCTTGAAACAACTTTAATTTGTAGTTTACAAATCAATGTTCAAATCATTCAAATATTTCTAATCAATATAGCACTTCAGATTCAATACTATATCAACTTACTATCCGTCGGTAATTACTCTCTGTTGCTTGGTAATTATTTTGCAGCTCGGTTCTTATTAACCAGTATGATCAGAATGCATGAAAAATCCTTCATGCGATAATTTTGTAGTATCTTCTTCTTTCGACTCTCTTCAATAATGAAACCAATGTCTCTTATATAGACGAGTAAATCATTTTCTTTTCCTCCATCAGATTTTGCCGCTTAATCATATTCATAGATTTTGCCACTTTAAGCTTCCTCAGTTGATGTGTTAGTGACATGTTTCAATCTGCTCCATTAGATCCCTTTTGATTTATGTTAGTCATCAATCTTCATAACAAACCTTATCTATTACCTCGATTTCATACACTTTATAGCTCATCACTTTATCGACTAAACTGATCATTTAATTCCTTTCTATTTTTCTCGGTTAACAATGAAATGTGTCGGTGAACACAAGCTCGGTTAACACTGCACTTGGTATACATTACAATTTGTCAGTGTATACTAAAATGCTTTATTTACTAACAACACTACTTTATGTCTTTCACCTCTATTCTTCATCATAGATGAATGCAACATAATAAAGTCAATTTCATTGAGTCATAGACTCATCAACAAGTTACTCAATGTATTCCTTATCCTCATCTGTCATATACATCTTCCTCATGTAGTTATTTCTGTTCTTCATCTCTTTCACCTTTCTTTAAATGTGTCGGTATAGTAACTTACAAGATAAGTATTGTCAAGCTAGTTGACATCAATGACAACATAATACTGATTTAATCATCTTGCATATCTAATCATCAACTCCTCAGTAATCTTAAATTATAGATTCTTCATTCAGGTTATAAATCAGTTGTAGTTCATCATATGCAACTCATGATAGAGTTGTGCCAAGAAATAGGACCCCCAATCAAAGCCTCGAGGCTGATCCATCAATTCCTCAAGAATAGGACCCCAACCGACCGCAAATCCATGACCTTGACGATCTGGCAAGAGGAATCCTCTGATCAATGCACCTAGAACTACTGGCAAAACTAGGAAGGAATGAAACTGAGACCACTGAATGTGATCATCACTAATAGTAGGATCCTCAAAGATCCATCGACATGCTGCACCATCATACACTTGGTCATAAAATACAAACTCTCCTTGAGTCGGGATGTGTAGGATACGATATACATCCTCAGGAGTGATGACCATCTCTCCCCTCAGTAAATGAAAAGTATTAAGGTTAGAGTGTCATCTCTCTGCCATAGCAGTAAGTAGACCCCGATTCACTCAGAATCGAGGAAGAACTAGTAGGAAAGACAATCCACATCTACCGATATGTCTTCAATTCGGCGCAGTCATCTCATCTATCATGCTGAATGACAAGGGATATAAACCTCGAACAGTCAATGACTTAAGCACTGCATAAAAAAGAAAGTTAAATTAAATCAATTTTGAAATTAGTTATCTTTTGAATTATCCCAAGTCAATCAAACATTTACAAAATATCAAACCATAATCAATTTTCCTGATTCTCTTCAGAGAGGACATAAAATTTATCATCACCCATCATCTAAATCTAGATTGACAATCAAACATTCAGACTACAATTGACTCAAACTGACATCCTATGACTCGCTACCAAATTAGGTTTATTACCTATGCTAATCAATTGATCGACAACACTAAATAGTTTGAAAAAATGACTAAGGTATTTTAAAAAATTTCGTATCAGGGTAAAAGCGTTGTTTTAATGTTCAAAATTGCTAAAATGCAAAATCGCTATTTAAAAGATTAAAAGTGCTATCTAAATGATCAAAAGTGTTGTTTGAAGGCATACGTGCTACAAATTTTCAAAAGTGCTATTTTAAAAATTGAACGTGCTATTATAGAAATCATTAGCGTAAATGCATACAAAAGCACTAAAGAAAATTACAAAAGTGAAATGAGCCCTAATTCTAGCGTGTAAAAGTGCTATTTCAACTTGTGAATGCGCTATTTGAAAGCACAGAAGCGCTAAAAAACTAGTAAATGGGCTATTAAAATGTTTAAATGCACTATTTCATGGAAAAAAAGCAAAAAACTATAGTTTTTCTTAGAAAAATTCAATTTTTTAAAAAATTAATGCATGAAATAAAAAATAGAGAGGATCAGGCACTTACCGGAGGTCCATGGGTCGGTGACCGATGATATCATCGATCGTGCTCAAATCTATGCTCTCTAATCGGGATAACCATCGCAAATATCTTAGAAAGAGTCAGAGCGAAAAGTCAACTAGCAAAGTGAAAATGAGTAGTAAAAATGACTTTTTACCCCTTTATTTAGGCCAGTTTGACCTAAAAAGGCATCTTTGACCAGAAAATGCCCGGGGACCCATTTTTTATACCAAATCTACCAAATCAGGGGCATTTGTCATTACACGAACATAAAATCAATATCGGAAATGAAATTGAAATTCATTATAAAATAGACCTAATCAACGCAAACTGACCTAAATCATCAAATTTTCCAAACAACAATCAAATTTCATTGCATTTCCAAGGAGGCATACACCTGAATTATTAGAAACAATAGAAAAATCATCAAATCAGGGGCACAACCATCAAATTAGAGCGTAATCTTTTATCAGAAAATTTTTCGCTTATTTATCGAAAGGGGCATCAAACATCGAATTAGATCAAATCAGGTACCATATCAGGGAATTATCATCAAATAGACCATTAGGACAACAAATCAATCAAGACTACATCAATCCTATCATCAGAATCAATATCTTACATCGCACATCGAGATCAACCATCAACAAAATCAAGACATTCTTTGAATTGACACGCTTTAGATATCGGATCAAAGAGGGGCATTTGTAATCACCTGAAAATGGACAAGATTATTTAAGTGAAAAATCAAGGCACGGATCAACACAATTCAATGAAATTAAATCAAATCAAGATCAAATTAAAGACAAATTGCAATTGAACATTAATCCAAAATTAATTAAAAATCAAAAGCTATAAAATAAATTTAAATCGAATAAATCGTGATAAATCAATAAATTATGTAATTAATCTAATTAATTACATAGTTCAATTTAAATCAAATCGACCCATTCAAAGGGTACACATGGCTAAACAAATTAAATAAAATCAATTAATTAATTCTTATTTTCTCTCAACACCAAATGGGAGGAAAAAGCCTCAACCAATAGGAATTAAGAACCAAGCTCGCATGGATCAAGCCTAAATTGAATCTCAATCACTCATTTGGAAAGAGCATCTTGTCCACCCATCTTGTCTTCTTGTCCCAAGCTTTGAGGGCAATCCATTTAAATTATCTCCAAAAGGTGGAACCAAGAACTTAACCCCAACTCAATCATGATCAACTCTACTACACCCCCTACCCTTGCCAAAATCTATAAAAGCAAGTCATAATTCACTCATAAATCATCCACAAATCTGAGAATAGCATCAAACCTCTTGCAATTTAGAGCTAATTAATTGTTAATTTAATTTGGAATTGAACATTTAGTTTTGTTTATCATATCATTCTCATTTTAGGACTGTGACTAATGGGGGCTTGCTGAGAGCTTTATCATTAGCATCCCTAAATAGAGATCCATAGAGTGCTTAATTGTCAATTATTAGCTTAAATAGATTGCTATTTGTGGTAATTTAGTGTTTATTTTGAATTATTGATGATACTAACCCTATGAATGTACATTTTCTAGTACACAATTACCTTAGCATTTGGAGAGAGTCGGGGACCCACTAACTACAATCAGGTATATGAGGATATGTAAAAACCTACAATAATAAGTAAATCTCAACCACAAAGAGATATGTTAGCAGTTAATAATCCCAATATCAAGAAAGGATGCAAGATAAACAAAAAGCATAAACGATATAATTAATATGAAATCACTTCAACACAAATGAAAATGCAAACCATGAAATCCTTCCTTGGTGTTCTCCTTCTCTATGCAATGTTGGGATCTCAGAATTGGGCTCAAGGTTATGCCAACATAAGAATTAAAAGAAATTGTGGTTCTCGAAATCAAAGAATTAACTCTCTATTTATAATATTTTTAGGGGTTTCAATCAAGATTCCTTGATTGGTGGGTTGATTGGTTGTGATTGAAGAGTTTAACTAAGAGTGAGTGGGATTTCAACTTAATTGATTGCTTTGTTTAATAGGATTGATTGATCTGTAAACAAAATAGATTAAGAGTTGACTGATTCGATTGAAGACTTAACTGATGAGGTGGAATAGAAGATTGAATTGAATGAACCGTTAACAAATCATTGAGGGAGAAATTAACAATGTTGAATGAATAGTTAGAATTGTACGTGAAGAATGAAGTGAAAGTTAGTATGAGTTAGCTTTGCAAGGATAATCAAGATTAAATAAATAAAAGAATTTATTTACTTGCACATGTGGGAATTATAAATAAATAAATAAAATTTATTTATTTATGAGAGGAACAATTAGTTTAATTAAATAAATATAATTTATTTATTTCTAAGTGGAGATTTGACTTAATTATTACATAAATGTAATAATTAGAAAGATGGACTGTTAATTAAATAATATGCTTTATTTAATTAATTATAATGAGATAGGGTATAATTAAATAACAACAATTATTTAGCTATATTTTAGATGAATAATTGGTGCAATATTGATTAGATGTTCAATAATTAAAGTAATTAATTAAAATCACTTTAATGATGAAATTAAAAGGAAATGATGATTTTGAATTTAGAATATAGTAGAATGACGCATATTGATTAAATCACAAAAATTATTTAGCAATTTATGACGAATGTTAGTAATTGCATTATGTTAGAGAAATAGACTATTTTTAAGTGTCTACATTTTCCCCCTCTTTGATACACAATTCTTTTTAGGTGTTGTTTCAAATAAAATTTGATAAAAATAATGCCTTAGTATGCCCCCACAAAAAAGTGTTAGTAACTAGGTATTAGGGTGCCCCCATTAAGGAAATGAGGAAAAACTGAAATGAAGGTCTCATTTGGTTGATATCATGATCATGATCATAACACAACTCATAGATTGGGAAATAGAGGTTGAATGTAGAAGTTATGGATTCGGGAAGGTGAAAACCATTGCGGCCAATAGAAATGAAAAGGGTGCATTTCCATCGAGATAGGGTGGGTGGGTATAAATAGAATTTTGGGGTCATTGTCAAGGTCATTGTGCACATTGAGCTTTTGTTGAACTAGGAGTGGAAGGTGTATGCACCTTAAAATGGTCGCCTAGACTTTGGGCCCCAATTATTTGATTTATCAATCCTGAATCAGTTTTATCAATAATCAATAATCTCAACATTATCAATTTCTTGATCAAATCTTAGTTTTGATCATATATTGGATTTTATCCTATGGGCTAACCATTTATCCTAAGTTTTTATTTACTCAAAAGGAATATTTTCTCTCCTTTTATTAAATAAAAAGCCTCACCTTTTCCTCTTATCCTAAGTTGCACAAATAAAATATTATTCCTATTTTATAAAAAGGAGAAAAGCACTTTTTGTCTCATATGGACATAAAGTCAACTCCTATTTTCCTATTGGAGGATACTTGTGCACATGGATTGCTCCTCTTTCAAGCTCCACCGTTGATTAAGACTTTTGCCTCTTAATCTCCATGGTCCATTTCTCCTCATTTCCTATAAAAGGAGAGCTCTCTCCTTCATTTGGATCCATCTCTTTCATGCTGTTGTTATGCTGCAAGTTTTCTAGGTGCATTTGGAGCTTTTGGAGATCATTGCTACATCAAGCTCTTCTTGGATTTCCTCATTACTTCATAGTTTAGGCTTCATTTCTTGTATTATCATAGCATCCATAGCTTCACTTCATAGCTTAGTTTCTCTTATGCAATAGATAATCTCACTTAGCTTAATTAGGAAGGTTGTAATCCTTTGTATTTCCTTTCAATAGCTTAAATTGCACTTTCATTTTCATAGAATAGCTTGCATCCTCATTCTTAGTTTACTTGCATTGCATTTCCATTTGGATTCATTGGAGATATTGGCACTCTTGCCCTTGTCTTCAACCTTGAATCTCTCATTGTGTGGTTGACTAGCAAGGTCATTAGCTTCATAGCTCTAGCTGAGAGCAACTCTACATCTTGCAACTCCATACATAGAGAGCTATGGATCGATTTTTGAGGCCTCATTCTTGAGTGTCCTTGATTGTAAGGATCCATAGAAGTGCACTACTTTTGTGTGTATATTTCTCTGCTATCTTTTTGAAAATTTTTGAAAATTTTAGCATTTTCAAATTTGTGCCACACTGGAAAATGGGCACCCATTTTTTTAGAAATTTTCACAAATGGTATCAAAAGTTTAAGTGTGATATATCGTTGGAAAGGTCTTTCGGAGCCTAATCCAACCATGCTAGTTTCATTCTTAGATTTTGTCATTTGATTAGTTATTTTTTTAGATTATCTAATTTTTCATGTGCTAACCATTGTTAGATTTTGGATTTTCCTAACCCTTGTTGGTCTAACAAGTTGTTTTGTAGGTGCTCTTGCTTGAAGTAAATTGATACATTGCATGTCAAAGAGGGCTACTAATGGTTTTTGCAAGGCTTCCCTAAGCATAAAAACCAAACCAAGTGCTTGTTTGATTGCTTTCTTTATTGAGTGCGGCATATACTACTTGTTTCATTTCATAGGCACTTAATACCTTGTTGTAAGAATTTTGAGGTGGTAGGAGAGTATGCTCTTCACCCTTGTGGTGAAACAAAAATCTTGACCCATCTTGGGATTTTGAAAGCAAGGGGGTAATTGAATTTGCTTGGTGTGTTTGGGAGAAGTTTTTGAGATAAGGGATTATGCTCTTCACTCTTGTGGTGAACCAAAAACCTTGAACCTCAACAATCATCCACTCTTTGTTTAGTATAGGAATCCTTTAGCGGGCCTACTCTTGAGCAATCAAGAGGAACGACCCAAGTGGGGACAAGCTTTTTTACAGCTATTCTGACTCACTATAATCTCAAGGCTATCGAGGACACAAAATCTTGGTAGACATAACACTTGTCTTCACTTGATGTGAGTAACTCATGGGATTGTGACCATGGGGAAAGCATTGAGCAAGAATGCTTAAGGTACTCTTGAGGCCGCGAGGTCCTAGTCCTTTATGAGGAGCAAGAGGGGTGTTATGAACAGAAGCCTTTATTAAGAACCATAGGTTAGAAGCCAGTTTTATTTAGCCGCTTATCTTCTTAGTGCAAGGATTGATCCAAGTGGACTAACCCGGATCACCCCAAGATACTCACCATATGTGTCCCTTTGGTTGTGTTGTCTAACACTTCCATGAAAAAGCCAATATCTCTTGTGGGCAACCACTTGGTGTGAGGCAAGGGGACATCAAGTTGTGGGCTAAGTTGGTAAGTATTGAGCCTTGTCTTGTAGGTAGATATTGCTTAAAGTATCTTCGATTGTGTGATACCAGTGTAAACATTCTCAACATACAAACAATCGGTAGCATTCATAGGGTGTTTTTTCAATTTTGATATCACAATCGTTTGTCTTGGCAAGGTTGCTTTTGCCCTTGTTCCAAGTGCCTGAAGACACGTTTGATCTCATACTATTTGCAAACCTGTCAATTTGTTCCTGTCATTGTGATTACATTCAAAAAATTAACCCTCACACTAAAATTTTTGAACAAACAAGCCTTAAAACTGAGATTTTGACACTCACTGGTCATAGAGTCGTACGACACTGAACAAGTGGCGCGTCCTGTTGTGAGAATTCTCGCGTGCCAGTTCACCCCACATGTCTGTCACCCTGTTTGACAAAAAGTGGCATGCTGGTAGCTTGGAAACTGTTGCCTGGATTTGGGTGAAGTGTCGCCTAATCATAAACTGTCGCCTTTCTTGCCTGGAAAGTGTCACCTGGGCAATTTTTGCTGGGTTTTTAGTTTCAGTCAGTTTTAGTTGCTGCTAGTCAAATTAAGTCTTATATTAAGTTTCTTGCTCTATTGTTGGGGACTTGTCTTGGCTCTAAATCTCTAGTTTTTACCCTCTAGGAATAACATCAATTGGTTTACAAGGCCACTTTGGAAATAGTTGTAAGGTTAGGAGGTTATTCTTGGTGAGAAAACTCATCTCTAGAATTGTTAGCTACATTCTTGGAGAATTTTAGTGCTTTTATTGTCCAAATCACTTTCATTTAATCAATTTCAATTATATTTTAGCCTAGTCCAACCTCCTGATTCAAAAGTGCAAGGGCAGTCACCCTTTGATTTGAAGCACCTCTTTGACAGTGTTGGTAAAGCCCCTTTTTCTATCTTTTCATTCCATTTTGGACAATAGAGAACTTTGATTATCCTGGTCTGGTGTTGACATTTTGGGAGGTCATCCTATCATTAACAATCTTTTTCTTTCATGTCAGTTACAACAAGGTACCAAGTCAATCAAGGGAAGTGACCCCCTGTTGTCTTTAGCCAGTTACCACCAGTTAAGACTCATCAACAACACAAGAGAAAAGAACCCCTTTTTGATCAATCTCCTAAAAGTGAATTTGAGGTTTGTTTTAATCCAAAAGGTAATCCTAGTGAAGTGAGCACCTCTTTAGCACCACTTTCATCAAGTATGGACATGAGTTACACTTTCACTCGACAACAAAGAGAAGCCATGAATCAAACTCTTGAAGATATTTTCCAATGACATAAGAGTACCAGAGTGTATGGTGGTTCTTCTCATGCTAGTCCACCTGGGTCACCCTCCAACAACACAAGATATTTTGATGCTCACCAACAAGCTGAATGACATTATAGACAAACTCACTCAGATTTCGGGTCACAACACGAGGACTAGAACAATGAATCTAGTGACCATCACATCAACGCAGCCAATGCAATAAGGCATTGAAGACAATCTTCTCCACTTAATGATACCTCTCGATATGCAAACACAAGGTTGAAAAGCATTGAAAGGGAGAAGCAAGCCTATCTAGATGAACAAGCCACCAAAAAGGAGAAATTCAGAC
The DNA here is from genome assembly GCA_027943335.1 of Chamaecyparis obtusa. Taxonomy (NCBI): domain Eukaryota; kingdom Viridiplantae; phylum Streptophyta; class Pinopsida; order Cupressales; family Cupressaceae; genus Chamaecyparis; species Chamaecyparis obtusa. Next base: position 1,124,333 of record BSBK01001245.1, on the reverse strand, counting down.
AACTAGAAGAAGAGGAACGTGCATTATTGGACATAAGAAGAAGAAGATAGGCTCTATGCACAACAACTCCAAAATCAATTTAATGGGAGGGGTACCAATAGTGGGACCAACTCATCTCCATCTACCCCTTCACCAAGTCCTAGAAGAAGGTCAAGGACACCCTCAAGATCCCCAAGTCCTAGAGGTAGAAGGACTTGAAGATATGATCACCATAAGAGACAGTCATCTCCTAGACTTTCAAAGCAACCCTCTCAATGAGCACATCATGGCTCACAACATGGATGAAATTATGCCAACTTCAATCATATAGATTTTATGACTATGCAACAAGAACCATCCTTTCAAGCGTATGTAGAAAGGTATGTGGAACAAAACAAGGATCAGTTCCTAGAAAGTCTCATCAACAAAGGTGCTAAGGTCCCATATAATTTTGATGTGGACCGAAAGGTAAAGAAGCAAGATCCATCAACTAATGAGGTGATCAAACAACTTCAAAGGGATATAGAAAGGATGAGGGCTCCTAAGAGCACATTTAATTTGGATTCCATATGTCCCAACCCAATTGACAAGAGTGTGGTGTTGGTTGAGTTTCCTAAGAAAATTGAGTTTCCAACCTATGACAAGTATGATGGTGTTGGTGACCCTCATGACCATGTTAGACAGTTCTATATAATGAGTTTTTCTTTTCACCATGAAGACTCCTATTTGATGAGATTATTCCCAAGGAGCCTCAAGGGTCAAGCCATGGAGTGGTTTACTAACCTTACTCCTCTAGTTAAGACATTTAAAGAGCTTGTGGAAAGATTTGTCCAACATTTTGCTTACAACTTATCAAGGTCGGTCACCATGCTTGATTTGTGCAAACTCAAGCAGAATCAAGGGGAATCCTTTGTTACCTTTCTACAAAGATGGAGACATTTGTGCTCAAAATATCCAAGGACAATTCCTGAGGAGGAAAGAATAGACATCATTGTGAGCAATTTAATACCAGAGCTAAGGTATGAAGTAAGGGAGATCCCATTTAATTCTTTTGATACCATGGTAGAAGTGGCATGTCGCATAGAGGATGTCCTAAAAGAACAAGGAATTTTGGCCAAAACAACTAATAACAACAATGGCCAAAACAAGAATAATAATGGTAATAAGGACAAAAAGAACTCCTATTAGAACAAGAATAAGAAAGTTGTCAATGACGGAGTTGTTGACTCATCACAACCTAAGAATGAAGGAGTTCTTAATCTCTCTAATGCAGTCCAAGCCATGAAGTTGTAAACATCTTCAGCACAACAAGAAAATAAACCCCAGTATCAAGGGAGACCTAAAACAGAAAAGAGACAATTTACCAAACTTGGGGACTCCTGTGCAGACATTTTCAAGATGTTAATTGCTCATAATTTGGCACAACCTCAGGATCCTACAAAGTTCTGCATACTAGATCCTAAACCTCATTGGTGGGATGAGAAGGCTTTTTGTGTCTTTCACAATGGAATTGGACATGATATAAAAAATTGTTTTAAACTTAAGCATCTTTTCCAAGATCTTATTGAAAGTGAAAGATTACAAGTTGATGGTTTAACCACTAATGCGGATCACAAAGCTTTTAAAGAACCCTTGCCCAAATATGAGAAAGGAGGGAATTCTAACAACAAGAACGATAAGGCTGCTATCAACTACACCTACACAAATGCTGAAAATGTTATTAATATACTTGAAGTTGTTGATGATAATGTCAACATGATGAGAGGGAAAGACCCTTATGGATATGATGTGGATTCAAATCCTATGCCTGATGAAGGACCCATTGTGGTACTAAGAGGTCCTCACTCACGAAGGATGTCTGAACCCCTCAATGCAATCACTAGGAGTCAGTCTCAAGCTCCCATTGTTATTAGAGGTCCTAACTCTAGTAAGTCTAAGCAGCCAGTGTCAAAAGGCATTCTTCCTAAATATATTGTTGGTCTTGAGTTGAATTATAATCTTGTTGACTAATTACAACATACACTAGCGCAAATTTCAATCTTTGAGCTTTTGGAATTGTCCCCTAAGCATAAGCGTGTCCTTGAGGATGCCTTGCGAGCGGCTAATGTCCGTAATGATATAGATGTAGATCAATTCTAGAATATGGTCAACCACTTGGCTAGCCCTCACTACCTTACATTCTCAGAAGAAGATGACAAGTCATTAAGCCACCCACACAATTTGGCCCTTCATATAGAGGTTATGGTCCACAAGACCCGTGTCAGGTGCGTGTTGATAGATGGGGGTGTTGGGCTTAATATTTTTTCTTTGAGCTTATTGAAGGCCTTGGGTTATTTATAAGAAGTCATTGACACAAGGAAGAAGATAACTATCAAGGCTTATGATGAAGCAGAATGTAGTTCTAAAGGATTGGCTATTCTTCCTATCCGAATTGGTCCTGTAGAGAAAGATATTTTGTTTCAGATTATTGATGCTGGTCCTTTGGCTTACAATATTTTGTTGGGTAGACCTTGGATACATGAGATGTAAGTAGTCCCATCTACTTATCATCAGTGTGTGAAGTTCCCTTACAATGGAGTATAAGTTTGCATACCCAGGGATAGCACATTGTCAGTCAACATAATTTCAGCAGGGTCTCACATTCCTTTGAATAGGGAGGCTGACACTTTTGATACTACATTTGAACAATGCAAAGACAAATTCAAAGCCATAGATCTTGGTATGGGGGATTAAAAATTGGATTCATTTACAAAATTGCCAATTTCTCCTAGGTCTTATGGAAAACCTTCTCAAGAAATGAAGCCCTCATCTTCGGCCATGACATTGTTCGATAAGTTTGTAGAATCCTCAGTTCTGATTCAAGAAGAAAAAGAAGAGGTTGCCGTTAGGGACTAGATTTACCAAGAAGAGAAATACCTACATAATGAGAATTTTGCACCTTCCCCTAGAGCTTATGGGAGAGGGTATACATTGGTCAAGAATATGGGTTATCTAGGACATGGTCCCCTTAGTCATAGGTTGGATGCTAAGGCTGAACCTCTTAACCATGCCCTTTTTGGATGAAGGAATAAGTCAACAGTTGGCTTAGGTTTTGAAAATAAGAAACAAAAAAGTGTCCCTATCTCAGCTGCGATAGACAGTGACAATGACTCAGACTACACACCTAATCTTTCCAATCAACAAGACATGTCTGATGATTGGGTGCCTTCAAAAAATCTCCTTTGGGGAGATTCAAAAGATTTGACAACTAACAGTACTCCTATACTAGCTGTGACATATAGTGACTATATGAATGCTAGATTGACAATGGCAAGTGTCGCTATCCTAGCTGTGACGAATAGTAACAATGCTAGTACATCACAAGGCCCAAATAATGATTCAGAGACAGACTCACATGAGTTCAAATGGGACTCACTTTCAGATGCGACAGTTGATTTGGACATGGATGTTGTCCATACTTATAGTACTCAACCCGATGTGACGAACAAGCTTAGTGTAGGGCTAGAGGATTGTACTCCTCAAATTGCCTTAGTGGATGATGCTTCGTTTGGTAGGACAAATCCTGACTCGAGTATCTTAGGAGGGGACTTGATGAATCCTGATTGTATGGTCACCAGAGATAACACCTTCCATATAAACAATGTTGAACCAGTCATTAACCTACCCCTTGTTCATTTCCACCTAATTGACTAGTCTCAGCAACATCAAGAGCCTGAACTCCTCACTTTTCATAATGACTATGAAATTGCCTACTATCTGAATGCTCTTGAACCTGTAGTCTCTTCCACCAGTGAATCGACAACAAGTATGACGGAGCCTCATATTAAGTACCTCAATCTAAAAATAAAAGAAAAAGAAAAAAAGAAAAAAAGGTCTGATGGCAAAATCCACTTTGTGGCGGTGTCAGAACCAAAAATAGTAAAAAGAAAAGATGTATCCGAGGGTGAAAACCTCTTTGAGGTGCCTAAGGATGGGGTACTTAATAACTTTCCAAGTTACTTCCAAGATAGGTCATCAGTTCTCATTGAGCCTACGCAACCAGTGAATGTGAATACAGAAGAGGCTCCCCAAATAGTGCACCTAGCTCAGTCTCTATCAGCTGAAGAAAAAGAAGCATATACAAAGTTTTTGCAAAAGAAGAAAATCAACTTTGCTTGGACATATTCAGATATGCTAGGACTTGACACCAATCTTATTATGCATCATCTATCTATAGCTCTAGGAATAAAACCGATTAAACAAAAGTTGAGGAAAATGCATCCTCACATAGCTCTCCTTGTTAAGGCTGAATTAGAAAAACTCTTCAGTGTAGGATTTATTAGAGCCATAGATTATGCCAAGTGGATTTCAAAAATCATTCTAGTTTCAAAGCATGATGGATCCATTCATGTATGCACAGACTTTAGAGACCTTAACAAAGTGTGCCCAAAGGATGACTTTCCACTCCCAAACATAGACATGATAGTGGATATGACGGCGGGTTATGAGATATACTCCTTAATGGATGGGTTTTCTAGATATAACTAGATAAAAATAGCTCCTAAAAATCAAGAGAAAACAACTTTCACATGTGCATGGGGAACCTAATGTTGGAACATCATGCCATTTGGCCTAAAGAATGCAAGAGCAACATACTAGCGAGCTATGACCACAATTTTTCATGACATGATGCATAAGAACATGGAAGATTATGTGGATGATACCTTGGCTAAATCTAGAAAATGGGACACACACCTCGACGATCTGGAAGTAATTCTAGATCGCATGGCACAGTTTTAGCTTAGATTGAATCCAAAAAAGTGTGCATTTGGAGTTGCCTCCAGTAAACTCCTAGGATTCATAATTTTAGCAAAAGGAATAGAGGTTGATCCTGAAAAGCTCCAAGCTATATTAGATATGCCACCTCCAAGAAATGTTAGTCAGATGAGAAGTCTTCAGGGATGACTCCAATCCACAAGGAGGTTTATTTCACAGCTTGCAGATAGAGCATAGCCATTCAATAAAACATTGCATAAGGGAGCCACATGTTCTTGGAATGAGGATTGCCAAAAGAGCCTTGATCAAATAAAATAGTATTTGGCTAATCCTCTGATTTTGATGCCGCCTATTCCTGGGAAACCATTGATTTTATACATTTCAGCAATAGAGTCTTCCTTGGGGGCATTGTTGGCTCAATTAGATGATACTAGGAAAGAAAGGGCTATTTACTACATTAGTCATACTCTAGTATCTTATGAGATCAATTATAATAGCATTGAAAAGTCTTGTCTGGTAGTAGTGTTTGCTTCCCAAAAGTTGTGATGCTATATGCTTGCTCATACTATACATTTGGTTGCAAAAATTGATCCTCTTAAGTACTTGCTTAGTAAGGCTGCCCTCACAGGTAGGCTTGCCAAGTGGATGATGGTTTTATCTGAATTTGATATAGAGTACATTGAAAGAAAGGCCATAAAAGGGCAAGCTATTGTTGACCAATTAGCTGACTTCCCAGTTAAGGATAGTATGCCTATTCAGGTAGAATTCCCAGATGAACACATACTGTATATGACTACCCACACTTGGAAGATGTTCTTTGATGGTTCCCACATGCAAAATGGATCAGGTGCTAGAGTATTATTTGTCTCTCCACATGGGTACAACATTCCAAAGTCTTACAAACTTTTATTCCCATGTAAAAATAATATTGCCGAATATGAAGCTTTGACCAATGGATTGAAAATGGCTATAGAATGGAACATAATAGAATTACATGTCTTTGGGGATTCACAGTTAATTATCAACCAAGTCAATGAGGAGTATCAAACCAAGGATGATAAATTGGTACCTTACAAAAAGATGGTTGAATCATTGAGATGTTACTTTACATTTGTGACATTTCAACAGATCCCTAGGATAGAGAACAAAGCTGTAGATGCTATGGCCACATTAGCTTCACTCCTTCAATTGGAACAACATGAATCAAGATTCGAATTCCTGGTGGAAGAGCTACACCATCCCATATTTGACTCATCTGAAAGCAATGTCATTTGTACCCTTGTCACACATGAGTCTTCCCGCTATGGTGCTATCTATTCATATCTACGCGATGGCATCATCCCTAACACTTTCAACCATTCTGAGCATCAAAACCTCATCTGTAATGCCTCTCACCACACCCTTATCTCTGGTGATTTGTATAGGAGGGGTTTAGATGGGACACTTCTTAGGTGCTTGGAAAAGGAGGAATCCAGCCAAGCATTAGCAAACATACACGAGGGCATTTGTGGTGGACACTCTAATGGTCTTGCCATGGCTCGAAGGCTGCTTAAGATGGGGTATTACTGGCCCACAATGCAGACAGATGTAGTAACTTTCTCTAAGTCTTGTGAGAAATGTCAAAAACATGGAAACCTGATTCATGCTCCAGGTAGGGAGCTAATTCCTTCCATTTCTCATTGGTCATTTCAGCGTTGGGCCTTTGACCTTGTTGGGAAAATTCACCCCAACTCATCAGGTGGACATAAGTTTATCATCACAGCTACTCATTATTTCACGAAATGGGTAGAGGCAGTCCCTCTTTCTGTTGCCTCAGGCAAAATAGTTTCCCTATTTATTTTGAATCATATCATTTGCCGATTTGGAGTGCCTTCTGAGATTATTACTGATAATGGAGGTCAATTCAAGAACAAGGACCTAAAGAATTTATGCAAGAATTTTAAAATCAAACAACATTGGTCCTCTATCTATTTTCCATAGGGAAACAGACAGGCAGAAGCCTCTAATAAAACCATTCTTAAAATCCTCCATAGAATAGTACAAAAGAATGCTAGGGATTGGCACTTACAAATCAATCCAGCACTATGGGCCTATAGAACTAGCATTCGTACACCTACAGGAGCTACTCCTTTTGCTCTTACCTATGGCATTGAAGTAGTGTTGCCTTTAGAAGTAGAGATACCTTCACTTAGAGTCTCACTCAAAGGTTTGATTATAGATGAGGATTACCGCACCATGAGGTTACAAGAACTAGAACTTCTAGATGAGAAGTGTAAGGCTTCCTTTGATCACATGAGAGTATATCAGAAGCGTATGTCCAAAGCATTCAACAAGAAGGTTCACCCTAGGGAATTTCAGATAGGTGATCTTGTTTTGAGAGAGAACCCTAAGAATCAATAGAACAGAGAACAAAAGGGCAAGTTCAAACCTAATTGGCTTGGACCATACATTATTATAGCAGCTTTTAGTACATGTGCATATTTACTATCGAATGAAGATGGAGAACAACTCCCTGAGCCGATCAACATTTTGTACCTAAAGAAGTTCTATCCTTGATGCCCATTTCTATTTGGGGGCATCCTTTGTACATATTTTATGATCCTAAAAAAATACCAAAAAAATTGATATATGATGCTGAAAAAATCCTAAAAAGCATATACAGTCCTGCAAAAATACAAAAAAATCCAAAAATTAAAAAAAAATAAAAAAATAGAAAAAGTGCCTTGGTGAAAACCTGGAAACAGGCGCCTTGGTAGCAAAAAATACAAAAAAATAAAAAAATAAAAAAATAAAAATAGATTCAAAGTGGTGAAAACTTGGAAATAGGTGCTACTTGAGGCCTTTGCACCCTTGTCTTTTAGCATGTGTCCTCGACACTTAGCCTTTCTCCATCATGTCTTGACCTTATTTGACTTGGTCTAGAATTGGTCTTTGTCTTTGTCTAGGGGGCATACCTATTTGCATTGGTCTTTTAGGTGCGTGCGTCTCTTGGGGCATTTCACAACAGGTGTTTTTCAACACCACCCCAAATAGTGTTTCTCAACACTACCCTTGCGTCGAGTGTTTCTTAACACTTATCAGATGTCTTACCCAATAGTCTAGGTTTGATGCGATATTTCTCATTTGCAGATGCAATGATCAGAGTCTGACTCTATGACCAACACACACACACTTAAAAAATTAACTCGCTTGAGATATGTTGGCTTTATTTTTCTTTGTGTGCTGTCTATGAGGATTTCTTTGATGAGTGGTCTCTCCCTGAGAAGTTTTCAATGATGCATAGCTAGAAGACTGAGGGTATGAGAACATGTTTTATTTCTTTATCTGCTTGTGGGTATTTTTTGTTGGTCCTAATTGTCATGAGCATTTTATGCTGGTCTTCCTTGACACTATGGATTGACAAGGTATTATCCTTGACTGTTGTGCGAGTGCGTGCTTCTAGTTATCCCGACTTTCATGCATCTTGATACAAGCATAATCTCGCCATATCAAACTTAGGTAATCTCACTGCATTAGTCATCTTGACCTACATGTCTTTGATGCCTAGGTGGGATTTCCACATTTCTATTTGATAGAGATCATATTCATAACCACATAGTTATGCTAGTGTGCATTATATGATCTTATGACGCTACCAATAACGCTCGATGATGATAATTAGATGTCTATAGGCATTGTGACCTTGCAAGTCAACCACTTTCATAGTAGCTTGCATTCTTAGGTTCATCATAGTTTAGTTTTTGCATCTTGCATATGGAGAGAGCTCTCCTTTTTATCATCTACGGACTAGTTGGTCAACTATGCTCAATTTCTAATTCTTCTTGATCATATCTTTCATTTCTGGTCTTTCATATCACATCATTTTCTATGCATTTTCAGACTCGAAGTCAAAATTTGAGTCACGTTTCCAAGTTTTCTCATTCTTCTATGCAATTGACTAACCTTTTGAGGCATAATTCTTCGATCTTTGATGAAATTTCTTCCTTTTCATGTCTTTCAAACTTCTAGTCTTTCATTCACCCCTTTCGCTTCCTCTCTCTGAGGTTTGACTTAATCTTTATCCTATATCTTTTTCAGTCAAACCTCGTCAACCTGGGGCATATCTTCACTGTTTGATGGTTATACTATCATGCTCCATCCTTTGATTATGATTTCTAGTGCTTGATCAAGTTTATCAATTCCCTATTCTCCTCTACCTGATTTTGATTTCAATTTCGAGGGGGCAGTACCTATCAGCTTTAATCTTTGATTCAGCTTTATCATTCAGCTCAGTTTGAGATTCTTATTTTTAGACTTGATTATCACCTAGCAGCGATGGTGGTGATTTTGTCTTTCAATTTTTATCTCCTATTTTTCAGACTTGATTATTGCCTAGCGGCGACGGTGATAGTTTTGTCTAAGGCTTGATTTGCACCTAGCAGTGACAGTGTTGGTCTTGTCTTTCAGCTATTGTTTATGCTTGTCCCGATGTGATCCTAAATCGACCTCACATCTAAGTTGTTTTGTGATCCCAAATTGATCTCACATTTCAATTCTTCTTTGACTGCATGTGTTCCTGGAATGATCACACATTAGTCAAAGAGGGGCAAATGTATGCACCCTAAAATGGTCACCTAGACTTTGGGCCCCAATTATTTGATTTATCAATCCTGAATCAATTTTATCAATAATCAATATTCTCAACATTATCAATTTCTTGATCAAATCTTAGTTTTGATCATATATTGGATTTTATCCTATGGGCTAACCATTTATCCTAAGTTTTTATTTACTCAAAAGGAATATTTTCTCTCCTTTTATTAAATAAAAAGCCCCACCTTTTCCTCTTATCCTAAGTTGCACAAATAAAACATTATTCCTATTTTATAAAAAGGAGAAAAGCACTTTTTGTCTCATATGGACATAAAGTCAACTTCTATTTTCTTATTGGAGGATACTTGTGCACATGGATTGCTCCTCTTTCAAGCTCCACCGTTGATTAAGACTTTTGCCTCTTAATCTCCATGGTCCATTTCTCCTCATTTCCTATAAAAGGAGAGCTCTCTCCTTCATTTGGATCCATCTCTTTCATGCTATTGTTATGTTGCAAGTTTTCTAGGTGCATTTGGAGCTTTTGGAGATCATTGCTACATCAAGCTCTTCTTGGATTTCCTCATTACTTCATAGTTTAGGCTTCATTTCTTGCATTATCATAGCATCCATAGCTTCACTTCATAGCTTAGTTTCTCTTATGAAATAGATAATCTCACTTAGCTTAATTAGGAAGGTTGTAATCCTTTGTATTTCCTTTCAATAGCTTAAATTGCACTTTCATTTTCATAGACTAGCTTGCATCCTCATTCTTAGTTTACTTGCATTGCATTTCCATTTGGATTCATTAGAGATATTGGCACTCTTGCCCTTGTCTTCAACCTTGAATCTCTCATTGTGTGGTTGACTAGCAAGGTCATTAGCTTCATAGCTTTAGCTGAGAGCAACTCTACATCTTGCAACTCCATACATAGAGAGCTATGGATCAATTTTTGAGGCCTCATTCTTGAGTGTCCTTGATTGTAAGGATCCATAGAAGTGCACTACTTTTGTGTGTACAGAAGGATATATTTTTGAGCATTTGGAGAGTGATGGTAGGCTTTGAGGATGGTACACATATCAACAAGCGGGTCAGGACCTATCAGTGTCCAGTTAATACCCCACCTCCAGTATGTTTCATACTTTTTTCTTTTATTTTGTCTCATTTTTTGTGCCATTTCATAGACTAGGTTAGACATTTTTAGGACATAATGATGTAGATATAGGACATGAACACCACACTTGATAGGCTAGAAAGCCACAATTAAAATGCAATAGTTTAGGGATCAAAACTTAATTGAGCCACATATGTTAGGATAGAGTTACACACATGTAATAGACAATCTCCACAAATGAAGGAGCATTAAATCATGCATAAAGTGTGGAATCAACGCACTTGGAGTGTAGGATTGACACAATCATTTGAGGAAGATGAGTTTTGTTTTTTTTAAAAGAAGAGACATGGATGCTTTTGTTTATGTGAATTATGTATGCAATTTTTTAAGTAATGTATGTATGGTATATGATAAATAATATTAAATGAATGGCTTTATTTTATTTTACATGTATATGCATTATGGATATAGATATAGACTTAGAGACTAGTGTTAGTGCAAACTTCTATATGCATTGGAACTCACTAGGGATTTGGAATGGACTTATTGATGTACGGGATTTCTTGGTCCTCGGTGAATCTGCATGGTGGTGTGTTTCTTGTCCGATGTTACTCAATTGCAGCCTTAACAGATGGTCTCGATTATTGAAGGAAGCTTAGTTGCTGAAGGAACTCGGTGAGACTTTTGTTGCTTGGTGGAACTAGTGCTCGGTAATGTCTGCATTGCTTGGTGTTGCTTATCTTGGTCGGTTGTTTCATTGTTGCTTGATTGTTTCTTTGGCACTTGGTAGTTCTAGTTTACCGACTGGAGTTTTGGGTGATTTGTTGGGCCGACTTGGTGCATTTATTGTTGGTAGTTGTTGTTACAGGCCGACATGTTGAATTTAATTATTGTAAGGCTATTTGTGAGCTGACTTGTATTTCATTTAATATTTTTTACAAGGAGTTAATGGTTTCATCCAGTCGACTTGTGGCTGATGATGAGTATTTAAGGGATGTTTGGGTAGTTGTTTTAGGGATGGAGATCAGAGGTTCTGAGAGTAGATATGAGGGTAGCAGATAAGTGAAGTTGTGGAGAAGATCCTGTGAGATCTTGTAGATCAGATTATTTTTTGATAGTTTGTGATAGCAGAGCTAGTGGTTTGCATACTTGGAGACAAGGAGATTGCTTGGAGGCTTGCGAGCTCAAGTTTAGATCTACCTTAGGGTTTCCATCAGTTGTTGATAGTTTTTCAGAATTGAACTAGTTGGAGTTGTATTGGATCTTGATGATCTTGCAGAATTGTTTCTGATTGTAATTGGCCCTAACTCGGAAGGCCTTACAGCTGGGCATGTTAATGAAAATTTGTTGAAACAATTATTGTGTTGTATTATTCCGTTATGTTGTTATGAAGCTGCAAGGTTTGGACTGTCCTTAATTGGATCCACCATCCCTTGCCTACGTCAGGTGGTATAAGAGCTGAGTTGATCTTGTGGAACGAAGGTTGACCTAGCAAGGATGATCTTATGAAGTTGATCTTGTAGGAGAAGAGATCATATGATTTGAGTTGCAGATCTATGGCACTAAACTTGTGGAATCTTGCCCTAGTTGTTTGCATAAGGTGGCAGGCTGATCTAACTTGCATACAACTTGGAGATTGTCACAAGGTGGTCAGTGTAGGGTTTGTTGCAGAGGGTTTCTCTTATCTTTAAGAATGCCTTCAAGAAGATTGGACCCTAGAGTGATTGTTGAACTCTGTGATACTATGGAATCTAGGATTACAGAGAAGGTGAAATCAGATTTCAGATCTGAGATGGATTTGATGAAGAATGACATGGTCACCGAGATCATGAGAGCTGTTACTGGTGTACCTTAGAATGTTAGTACTGAAGATGGTTATGAGGAAGCTACTGAAGACTTTGAAGCTCCTAGATCTAGTGGTGATGACCGGAGGGATAGATTTGGTGAAGATAGAACTTCTCAGTTGCCTAGATCTGGAGCTTGATTAAGTAATAGTTATCGAATGGAAGTTTCTACTTTCTCTGGTACTTTGAAGCCCCGAGAATTTGATTGACTGGATTGGTGAACTTGAAGATTTCTTTGAGCTAGAAGAAATTGAAGATCCTCTTCGAGTAAGGTTAGCATAGACAAAGTTGAAAGGGCATGCTGCTCTTTGGTGGAAAGAATTACAAAGAGATAGAGAAGATGACGGTGAAATGAAGATCAATCGGTGGAGGTTGATGATGACTAAGTTGAAATCTAAGTTCGCACCTGCTGACTATGAGCTTGACTTGTTTAAGAATTTGTAGAATCTGAAACCAAAGGATTTGTCTATTGAAGATTATACCAAGGAGTTATACAAACTTACTATTCGGTTTGGACATAGAGAACTTGGTAAGGAAAAGGTAGCTCGGTATGTGAATGGTTTGAGATTCAATATTTAGGATGAGGTTGGTATGCTGAAGATTGATTCTATTGAAGATGCTTATCAGTATGCTCTGAAGGCAGAATATAAGTTGAAGAGGAAACAACATAGTAATCCTTGAGGGAAGGAAAATATTGATCACTCGGTAAAGGATAAACTAATGACTGTAGAAGATGAACAGAAACCTGTAGAACTGAAGAAGAAGACAGGTAGAATTATCTTTAAGGGTACTTGCTATAACTGTGGTGAAGAAGGACACCATTCTTTTGAGTGTACATAGAAGAAGATTGGTGACCGACAAATTGCTGTAGTGAATGAAAATGTTGAGAATGACCCTGAATCTGAGAAGTTGTTGCTTCGATGAATATTGCTCGGTTCAAAGGAGGAACCTTGTCAGAGAAGTAACTTGTTCAGGACTCGGTGCAAGTCTAGAGGTAAAATTTGTGATGTTTGTTACCCAAAAACTAATCATACAACACAATAGGCACTACAAGAGAAATTTGCACATTCCAGTTATCTATCTAACACTATCTTGTAGGTTTTGATGATTTGCATCTACTTACTACATTTATTATCAAATTTTTATTTTATGTACTCTAAGTATTGATCAAACTGTTACAAATTCAAAAATTCATCATTGATCATTACATTGTGCATTCATAAGAATGCAGTACAAATGTCCTTTGATTCATATTTCATGTTTCAATAAATAGAGTACATTGCAAATAAGAATAAAAAACTGAGATATGGAATGGGGTCCCATGCATTGCCTCATGTTTTCAAGTTGGTTCTGTTGGTTTCTATCAGGTCCTCGCATCTAGGTCATTCCTGGGTCTCCATCAGCATTCAGATCCTTAGGGCAAGCATCATCTAAAAAAAGAGAAAGAAATAATTGTTAGATCCTGATGGATCTAAGCAATACAAGGAAAATAATTACATACATCAGCTATCTATTACTATCTGCATATCAATCTAAAAACAAATGTAGTAAGAAAATGAAAACCAGCACTCACTACAAGAAAGTGTTAAAGGGACATGTTTTGGAGCATGAAACCTTTCGATTTTATTACCTATTGTGGTGTGTGATTTCATTTTGAACAAGTCATGAATCTGAATGAAAGGGACTTAGTATATTTCTGAACTGAGAAACCTTTTTTAGGATATGTTTCATATTGATATTGCATGTAATTAACAAGTTATTTTGTAGAAAACAGCTAAGTGGTTCATATTTTCAATCATTTTTGAAGATACAGAACAAGTTGGTTTCCTGTGTCAAGATGCTACAAGAAGTTCCAGGTTGCTGATCTTTAGAGGAATCAAATTGTTTCACTGAAAGATGTTGATTTCATAAAAAATAGAGTACATTTTCAGAACTTTCAATAATTTTAATGCTAAATATTTTCAAGTGCTTCAAGGTTGAATCATAATATGAATGTTTAGAAAATGTTATGACTGGGTGTCACGAACCCATGTTCGAACCTCAATCATTAACATTTTGTCATTTTTGAGTATCACGAGCCCATGCTCGAACTTCATTAACAAAATAATAAACATTTATCTTGTTGTGCTTTATACTACAAATTGCAAAGTTCAGTATCAAAGAGGGAATGTACAATAATCTGCTACAGGAGCTACAATAAATGTTGATGATGTTAACTTTAGAATGTTTAAATGGATCACATTTTATAGTGCTTATCAGAGAAATCAGAAAACTAGTTCATATTCAGAACTTCTGACAAGAGAAATGTTAGATTTATAAATGCAGGAATGTAGATCAAATTCTGAAATTTGAACTCAAGTTCAAAATGTGCTTATGCTGAAGAATAAAATGATCTCTATATTCACATCAACCATCAAGTTTTTAAAGAATATTATTCAAAAGATGATAGTGGAGAGTTGAGATTCAGAGACCGTAAGTCTACTTTCAAAATAATTGGTGCAAGTCAAATAATGACAATCAGTGTTTCCAGATTTCAAGTCCTACATGCAAACGTTCTTATTGGGAAAACTGTAAGTGCATGTCTCTTTGTGCAATTTCTAATGAAGAAGAATGATGAACATATAAATCAGCATGAAGAAACAGTGAACTACATGGTAAGTTCATTTTTTTAAAAAATCAAAGACACCTAGTTCGTATTTATTGTGCATTGTAGGTTCAAAATGGAAAATGACAGACATTGCAGAGGATCAAACATGTTTTTATCAGCAAGTTTCATTTTCAAAACCCCAAACAGTGGGTCGAGTTTCAAGAAGGGTAGTGTTTCAAAGACTTTCAGACTTTAAGTCTTATCTTTATTGCAAATATAAGGCACAGTTTATTACAGATGTTCAAATGTTCTTTGCAAAAAGTCAAAGCAGCAACTGAAGATTCGAACCCTCAGTGTATCAAAATAGCAAGTTCGACAACTATATGTTCTCAGAGAAATAAAACTAAGTGGTGCTCTACTGAAAACCGTAAGTATTCATGCTGGAATCTATTTATATAACAAACAGTAATCAATATCAAAGGAGGGCACGTTTGTGCCAATATTTTTCAAACAAAAATAGAACAGACAGTGCGTGCATTAACCAGCGATAAAGCATTGCGAAAATTAGAAATGAGGGCAAATATTATGCAGAAAAATTATGGGACATTTTTTTAAAAAGAAATGCAACAAAGAGTTTCAAGAGGAACTCACATTTTGACTTGCATTCTTAAACACAAAGTTCACTCCAGTGAATGAAGCCACATATAATGCAGAGAAAGAGTCATGTTTTCTAGCAACAGATTCATATATTTTTGCAAAGAATCAAAGCCACGTTTTTAGCAATAGAACAGCACGTTGAACAAGGGTGTGAAAGATTCAAAGGATTAAAACCCAACATCGTATCTGTATCTAAGCAGCAAGTAAACATTTCCATTATTTCAAAATCTATACATGCAAGTATCTAACTTATAAAAACAAATACTGAACTATTTGTCATGGAATAGGGTACATTTTATGTACAGTTACATTTATTCAATGCAAAATAGAATGGAGAGTTTCGAACTCTATAACAACTTTAGTTTGCAGAAGAAGAACACAGAGAGTTCATAAATGGACTTACAAATACCTGAAGAATGTCAAGTTTCCTGATCAAAATGCCATATCTCCAACAAATGTCTAGTTCACAACCACTTTCAGCGTATACCTTCAAGCACTAGGGTTTCGACCCTAATTTTCATGCATAATGAACGTGAAAGACTAAAATGCCCAAATCAAACATAATGAAATTTGGAGTCCACAAGGAAAAGGACTGTCAGAATGTTAAATCGACCACAGACAGAGTGTAACAGTGCCACCTAGCATTTTGAGAACCATAGTTATGCCACCTTCTCATCTTCAAATGTGTTCACATGTGTAAATAGCAAATAGGTTGTAGTTTTATTAACTCCCTATTTTGCTAATTTTCATTTAGCTTTGTATAAGTTAAGAGATGATAGGTTAGGCTTTTAATATTGGTCTTTTAGCATTGATAAATATTAGATTCTTTTAATATTTATTTTCTTTAATAAACTTTGGCATTATATATTGTAGAGGAATTTTTATAAATTCCTTATTTTTAGAGCCATGTTTATTAAAGATAGATAAAATTTTGGCATTTCTATATTGTAAGAGGAATTTTATTCCTTATTTTAGCCAAAATTTAGGGGTAGATGGTTTTTTCCATGTAGATGGGATAAAGGCTTAAATGGTGGCATAATTATGGCCAAAAATTAGAGCAATTTTTCCAGGGGTATTGCATTTTTGGATTAGGGTTTCTGAGCTCTCTTAAGGAAGGGAAATTGACTTTTTTTCAGTGTTGCATGTGTGGGAAAGAGAGCCTATAGTGAACTGATTTGTTCCTAGAAGCTCAAGAGCCCATTTTGTAACCATTTTGCAGAAATTTGTGAAGGAAATATACCAAATTACAGGTCATTTTGGTTTAGATTATCATTCCTTTCCATCTTCTTTAGTAAGTGTTTATAATTCTGATTTTGATTTTGGATGTGAATGTCTCATTGTTCCTTCCAGATTGATAAGTCTGATTCATCAAACCTTATTTGAGAAACATATGTTGTTAAGAGTTCAGTAATTTGTGGTTAAACCCTGATTATCAAATTCATTAATCTATATGTTGAAAAGTGTACCAATCATCTGAATTTCATTACGAACTAGGTTTGGAGTTGTTATTTTCTTTTCTGATTTCTGAATTAGTCATTGGTGTATCACCTTATTTTCTAAGTTTTTCAATTCCTTTTACCCTTTTCCCATCAAGTTATTCAGGTTAGTAAAGTGATAGCCAATATTTTATACGAACCAGCCTAGAATCCGAAGATTCCTCTCCAATCATAGTCCACCCACAGCTAGGAGAGGTTTCCATTGTTAGTTGTTGTTAGCCTCATTGCCTGATAGAGGTAACAATTCTAAACCTGAACAATGTTATTGTTGACAGTGGTAGTACTGATAACCTTGTTGCTGAGGACATGGTTCAGAAACTTGGTTTGAATAGAATGAGACATCCACATCCTTATAGGATTGGCTGGTTGCAAGATGATCATGCTCTAGAAGATGACAAGAAGTTTTCCCTGATGCCTTTGCTGGATACAACACTCGGTAGGAGAAGTCTGAGTATTGGTAGCCAAGTTGAGTTGGTGGATCCTGAGAGAATGAATGATCAGTTTGGAGAATAGACATGTGTGTTATCAAGGAAAGACTTGAAGAGACAGAGGAAGTTGAAGTGGAAGAGTATGCAAAGTGAAAAGGTGGAGGACATGTATGTGAAGAACTAGTTTGGGGTTTATGTTCTGAATCCAGGAAGATGTTCTTCTCATATATGAACATCTTTTCAAACCTGGGATGTTTGATGCAGGGGTATTCTTGGTTCTCAGTGAATCTGCATGGTGGTGTGTTTCTTGACCGATGTTACTCGATTGCAGCCTTAACCGATGGTCTTGGTTATTGAAGGAAGCTCGGTCATTGAAGGAACTCGGTGAGACTTCTATTGCTTGATGGAATTGGTGCTCGGTAATGCCTACATTTCTCGATGTTTCTTAGCTTGGTTAGTTGTTTCATTGTTGGTTGTTTCTCTAGCGCTTGGTAGTTCTGGTTTACCTATTGGAGTTCTGTGTGATTTGTTGAGCTGACTTGGTGCATTTATTATTGGTAGCTATTGTTACAGGCCGACATGTTGAATTTAATTATCGTAAGGCTATTTGTGAGATGACTTGTATTGCATTTAATATTTGTTAGGAGGAGTTAATGGTTTCATCCACTTGACTTGTGGCTGATGATTAGTATTTAAAGGATGTTTGGGTAGTTGTTTTAGGGATGGAGATCAGAGGTTCTGAGAGTAGATCTAAGGGTAGAAGATAAGCGAAGTTGTGGAAAAGATCTTGCGAGATCTTGTAGATCAAATTGTTTTCTAATAGTTTTTGATAGTAGAGCTAGTGGTTTGCATACTTGCAAACAAGGAGATTGCTTGGAGGCTTGCGAGATCAAGTTTAGATCTGCCTTAGGGTTTCCATCAGTTGCTAATAGTTTTCAGAACTGAACTAGCTAGAGTTGTATTAGATCTTGATGATCTTGCAGAATTGTTTCTGATTGTAATTGGCCCTAACCTGGAAGGCCTTATAGCCGGGCATGTTAATGAAAATTTGTTGAAATAATTGTTGTGTTGTGTTATTCCGCTGTGTTTTTTTGAAGCTGCAAGATTTGGACTGTCCTTAATTGGATCCACCATCCCTTTCCTGCGTCACTTATAGATTAGGGATGGTGTCCTAATCAGTCAGGAGAATCATCCTCCTATATTAGCGTATAGACATAGACATAGATTGAATGATGATAAGTGAGAGCATTTGAGGAGCTTGTGATTATTTATTGTGATACTGATGCCTGAGATTAGGGCTAGAAAGGGATTAATTACCATGTTTTGTGAGAGATAACATTCAAAGACATCTTTTGTCCACTTACCTATAGGAAAGTGCATGATTACCTTGGTGGATTTATACTAGATTTTTAGGATTTTGATTCAGGGAGAGAGGGTTGTGTACTTTGTCCAAACAAGGAGAGAAACTCTATGTGACTTTTTTTCTTGCACTATGGAGGAGCTGGGGGATAGTGGATATGATATTAGATTGGTAGACATGTTTGGATATGATCCATACTTCACGATGCTCTGCACATTTATAGCAGGGGTTTTGGTTCTCGATAGGAGAGTTCAAGGATTTCCTATCAGTTGGGGAGAGATTGTACTAGCGATGTGTCTTGATAGTATAGTATATACATGGGAACTTTGTGTGATATCCATTGTGTATCATTAGTTGCATGCGATTTACTATCATGGGAGTCAAAGCTTGGGATACAGGGTCACACTTTTATAGGTGTGGACATTCAAGCATATATTTGTATTTCATCAGGTCTTTGACAAACTAGTGATACAATTAGGTCAACCTTATGTCTACTACTATGATGCTAGATATTGGAGACATTAATTGGATACCTTGAGAGTGTTTACATGAAGACCTTGCATTGGATGCCCTATGTTGGATGATGAGGATGAGAATCTTCCATTTTGAAAACATGAGAGATACTTAGTAGGTTAGTCTACTCAGTACTCAAGGATCATTGAGATACAGCTATCAGACATGGTTCTCAAATAGTATGGAGAGAGATAGGGAGTACTAGTTGGATTAGCACAATTTTCTAGATGTGTGAGTGATGTGAGAGACTAGGGACCAATGATCCCCATTGTGATAATAGTGGAAGAGATTGGGGACTTAGCCTCTATGAGGTGGGATTGGAGATTGGATACAATAGATGTAGGTACTATAGCTAAGTATGATGTTTTGTGGGCTATACATATTCCCACCCCTTATATGGATCTAGGTGTATCAATTCCTTTAGACATGGGTTGACGAGAGAGACTACCTTATAGGAGGCATAAAAGATGATGTTAGAGATGATCCGTACAGGGAGGCCAAGATGGTATTCACGGAGGGAGAGGTGGTGGAAGGGGGGGGGGTTGGTAGAGATAGTGACAAAGACAATGAAGATGGTGGTGATGGTGGAGACGGAGACGATCGAGGTGGAAGAGGTGTTACTATTGTGGCTTCTCTATTTCCATTTTGGTGGTGTGCTCGTAGTAGGAGTTGGTGACACATATTTATAAGTGACAAGAAGTAGTTAAGAAGAGATGAATAGTAGTAGTATGCCAAGTTCCTCTATTAATGATGTGGATATGGAGGAGGTAACAAGAGGAAAGGATGTTTTGATGGATATAGCTAAAAGAGGAGATGACATAGGGCTCATGGATGTATCCATGGGTTCTTTTAATGAGCCAGCATAGGATGTACCTGTTAGAGAAGACATTGCATCCAGAGGAGATGGTTTTGACATAGAAACAACATACATTGATAGTTTGAGATGGCACTGCAGATATCTTTAGAGAAATTTAGATAGTGTATGGAGGAGAGTGAAATGTGTAGAGGCTAGAGCATTGGAGGAAGATAGTAGGGTTTCAATGGAAAATGCAAAGAGTAATTGGTATGCCAAGAGAGTGGCTACTTTGGAGAGGAGGATAGAGAGGATGCAGAGTGAGATGGATGCACAAAGGGAGAGCATGAGAGGAGAGATATAGGTCCCTGAGGCTAGGGCTCAAGAAGCACAGACTAATGTGAGGGCCTTCATTTCCAGTGTATAGGATCTCACTTCACAACAATTGATGGACAAAATTCTACATGTAGGTACAAAGGCTAGCTAATAGGCTCAAGAAATGTAGAGAGAGATAGAATACTAGAGAGGGGCCTATGAGAAGGTGGTGTCTGTTGCACAAAGAGTACCTAGTTATAGTCCATCTCATTAGTCTCCATGTACATAGAGATATTAGGGTAGTGGTGTGGTGGCACCGTCTCAGAGAGAATCCCTATCAAAGAAAGGTACTCATCTAGGCTGGCATACCAAGGCAAGGAATTCATCATTTTTACTATGTAGGCCTCGCGAACCAGGGGATGAAGGCATTACTAATTGATTTTTATATAGACACTTTGCATATATTTTTCAAGCTCTCCTTATAATTTTAAACCATGATACATTTGGATATATATATGTGTGTGTGTGTGTGTGTGTGTGTGTGTTTGTGTGTGTGTGATATAGTTTTGGCAGCCTTATATGATTCTATGTGTTCATGCTTATGATGCTTACTTTTGATGATGATGTATATGTTCTATCTTTTCTTTTCATGATGATGCCTATGATGTCTATGATGTGACATGTTTGTAAATCATGCATTTTCTATATGATGTGACTAAATGTGATGCATTTATATGA
The DNA here is from genome assembly GCA_027943335.1 of Chamaecyparis obtusa. Classification (NCBI taxonomy): domain Eukaryota; kingdom Viridiplantae; phylum Streptophyta; class Pinopsida; order Cupressales; family Cupressaceae; genus Chamaecyparis; species Chamaecyparis obtusa. The sequence goes on along the minus strand of BSBK01001245.1, from coordinate 1,103,184 downwards.
TATATGAATGCCTTATGATATCTACTTATGATTTATGATATATGTTCTAACATTTTTATGTAGGATGAAATTTTGTTGTTGTATCATGATACTCTTCCATAAGGATTTGTTACGACTTACAAAGATAATTGTTAGTAATGAAAATTTAGAAGAGGATAGTTACGGGATGAAAGGATAAGAATGAATCCTTGATTGAAACCCTTTTTCTTATTTTTAAGGACTTATTTTTTTATGTTTCTGGTATTTTTTTAAAAAAAATCTTGTTTTTTTGGTATTTTTTTAGGACTTGATTGATCATGACATTGGGGCTCCCCTAGTCAAGACAGAATATGCACTTTATTGTGGGATGACTATGGTGTGAAGTATGAAAAGATGCACTAAGACCAAGGTAACTAACAAATATCAATCCATGGTAGTGATGACCACTGATTTTATTATGGAGAATGAGGTGTGATGACATGTGATATTAGGTTGGAGCAATGAGATGGTGGAGAAACAATTTGTACACATAGTGTCGGTTTGTCCAGTTTTCACCATGGTACTTTCCCAAGGCACCACTGAAGTTTTTTTCACCATAGGATGAATTTATTTCTCTTTTATTTCTATTTTTGTATTATTAAAGACACCTGATTGATAGGTTTTCTCTAGGGTAACCCTTTTTTTTCTTTAAAAAAAAAAGAATTTCTATTTTTTTTTTACATTTTGAAGTAGGTCTACTCTGAGATTCATGTATAGAACTTATGTAGATGCAAGATATTGATGGGATCTTATAGAGGCTCACCCTTTGATGTGGATATTCAATGTTCTCTAGATTCATAGACTGAAGTGATGATGTAGGGACCCAACTAGTTTGGTTCAAATTTCCCAGTTTTTCTCTTTCCACTTGATTTTTTTGATTTTCTATTAGTACCAAGTCGCCAACTTCAAGAGGTCATGGTAGGACCTTTTTATTGAAACTTCTCCTGAGACGTTGCTGATACGCTTGCAAGTGTGTTAGTGCATTTTGTCTCTTTTCATCTAGAAACTCTAGCTCTTGTAGCTGTGATACTCGGTATTCCTCATCAGAAATGATGTGTTGAAGTGATACTTGCAGTGATGGGAGCTCAACCTCTATTTGAAATATTTCTTCGATACTATATACTAGTTAATATGGAGTCGATCTTGTGGGGGTACAAAAACTAGTGTGGTATACCCATAAGGTGGGGTTAAGTTGGAGGTGCCAATCCCAACCAACTTCATTGATCATCTTTTTCAAGGATTTAATGATGGTTTTATTTGTAGCCTCATCTTGGCCATTACCTTGGGGGAAGTAATGTGAAGAAAATATACTATGGATGTGGAATTTTGCAAAAAGTTCTCCCATATATATATTTTTGAAGGAGGGACCATAATCAGTGATAATGGTTTGTGGGACTCTATACCGACTTATGATATACTTCAAAAGGGACTTGGAAATATATTTGTTGGTAGTATAGTTCATTGGAATTGCTTCGACCTACTTTGTGAAATACTTAGTGGCCATGATGTTGTACTTATGATCATTGAAGGATAACAGATGGATCTTGTCAATGATATTGAACCCCCATTGCGAGAATGAGCATGATGAAGTAAGTGGCTATAGCTCCTAAGCTAGCACATGGATGAGGTTCCTGTGAATTTGACATTTTTCACTTTTTTGAACAAATAAGAAAGCATTTGTTTCTATGGTGGGCCAATAATACCCAATTATTAGAAGCTTCTTGGCTAAGGTCACACCACTAGAATGGGCACCAAAAACACCCTCATGTACTTATAATAGTGTCGTTTGTGACTCCTCCAAGTTGAGACATCTTAAGAGTGTACCATATAGACTTTGTATGTAGACTGTATTGGCAATGCTAGTATAACATGATGCTTTCTGAATCAATGAATTATTTTGGTTGTGGGAGAGTTTTGGGGGGATTATTTGGTTAGTAAGGTAAGCATAGATGTCTTGGTACCAAGGGGAACCGAAATCAGCAGTCTCGCACACAACCTCAGACTTTGGGACTTCAAAAGAAGGGACCATGAGCTGTTCGACCATGAGATTATAGTGTGTCACCTTTTATAGAATGTCCAACAAAGATCCTACAGTGGCCATGGTATCTGTTGCCTTGTTCTTGATGTTGGGGATTTGTTCAAAGGATATATGTGCAAAGTGTATCTTGATATCTTCTGCCATGGCTTTATATGGAATCAATTTTTTATCTTTGGTGTCATAAATACCATTGAATTGGTTAATAATCAGTTGATAATACCCATATCACTGTAATTTTTAGATCTTCCACTGGATGGTTGTTTTGAGACCTATGAGAAATGCTTCATACTTGGCTATCTTTTTGGTACAATAAAACTTCACTCTGTAAGATCTAGGAATTGAGTCACCTCGAAGAGTGATGTAGACTATGCCGATGCTTGATCCTTTATGTGTGTAAGAGCCATAAAAGTGTAGTTTTCATTGTTTTATCTCTTCTATAACAAATATTCCTTCATTGGAAAATTCTATCAGCATTGGATGACTAGAAGTTAAAGGCACATATGCCAGTTGGTCTGCAATAGATTGGCCTTTGATTTCTTTTTTGTCTATGTACTCTATGTCAAACTAACTTAGTATCATGACCCATTTGGCTAGGTGTCTTGTCAATGTTTCTTTTCTCAACAAATACTTCAAGGGGTATATTTTTAAAATTAGGATCATTTTGTGGCTCAACATGTAGTGTTTGAGTTTTTGTGAAGCAAAAACTACCTCTAAACATGCCCTCTCAATGGTAGTATAATTATTTCATAGGCCACAAGTATCTGATTGATGTAGTATATGGCCCTTTATTTTCCTTCTAGTCATTTTGTGTTAGCAATGTTCTGAGTAAGTGTTCTACAAATGATATGTCTAATAGTAAGGGTTGATCTAGAATGGGTTCCACTAAGACTGGTGCTGAGAGCAAATATTCTTTTAGTATTTGGAAGACCTTTTGACAATTCTCTGGCCATTCAAATTTTATTTCTTTATGAAATAGGTACTGGAATGGGTGGCACCTATCTGCCAATTGCGAGATAAACCTTCTTACTGACTATAATATGCCTTGTAAGATTCTTAAGTTGTTTAGAGTTTTTGAGGGAGGCATTGCAATTGTAGCTTGGAACTTTTTAGGGTCGATCTCTATTCCTATGTGGGAGACAATAAATCCTAACAAATTTCATGATGTGAATCCAAAGACACACTTTTTTGGGTTCAACCAAACCTTGTATTCCTGAAGCCTATCAAATATTGGTTCTAATATTGATAAATGCATATTTATTTCTAGGGACTTTTCCAATTTTTTGTCAACATAATATTCCATGGTGATATGAATCATGTCATGAAAAATGGTTGTCATTTCTCTCTGATATGTATCATCGACATTTTTTAGAACAAAAGGCATGATACACCAATAATAAGTGCCCTGTGTACAAGTGAATGTTGTTATGTGTTGATCATCTAGTGCAATTTTGATTTGATTATACATGGAGAAACCATCTATGAATGATAGAATCTTATATCCATAAGTGAGGTCAATGACCATGTCAATATTTGGTAAGGGAAAATCATCCTTTGAACATGCCAAATTTAGGTCCTAAAAGTTAATACAGATTCTTATAGCTCCACTTGCTTTGGATACTGGTACTATATTAGAAATCCATCTAGCATAGTCTATAGGTTTTTTATAAAGCGTGCATCAAGTAACTTCTTTAATTCTACTTTGACCAATGGTGCAAGCTTGGGATGCATCTTGCAAAGTTTCTATTTATATGGCTTTGCCCCTAGCTTTAGTGGAAGATGGTGAAGCACTAACTCTCAATGTAACCAAAGCATGCTAGAGTATGACAATGCAAAGTTGATTTGTCTATCTTTGAAGAATTGAGTGAATTGTTCTCTTTCCTTTGGTTTTAATGACTTTTCCAAGTGGATCAATCTTTGTGTTTCTACACTGCCAATGTTGATTGTTTGATTTTCTCTATTAGTAATGGCGATTGATCCTAAATAATGGGGAGTATATCAATCTCTCCATCCTTGGGCACCTCAAAGAGGTTTTCACCCTTGGATACATCTTTTCTTTTTACTATTTTGCAGCTATAGGGTGCCTTTTAGTTTTTAGCCAAGAGCCTAATATTTTATATAATTTTCAAATTCCTAACTAGAGGATTGATATAACTCCCAAAAGTATGTTTTTCTATCTATCTCAGTGTTGAAACCTTCCTTGTGGTCTCCCATAGGTATGCCTTTTCTCAGTCTCAAGAATTCAAAAATAGCCTCATCATGTTCTCAAAAATGTTTATGGTTGGTGGAATTTTTTGTTCCCAATCAATAAGGTTAGGGAAAACCAAGGCTATGCTATCCTTGGTTAGGAAGGATGAAATAGGTAGTTCAATTAATGTGTTGATATATGAATTAGTTACTGATTCATGGATCTCAGATGAGGATGAGTATGAGGGTTCAAATCTATTCCAGAATTGTGAAATCCATGCTTTGTAATCTGTGGTTTTCTCTTCAAGGGATAGTTGGGAAATTATTGCATTAAGATGTAGGGTGCTGGTAGTATGTGGGGATTCCCATTCATATTCATTCAAGTCTGTTTCTAAATGGAACTCTTCGAATGTCTCAATTTTTTTGTAAATAAAACTATTAATATTATTGGGTAACCAAATATTTGAGATGACATCCACAGGTGGTATGTAACCTAAACCGTGATGCTTTGGGTTTTGGGTAGGAGAAATCGGCTCCACTATTCCTTCCTCATTCTTTCCTAGGTTTGAACGCCCACTGTACTCCTACTTTTGGACTATGGTATATCCCCTTCCACATTTGTATATTGGGATTATGTGTTCTGGGGCTTCCTCATCTGTATACAACCAAGAGGATATGTTTTCTTCAATGATCTCTTCATGTATATCTCCTCATCTTACATAAACTATTGGTGGATAGACAATTGTTAGTTATTGCTTCCTCTCTAGAGGTTGCCTCATTTTTCCATATGACTTGGGTGAGATAGGTATGTTTCCTACACCAAATAAGTTTGTATAGGTATATTCTTTATATCCATTTTCTTGTACCTAGATTTTTAGCTTTGATGTTGGTTCTGCTATTGATTTTTCAAGATTTGTGGGATCTATGTTTTGAGAAGAGGAAATGGTTGACACTTCCTGATTGTTAGGTCTCTGATTAGAAATAAATCCTCTAAGATTGGTGCATTATAGAAAGGGATCCCTATCACTAGGCATGGTGATTTGAACTCCATTGTGAGGAACTTTAAGGCACTAATGGTAAGTAGATGGTACAACCTACATGGAATGGATCCATGGTATCCCTAAAAGCATGTTATAACCTTTCTCTAGATCTAGTACTTGGAATACAATGTCTTGTTTTGTTGGACCCAATCTGATTGGGAGACTTATGACACCATTGGAAGGACATTCTTCATCATCATAGGACCTTATCATGATATTTTTGGTGACATCTACACAACTCTTAGAGTATCCTAGTGTTTTTACCAATTTTAGTGTACATATATTCAGACCCGCTCCTCCATCTATCAAGACTCGCTTGATTTTGTAGAGATGGACGAAGACTTCTAGATGAAAAGGATCATTGTGGGATGGTTTATATGCAAGAAGATATTTTTTAGTGAAGGCAATGTGATGTGGTGTGGATAGATACCCTACCATGGCTTGAAACTCATCAAATTATAGGTCTTTTGGGATGGACAACTATTGTAGGGCTATGTCTAAGACTACTTTGTGGTCAGGTGAAATGCGTAGAAATTCATAGATGTATATTTGTGATGGGGTCTTCTTTAGATTGTATATAAAATTATACTAACCTGATGGTGGATTGGACAACTTACTTAGTATAGCAATTTTTGATGTGACTTCTTGTATTTCTATTTTAGAATGATTGGTGGTAACAACACAACTAGTATCTAGGCCTCAGATGGTGATGGTGTTTATGGTCAAATTTGGGTCTTCTTTTGTGTAGGTGAGATTTGTCTGATTATTCATTCCTAAGGTAGAGGCCTTACCTTTGTCATGGTTCATCAATGGGTTTTGAAACACCTTGTAGTCTTGGTTGGTGGTGCCTAAATTAGTGACCACTTTGATCTCACCACGGTCAATGAGATCTTGGACAATGTGGTTTAGTTGCATACAGTTGGTTGTTTTGTGTCCTTTAGTTTTATGATAGTTATAGTAACTACTGTCATCCCACCATGTTGGTTTTACTAGGACCTTCACAATGTCTTATCTCGAGTAAAGTGTCTGAATGAGAGTGAATCAATTTATTTAAGATATCCTCAAGAGGTTATACAAGAGGTATACATTATCTTCATGGATGGGGGTTCCTTCTTGCATAAATTTATTGTTGGTTAATTGAATTGGTCTATTTGAGACTTTGTCTAGGAGTAGTGTTGTTAACATTGTGATTATTTTGTGTCGGTTGGGTATATTTTATCGGTGTTGGTTCTTGCACACGTAGGACTGGTTGTGCCATCTTTGAATCCACAACCCCATCATTTTTTACATTCTTGTTTTTGGACTAGTATTTGGATTTTTCATAAGGTGTTGGGTTATTGGCCTCTTTCTTGATGATTCCCTTCAAGGTGAGGGATCTTTCATATTTTAGTCCTTGCTTAGCTAGTTCTTCAAAGGACTCAGTACACTGGAAGTTAGTTCACACATCAGGTCTAATTAACAGTTTTCAATGAACATGTGGATCTTTTCCTTGGTTGGTAAATGGAAAGATGCCTTAGAGGCCATATTTCTCCAACATTGTAGGAATGAAGAAAATATTTCCCCATTCTTCTTCTTGGTAGTGCAAAGATCCATCAGTGTTACTTCTATGTCAATGTTGCGTGAATAGTAGGATATGAATTTTTATGCTAGTTTTTTCCATAACTTTATCCCAAGAGGGAGTCTAGAGAACCAATCCATGAATATCCCACTAAGACTTCATGGAAAGAGTCTCATAAGATATGTGTCATCACGAGCGAATTCCATATAAGTTGTGAGAAAATCCCATATGTGATCACATGGATCAACCTTTTCCATATACCTATCAAATTTAGGTGTGACAAAGTTGTGTGGAAAAGGTCGCATATGTAGCATCCTATCAAAATGATAAGGAATAAGGTCTGTTATGGTGTAAGAGCTTTTAGGAGCGCCTATTTGTAGGTTTATGAATTATTGTTGGAGGGCTTGGAACTGCTGAACAAGTATATCAGTGGGTGTTAGTGTAGCAAATAGTGTGCTAGGATCAACAAATGGGGTTTCATTGTTTTATTGTGGTGCCTAATTATAGGGAGGTATATATCCCATGTTTGTAGGTATTGTAGGCATATGAGGTGATGGGACATATTAAAGTGTTGGAATGTGTTGGGGTGTTGGTATATATTTTATTTCTAGGACTTGGTGAGGTACTGGGATTTGTTGAGGTTCTAGGACTTGCTAAGGTGTTAGGATTTTCTAGGGTTCTTGGACATGTTGAGGTGTTAGGACTTGTTGGGGTGCTTGGACATGCTGAGGTGCTAGGACTTGCATAGGTGCGAGGACTTGTTAAGGTGTTGGTGATTTTTTGGGGTGCTAGGACATGCTGAGGTGTTAGGACTTGCTTGGGTGCTTTGACATGCTAAGGTGCTTGGACATGCTGAGGTTCTTGATTCATTCACCATCATTTTTCATAGGAGGTTTATAAATATTGAATAGCCAAACTTGTCTAGAGGTTCCCCTTGATTGATTTGGGGTTGTCTTGAATTGGAAGGGACACCTGGTTGAGGAATACTAGGAGGTTATTGTTGAGGTGCCCCTAGTAGGAATAGTCCTTTCTTAGGTTGGGGAGTTGTACTAGAGGAAATTGTTGCCATTATTTTTGAGGAACTTTCTAGATGAGTCAAGACCAATATGTAAGGTGCTACTGTGGTTGTGAGTGCACTAGATGTGGGTGGAAATTTGGAAAATAGGGGATTGTTGTACTGGACCTGTATGGTGGTAGAATATAAGGTGACTTGAGAGGCATTTTTTTTGGAATTAGTAGATGGAAGGACTAAAGTGAGTGGAAGGGATGTTGTTGAGGTAACCCAAGACGATGACATGAAAGTGTCCTCTACTATGGTGGATGTGTTTAATCCAATAGACAATTTAACACATTTTAATGCAAGCATATGAAAGTATTTATTTGGATCAAATTCCATCATGGACTCTAAGATTGTCATTAACTTCTTGTCATGTAAAACCTCATCAACCTGTTCTCTTGTACATCTATCCTTAATTTCCTCAGGTGAGAGCTCATTCAAAATGTCATCTTGTATTTTCTCATGACGTAGCAATGTCTCAAGATTCTTGAAATCTAGTGTCAAATTTCTCAGTGCAAATTGAATGTCTCAAGTGAGATCTTGGTTGGGATCCTAGTTGTATTCCATCATGTCTTTACTCTTCTTGGATCGTGTGTTCAACATATGCAAGAATGCAAATTTATGACTTAGGCAAAATGCAAGACAACTAGGGAAATTAAATTAGGATTCTAATTTTTTTGGATTTTCGATTTTGAAAATGAAAAGATGATAAGGGAGATGACTGTAAAGAAAACTATTTTTTTTGGATTTTCGATTTTGAAAATGAAAAGATGATAAGGGAAATGACTATAAAGAAAACTACTTTTTTTGGATATTAAAATGCTAATTCAAACTAGGAATGAAAAATGATGTCTAAAGTGCAAGTACTCTTCCCTAAGAGAGATTCTAGAAACTTCAAAGGTAAACACTCTAACGAAAGACCCAAATGATATTGAGGACTATCTTGACTTCAAAAAGGTAGGACAAAAGTGATAAATTCTAGCAATAATGTCCATCCAAGACAAATGTTAACCAAAATGATAAGTGCATAGGACAAGGCAAGTAGATAAAGCCATGGGTCAAAATTTCAACATAGTCAAGATAATACACAAGACCACTATAGGAATGTCCTAAGAAAATGCGCCCTCTAATTTGGTAAATGACTCTAGGAAGTGCAATACTTGAACCTAAGATATGCAAGCTATGTTTTTTGGATTTTTGGACTAATATGACAACTATGCATGAAAGCAAGATTCTAAGGATGATACTAAAATTCAAGATATGGACTAATATGTAAGGTTATATTGTGTTGACACCTTCAAATTAGGAAGGAATTTGAGGTACCCATATTCAAATTTGCTAGGGCATGAAAAAGAGCAGTCTTGAGTACTATTTGAAAAGGCCTACTTTGACACCTGATAACTTGAAATCTAGTGATTGTCATGAGTAGTACCCTTAGGAGTCTATTCACTACCTATCATTGAGCCTATATATCCACATGAAAGCCTCTACAGTCAAGTTTGACAAGTTTTTGATATGCCAAGTTTGAGGGGATTTGTATAATTCTGCATGTTGCACTTTTCCAAAAGATCTGAACAATCTAGTTTAGAGGCATGTATCTTTTACCTTGTTGATTTTCATGACCAAAGGGTCATTGCCCCATATTTCAATCATGAGAAAGAACCCCATATCCATTTTAAGACCCCTCTCAACTCGTTTGACTAGTTTCCCGAGCCAAATCCAAAACCTATTTATTCTGATTTTCTGTATTTTCAGAATTGCACTTTCGAGATGGTCATTTTCATAGGGCCTCATTTCATAACTTGCTATGTGTCAAGAGAAGCCAGTTGTTCCCCCATATTCCCCATAACTTAATGTGCTTAATTGCAGGTTTCTAGGCCTTTAGGAGTTCATGTGATATTTTTACTAACCCTATGTGAAACACAATTTATTGTGTTTTCAATTTGCATATGTAGAACAATTTGAAAGTAGTCATTTTTTACTATTAATAAATTGCAAATTTGAAGGTACCTGACAAATTATTTTTGGCACACATATTCCATGTATCTCATTGAACAATGTTTCTTAGTGGTGAATCCTTGGAGGATTATTTACTATTTTTATTAGAGGCTTGTAAACGAAGTTTCAGATCAGTTCTGGTATGTTTAGTTGCACAGAAAATGAAGTAGGTGACTTCAGAGATTAAATTCTCTCACCTTCGGTGGTGTTATGTAAATCCATTTTGCACGGTTACTCTATGCATATCATTTATCATATTTGTTAGGTGTCAAGGTCTGAGGAGAATGTTTGATCAGTTTTTTGAAGGCGCTTATGGAGGCTATTTGCTCATTTTGGCCACCTTGCAGAATGGTTTAAAATCAAAGTTGTGCAAATTCGATCTAGATGTCTGATGAAGTTGTGCAAAGACATTTTCAGGGGTCAGTTAATTGAAACGAAAGAAAATTTAGCCGACCCCAACTTGCTTTATCACATCACAACTTCGAAATTAAAATGAATAATGTACTATTGTTTTTGTCATTATGATTTAAATAATATACCATAAAAGAAGTGAAGAACAACTCAAGTTGTGATTCACACAGCTATATGGTTACCCAAATCAGATGAAAAGAAAGCGGATAAATATTTATCTAAGCCAGAGTTTTATAAGGGTTGTCGATATTATTGTTTACATTAATAACTTGAAATAGATGTGGGTCCCTTAAAAGGTTGTATGGGTATAAATTTTGAAATAATTATATCAAGACCGTAAGGGTGAGCGAAGTTTCTTTTCAAGTCCCCACACACCGCTGGAGAGAAGTGCTACGAGATAAATCTTCAATAAACTCGTAATGTTTTCTCCACGACATTGCGGGGTGGAATTGGGCGCGAAAAAACTGCCTCAGGGAAATATGATCTCGTGACCACCATGCTTGCAGGAGCCTCTTAAAATGGAGATGTTAAGTAAGCTTAGAAGCATGAACGCTGCAGATGAATAGATTGGCTAAAACGCCCAAAGAAGTCTTGTCTCCATGAATGCAGATGTACAGACAAAGCACGATGAGCTATTTCTATGAGATCCCTCCTAAAATGCAAAAAAGATTGCGAGATCTGCACAAATCCAATCAGGTTGTTGAAAAGGTTTTCAAAGGTCTATCAGGCAAACGCTCTGGTAGATATGCATGTAAGATTAATTTTTAATTAATTTCAATAGCCCACATGCAGAGGCAGGCAGTTACGGTTTTTTAAAGGGTATTTCATATCTTTCGAATATTTTATTGATCAATTAGAAGAGTAGTTTTTAAGACTCTTATTTTGATGGGCAAGTGGAGTATAACTGTTTTGAGAAAACCGGTCCTCTCTCCACCTATAAATGATCTTTCAGAATACCATCATATTAAGTCTGAAAAGAATTTATCCGTAAAGCGGTAAGAGAGAGAGAAACCCATTTTCATCTCATTCAAGTTTCTGGAAGTAATTCTGTTTTTCATCTCATCCTAGTATCTGGAGTAACTAAAGTTTACTGCATGAGCATGGTTAAGAACTTTCATGTTTTTCCATTATGTTTAATAATGTTTTATCCATTTTGTTGGATCAAATTTATTTTGTGTGCTATAAACACAAAACCATGATCTCATATAATACATGGTTGCCGCATAATAAATTTGTTGTATTGATTAATGTATTGATTAATTTTATTTGTTGATTTAATGTATATGCTGGGTCATTATATTGATTTGAGGTCTATATTATGATACGGCTTGGTAGCCACCAAAGTGGTACAGCCGGAATGATATGTAGATATCGAGTCAAATTATTGAAGTTTAATACTTGTTTCCCAGTGTTAAAAAATAAATAATGACTTTGTAAATCACAATTATTTAATCACTACAATACTAGGTTGGCCCAAAGGTGCACCATTTTTTAGAGATTAATTAATTGGAATAGGATGGTTGGTGGATATTCATGATTAAAAGTTAGTACGGATACCCAAAGGTAACGGACTTACTTCGTTGTGAATATTTTATCAATTAGTCCTATTAGGTGAAAGGGAATCACCCTAATTGTTAATAGTTTACCATAAGATTAGCCCAAAGGTAGATCACAATAATACTATTTATTATTGAACCATGTGTTTTTATATTGGTTATTCACTTATAACTCTTAATATTAATGTTGTGAACATGAATTTATGGTTGCAATGTCAGTTCCTGTTTCGCTACATTCGCATGCCTCTTCTGTTCCGATCTTGAATGGAATGAATTTCTCAGATTGGAAACAACGGGTTCAGTTTCACCTTGGTGTTCTGGATCTTGATACAGCTCTTGAAACTGAGAAACCGGTTGCTATTACTAATAAAAGTAGTACGGAAGAAAAAACTATATTCCAAGCATGGGAAAGATCGAACAAACTGAGCCTTAAGTTTATGCGGATGATTGTAGCAAACAACATCAAGTCAACTCTTCCTGAAACTGACAATGCTAAAGAATTTCTAAAATCTGTGGAAGAGCGCTTCGGAACTGCTGACAAGTCCCTTGCTGGAACGCTGATGGCTACGCTTACCACCATGAAGTTTGATGGTACGCGTGGAATGCATGAGCATGTCCTTGAAATGACAAATTTGGTTGCTCAATTAAAGACTCTTGAGATGAAGGTGGATGAGTTCTTTCTCGTGCAATTTATTTTGAACTCCTTGCCTCCTTAGTATAGGCCATTTCAAATTCATTATAACACTATTAAGGATAAGTGGAATATGAATGTGTTGGCCAGTATGCTCAGTCAAGAAGAGGCAAGACTTAAGCAACATGGACAACATTCAGTTCATCTCACAAATCAAGCCGAAAGGAAGGGGAAAAAGCCCATAAAGGGCATGAAGAAATTACCGTCTATGGCATATGAGCCTAATCGTGGTTCTACGACTTATAAGAAGGAAAAGAACAATGATAAGTGTCACTTCTATAAAAAGTTGGGACACTATTAGAAAGATTGTCAAAAACGTAAGGAATGGTTCGAAAAGAAAGGTATGAATTTCATTTCTGTTTGTTTCGAATCAAACCTAACTGAAGTTCCTTCTAATACTTGGTGGATTGACTCTGGGGCTACTACTCATGTTTCAACTATGATGCAGGGATTCCTTACAACCCAGACCATAAATCCAAATGAAATTTTTTTTTTCATGGGAAATCGGGTTAAAGCTCCAGTTGAAGCTATTGGGACTTATCATTTATTTCTAGATTCTGGTTATCATTTGGATCTATTTCAGACTCTTTATGTTCCTTCTATTTCTAGGAATTTAATTTCCTTGTCTAAACTTGATGTTGATGGTTACTCTTTTAAATTTGGGAATAAAATTTTTAGTTTGTTTAAGAGTACCTCTTTTGTTGGTTCGGGTATTCTTTGTGATGGTTTGTACAAATTAAAACTTGATAATCAATTTGCTGAAACTATTCTTATCCTGCATCATAATATTGGTACTAAACGTAGTCTCACGAATGAAAATTCCTCATACTTGTGGCATAAAAGGCTGGGACATATTTCCAAAGAACGGTTACTGATATTAGTAAAAGATGGGATTCTCTTGAACCTAGGTTTTTTTGATCTTGGGGTATGTGTGGATTGTATTAAGGGAAAACAAACCAAACACACCAAGAAGGGTGCCACAAGAAGTACAAAGCTTCTTGAGATTATTCATACAGACATTTGTGGGCCTTTTGACAATCCATCTTTTGGTGGAGAAAAGTATTTTATCACCTTTATAGATGATTTCTCATGTTATAGTTATGTCTATTTGCTGCATGAAAAATCTCAATTGGTGGATGCCATTGAGGTGTACATTACTGAGGCTGAAAGGCAATTAGACAGCAAGGTGAAAATCATCAAATCTGATACAGGTGGCGAATATTATAGAAAGTATGATGAATCAGGGCAATGCCATGGCCCATTTGCTAAACTCCTTGAAAAACATGGCATATGTGCACAATATACTATGCCTAGAACGCCACAACAAAATGGTGTAGCTGAAAGGCGTAATCGTACCTTAATGAATATGGTTAGGAGTATGTTAAATAATTCTAGTTTACCTGTGGCATTGAGGATGCATGCTCTTAAGACTGCTGTATACTTATTGAATCGGGTTCCTAGTAAGTCAGTTCCAAAGACCCCTTTCGAACTGTGGACAGGAAGGAAACCAAGTTTAAGAAACCTGCATGTTTGGGGTTGTCCAGCAGAGGTTAGAGTGTATAATCTGCATGAAGATAAATTGGATTTTAGAACGGTCAGTGGTTACTTTATTGGTTATCCTGAAAAATCCAAAGGGTATAGGTTTTATTGTCCTGATCACAGTACGAGAATTGTAGAGATCGGTAATGCCAGATTCATTGAAAGTGGTGAATTTAGGCCCCGTTTATTTGTGAGAATTGGAGCGGAATTGGCGGTGACACTTCCTGATTTTCAGTAAATCTGCCATTTGGGAGAGTAAAATGCAATTTGAGGTTTAGGGTTCAAAATCGGGTTTTGGCCCTAAAATGGGCAGCACCATCTTCCCACCGGAGAGGTGGAATTCAAAAATAAAATCGGGTTTTGCAAAATATTGAAGCAAATTGAAATTTTCGTCGGATCTGCGAACTTCTTGCTGTTTTCCGCGGAAAGTCAATATATTTCAATTGCCATGGGCAGACTGGAACAGGCCTCCACAATTCTTCTCGACTCTTTTCTATATATTTTATCCAGCTTAGGCTTCAAAAATGCATGCCAAGAGAACAAACGCAGAGCTTCCTCATAATCTAGTCCTTCCATCTTGTAAACCTTGTCCATCTGGGTTAGATTTAATATGTGCTTATCGCGTGTTGTTATGATCATTCTTCTTCCTTGACCGCCCCAGTTTTCGCATGTCAACAACTCCATCTGCTTGCTATCATCAATATTATCTAAGACCACTAGGGCTTGCTTCGATGCCGAAAATTGTTGAACATCTGAGAAACAACAATCATAATCATAACATGGACTAAATTCTTTAAGAAGAAAAATAAGTGTCAAAAACATAAACACACAGCAAGGGCTATGGAGAAGAATTAAGAAGTGGGATAAAAAAAAAGTCCCAGTTTTAAGTCCACAATATTTGTTTTATACAACTTGCGCACATGTCATATTGGTGTCTCTCATGATCTGCTCTCGAAATTGCTTTGGGGACATTTTTCGAACGTCAGAGAGAAACGAGCAAGAATCGAAAGATTGAAAGATATGGTTGAACACGGCCTTTGCAATGGTTGTTTTGCCACAACCGCCCATTCCAATTTTGAAAATGACAACCAAACGTAAAATATGGATTGTCTCAGCCATCTTTCGGGTCAACCAAACAGTCCAAACTATCTTCCGAATACACAAAAATGGAATTTCAAAATCTGATTTTGAGATAATCAGGTTTTGAATCAAATTCCAATTCTGCAAACAAACGGGGCCTTAGTGGGAGTGATAAATCACAAAGTGTGGTTATCCAAGAAGTTAGGGTACAAGCCCCGGTACCTATGGCTTCAAAGGAAATTATTGTTCCTATCATTGTTGAACAACCTAACAACATTGAACAACAAATTAATGAACCACCACTCTATAATGAGACTGTCATCCACGAACCGATAGTAGAAGAACCACCAATGGTAGAAGAACCACCAACGGTAGCATTAAGGAGATCTCAAAGGGAAAGGAGGTCTGCTATTTCTGATGATTATGTGGTTTATCTACAAGAATCTGGGACATGTAAGGATCCGGTTTCATTTTCACAAGTGATATAAAGTAGTTGTTCTACTAAATGGATTGCTGCCATGAATGATGAATTGAATTCAATGGACCAGAATGAAGTTTGGGATCTTGTTGAATTTCCTGAAGGATACAAGAAAGTTGGTTGCAAATGGGTCTTTAAGACCAAATGCAACTCTAAGGGCAATATTGAATGACATAAAGCCAAACTTGTGGTCAAAGGTTTCACTCAGAAAAGAGGCATAGATTATAAAGAGACTTTCTCTCATATATCCAAGAAAGACTCACTTAGAATCATCATGGCATTGGTGGCTCATTATGATTTGGAGTTACACCAAATGGATGTGAAAACTGCATTTTTGAATGGGAGTTTAGAGGAAGAAGTCTATATGGATCAACCTGAAGGTTTCTCCATTAAAGGAAAAGAACACCTAGCTTGCAAACTTAAGAAATCAATATACGAACTTAAACAAGCTTCTCGACAATGGTATCTTAAGTTCCATAATACTATTACTTCCTTTGGATTTAAGGAAAACACTGTTGACCGGTGTATATATCTAAAGGTTAGTGGGAGTAAGTTTATATTTCTAATTTTGTATGTTGATGATATACTACTTGCCACCTGTGATTTTGGTTTATTACACGAAACCAAGAAGTTTCTCTCTATGAATTTTGAAATGAAAGATATGGGTGAGGCATCTTATGTGATAGGAATTGAAATATTCCGGGATCGATCACATGGATTGTTAGGATTGTCTTAGAAGGCCTATATCGAAAGAGTTCTAGAGAGATTAAAAAGGTGAAATGTTCAGTTGGTGATGCCCCTATTCAGAAAGGGGATAAATTTAGCCTTATGCAATGTCTGCAGAATGAATGGGAATGAAAATAGATGGAAGGGATTCCTTATGCTTCTGCCGTAGGAAGTCTAATGTATGCATAGACTTGCACTAGACTAGACATCAGTTTTACAGTTGGTATGTTGGGAAGATATCAAATTAATCCTGGATCGGATCACTGGAAGGCTGCAAAGAAAGTGATGAGGTACTTGTAGGGAACAAAGGATTGCATGCTCACATTTAGGAGGACTGATAATCTAGAGGTGATTGGCTACTTAGACTCAGATTTTGCTGGATGTGTTGATAGCAGAAAGTCCACTTTTGGTTATTTGTTTCTATTAGCTGGAGGAGCAATATCATGGAAAAGTGTGAAGCAAACTATCATTGCTTCATCCACTATGGAAGCTGAATTTGTGGCATGCTTTGAAGCCACGGTTCATGGATTATGGTTGCAGAATTTTATCTCAAGACTTGGGGTTGTGGACTCTATTGCCAAGCCGCTGAGAATTTATTATGATAACTCTGCAACTATATTTTTCTCTAAGAACGACAGGTATTCTAATGGTGCTAAACACATGGAATTGAAATACTTTGATGTTAAGAATGAAGTTCAGAAACAACAAGTGTCAATTGAACATATAAGCACATTGCTTATGGTTGCAGATCCATTGACAAAAGGATTACCACCAAAAACATTTAAGGAACATGCCAATAGAATGGGCATTGAACGTAGCACATAGCAGATGTTACTTTTATGTAATTGATTGCATTATGTTATTGCCACTTTGAAAAGGTGTTTCTGATTGATAATTCTTGTTTTTAAATGTGTACATACGTGTATGAGAATGAGTGTATGATGACAGGAATAGTCTCTTCTCTGACAAGAGACATTGTTGTTGGACCTTATGAATACACTTCTTATTTATAAACTAAATTAAACAAGTTACTAGCATTGTGGTACATGGAAGGGACTATGTTGCTTTGTTAACATGGAACCGCCATGACCCGCATTAGTGAGTTGTTTAATTATAGTATTATGATGATTGACTAAAAGTTAAGATTGATATGATTTATAGCGTGCCTAATGATTACCTTATCAAACTCTAACGTTAAGTTATCATATGTGCCAAGTGGGAGAATGTAAGATTAATTTTTAATTAATTTCAATGGCCCACATGAAGAGGCACACGTGATAGGCAGTTATGATTTTTTAAAAAGGTATCTCATATCTTTCGTATAGGGTAAGTGCACAAAGATGGGGGACCAAAAAGATGCCACTTTTCTTTTTGGCCCCACATCGCGCATAGTGCACACGCCCTTTGTAAAAACTTATATATTTTTGCTGCACGCGGGTTTGAGCTCATTTTGCTTTCTTAAACCCACGTTTTCAGCTAAGAGGTTATTTGAAAGTGCGCACGCCCTATTATAGTTGTTTTTGAATCAATTATTTGTGTTCATCCATCGATCAAATGGCTCCACGACGTCGTCAAGTTCGATCCCGAAGAAGAGGTAAGTGTTTTTACAACTTATCATGCCTCTTTTTGTTTTAAAATTTTAGTTTTGTTGTAATTTGTTTTTGTTTAAATTTGTTTTGTTCAAATTTGTTTTTGTTTAAATTTGTTGTGTAATCAATATTTTAAAATGTAATTTTTTAATTGCCAGGAACAAATAATCTCCCTCCCCCAAACCCTCCACCAAACCCTCCATCTCCTCATGAAGAACCAAATGAAGAATCGAATGAAGAAAGAAATGAAGAAAATGAACCTCAATTGCCTCCACCAATCGAGAAACCTCCTCCTGGAACACAACAAAATTTATTGAACCAAATTGAAAGAGGGCAAAAAGAATTAGAATCTTTAATTAATAGGTTAAAAGATTCTAGTGATACAAATCCTAGAAGGGCAAGACTTGCAAAATCATTGGAAGCAATCTTGACCCACGTAAGTGCAGTTAGTGGGCAAATTAATTTATGGTGGGATAAAAGAGAAGAACAAAAACAATACTATGCAAATAAATTATCTTATGCGGACATAAAAAAGAAAAAAATCACAAAAGATGACATTTGCCAGCTATTTAAAAAACCAGGGGACGCAAATACTCTTACAACTACAACAAGGAGGTTCCCAATTCATTAGTGCATAAATGAAGACATTAAAAACAATTTTTGGGAGAGATGGTGGATGGTTTTTGATTCACCTCCTTGTAACAATCATGAAGTTCCCATATATTTCTTGAGGAAACTCTATTGCGAGTTTGTACTCAAGGTGGTGCCAAATTATTTTGACATGCTGGATTCTCAGGGTAGAGGAGGGGGGTTCATCGTTTGATCGAGCAGGGGCGCATGGTGACCCTAACGCATCTAGGGTTGTTAGTGGCAAGCCACCATTGGATCATGTTAGTATTCCTTCCATTGTGAAGGAACATGTAGAGGCAGACACACTAGGCACAATTAGTGCTTTGACATAGACTCTCATTCAGTGTGCCACTCCTTTAGTTGAGGGTGACTATGGTCAATCCTCGAGGGGGCATATTTGTCAGTCATGTGGATGCTTGTGCACATTTGGTACCAGCGAGAGAGAGCAAGAGGATTCTAGATTGAAGACTGATAACTTTCTAAATACGACATTTGGCATTAACACACAGGTAAATATTTCCAAGTTCATTAAATTGCTTTGATCATATTTCATTTATAAAAGAATAACTATTTAATTTAGTATCTATTGTTTATGATGAAAATTCAGGGCAAGAGTGTCAGTGGTGGTGGCGGTGGCAGTGGAAGTGGCAATGATCCTAATGTCCCCTTTTACACATCGTCATCAATTCCACAGGTATGTATCGAATAAAACATTTAATTAACATATTTGATTATTATGTAATTATATGAATAATTGTATCCTAACTTATTGTGCATGTGCATTAGATGTGCACTGGTGGACCATTGATGTTCACAATAGACAAGGAAGGGCATCGTGCAACTTTCCTTGAGGTATCTTTATTTGCATATTAATTGGATTTACTTGATCATATTTAATTAATAAATGAATGACTAAATTACTAGACAAATTATGATCAAAATCCAGAGGCACGAGGATTACATTCTTTCACCTGGGTTTGTGAGGTCACCATTGAGTCCACAGGTATACATGTAATAATGCATTATAATTAACATGTCAGTAGTACATTCTTATATGAATGGTTATCTTATAATTTTCCATGTACATGTGCACTAGTTGAATGTTGGAGCTTCGATTTTGACACCGCACACCGGAGGATGCGGTGGAACCTTCACAGAGGTATCATTTACTCATTAGTAGGGTTGTAAAAAATATATGTAATCTTGATAACTGCATAATTTACTTTTTTTATTTCATTTTCAGCTTTTGACATCATAGACTCCTCCTTCTGTCCGTGATACTTTGGATCGTGGAGTAGCTGTAGCAGTAGCTAGTTCTGAAGCACTGACTGAGGTATGAAAGAGATCACTTAACTTTAATTGTTACTTTAATAGTTTGTATTGAATTTTATAATGATATCCATTTATGTATTTTAATTATTATTTTGATCATTGTTGTAGGGACTTATGACTCCAGATCACCAGCATGCGCCTTTGGTGGTGAACATAGTGACTATTTGCTAGCGGTAAGCCAATATTCAATTTTATGTCATTGTATAATTCAATTTTGATGTATATTAGTTATCTCTATCTAATTTTTTTTTATCAGGTTGAGCTATAGAAGAGTCTAGACAGGAGGACGAGTGAGCGCACTCGGAAGACTACGACATCCATTGCATCTCCATCAATGCGACGATTGAAGACAGCTCGGGATTTGTTTTCTTCCCCTAGTGGGAAAGGACTAGATTAGGGATATGAATTGTATGCCTATATGGCATTAGTGGACATATTTTTTGTATATTGTATCAGTGATACATTGTACATCCATTTGGCTTTGAGGAAGCCAGTTTTACTGTATTGAATATATTCAATGTATGACATTATTGGACATATATATTTGACTTCATGCCCTAAAAATATATATTTTTTATGTTTTAGGTATGCAATTCAAGTGTTTGGTGTATTGATGTATACTAAATTATTTTTATGTTCATGTCTTTGCTTTGTAAATTTCCCATGCCTTATAGTTATGCTTGTATGTTTAACTTGCTGACTGTGCTACAAATGCCAGTCACTGTCCTCAATAACAGTCAATTCCTTAACTGTAATAATAACAAAAGTAATGAAATGAATGCATAAATGTATAAATATAATATGTAAGAAGCCTAAGTGGCTCTTGTTCTTGCAATGATAAATTTTTAAAGAAATTCTGACAAATCCGGATACTAATGCTTCAACAATTTATTTATAGCTTGGTTGAAAATTCTTCATTTAAATTTCAAGACATTCAATAAATTGAAACTCCATGTTCATTATTATAATTTCTAATATTTCATAATCTCCTCAAATTAAAATAACATTCATGCACCTGTTATTTCATTTGCTATGATTGAAAGTATAATCTCCAGCTGAAATTGCTCATGCAACTTTTGTTATTGAATTTGTGGCTACTGGAATGTAATAGCAAAGCATCAACTCACACACCCGATAATGTTATCAAACCCACGCCTACTGGGAAGAACCATTTGCAGAAGACTTACGTCTGACAGAGAATTGAAAGACCCTGCGGTTATGATAATTAAGTCTGGTCGACCCAGTTTCTGTATTAAAACCTTCGAACAACAAACCTCCTGTCGTTAATTCACAGCACTACCAGAAACACACCCATATTTGCTAGCCGCCCACCACTTTCGAAACATTCCATTAGCTCACAGGAATCACATTAATGAACTGACAATAGCAAGCACAGGTACTTGCTAAATCGGGGACATTACATAAAATAAGGATTCTTGGGGTACCCTAATGTTGGCAAGATTTTTTTTATTAATAAGATTACTACGACAGATGTGGATGTGCAACCTTATGTTTTTACAAACTAACTTCTAATTGTCCCCTAACTGATTGATTGTTAATGACAAACACTAGAATACATATTTGCACTCATCCTACTGCTCACCCCGGAGTCGTCGGTGTCATTCGAACAAGTGTGTGTGTCAAAAAAGGTTGTCAGTAGTATTTATCTGACCATTCAATGTTGTTGGAACAAATGGTTCGATGCTACGACCGACGGTTTGAAAGATACGCAACGTTGGCCATTTCAGCTGAGGAACACTATGAGTTCTGACACCGAACGAGAATGTGTTGCTGAATTTAAAAGAAATTGAATCTTTGAAAACTGAGATAGATATTTGTAGGCCCCAGCAACACGGTCCTGTAGCACTTGACGGATCGATTCTACCTCGCACGAGTTCCGTGATATGACCCCGCAAAGATCACCGATTTCATGCTTAAGAGACCTTGAGAGACACTTCAGCACGGAGTCATCGGTGGGGTTAGAACGACTGTGCGTGGCAAACAAGGTTGCCACTAGCATTTACCTGGCCATTCAAAGTTGTTGGAACTGAAGGTTCGATGCTACGACTGACGGTTCGAAAGATACGCAACGTTGGCCGTTTCAGCTGAGGAACACCTTAAGTTCTGACACCAACCGAGAATGTGTTGCCGAATTTAAAATAAGTTGAATCTCTGATAACTGAGACAAGATTTTGTAGGCCTCAGCAACACAGTCCTGTAGCACCTGACGGATTGATTCTACCTCGCACGAGCTCTGAGATATGACCCCACAAAGATTGTTGATTTCATGCTTAAGGGACCTTGAGGGACAGTTCAGCACGGAGTCATCGGTGGGGTTCGAATGACTGTGCATGGTGAACCAGGTTGCCACTAGTGTTTACCCGGCCATTTAGAGCTATTGGAACTGACGGTTTGATGCTACGACCGACAGTTCAAAAGATATGCAACGTTGGCCGTTTCAGCTGAGGAACACCTTGAGTTTTGACACCGACCGAGAATGTGTTGCCGAATTTAAAATAAGTTGAATCTTTGAAAACTGAGATAGGTTTTTGTAGGCCCTGGCAACACAGTCCTGTAGCACCTAACAGATTGATTCTACCTCACACGAGCTCTGAGATATGACCCCGCAAAGATCATCAATTTCATGCTTAAGGGACATTGAGGGACACTTCAGCACAGAGTCATCGGCGGGGTTCGAATGATTGTGCATGGAAAATGAGGTTGCCACTAGTGTTTACCCAGCCATCTGGAGCTATTGGAACTGACGGTTCGATGCTACGACTGACTGTTCGAAAGATACGCGTAATGTTGACCATTTCAGCTGAGGAACACCTTGAGTTCTGACACCGATCGAGAATGTGTTGCTGAATTTAAAATAAGATGAATCTCTGAAAACTGAGATAGACTTTTGTAGGCCTTGGCAGCATGGTCTTGTAGCACCTGACAGATCAATTCTACCTCGTACGAGCTTCAAGATATGACCCCGCAAAGATCACCAATTTCATGCTTAAGGGACCTTGAGGGACATTTCAGCACGGAGCTATCGGCGGGGTTCAAACGACTGTACGTGGTGAATGAGGTTGCCCCTAGCATTTACCCAGCCATTTGGAGATGTTGGAACTGACGGTTCGATGCTATGACCGACGGTTCAAAAGATACGCAACGTTGACCATTTCAGTTGAGGAACACCTTGAGTTCTAACACCGACCGAGAATGTATTACCGAATTTAAAATAAGTTGAATCTCTAAAAACTGAGATATGCTTTTGTAGGCCCCAACAACATGGTCCTGTAACACTTGACAGATTGATTCTACCTTGCATGAGCTCTGAGATATGACCCCACAAAAATCGCTAATTTCATGCTTAAGGGACCTTGAGGGACACTTCAGCACGGAGTCATCGATGGGGTTTGAATGACTGTGCATGGTGAATGAGGTTGCCACTAGTGTTTACTCAGCCATTTGGAGTTGTTGGAACTGACGGTTCGATGCTACGATCGACTATTCGAAAGATACGCAACATTGACCATTTCAGCCGAGGAACACCTTGAGTTGTGACACCGATCGAGAATGTGTTGCCGAATTTAAAATAAATTGAATCTCTGAAAAGTGAGATAGGTTTTTGTAGGCCTTGGCAACACGGTCTTGTAGCACCTGACAGATTGACTCTACCTCGCACGAGCTCTGAGATATGACCTCACAAAGATCATCGATTTCATGCTTAAGAGACCTTGAGGGACACTTCAGCAAGGAGCCATCCGCAGGGTTTGAACGACTGTGCATGGTGAACGAGGTTGCCACTAGCATTTACCCAGCCATCTGGAGCTGTTGGAACTGACGGTTTGATGCTACGATCGACAGTTAGAAAGATACGCAACGTTGACCATTTTAGCTGAGGAACATCTTGAGTTCTGACACCGACCGATAATGTGTTGCCGAATTTAAAATAAGTTGAATCTCTGAAAACTGAGAAAGGCTTTTGTAGGCCTAGGCAACACGGTCCTGTAGCACTTGACAGATTGATTCTACCTCACACGAGCTCTGAGATATAACCCCGCAAAGATTTCCGATTTCATGCTTAAGGGACCTTGAGGGACACTTCAGCACGGAGCCGTCGGTGGGGTTTGAACGACTGTGCGTGGTGAATGAGGTTTCCACTAGCATTTACTCGGCCATCTGGAGTTGTTGGAACTGATAGTTTGATGCTACGACCGACTGTTCGAAAGATATGCAACGTTGACCGTTTCAACTGAGGAAGACGTTGAGTTCTGACACCGACCGAGAATGTGTTGCTGAATTTAAAATAAGTTGAATCTCTGAAAACTAAGACAAGCTTTTGTAGGCCCCGTTAACACAGTCCTGTAGCACCTGACAGATCAATTCTACCTTGCACGAGCTCTGAGATATGACCCTGCAAAGATCATCAATTTCATGCTTACGGGACCTTGAGGGACACTTTAGCATGGAATTGTCGGCGGGGTTTGAACGACTGTGCATGGTGAACAAGGTTTCCACTAGCGTTTACCCGGCCATTTGGAGCTAGTGGAACTGACGGTTCGATGCTATGAATGACTGTTCGAAAGATACGCAACGTTGACCATTTCAGCTGAGGAACACCTTGAGTTCTAACATCGATCGAGAATGTGTTGCCAAAGTTAAAATAAGTTGAATCTCTGAAAACTGAGACATGATTTTGTAAGCCTTGGCAACACGGTCCTGTAGCACCTGACAGATCGATTCTACCTCGTATGAGCTTCGAGATATGACCCCGCAAAGATCGCCAATTTCATCCTTAAGGGACCTTGAGGGACACTTCAGCATGGAGCCATCGATGGGGTTCGAACGACTGTGCATGGTGAACGAGGTTGCCACTAGCATTTACCCGGCCATATGGAGTTGTTGGAACTAATGGTTCAATGCTACGACCGAGTGTTCGAAAGATATGCAACGTTGACCGTTTCAGCTGAGGAACACCTTGAGTTCTGTAATCGACTGAGAATGTGTTGCCGAATTTAAAATAAGTTGAATCTCTAAAAATTGAGAAAGGCTTTTGTAGGCCTTGGCAACATGATCCTGTAGCAACTAACAGATCGATTCTACCTCACACGAGCTTCGAGATATGACCCCGCAAAGATCACCAATTTCATGCTTAAGGGACCTTGAGAGACACTTCAGCACGGAGCCGTTGGCGGGGTTCGAACGACTGTGCATGGCGAACGAGGTTGCCACTAGCATTTACCTGGCCATCTAGAGCTGTTGGAACTGATGGTTCGATGCTACGATCGATGGTTCGAAAGATACGCAACGTTGACCATTTCAGCTGAGGAAGACCTTGAGTTCTGACACCGACCAAGAATGTGTTGCTGAATTTAAAATAAGTTGAATCTCTGAAAACTGAGACAAAATTTTGTAGGCCTAGGCAACATGGTCCTATAGCACCTGACAGATCGATTCTACCTCACACGAGCTCCAAGATATGACCCCGCAAAGATCCCCAATTTCATGCTTAAGGGACCTTGAGGGACACTTCAACACAGAGCCGTTGGTGGGGTTCGAACAACTGTGCGTGGTGAATGAGGTTGCCACTAGCATTTGCTCGGTCATCTAGAGCTATTGGAACTAACGGTTTGATGCTATGATTGACTGTTTGAAAGATACACAACGTTGACCATTTCAGCTGAGGAACACCTTGAGTTCTGACACCGACCGAGAATGTGTTGCCGAATTTAAAATAAGTTGAATCTCTGAAAACTAAGATAGGATTTTGTAGGCCTGGGCAACATGGTCTTGTAGCACCTAACAGATCGATTCTACCTCACACGAGTTCTGAGATATGACCCCGCAAAGATCACCAATTTCATGCTTAAGGGACCTTGAGGGACACTTTGGCACAGAGCCGTCGGTGGGGTTCGAACGACTGTGCATGGTGAATGAGGTTGCCACTAGCATTTACCCGGCCATCTGGAGTTGTTGGAACTGGTGGTTCGATGCTACGACCTACTGTTTGAAAGATACGCAACGTTGACCGTTTCAGCTGAGGAACACCTTGAGTTCTGACACCGACCGAGAATGTATTGCTGAATTTAAAATAAGTTGAATCCTTGAAAACTGAGACAGGATTTTTTAGGCCCCGGCAACATGGTCCTGTAGCACCTAATAGATCGATTCTCCCTTGCATGAGCTTCGAGATATGACCCCACAAAGATCACCAATTTCATGCTTAAGGGACCTTGAGGGACACTTCAGCACGGAGTCGTCGACGGGGTTCGAATGACTGTGCATGGTGAATGAGGTTTCCACTAGTGTTTACGTGGCCATCTGGAGCAATTGGAACTGATGGTTCGATGCTATGACCGATGGTTCGAAAGATACGCAACGTTGACCATTTCAGTTGAGGAAGACCTTGAGTTCTGACACCGACCAAGAATGTGTTTCCAAATTTAAAATAAGTTGAATCTCTAAAAACTAAGACAAGCTTTTGTAGGCCCCGGTAACACGGTCCTGTAGCACCTGACAGATTGATTCTACCTCGCACGAGCTCCGAGATATGACCCCGCAAAGATCATCAATTTCATGCTTAAGGGACCTTGAGGGATAGTTCAGCACGGAGTCATCGGCGGGGTTCGAACGACTTGTGTGGTGAACAAGGTTTCCACTAGCGTTTACCTAGCCATCTGGAGCTATTGGAACTGACGGTTCGATGCTACGACCGACTGTTTGAAAGATATGCAACGTTGACCGTTTCAGCTGAGGAACATCTTGAGTTCTAACACCGACTGAGAATGTGTTGCCGAAGTTAAAATAAGTTGAATCTCTGAAAATAGAGATAGGCTTTTTTAGGCCTTGGCAACACGGTCCTATAGCACCTAACAGATTGATTCTACCTCGCATGAGCTCTGAGATATGACCCCGCAAAGATCACCAATTTCATGCTTAAGGGACCTTGAGGGACACTTTAGTACGGAGCCGTCGACGGGATTCAAACAACTGTGCATGGTGAATGAGGTTGCCACCAGTGTTTACCCAGCCATATGGAGTTGTTGGAATTGACGGTTCCATGCTACGATCGACTGTTCGAAAGATATGCCACGTTGACTGTTTCAGCTGAGGAACACCTTGAGTTCTGACACCGACTGAGAATGTTTTGCTGAATTTAAAATAAGTTGAATCTCTAAAAACTGAGATAGGCTTTTGTAGGCCTTGGTAGCATGGTCCTATAGCATCTGACAGATCGATTCTACCTCACACGAGCTCTGAGATATGACCCCGCAAAGATCACTGATTTCTTGCTTAAGAGACCTTGAGGGACACTTCAGCATGGAGCCGTCGGCGGGGTTTGAACGACTGTGCATGGCGAATGAGGTTTCCACTAGTGTTTACTTGACCATCTAGATTTTTTGGAACTGACGGTTCGATGCTACGATCGACGGTTTGAAAGATACACAACGTTGACCGTTTCAGCTGAGGAACACCTTGAGTTCTGACGCCGACCGAGAATGTGTTGCCGAATTTAAAATAAGTTGAATCTCTAAAAATTGAGACATGCTTTTGTAGGCCTTGGCAACACAGTCCTGTAGCACTTGATAGATCGATTCTACCTTGCACGAGCTCCGAGATATGACCCCGCAAAGATCACCGATTTTATGCTTAAGGGACCTTAAGGGACACTTCAGCATGAAACTGTCGGCGGGGTTCGAATGACTGTGCGTGGTGAACGAGGTTGCCACTAGTGTTTACTTGGACATCTGGAGCTGTTGGAACTGACGGTTCGATGCTATGACCGACGGTTTGAAAGATATGGAACATTGACCATTTTAGCTGAGGAACACCTTGAGTTCTGACACCGACCGAGAATGTGTTGCCAAATTTAAAATAAGTTTAATCTCTAAAAATTGAGACAAGCTTTTGTAGGCCTTGGGAACATGGTCCTGTAGCACCTGACAGATCGATTCTACCTTGCACGAACTCTGAGATATGACCCTGCAAAGATTGTCGATTTCATGCTTAAGGGACCTTGAGGGACACTTCAGCACTGAGCTGTCGGCGGGGTTCGAACGACTGTGCATGTCGAACGAGGTTGCCACTAGTGTTTACCCGATAATCTGGAGCTATTGGAACTGACGTTTCGATGCTATGACCAACTATTTGAAATATACACAATGTTGACCGTTTCAGCTGAGGAACACCTTGGGTTTTGACACCGACCGAGAATGTGTTGCCGAATTTAAAATAAGTCAAATCTTTGAAAACTGAGACAGGATTTTGTAGGCCTTGGCAACACGGTGTTTTAGTAGCTGATAGATCGATTCTACCTCACATGAGCTCTGAGATATGACCCCGCAAAGATTGTCGATTCCATGCTTAAGAGACCTTGAGGGACACTTAAGCACGGAGTCGTCGACAGGGTTGGAATGACTGTGCGTGGCATGTACTTGCATGAGGAGATTATATATTATAAAAATCTTGCATAGAAGCAGCTGGCAAGCCGATCAAAAAGTAGTAACTGATAGCAAGTGGGATAATGCAGATGCTTTAATAAACCACTATCTTCTTTACTCAAGCAACATCTGGTTCATCTGCTCAACTGGGGCATGTTTGGGAACAGACAGTCTCCATTTAAACTCAAGTCTCTGGAAGTACTTCTATTTGTCAATGGAGGAGATACACCCATTGTATCTGCAATAACTTCATGCTCACTGGAATTTCCATTACTCTTCAATTGGGATACTCTTTCCAAAATTGTATCTACCCTTTGTGGACCTCAAAGGAGTTGGTCACCTAAACGAGAACCTTGAGATGAAGCAGGAACTTCTCTACGAAAGAGATCAGTAGCTTGAGAAGCTCTCCACTTGTCAGCTGAATTAAAACCTTGGACCATAGATGGCTGCCCTTTGTTGTAAAATGAGGAGTGAGACTTCCTTGCCAAAGGTGGCAACGAACTGGCATTTCAAGGATAATGCCCAAGTCCCGTAAATGCAAGGCCATTGACGGATAGGCATTTCTAATAGAAATATTTGTGGTGCTAGAATGAAGTGCATGACCAAATTCTTTGCCTGCTAACAAACCAATTTGGGAAATTAATGGGTCTATTTTTGGACCTCGAAGGAGTTGGTCACCTAAATGAGAACCTTGAGATGAAGCAGGAACTTCTCTACGAAAGAGATCAGTACCTTGAGAAGCTCTCCACTTGTCAGCTGAATTAAAACCTTGGACCATAGATGGCTGACCTTTGTTGTAAAATGAGTAGTGAATCCATCATAGGATGGTCAAATGATGGCGAATGAACTTTGGTTTAGTTTCTATGGTGCTGGGAGATGAGACATTGGGCGAGCCCTAGTTTCTAGGGGGTTTTGTGGTGCAGGGCACCCTCCACTAGTAGGAATTTGAATTGCTTTGTGTTTGTAATAAATAGGATGGATCTAAATATATCATCCTAATTTTGGTTTGAAAACCCTGATGTATGATCAAGGATCTTTTGGCAATGTTATAAGCCTAAGATACCTTAGGTCATAGGGTTTACCTAGTTAGTGATAATTTTCTAGGTTAGGATTATGGAGTTTTAAAGGTTAATTTTAGATTATATTTACTTTAAAAATCATGTTGATAGGTTTTGATCTCAAAGAGAAATCATAAACTATATCGAGTTCAAAAAATTGCAAAAATGCAATAAAAGTTGTTGTTGCAACTTTCTAAAAGTTGCTAGAGAGATTGGAATTGGAAACCCAAGAGTCAAATAGGTTCTCCAATCGATATACCTTCATTTTTAAGGTTATATATGCTTTTCACTTTGAACCATAATGGTAAGAAGTTGATTTTTGTAAATTGGTGCCATAAATGAGGAATACAAACCGTTTTTGAGCCATTTCTCAGAGTTGTATGGGTGTGTACAGGCTTGCAGAGCCGAGATTTGCATGTGAAAATATTGCATTGCATGTTATTTCACCTTACTATTGATTTGTAGAGATTTAGATTCATTGGTTAAAGTTATCTTAGTTTTTCTCAAAACAGTTTAGGAAACAAACTTTTCTAGGGCCCTGAACACTAATGGCGGCCTAACTTGCATTCTAACCATAGGTTTTACCTAAGAATTTGGAAAATGCAAGTTAGGTCTATATGCCAATGGATTCCAAAGGCTCATGAATTGGCTCAAAGGGCAAGGCCCTCATGCATCAGGCCCTAGACTGAATTTTTGTGAGGATTCAGTCTAGAAAGTAGGAGAAAGTTGTAAAGAAGTGTATAGAGTAGATAAGTGAGTGAAGCAATGGTGGTTTTGAGTCATTTGGAATTGGAGAAGAGTATTTGAAGCCCTGTATCAGTTCCATGAACCCTATACCTCATACTTGCTTTGTAAACCAAGCCTAACTAGGCCAATTAGGTCTGTGTCCAAGGTGGGTGTTAGGTGGTGCTAGAGTGGAGTTGGAAGGCAAGGCTTTGGGATCTTAAATAAATTCCAAATGGGTGTCTAAAAATTTCCCGATTGTGTCAAGATACTCAGTTGTGAAAAAGTTAGAATAGAAAACCTATGTTGAGAAGGCTACAAGGAAATTGGCATGCAGGTCTAGTTTGCTATGGTGCGGTTGTGATGGGAGTAAACCAAGGGTTATTTCAGAGGCCTTAGGTCATATGAGGACCATCTACATGCTTGGGAGTCATCAGGAAGTCCACTGGTGAAGAGTTCTAACAATAAGTTAGTTTTAGGCCTAGTGTCCCTAAAGCCAAAAAGGCATTGAAGTTTGATTGAGTGTATAACTTTGCAAAGGGAGTTTATTGGGATAGAAGTCCATTTAATTGGTTATGTTACACCATCATAGGAGTTTGGGAATACCCTTAAGCCTTTGTAGTTGATTGGTGAGTTGTGGGAGCTAAGAGAAGGGCACTCCATTTCCTTGCTGCAACCTCTGCATTATTTTGGGTCTTAATGCAGATGGTATGAAAGGAGAGAATGAAGTAAAGGATTCTCCAAAGCTAAGAAAAGCAAAGAAAGTGATGTTCAAAAGGAAGAGAATAAGAAAAAGAAGAGGAAGAGAAGTGTAGGAAGTTACAAAAGGTTAATATACAAGGTGTTGAAACAAGTGCATCCCTCCAAGGGAATATCTAATGCTACCATGGATATCATGGAGAGCTTCATGATTGATATTTTTGATAAGATTACTCCTGAGGCTGCTTCTCTACTGAAATATAACAAGATCGTGACACTTTCCTCCAGAGAATTTGAGATTGCTGTCAAGTTTGTTCTGCAAGGGTACAACAGTAGATGTTCTAGCCTTTGGAGGGGGTATTTTATTCATGAATCCATCATAGGATGGTAAAATGATGGTGAATCAACTTTAGTTCAATTTCTATGGTGCTAGAAGACAAGACATTGGGCGAGCCCTAGTTTCTAGGGGGTTTTGGGACCAATTTGGGGTTTTTACATCTAGAAGTGTCAAATATTCAAATTGATGGTAGAATCCTCTAATTAGAGTCATCAAGTATTTGTTGATGGTCCAACCAATTGGCAAGCTTAAACACGTATAAACCAAGAACTTGTTTGATATGGTGGATATGGAATTGCTGAAGGAAACCTAAGGTGTGGAGTCTTAAAGAACATGATGTGAAAGGAGAGCTTCATGATTGATATTTTTGATAAGATTACTCTTGAGGCTGCTTCTTTTCTGAAATATAACAAGATCGTGACACTTTCCTCCAGAGAAATTCAGATTGCTGTCAAGTTTGTTCTACCTGGAGAGCTGGTTAGGCATGCTGCTTCTGAAGGAAGTAAGGCTGTTACCAAGTTTCCTACTGCTCTGGGTTAGGTTTTGTTGGAATATTTTAGGTTTTTTGTATGTGGTGTTTTTGTACATGGTGTTTAAACCCTTAGTTTGATTGGGAAGTGTGTGGAGGTGTTAGATTGGAGAAGCCATAGGTGTGAAGGCCTTAAATAGAGGGTTTTGTAGTTGGGTGTTTAAAAATTGTTGTCTATTCTTGAAAAGTGGAAAATCCTTGGTTTAGGATCATAATAAAAGACTATTTTTGGTCATGGAACCCTGGAAGTAAGTGGGTGATAGGGTTGGTTTGTTAGGAGGGGCTAATTAGGCTTGGGAGAAGAGCACTTAAAAAAGGAAGTCTACACCAGTCAAAGAGTTAAAGTTTGAGATTGATATCAACTTAGGAAATCCAAAAAGGGTACTCAAAAATGTAAAAACATTGATACATTGTTTGGGAAGTTTGGGAGAAAAATGCTGATTTCAGTTTTGGCAGGGCTACTAGGCAATCTTGGAAGGCTATAGTGGAAGAATGGTGAAAGATGAGTGGATAGGAGTGAAAGGGGAGTTTGAAAATGTCTAATGTACCATGTTAAGATGATCCATAGCATTGGGATCAAGGTAAGAAATTTGGTTTGGTTTTTGGTGTGTTGGAGGCACTAGGTGCACTAAGTGGCCTAGGAGGGTACTGGTGCTTAGAGAGATTGGAACAAAGAAAAGTGATAGTGAGCTCATGAGTGTGGTTGTGGAAGTGACTTAAAAATTTACAAACTTCTTGTTATACATATGGGGTAATGCATGAGCAATTTACAATCCACCCAATTTACAGTGCTATATAAATTTGACATGTTACGATATTTTGTATCTCCATTTAGTCCAATGAACCAATTGGGTCTGCCCTATCCTTGATTGTCTCAAGTATTGCCTCATG
Organism: Chamaecyparis obtusa; assembly: GCA_027943335.1. Taxonomy (NCBI): domain Eukaryota; kingdom Viridiplantae; phylum Streptophyta; class Pinopsida; order Cupressales; family Cupressaceae; genus Chamaecyparis; species Chamaecyparis obtusa. The sequence continues at coordinate 1,070,584 of BSBK01001245.1, read as the reverse complement.
GTCTGACTCACGAACCTTCCAAAGAGTTTTATTTTGTAGTCTTCCCCCATATCTGATTAAGTGGACATTTGATGCAACGACGAGGTTTGAATAATGAAGAATCTTTCTGTGTGTCTCCCAATCCTCGAACAACCACAACCTAGGGTTCTTCATAGCATACCGTCTAAGCCATGTACCAGTTACAACCACTGCTCCTATTGGGTATTTTAATTCTTCACCATCGATAATTGAGCGATCCAATTTCTTTTTTGCCTCTACACAACGACACAAATAATAATATGTCCCTTCTTCATTGTCTTCAGGTGCAATAACAACAAAGATATGGCCTGTAATGATATAAACATAATGAGGACATTAGTTTACTAAATATTTATGATAAAGTACTAAATTTGAGATTATTTGTATGTGGAAAATACCAACCTGGTTGTACTAGATCAGATAAGCGATCAAAGTCAATGGATGATTCCATTTCTGTCGGTTGTAGTGATTCATGGGGATGATAGGAGGCAAGTGGACTCAAAATATGTGTATACCATTTGTCAACCCATTCCTTTGACTCACACCCATCCCAATCTTCATCTACACATGATGAACAAAAGCACACCATATGTCATGTGTGGATACTCCATGAACCTGCATTACAACTTCTAAAAGAGTGTAGCTCACTCGATCCTGTCAATGTACAACAATCCTCATATGGTGCAATGTTAGTTTCATTCATCAACCAAAAAAATCTACGAACTGTAGACTCACCTTCAATACCTAGACCCATTGTAGTGTTACACCACTAGACAATACATCCCGCATTTGACAATGTTTCTTTCTCTTTGTACTTTAATTCTTCACGTGCTAAGGCTCTTTTAATACATGCACCTGTGCCATCATGTTCTCCCTTTCCATGATCGGCCTCTATGAAATTCCACATATATTGAATTCTAGTAATCTTATGCATCCTGCACAACCAATAAAACATCCGTGAATTCTTGAATTGGGATGCACAATTATCTGACCAAATGATATGTCGATGATATTTTATGCCCCTATTTGCCAAAAGACTATAAAATAGTTGAAAGCAACCGTGTACAAACTCTATAAAATGTGAGCGATAATCGCTGATATAAAAATGATACTCCCTCAATATCTTCCTGTTCTCCTCTGTACTGTCTGGTGCATACATGAATGCTATATGAACAAATATAGCAACCTGTTGAGAGCTGTAATACTTTGCTTGCACCTCATTCTATGGTTGTAGTGTGTAGTTCTTTGCAAAGTACACAACTGAAATAATGGTATCAAGTGGGAATGTGTCCTTGCACAACTTGAATTGCATATCTAACCATTGCGCTCTATGTGTATGCCTTGCATACTCATAAATAATTTTTTTACAAAAAATATCCATGAACTGATACACTGGAATTTTTTCAATTACTAAATCACATCTTTTAGCCTCTTTTTCATCTTTTAGATTGTATGTCATGGTCTTATATTTTCCAAATTTTACTATTTCATTACCGATTGCATGCGTACTCTCCATATGTTGACAAATTGGCAAACGTCGCAAACCTCCGCAATCTATGCATGTACCATTCAAGCATGAGAGCTTGTAAAATTGTTGACCATCCATTCTTTCACATAAAATGGTAGATATTAATTCCCTTGAAGATCTAGGTGGGACATTTATGTTACAATTCTGCAAAACATTGTTAGAGTGCAAAGCTACACATATATTCCTATAAACTTCAAAATGGTTAGAAAATTCAATATGTATCCTACAACAACAAGTTATGCGTGTGTGATTTATGTTGACATAAAAATGTTTACACATTTCAAAATATCTCTGACTAATTTTAATTTGAGGATACGTATGCATAAATTTTGCAAAGAATTGTGTCTGAGTTGAATTCAAAAAATGGTTTGGATGTGGAACACGAATTCGACTACCAATCCTCCTTACAACATCTCTTTGATTAGGAGATACCCGTGTATTATTCTTCCAAAATTATTCAATCAAGGATTTCAAAGCTTCAACAATTGCTTTATCTTTTCACGGTAGTCTACCAAAAAATACCCATAACTCATTGCTATTTGGATCTTCCACTCTTTGACACCTTCCTAGGGCTCTCATTAGAGACTTTCTACTTATTTTCAATGTTTTGCTTGTCTTTCTAATGAGTCAAGCTTTCTTCATTTGAGTGCTTACTATCGTTGATGTAAGTACACATCGTGTGACATTACTATCTTTCGTGCATGATGTAGAACCCACACTCTCATATGCAGTCATTAGATTCTTTACAATAGATTTTTCACTTGACTCATCTGTCGTTCTTAGCCCAAGAATCTTCATGATGGGCCTAAATTTCAGATTTCTCATCATTTCAACAAATAGTTGACATCTTCCTGTCATGTTTAAATTCTCAAAAAATGATCTCCAAATACGATTAACATTTCTTTGACAAGTACGCTTGGGAATCTTGTCAGGCATTGCTTGCAAAATGTTAGTATCAATATCAATCAAATATTTTGGTTTTCTATATTTAATAATTCTAGGAGCATCAAAAACATTATGTGTGAATTGTGTACCATCTTGAGTGCCTTCAATATGAGACGATGTTGTGCCCACACCTTCAGAAGTAGACAATGATGTGCCTTCAGCATGATAGAAGAGTGTGTCCACACCTTCGGAAGTAGTTATTGGTGTGCCTTCAACATGAAACATTGGTGTGCCTCCACCTTCGGAAGTAGACAATGGTGTGCCTTCAACATGAAACATTGGTGTGCCTCCACCTTCAGAAGTAGACAATGGCGTGCCTTCAACATGAAACATTGGTGTGCCTCCACCTTCAAAAGTAGACAATGGTGTGCCTTCATCATGATACATTGTTGTGCCTCGAACATTGGATGATGATGTCTCTTGAACTTGGAAACTTGTAGATGATGTCCCCGCATCTTCATAATTCAATTGTCTCATTGCACACAAGTTTCTCATTCGTTGTCTTTTTTATTCCAATTTCAATTCTCTCTTACTTTGTATTGATGTTTCATGTTCCTCATCCAAAGGAAAATCTTCTTCTATAGTATCTAATTTTTTTTGTTCACGAAGTTGTTTCATTCTTTCCCTTTTCTTCTCTTTGTCTCTTTCATGCTCTTTCAGTGTTAAATTCTTTGCTCATTTCCTTGGCATGGTGATGATTTCTACATATCAATTGATTACAATTTTAAAAATATAATATAAATAAGTCAAATTATAATATAAACCTCTTACAATATGACAAATTATAATATAAATTTATTACACTTATATCAAATTATGTAAGAAGAACAAGTCTATATCATACAAATTATAAACCAAAACACTATTAAGATTTGACATGTAAAAAATAAAAAACTTACCTCAATCTCTTTTTATCTTTTTTATTACAATAATTGACTTTCACGATGGTGCAAAGCGAAAATTTGTCACTATGGTGCAAAACGATGTTGATTTGTCACTATCAACACCATGAAAAGTGAAAGCTTGTCAGAGAAAATGCAGAATTTAGACAGCAAACAGAAAGTGGGCCTCTTTCACGAGATCCTTGCCAAATAAAACTGTTTCTTCTAGTTTTACATAGCGTGAGCACGCTATAGGGCGTGTGCCCTATACAAAACAAAAAACATGTCATGCGCATCTAGTCTTAAACATAGGGCGCACGTCCTATGTAAAACAAGAAAAAGGGAGAAAAGAGAGAGATGGAGAGAGAGAATGGAGAGAGTAGGAGAGAAGGGTAAGGACAGAAAGAAGGGGAGAGGGAGAGAGAGAGGGAGAGAGAATAGAGATAGGAGAGAAGGGTAAGGAGATAGAAGGGGAGAGGGAGAGAGAATAGAGATAGGAGAGAAGGGTAAGGAGAGAGAGAGTAGGAGAGAAGGGGAAAGGGAGAGAGTAGGAGAGGGAGAGAAGGAGGAGAGCTATGTGTGTGTGGGAGAGAGAGAGGGAAGGGAGAGAGAGAGAGAGAGAAGGGGAAAGGGAGAGAGTAGGAGAGAGAGAAGGAGAAGGAGAGGTGTGTGTGTGTGGGAGAGAGAGAGAGAGAGAGAGAGAGAGAGAGAGAGAGAGAAGGGAAAAGGGGAGAGAGAGAGAGGAGACATATAGAAGGGAAAGGGAGAGAGTAGGAGAAGGAAAAGGGGAGAGAGAGAGGGGAAGAAGAGATAGAGAAGGGGAAAGGGAGAGAGTAGGAGAGAGAGAGGAGGAGAGGTGTGTGTGTGTGGGAGGGAGAGAGAGAGAGAGAGAGGGAGGAGAGGGAGAGAGAGAGAGAGAGAGAGAGGAGGGAGGGAGAGAGAGAGAGAGGAGGGAGAGGGAGAGAGAGATAGAGAAGGGAAAAGGGAGAGAGAGAGAGAGAGAGAGAGAGAGAAGGGGAAAGGGAGAGAGTAGAAGAGAGAGAAGGAAAAGGGGAGAGAGAGAGGGGGGAAGAAGAGATAGAGAAGGGGAAAGGGAGAGAGTAGGAGAGAAAGGGAAGAAGAGTAGAGAGGGGGAAAGGGAGAGAGAGAGAGAGAGAGAGAGAGAGTAGGAGAGAAGGGGAAGGAGAGATAGAGAAGGGAAAATGGAGAGAGAGAGAGAAAGAGAGGGGGGAAGGAGAGATAGAGAAGGGAAAAGGGAGAGAGAGAGAGAGAGAGAGAGAGAGAGAGAGAGAGAGAGAGAAGGGGAAGGAGAGATAGAGAAGGGAAAAATGGAGAGAGAGAGAGGGGGGAAGGAGAGATAGAGAAGGGAAAAGGGAGAGAGAGAGAGAGAGAGTAGGAGAGTAGGAGAGAAGGGGAAGGAGAGATATAGAAGGGAAAAGGGAGAGAGAGAGAGAGAGAAGGGGAGAGAGAGAGGGGGGGAAGGAGAGATAGAGAAGGGTAAAGGGAGAGAGTAGGAGAGAGGAGAGATTGAGAAGGGGAAAGGGAGAGAGTAGGAGAGAGAGGAGGAGAGGTGTGTGTGTGTGTGTGTGTGTGTGTGTGTGAGAGAGAGAGAGAGAGAGAAGGGGAGGGAGAGAGAGGGGGGGAGGAGAGATAGAGAAGGGTAAAGGGAGAGAGTAGGAGAGAGGAGAGATTGAGAAGGGGAAAGGGAGAGAGTAGGAGAGAGAGGAGAAGGAGAGGTGTGTGTGTGTGTGTGTGGTGTGTGTGTGAGAGAGAGAGAGAGAGAGAGAGAGAGTAGGAGAAAAGGGGAAAGGGAGAGAGTAGGAGAGAGTGAAGGAGAGAGAGAGAGAGAGAGAGAGAGAGGGAGAGAGTAGGAGAGAGAGAGAGAGAGGAGACATATAGAAGGGGAAAGGAAGAGAGTAGGAGAGAGAGAAGGAAAAGGAGAGAGAGAGAGAGAGAGAGAGAGAGAGAGAGAGAGAGAGAGAGAGGGAAGAAGAGAGAGAAGGGGAAAGGGAGAGAGTAGGAGAGAGAGGAGAGGTGTGTGTGTGGGAGAGAGAGAGAGAGACATATAGAAGGGGAAAGGGAGAGAGTAGGAGAGAGAGAAGGAAAAGGGGAGAGAGAGAGGGGGGAAGGAGAGATAGAGAAGGGGAAAGGGAGAGATTAGGAGAGAAGGGGAAGGAGAGTAGAGAGGGGGAAAGGGAGAAAGAGAGAGAGAGAGAGTAGGAGAGAAGGGGAAGGAGAGATAGAGAAGGGAAAAGAGAGAGAGAGAGAGAGAGAGAGAGAGAGAGAGAGAGATAGGGGAAGCAGAGATATAGAAGGGAAAAGGGAGAGAGAGAGAGAGAGTAGGAGAGTAGGGGAGAGAGAGAGGGGGGAAAGAAGAGAGTAGGAGAGAGAGAATGAGAAGGGGAGAGAGAGAGAGAGGGAAGGAGAGATAGAGAAGGGTAAAGGGAGAGAGTAGGAGAGAGAGAAGGAGAGGTGTGTGTGTGTGTGAGAGAGAGAGAGAGTAGGAGAGAAGGGGAAGGAGAGTTAGAGAAGGGGAAAGGGAGAGAGTAGGAGAGAGAGAGAGAGAGAGAGAGAGAGAGAGAGAGGGTGATGAGAGAGAGTGAGAAGGAGAGAGAGAGAGAGAGGGAAAGAGAGAGAGTAGGAGAGAGAAGGAAAGGGGAGAGAGAGAGGGAGGGAGAGAGAGAGTATGGGGGAGAGAGGGAGAGAGAGAGAGGGTGATGAGAGAGAGAGGAGAGAGAGATATAGAAGGTCAGAGTGAGCGTGATAAGCGGGAGAGAGAGAGTGATAAGGGGGAGAAAGGGAGAGAGAGTATGGGGGAGGGAGAGAGATAGAGAGAGCACTCTATCTCTGTCTCTCTTCCTCCTACTTTGAATATTTCTTATCACTATGTGAATCTCATAAATTTACATAGGGCGTGCGCCCTATGTAAATTTATGATTTACATAGGGCGCACTCATAAATTTACATAGGGCGCACGCCTTATAGGGCGTGCGCGCTTTGTAAAGTTTTTGAATTTACCAATCCTAAGGCTTGGATTTGCCTTGGAGATCCAACCCAAAGGCTTGGATGATTGAAATAGGCCTGAGATGTGTTTTCCAGCAGACATACAAAAAAATGACATCTTTTTTTGTGTGCTCCTCATTAGGTTTACTCGTGGCTCAAGAACGTAAAAATCATACGATATGATATTGTAGATCTCTCTGTTAGCTATCTAACCATATAATTTATTTTGAATTCTAGTTATGTTAAGTTTTTCAACTCTAATTTCTTTTGTGTGTATGTCCATTTTTTGTAAAAAACTAACATGCAGTATTTTGGGCATAGATTTTGGCTCGTTCATCGAATTTTATAATAAGTTACATTTTTAGAAACTAGACTCCATTCTACACAGTTTAAAAAAAAAAAAATTTAATTTTCGATTAGTTTTAAATGATTTCTAGGGGGGCACACAAAAATTTCATGTTTTCAGGATGTGTGCACTTCGTAAATTCATAAAAAAAATACGTTCGTAAAAAAAATTACCAAAAAAATTCTGGATAAACTACGTGGTGTTAGCTAACTTCTCATCGGAGCGATTAAAAAAATTCGAAAAAAAAATTAACATTTTAGGGGGAGCACACCAGACGCTATGTTATGTTTTTGGACAAAAAACAGGACCACTTTTTGTGCTCCCTTTTTTTTGGACCTTAATCTGCACCATTTTCAAAAGAAGTTAGTAGTTTAAGAACTAGATTCAGAGTATTACAACTCTTGTTTTTGTCACATTTCAAAATTTTGAGTCTAACTATCTTCAATTTCTTGTTGAAATTCAGAGTTTGTTGATTTCAGGAAAGAAGTGGCATCTTATACCTTTTTTTGGTCTCCCATCTTTGTGCACTTACCCTATATTTTATTGATCAATTAGAAGAGTAGTTTTCAAGACTCCTACTTTGATGGGCAAGTGGAGTATAACCATTTTGGGAAAACCGGTCCTCTCTCCACCTATAAATGATCTTTCATAATATCATCATATTAAGTCTGAAAAAAATTTATCCGTAAAAGGGTAAGAGAGAGAAACCAATTTTCATCTCATTCAAGCTTTTGGAAGTAATTCTATTTTTCATCTCATCCTAGTATCTGACAGTAACTAAAGTTTACTGCACTAATCACTTCCAGATTTTTGCACTAATGGATCCAGGTAAGTAATGTTTTCATGATTATTTAATTTCCGCATTATGATATATATCTGTGAAGATCATGACAGTTGTAAACCTTGATATTATAGCAAATGTAAATTACATAACATTAATTTAATATTTTATTTACTTGCATCCTCCCTGCATATCTCAAAGGTAGACACAAAAGATATTTGTCAAAAGAACCGATGTCATATTCAAACAAATACAATGCTGCAGGACATATACAAAATGGATTTGCTTATTGTTGGTTGCGCACAAAATGGGGTATCCACTAAATTGATTTGTTACAGATGTTAAAAGGGCTTTACACAAATAACAGCTGGTGTGTGTAGAGTGAGATACAACAACCTTGATTAGCTATCTCCTCCGTGCCTGCACCAAATTGGGAGCTACCGAACAGTGTATGGGATCTGTCAAAGCATAGAAGCAGGAAAATCCCATCTCTGCGTAAGTCAAAAGCCAGATAATATAACCACTGCCTGCGTATTATCCAAATGTGTGAACAATAATGAAATTGTTGAAAACAGTTTAGAAACTCGCAGGAAAATGCAGGAACGTGGAAGCATATTTAAGGCATGCGAGTTGTTAATATGCTATATTTCATGGCTATGGCTGTTGAATGTACCAAGGTAGATCTGTGGAGAGGGTTTTAAAGAGAAATTTTAAAGCTAATGTCATGTCTGCAGGGTATATATCGAATGGTTTTGTTGAAATGGCTTTGGAGCTTTCATGTAAAGGAAGAGAACCATTCCGCAGAAAGCCCCAAATCTTGTTATCTCAGGGAGTATTGGTTTTTTGTCTAAGTTTTTCACAGTATATAGGTGTTGGGTTAGCGACACCAAATAAAGAAAGAAATAGAATGAATGAATGAATGAAGGAGTTTTAATGTCGTCTACGAGACCAGTGGTTTAAGGGACTACGAAAGAACTAAAATTTAAATCGTAAGTAGGACCTTCTAATGTGGATCTTTATTAGGAAGGTAGCCATTTTGTGTAAGTTTGCCTCATCAAATAGCTCAGTCAAACTGTTCTTCTGTAAGTTATCTTTCATACTGATTGCCAATGTCCTCATAAGCAGCACATCGCAATATTTTTTGCATTTTATGAAGAATGTTTGTAATTTCGAATGGAAGGCGTGTGTGCAAATTCTGGAAGCGGAGATAGGGCACATGTGCATGTGGTCCCATGGTAAATGTTTCCAAAATTCCTTTAAGAGATGTGATCTCATGGAATGTCGTGTCACTAGCTATGCACAAATAAATTTGTTAAAAAGGCTTTTGAAAGCCTAAGAAATATGCTCCCAACCGCGTATACAAAATGGGATATGAGCAGCAACCAAGGCTATGAATGTTTGACAGAAGAATAAGTGATGCCACTTCATGAATATGAAATGTTTACATAAACATTTGAATAGAAGAGGAGAAAAAGGGGGTTCAGTGGCAAAAAACTGGTTTCTTCAGAAATAAAATTAAATGAGAAGGGTAAGTGATTTCTATAGAAGTGAATTACAAGAGATGGAAAAGGGGAACATAATGGAAATTATATTTTATTCAAAGGTAGGGTTCATTTCCCCAATGATACTATTGAAGAAAGCATAATATTGTTATAAAATGACTCACTCAATAGGAAATGTTTTTAATTGAAGGGTTTTAAATGAGTAAAGTGATTCCACAAGGGTAATTATTCAGCTAATTTTTCATCTATTAGAATGATTGTTTCTACTGGTGGAGTAAGATGCAATGGTGAAGTGAATTATTTTCATTTTCACGAGGAAATTGGAGAATATTTACAAAGGTTGAAACAAGTATGCAAGTGTATTCGTATAAGGCACAAAGTAGAACAGAAGAGACAAAAATACAAACAGCCTGTATGCTGTCCAAAGAGGAAACTCTCACTTTTAGAAGCATGCCATGTGTGTGAGTGAAGAAAACAAAATATTTTCAGTTTGAAAAATGAAGGAGAGTTCTAGAAGGTGGACAGATGTTGAAAGAATGGGATAGATATCAGTAGCACATTGAATCTGGAAATCTTTTCTGTTCTTTTTATTATTTTTTCTTCTTCATTGTAAAGGGTTCCAAATTCTTGATGGTTATGGTAGCAAGAGTCTAGGTGAATGTGGTAAGATCATTTACAAAGCAATAGAAATGAGTTTTGTGTCTATTCTTGCAGGTCTTGAATCTATGAATTGTATATCTGATGTATAATAGAGATAGCATTTGAAATTAATGAAATATACAATTTCTGGCCTAAATTTTTCTTGTATTCAAATTTTTTGAGTTTTGAATTGAATAGAGTCAAGTATTTTATTATGTTCAGTGCATTGTTGAAATGTATGTAAATTTTGTTCATGCTTTGGCTCAAAGAATCAATTAAATGCCTGGATACATAATTGCAGATTCTTAGGCTTTGTTCAAAGATTTTGATAAGGAGATTGGGTTAGAGTTTCAGTTGAGAAATATTGTCTTAGATCTTAATGCTTTTAGTGATTTTCTGTTATGCTACATTTATATTTCTTGTGGATGAATTACCCAATGGATTGTGGTACTAATCACTTTGTAGTGTCTTTATGGTGTTCAATTTCATCTTTTTTTTCTATAAATTTTATTATATCACGCAAAATCAACTTTGTTTTATATTGGTGTTGGTGTAGTGTTGTCTCATGCTCCAATTTAGTTGAGGATCAATGCGAAATTAGTCATTCTTCAATATTCTCCTATTTTTGTTGAGTCTTTTATGCGATACATGTTAAGTTTTAATTCTATTCATAGGTTTGGTGCAAAGGTTGTGAGTGAATTAAGGGATTACTCTCTTGGGTTTTGCAAAGCCCAAATCGCAGAAGGGTTTGTTAGATCCTTGTCAGTTGGTCCAAGTCCTGAATCTTTTTGATAATTAAAGTTGGTTTCTCCATAGAAAATTGAAAGGCCACCTTGGTTACTATTTTGTAGTGTAAACCCTTCCATGAACCAACATGTCGTTCATATCTCAAGATAAAGGACCACAAGTATGTTGTAGGACCTGTTTTGGCTTCTCTTTTCTCTGAGTTGGACACGTGTTGATTCAATTTTCTCTTTGTAGGGAAGTGTTTAGGACCAATGTTGATTCCATTTTCTCTATTGTAGGACCAATTTTGATTTTGTTTTCTCTATTGTAGGACTATGTTGTAGGATCAAATTTGGATATGTGTTCAAATTCAACAAACCCACAATCAGTATATGGTAGCAGGAATGGCTAAAAAAGAAATGATCAATATACAAGTAGTCTAATCTAAGGTCAAATTGGCTTCAATTGTAATGTTATAGGCCCATTGCTTGGATGTCTGTTAGCTCACAAAGCTATATTGTCACACAAATAGAACACGAAATTCCTCTTTAAGGTGCCCATTTTTTTGCCTTTTCCAAGTATTGTTGTCGTGTTAATGAAGATCTCTTTCATAATACAATATCCTTGGGATACATATGATGTGAATTTGGGGGGGGGGGGGGGGGGGGGGTTCTTCCCTCCCCTTGCACTATAATAAGACAATGATTCAAAGGTGAACATGGTAGCTTCTAATTAATAGGGTTGTAGTAAGATCTGTGGAGTCTACCAAATTGGTATGTATGCATATGAGACACTTAAGTCTCTAGTTGACCATGCTGGCTTCTTAGGGATTATTCACCTGATCCAAACTACCATCAACACACCTCTCTTAAGCTTGGTTAGATATAAGACTAGATTTTTCTTGGTTTTGTTTCTATACTGACCAGAGGGATTTTTTGATTTGAGGTCGTCCTTTTTTGGGTTAAGCGCACCCTCCAAACATGCCTCTCTAAAAATAAAAATGGTTTTAATATAAAAAATGTGCAAGCTTACCAAGAACTTAAGACACTAGTTTAATCAAATTAAGCACCAAAATGCCAAATGTTAGCTAATCTAAATCATCCATACAAGCACGTGGGTTCATTTTTAAGCACCAAAAGAGATGAGATTTGCCTTTTTCTTTTAGATACACCAATCTCAAATATTTTTCCTTATTCAATTATTGTTAACTTCATGTCAATTTTAAGAACCAAAATGAAGTAGAAATTGTGATGTTTGAGCATGTATTGTTCGTTTTAAAGCACCAAAGGAAGGATGAATTTATTTTAGATTAAAAGATTAACCCTGCTTCTGAGCCACAAGCTGGAAAGAAAAAGGTTAGAACTGAAAACCTATCAATTAGTTTTGGAATTCCCTGAGTGAACTAAGGTTAATATCACGACAATTAATTTTTTTATAAATTATGAATACCTTGTCTAAATATGTGTCAATAACTCTTCCGATTTCTACCTCCAAAACGTTGATCCATTATATGCGAGCTGGTGCCTTCTCGCTCTCTCTCTCTCTCTCTCTCTCTCTCTCTCTCTCTCTCTCTCTCTCTATGCTCAATGGGTTCTTGGATCTTGACTTTTTATGTTCAGGAGGCCCACTATGTTTTTTCATTACATCAAGTGTGTCATTTCAATACAAGTGTGTTTTTTTCAATATAGCAAGTGTATCTTTTTAGCATAAAAAGTGCGTCGAAACACAACAGAGAATCATAATGATATACATAAGAGAATTTATTAATTAGAAAAGTACGATGTTTCTTTTGTGCAAGTATAGAGACACAAATTAGTGGGTGCAACAATTTAAGATACCATCTACGACGATTGTGATGGGCATTTGCATCGATTCCTTTCATAAAATAGTGTCAAAATAGAGACCAAAAAACTAGAAACAATAGGATTTGTAGTGTGAAAATTATTATGTTTATGCTCACAAATCCAATCTGAAAGTTTCTAATTGGAATAATCACTACGATAACCATGATAATGATGTGAAATAAAATTGAAAGAATAATCCGAGATAAAAACAATGCAAACAACAACAAGTAATTTATGTTCATGCATTCGATGAGTGCATTTTTCCAACTGATCAAGTTCATTACTTATGTTTGTCAAGTGCATCTCTCTATTGCAGTGTGTGTGTCATCTATTTTTATCATGTGTGTCATTACAATAGGTCAAATGTATCTTTGCAACCTATAGCTGCAAAGTACAAAAAAAACATGAGAAAAAAGAAGTTGAATGCTTCACGTTGAGTTCACCATTTGTAATCAGGTATATGAGGATTTGTAAAAACCTGCAATCACAAGTGAATCTCAACCACAAAGAGATCTGTTAGCAATTAGTATTCCCAATATTGAGAAAGGATGCAAGATAAATAAAGAGCATAAAAGATAATTAATATGAAATCATTTCAACACAAACAAATATGCAAACCATGAAATTCTTGCATTTTGATCTCCTTTTCTATGCAATGTCGGGCTCTCAGAATTGAGCTCAAGATTATGCCAACATAAGAATTCAAAGCAATTATGGTTCCCAAAATTAGAGAATTAGCTCTCTATTTATAATATTTTAAGGGGTTTCAATCAAGAATCCTTGATTGGTTGTGATTGAAGAGTGTAAGTCATAGTGAGTGGGAGTTCAAATTAATTGATTGCTTTGTTTAACATGATTGATTGATCTATCAACAAAATAGATTAAGAATTGATTGATTTGATTAAAGACTTAATTGATGAGGTGGAATAGAAGATTGAATTGATTGAACTGTTAACTAATTGTTGAGGGAAGAATTAACAATGTTGATTAAATAGTCAGAATTGTAATTGAAGAGCGAAGTGAAAGTTAGTATGAGTTAGCTTTGGAAGGATAATCAAGATTAAATAAATAAAAGAATTTACTTACATGCACATGTGGGAATTATAAATAAATAAATAATATTTACTTATTTATGAGAGAAACAATTAGTATAATTAAATAAATATAATTTATTTAATTGTGAGTGGAGATTTGACTTAATTATTACATAAATACAATAATTATCTAGAAAGAGGGAATGTTAATTAAATAATATGCTTAATTTAACTAATTATAATGAGATAGGGTATAATTAAATAAAGTTAATTATTTAGTTCTATTTTAGATGAATAATTGATGCAATATTGATTAAACGTTTAATAATTAAAGTAATTAATTTTAAAATCACTTTAATTATGAAATTAAAGGGAAATGATGATTTTGAATATAGAGTACATAGTAGAATAATGCGTATTGATTAAATAACAAAGATTATTTAACAATTTAGGAGGAATGTTAGTAATGTCATTGTGTTAGAGCAATAGGCCATTTTTAAGTGTCTACACTAACAAGTGAACGTGTGTCACCATTTGATTTATTGATGAAAATGGTTTATAACCTTGGCCCACCGCTTGAATTTTTTACCATGCCCTTGCACACTTAACATTTTGTATATGTTTAAAATAATTGTGCAAGAACGACACAATGTGAACTGTCGATCAAGTAAAAAGTAATTGGTCTTTAATGAGCCTTTGTGATTAGAATAATCGAGACCCATAACACTGGCAAGAGGACATATGACAAGTTGTGATTTGTTGTTGAAGATAAGAAGATTGAGTGGGGGCCACTACATTGTAGTTGCGTCCTTAACATTGGTGCACATCTTTGTTTAATTGTGCAAGTGTGATGAAATATGGTTCGTTGATCTAGACAGAGATGTTCAGTGGTTAACTTCACTAACTGATAGAAGGAATTGGGACCTCTTGAATAGAAATTTGACACTTGGTAAACTCTTATTCGTTGAAGTTGAAGGCAAGGAGGGGGACCCACCATTACCCTTATGCTCTTAACTTGATCGATCATGTTTAAATAATCGCACAAGCACGACATGATTTGAGCAATCCACTTGTTACAAAGGCTCCATTGTTTAATACAAGGGATGATTTATGGGAAATTGGAGGAGCTGGTAATGGGGGAAAAGGGCCAATAAAGAGAAATGACATAAACCCTCTAGCTGGTTGTGGTGAATGAAAAGTAGCATGTGAAAACATAAAGTGAACAACTGGGACTAGGACAACTAGGAAAGATGGTGAAAGGGTCAATCACTTGATGAATAAAATGGTTTGACAAATAACTTAAGAAACCTAAAATTGACTATAGATAGTCAACTTTAAATTAGAAAAATGTAAACACAGCTTTAGGGTTTAGGGTTTAAGAGCCTATATAAAAGTTATTTGAAGGGTTTAAGACACATAGGACATAAAAAGGAAATTTTATCCATCATCAAGGAAGAATTTGAAAGATAGTTGGACCTAAGAGTGGAGTTTGGAGTACAAAACTCAAATGTCCACATTGAACTAGAAAATTTGGCAAAGGCATATGAGAGAATCAATGCAAATAGGAAAGATTCATTTATCAAAGGTGTAACAGTGAAAGTACCCAATTGGATCAGAATCATAAGCCTCCTTATGATTTTTATGTTTTTGTGCCATGGGTTTAGGATACTATTTCATTGCTAACATTTTTCCTAGGATTGGAAAATAATAGGGAAGTGGGTGCCAACATTCTTGAAATGATTTATCATATCCATTGTGTAGCTCAACCACTAAGATATAATTTTGTTGAGAATGTTGTTCAATCCATGCAAAAATAATTAGTAATGATTAAAAGAGGTTCCTGTAAGACATTTAGATTCACAACCTACTTGTGTTATCTTCTTCTAGCAAAGTATCGTGCAACATTCAAGACCAACAAGCTTCAAATTCAGGTCTATAAGAATGATGAGAAGAGAACAATGTGTCAATTATATGAATGGACACCTAAGATAATGATGCATGACAAAAGAAATAACTACAACCATTTTGTAGACTTATTTTTGGCACCAATGTATCATGAAATTAAAAGCACTCTAATGCCTAGAATTCCTGTGTCTTATAGATATTACACTCAACTCACAAGTCAAATACAATTGGTTGATTAGTTCTTCATGGAAGAATACATTGTGTTAAAGTTTTATGGATCAATAGTAAAACCCTTGAAATGTCTAATACATGTGACAGAGAAGGTATTTTCAATGGAATATGTACAATAGATAGAGACTACAGATGGACTCTTTCATGGATAGCAAAAGAAGAGCATATTTCCTTCCTTAACTTTATCATGTGGAGGGTTCACATTTGAGAGAAAAGCCTTAAGTGTGGCACATGAATTTTTGAATTTTTTTTGTTTGGTGTTGACAGTTACTGGTAGTATGATCTATGTAACATCATTCAATCAAGGCTTGTGGTGAAAAAGAACTCCGCAAGGGAATTTCAACATGAAAGTAAACCATTTATAGAAATGTTGAAAAATAGGGACTCCTAGGATGAGGTCAAAAAAATGACGGAGAAAAATGTCGCTGACAATTTTTTTTTCAATAGAAGAATTGTCATCACAAATTATGACATTACACCCACAACCATAGGAAACAATAGAGCAGGGCATCCAAAATCAAAAGAAGAGGTTCGACAATTTCTACCAAAAAGCTATTTTTCCATCTAAAAAATCTATGCCACAAAATATAATGCAAAAATGTATGGACAGACAATGACTCAAACCAAAATTACTAATTTTTGGACTATGAGGAAGGATCTCAGTGAACCAAAGACTAGTGCAAATCTTGATGAAATCGAAGAGGATTATGAGTTAAGAAAATTGTGAAATAAAGAGAATCCTACTGAAGCATATGAAAGAAGTGATGAGGATGACGATTCTAAGATTGAGGAGATACCATCAAGTCCCACAACCATTCCAACAACTACTATAGACTATACAAAATTGAGTGATCCCATGAAACAAACATATACCAAAGGGGAATCCATTATGGAAGAAATGGGTTTTGAAGGTCATGTGGTCTGAGTCCCCAAGGACAAGGCCCTTGGTTGCCACTGTTCATAGGAGTGCCAAGAAAATGCAGTGAGAAACCAATCATTGGAGTTGAATCATCATAGAAAGGTATTTCTCATACCCCTACATCTTATTTTGTTAGAGCTTCAAATCCAGATTGTACAGACACCCAAATTCCATCAGAACCACTACTAGAACATGGTATTCCTATTGGTGGTGAATCAAGTGTCCTACCAATAGTGGGGATTTTGGGGATAGTCTCCACACTCTGATTCAATCAAAACCGAAATATGGTATTGGTATTGAATCAATTTCAACTATCACTGGTGGGGATAGTACCCACACTCAGATTCAATCACAACCAAAACATGGTATTGGTGTTGAATTAAGTGTCACTACCACTGGTGGGGATGGCATGGGTACTAGTACTAGTATTGTGAACAAGTGCAACAACAAGATATATCTTACAATAGGCCAACAGTAGAAGATATTATATAGAATACTAATGATCAAGGCATCGTGAAGAAGAAAAAGGTTATGATCACAATGGCAAGTGAAACTCCAACTTGATCATTTTCCACTCCAAATCTACTATTTGTAGCTTCAAAACAAACCCCTCAAAAAAGTCCAAAGACTCCACTTTCAAGTGATAGTAGGACATTATTAGGAATGGGCATTTCGAATCCTCAAAATGCATTAGTTAGAACCACAAGCATGAGTGGAGGCACGTACATCACTGCAAGTTTTATTTCACCTTTCAGATGTATTCAATTGCATCAACAACCCCATATTTTTATTACAATATTTTCCTTGATCAATTTGTAGATAGAGAAAATATAAATAAATAAAATAAGAAGAAAATGAAGAGGGGTGCAACTACTACAACTTTAGAGGAACAACTTGCATTGAATAGGGTATTTCCCACATATGACCCAAACAAAGAAATGACAGATTTCATGGTTGTTATGCCATCAAATAAAAATGAAAATCTACCACAAAGTCAAATAGATGGACCCCATAATTTCACGTTAGCACCATCCAAATGAGTTTTTCCAAAGTTAAAAATGTGGACAAAATTAATGTGTCAATAAAGACCAATGAAGTGGTCTACATCACATCAATGCTCAAGGTGGAGAGAGAAAAATAAGCTAGAGAGAAAAATAGAATAGTTACAAGATGACCTGGAAAATGACAAAGCAAAGAGGAAAGAAGAAAATAACAAGTGTAGTGAATTATAGAAAATGAGAAAAAATTCTTCCTTTGCATCAACAATTACAGAGCACAGACAGATGGAGGCAAAACAAAATGAATTGAATGAAAGATTGTCTAAAATCATTAAAGAATTTGATGATTAAAGATTCACTTCAACAAAATTATAAAAAAGGGTGGAGACTACTGCTTCCACAAATTTTTTTTTACAAAACCAATATGACAAAAGCAAAACAATTGGAAGAAAAAGTAGAGAAAGAAAGAAAATAGGTGAAAAAATGGCACAAGAGTTGCAAAGGGAAAATGATGCAATTAAAACTTCCCAAGATAGATTGAATGAAAATACAAAACATACAATGAAGTATATAAAACAAAAAATATGGGGGAAAATAATGCAGAGGAATGACCAGTTGTGTTAGTGGTTTGAATTGAATGAAAGTCTGGGAGTACATTTTTGGAAGCTCCACGAACACATTAATCAAAACAAAAACATTTATTCAAAATAGAATATTGCAAACTAGATTTTTCATGTATTCTAAAAAACCAATGACAACTATTTGACATCCAAGGGGATTAACAACTACATTGATGCCTCAATAAAGGCATCATCTATCATTCAAAAAAGTTAGAAACTAAGGGAAGCATAAGAATTTTTGGATAAGGATAGAAAAAAGTTCAAGAAGCTACAAGAAAAGGTAAACAAATTGATAGATATTGATTTGATGAAGGGTGTTGATCCAAAAAATAAATTCATTGGAAAAGGTGCTTTCAAAAAAAGGATGGAGGACAAAATGAACTATAATTTAGACTTGCTTCCTAAGGAAACAAGTGAGGCGAGCTTTCTATATTTTATCAAACCATTGACAACCTAGAATACAACATTGGATGAAATAGTGGTGTCAAGTCCCTCTTCCAAATATGAATGGTTCACAAATTTGTAGGTGACTTACCATACGTTAAAATAAATTGGACTTCCATCAAATGGACAATGGAGCACCCTACATAAATTGACACAATGATTTCATGAATCATAGTATGTATTGCATAGTTTGTATTCCCAGATTCTTTCAAGTTCTCTTCTTTTCTCTACTCTTAATTTCAAGATTTTCTATTTTTTTCTATTTATAATTTAACATGTGGCTTGAATTAACTTTGTTTTATGAACATGAAAGATGTAGTATTTATTAATCTAGCCTATGACACACATCTTCTGACTTGTAAATTTGTATTCCCAAATTCTTTTAGGTTTTTTGCTTTTCTCTACTCTTAATTTCAAGGTTTTCCACTTTTCTTTGTTTGGAATTTGTCATGGCCTAAATTAACTTTGTTTATGAATAAGAAAGATGCAAAATTTACTAATCCAACCTATGATGCACACCTTTAGACTTGTAAATTTGTATTCCCAAATTCTTTCAGGTTTTCTTCTTTTCTCTATTTGTAATTTCTAGGTTTCCTTCTTTTCTCTATTTTTAATTTGTCATGGCTTGAATTAAGTTTTAAGTTTTAACTCTGTTTTATGAACATGAAAAATATAGTAGTTCCTAATCTGGCCTTTGATGGTAATACACACCTTCAAGCTTGTAAATTTGTACTAATTTTCCTATAGAAAGACAAGTGATGAGGCTTGCAAAACAACCTAAAGCTATTGTTGAGCTCCCTTATTTCTATAAAAGGGAACCCGAGGTCATTTGTAAAGGATTCTCAAATTTCATATTGACTCTTAAGGGTAGATGAAATAGATATACTTTTGCATGTAGAATCACATAGAGTTGTGTATTGAATGAATTGTATGGCTAAATTTTGAAATAATTAATGAACATCTCATCATGTATAAATAAAAATTACTCTATCAATAAGCACATTGTATTTTTTCTTATTCTTCTATTTTCTAATTTCATGTATTCTCTATTATTCTACTATTTTCTATCTAAAAATATTAATTTGAAAAATGAAATCACATATTAATATTAAATGCTATTAACATCAACATAAAATACCATGAAGTTATCAACCACATCAAGGATTGTGTAATATGAATGATGCAATACAATAATAAGTTTAATAAATACCTAGGAATTGCTAGTGCTAAATCTCTTAAACTTTCCAAATCATCTCATCATCAGCATCCTCATCATCAAATTCAGAGACTTCTTGATTATTGTCTATGTTTTCTTCACTTTGAGTCTGCATACCTCTACTTAACTGCATCTCAAAGCTACCAGTACACGAGTCACTGCCACTCTTTCTGGCATTTCCAATTGTACCACTTTGGTTTGAAGTGTTGCCCAACCCTTTTCTTTCACATTTGGACATCCAGATTACCAGTTCCCTATCATAAGGAATACTATTGACATCATATCTAGATGTATATGTTATAAAATTGATGTGTTGTCATTGATATCGACATATCTGCAGAGGTGATTGTTGGTTTCCAATATCTCTATTTATTTGTGATGTAGTATGCTCAGTGTGATAATGTTGAAGGCCAATGGTTGTGGACATTAGAAAGTGAAGATCAGTGGTTCTTGACATCAAATAGGTTTTGAAGCTATTCTAAAGATGATTCTTTTCATGCTTCAGAGATTCTCTTGGTGAATTGGAGGTCTACGTAATGAGGTATGGTGACTATTTCTAACATTGTTTTCCAGTGTTTCCAGTATTGTTGAATTATGGTGAACATTTCTCTGCATCGTGATATTTTTGGTTGTGGACATGTGAAATGTTATTGGGAAATTTTGATGTGTTCTCAATTCAATTGGTACATGGTCCAGAGGATTCGCTAGGAATTTTTCAATTGTATCAATGGATGCTGACAATGTTCTTGGATTATGGCATGGGAGATGCTGGTGAATCTGATGATTTGGTTGGCTTCAGATATTTGTGTGTTCTTCACGATGCCTATAGATGGTTTTGGATTATGTTCCTGTTAAGTTGGCAGTCCACATTGATTGTGGTGATTAGATTTGGAGGGTTTTTTAGTCAATGGTAATCTTCTTATGTTCTTGGCCAACTTGATTTGTAAAACATTTTTTGGATGTTCGAAGCATGATTTGTGGAAGTACTACATGCTCAAGATTGATGATCAGGGTCCTTGATATGTTTTTGCAAACAAACATTAATTTGAATTGACATTTTTGGTGCATAGATTTCAGTTTGAAATTGAGGTTGTGGTGCCCTTTTTGGGTTGATAAATTATATATGGATTTACAGAAATATTTTGTATCATGGATGCATGAATGGGTGTGAAGAAAGTGTGTCAGATCTCTTTAGATCAAATCGTTCATCTATAGGAGGAAGAGAAGGTTTGAATAGAGATTTAAATTGTACTTCATTGGAACTAGTGTAGGCATAAGGGTAGATGTCATTATACAATTAAAAAACTTCATATCATTGTTGTGATCTTGTAAGGCAGTGTGCCTTCTATAGGGTTGTAGCCCTTTGTATTTGAGAAATGAGCTCTAGGAAGTGTGTTCGAATGCATGTGCATTTGTCTTTTGTAATATGTTATACTTCTAACAAGGTATAGCCATATTGTCAGTTTCATCCCCACTATGATTTTTCCTTTAGTAGGGTTTCCTCACTAAAAATATGTGTGTTATGTGTTGTGGATGTGTCTCTGATTGTTGCATGAAATTTTAATTTACTAGATATGAGATAAAGGTTTTAAGGTTTGAGTTTTAGAGACAACTGATTCACTCCTCCGCTTCTTAATTCCCTAATGTCGTAGTTCTAATAATTGGTATTAGAGCTTAGTCACTTGGTGGAAGCTTAATCACTTGAGGGTGATCCAATATAGCAGCCTACAAGAAGGAAAGTCCAAGATTTGATGGAACCAACTATACCTTATGGAAGAATTGCATGATAGTTCATCTCAAATGCATTTTTAAAGACTGCTAGAAAATTACAAAGTCAACCTATAATGCTCCTACAAATTGTACTACTCCAGATGAGATCAAGGATTCCAAAGAAAATATTCGGGAAAATAAAACTTTGTTAAGTGCCTTGACCGATGTTGAAATAACCAATGTACTAGAATTGGAGACGACCAATGAGATTTGGGAGAAGATACATACCTTGTATGAAGGAGACAAGGAAGTGAAATTTGTCAAGTTGTAGAGTTGAAAGGGACAGTATGAAGCCTTGAAGATGAGTGAAGATGAGAATATTGCCTCTTTCATGCTTGGAATTAATGAGATGGTCTATACAATCAGAAGTGCTAGAGGTACTTTAGAAGAAGAGGAGATTGTAGCCAAGGTGATGAGATCAATTGCCTCCTTCCTACAAACACAAAGTTACAACTATTGAGGAGATCTAGAGAGTGACAGATGTGACAAAAGATAAGTTGGTTGGTAAGCTTACCACTTTTGAGTTAGTGAATTTGGTGGTTCATATCCTAAGGTGGAAATAACATTTAGAGCTACTGTATCTAGAAAGAACAAGAAAATATGGGATTCAGGAGAAGGATCCATAAATAAAATGTCAAGATATGAGAAGGAAATGAAAGATATTGAAGAAGATGAGTGAGAACTTCAAGAGTTGGAAGCATTGATTTCCAAAAGAGTACCAAAAGAAACTGGTAAGTTTAAAGGAAATATGCCTCTCAAAAAAAAATTATGCAATAAGATGTGACATTTTACATCTAAATGTCCAAAAAAGGTTCCTAAGTCTAAGCCTAATAGGCCTGTTTTTACAAAGAAATGCTACTATGTTGTTGATGAAGGGATAAAAACTGATAAATTTGATGATGCTGATAAGAGTGATGATGAATTTGTATTCATTTCTATCAAGAAAGAAGATCCTATGGCTATTACTTCTACTAACTGTGTTGTTGAGGAGAAAGCACTAGGTGATTAAGTTGTTAAAAAGGATGAATGGGTGATAAACAATGGATGCTATCATCATGACTGGTGACAAGAGAAAATTTGTGAGCTTTGAAAAGTATGAGGGTGGTATTGTAAGATGGGGTGACAATACTGGTGGTGTGATGCAAGGTAGAGGTTATATTTCTCTAGATGGAAAGAATATTACAAATGATGTAATGTATGTGGAAGGTTTGCTTCATAATCTTCTTAGTCTTGGACAATTAGTGGAGAAAGGTTATGGCTTGTATTTCAAGGATGACAAATACATGATCTTGAATGAATCTGGGACAGAGATTACAACACGATAAAAAATAAAAGGTAACATATTTCATTTGAATAGTGGTCAAAAAATTTGTTTGATTTCTCAAATAGAGGAAAGTTGGTTATGACATAAAATGTTGTGTCATGTGAACTTTGATAACATTGTGGCAATCAGTTCTACTCATGCTGTTAGAGATCTTCCTAGGGTGAAGAAGCCTACTAACACCATTTGAAAAGAATGTCATTTGGGTACGCAAACAAGAGTTATTTTCTATTCTATAGTTGAAAATTCAAATGGATTGTTAGATCTTGTCCTAGCTGATCTGTGTGGTCCTAATAAGATAAAAAGTTTTCAAGGTGATAGGTAGTTCATGTTGATCTTTAAGAACATGGTTGAGACTGAGACATGATTGAAGTTGAAGTGTCTAAGATCAAATCGGAGTGGTGAATTCACATCCGGTGAGTTCTAATTTTGTGAGAAGCATAGGATAAAGAGACAATTATCTTCTCCAAGGACTACACAACATAATGGAGTGGTCGAGAGAAAGCGAAGGTCTATTATTGACACTGTTAGGACTATGATGCTTGAAGGAAATGTTCTCTAGACATTTTGGAGAGAAGCTGATAGAACTGCACTATATACTCTCAATTGAGTAAAAATCAAAGTCAATACTAGTAAGAAACCTTATGAACTATGGTGTGGGAATGTGCTTATAGTTAGGTATTTTAGAATTTTTGGTGGTAAATTCTATATCAAAAGAGATGAGGATATAGGGAAATTTGATGCAAGAAGTGATGAAAGTATATTTCTCGGGTATTCCACCAAAATCAAGGATTATAGGTGTTATAATAAGAGGTTGAAGATGATATTGGAGAGTGATAATGTCAAAGTGAATGAAAGATTTTAGAGTCTATCCAGATCTTGTGAATATTCTGATGATCAAAATTTCAGTGATAGTTAGATACAACAACATAAAGTTCAAAACCAAGATCCATGTATTTCAATGAGTCAAGATGATAAAGCTAGTGCAAGTAATGAAGAAGGAAAACAAAAGTCTAATGTAAAGTCAAAGACTCTGATGTATGTAAGATTAAATCATTCTAAAGATCAAATTATTGGCTATAGGAAAAAAAAGTATTCGTAATAGGAGAAGGATTGCTCAAGATCAAATTTTCTTAATCTCAAAGATTGAACCTAAAGATGTGAGTGAAGACTGAAAACATGATCATTGTGTTGATGCCATGGAAGAAGAGTTGTCACAGATTGAGAAGAACAATACACATATTCTTGTTCCTAGGCCTAAGGACAAGAATGTCATTGGTACCAAAAGGGTTTTTAGAAATAAATTGAATGAAGATGGAGAAGTTTTCAAGAAAAAGAAAGATTGGCGTGCAAAGGATATTCTCAAATGGAAGGAAATGACTATGATGAAACCTTTTCTCTAGTAACGATTACCAATTTTCACTATGCTTATTCTAATTGGTGGGGCTGTTATCAACCCTTATTTTCTGGTGAAAGAAGTTCATTTTTTATTCATTAATCTGCCTATTATAATAAATTGCATTCAGTTATCAGAATGTTTTCTCATTTTTAAAGTTGTTGGCACATTTCTAGTTCTTGGAAAGAATTCAAAAATGTAAGTTTTTCTGTGCTAAACTATCAAAAAACTCAGATTTTGGAAAAGTACAAGTTCTTAAGTTCATACAGAAAGGAAATATTTGTTTATTTGAAATAATAGAAGTACAACAATTAAAGTGGTCCACACAAGAAGTGGTTTCTCTGAAAACTATAAGCTGAAGTGCATTTTAAGATAAATAAGAGCTCTTCTATCAATAAAGAGAGATACAAGTATGAAAATGCATTCATCATGCAACCACACAACCCGTGGCTTAGGCTAATGCAAGCATTCATTTGAGTTTTAAATGCATAAATAAAATCTTAATTACATCTTCATAAAGGAAAAGAAGTGAGCAATAAAAGGATAGGGTTAGGCCCCCATTGTCTGGAATTTTCGTTGAGATTTGATTTTTGTTGTGTCCTTGAGTCCACATTCGAGCTTTTTCTGCAAAGACATAGAATAATGAGGGTCAGTTCATTCAAACTAAGCAATGAAAGAGTTAGACCTATCATTCTATCATTCTACTTCCATACATCTACAAAGATGCAAAAGCAAGATGCATAAAAGGAGTTGTTGAAAAGAATGACCATAACACTTGAAATACTTTTTTTTGTTAACATGTTTGCGTTATGTACATATACATGTATGAAGATTTGAGGTTGTTGAAGGATCATGCTTAAATTAAATGCATGAAACCTTTCAACTAAATCATGTAGAGGAAAATATTTTGGGGAGGCTATTGAGGGGGCATACATAAGTTATAGGTATGAGACCTTCTAGTTGAACAAAAGTAGTTGATTGAAGACACTAAGGAGATCATAGAAGGGACATGCATAAGTTACAAGCATGAAACATTCTGATCAAATCAAGAAGGGGCGAAGATTGAAGATTTGAGGAGATTGTTAAAGGGTCATACATAAGTTACAGGTATGAAACCTTTCAATCAAGTCATGGAGGTGTTGAAGATTGGTTGTTGAAGGGATATGACATTTTTTCATGAAACCTTTTAGCCTAATATAAAAATCATGTTTTGCTACAAGAATTTTTTGTTGAATAGAACAAGATTGTAACAAGAACTTATCACATTCTACACATATTTCAAATTGTTATAGGAATTAATTGGCATACTCTGCTACAAGAAGTTGTTTTATATGGCATTGGCTATTATACATAAATCAACATTTGATACCAATAGTGATAGAACTATATAAGGGAAATATCATGCAATGATAGCACATATATGAGATAGCATATCATTAAGTACCCATTGCAGTAAGACATAAAAGAAGGAACAATAAATGAAATTGTTCTATCATTATCAATCATGATGATTGTTCTAAACAAAATTATAACAGACCATAACGAATCCATGAAACTGAAACAATGAATATCATAGAAACATAATAGAGGCGATCCATTTAAAGTGGGAGAATAAATAGCATCACCATCCATGAATATAAACAACAAGGTATTAATAGGAAAGGGTGATAGTCATGATGTTATAGAGAATTACAAATAGAAATTAGAGCAGACATTTCTTACTAGTCCAAGGATATGCACTAGGAAATCAAAATGGTGAAAGATAGAAGAGCATCTATAGCTGTGTGAAAATATCAAGTTGTAGTCAATATAATAGCACCAAAGGGAATTGTATCAATAGATATAAGGAATAGAAAATGCAAAGAAAATGAATAGATTCAATTAGTAAAGACAGTATCATGACTATTAAAGGAGCAACATTTGAGTCTCCATTATCCAAATTCCTAGTCTTAGGACAACATAAATTTGAAGATGAGGTATAAAATTGTTACTAATGCACAGATACAAAATAGGGAGATTGTGTAGTGGCATCCAAAAAGAAATGAAAGCTACAATCATAGTTGGGTACACAGATGAAATGATGCAATGCCAACTACAATGTTGGCCATGAACCAAATCAACTTTGATAGCAGACACCAAATCAACTTTTATCAACTGTCTATCCAAGGAAAATTGTGGATAGAATTTCAAAGAGAATATTAACCATAGGGCACAAATCATCATTTGAAGGTATATTATCTAATAGAAAACCATGTTCAAATTCAAAGCCACAATTTTTAGCTACAAGAGATACAATGGGGTTAATTGTTATTATGAATAGAAACAACCAAGTCATAACACAACAATCAGATCAAAGATGCAATCATTTCAGATGAAACCTAACATGTTATCGAGAAGGAAATAAACTGATCTTTGAAACATAAATAAGCATCATGAATAGACCCATGGACAACAATACATTTTCAATGATATAAAAGGAGCAAGGATTACAAGAAGACTTCAAGGTAATACATGCTATTATATAAAATTATATTGTTATCAAATCATAACACTAATATTTAATGTTGTAAGCTGCATGAGAAGAACATGTAGAATATATCAATGCAACCCTCAACTTTCGATAACAAAAGAGCCAACATCAAGTTGCTTTCTCATGGGCACCAAAAAGACAGAAGTTGCAGATTTATAAGAAAAACAATCATAGCTACAGCTATAAGACAACTACAACAACATATTGTAGCAGATCCATTATTGTAAAATCTCAGTAAAGACAATGAGGACAGTAACAATGAAAGACTCAATACATTAATATCTACTTCAAAGGATAGTTTTGCAACATTGGTGTTTTGTAATTTTCCAATGATCATTGCTAAAAGGATGATCATTTGCTTGTAAGGAGTATGTAACTACAATGGAGCTAGAAGAACAACAATCAGTGATATGAACTAATGACAGACAAAGGTAGGCACACTAAACCCTCAAGCACTAGAATTCAAAATTTGCAAAGGAGCACATGAGTGTAGAGTATTTTAAAATGTTTTCATTTGTTATTCATTACTAGTAAAGTCGTGGCCGTAAGAAGTAAACAGACTAATGTGCAGAATAGTGAAGTAAATGAAGGAGCCAAACTATGGGATGAACAGAATGTCCCAGGGAGTACTATTTATTTTCAGTTATGGCATGTAAGGGCTGCTTCAAAATCTTTATCTCATTTGAAATTTGAAACCCACTGTATGTGCATCATTTTCAAAGTTTTTCTTATACAAGAAAGAATCTACGACTGCATATAAAAAACTTAAAAGAATTTAAAGAAGATCATCAATGTTCAAATTACTAGTTATGTCCTGTGAAGCTCGAAATGGCAGTGGAGTCACATTCATGCATCTTAGTTTTCAAATAACCAGTTGAAGCCGTGTTTCCAAGAGAGAAAGGCAATAGTAGTAAATCAAATATTCATCTTCAAACCCTAATGGAGACGACGACTGAGAATGCAAACCAGCAGCAAAACAAAAACAAAATGAGCCAAATGTAAATGATTTTAAGGTTACTTTTCTTTAGTAACCCATGAGTTAGGGTGACAGGCTTTTTGCCTTCATTTTTTTTGATATTGTATTAAGAGCTCACGGGTTAGGAAACAAAGTTTGCTTTATAATATTTATTAATTTTCAAACTTTAATTCAATTAGATATAATAATACTATTAAAGTAAAACTTATAAATTAATAAATATTATTCATGATATTTATTAAGTTATAAGTGCAAATTTAATAGTTTTTATTATTCTTAATTGATTTAAAGTTTGAAATAAAATCTATAATTTATTTTAAAATAGTATTTATAAAGCTTGTAAAATTTGTAATTTAATAAATATTGTTCAATGGCAGTATTTTTAAAAATTACAGATTTTGGGGTTTTATAAATATTATTTTTAATAGAATAGATTTTATTTCTCTTTAGATTTTAAAAAAAGTTTGTTTATTATTAAACTAATCATATTTTTAATATATTTAATTTTAATGAACAGTTTAGTATTCATTTTTTAAATTAAGTATATTATAATATGATTGTTTTTTATTATGGTAAAAATGGGTTTTGAAGGGACCCCAAAACCCTTTACAAATCTTGGACGAAAGATAAGTCTATTGAAGTTCCATTAGTACATCAATCCAGCCAAAAGCATAGTATATTATAATATGATTGTTAATAATAGGTAGATTTTTGTTTAGGTGTTTATCCATTTATTTATTATTTATTAATTGTTATATTCTTATATATTTAATTTTAAATGAATAGTTGTACTATTCAGATTAAAAAAATTAAATATATTATAATATAATAAATTAATAATTAATAAATAATTAAGTCTCAAGCAAGGTATTTCTTTTTGCACTTATTGTGAATAATATTAATATTTGTCATTATTATATGGCAGATATTATTAATTATTCAAGTGCAATTAGGAGGTCTTATCTAGGAGTTTCCCTTAGGTTGTCTTGCATTTTTCTAGGGTTGACTATAAATTGTCTGCTTGTCTCATACTCACTCAAGGAGTTTATTATGTTCATGATTGGTTATGGAGCAGTTCAGGCCTGTTTACAACACTTTGGAGGTGTTTTGGAGTTACTTATCAATTACCATCACTTTGAGGGCCTTTTCAAGTAGTTGACACTTCAGTTTCTAGCAATTCTATCCCTATTTCAATGGGATTTATTCTCACATCCGACCCCCACAATTTTTGCATATTTTTTAGAGGATCTTGACCAGTTTTGGAGAAATTTTGAGTGGCACTTTAGTTGGGCATGGCTTGGTGGAGTTTGTGGATCAGTGAGGCTTGAGTTTCTGACATTTTAGCTCTTGATTTTGAGGGGTTTTCTCATGTTTTTGACCCTTTCTGATTCTATGGCCTATATCTTGTATTTTCACCTCATTTTTAGAGGTTCTTCTTTTGGCTCTGATTTTTTGCACATTGCAAATTTTTTAGTGAATTGTATGAGTACTTTGTAGCAAATATTTCTTCAACATTGATTATATAGATATAATGATTCCTTCTCATTGCCCCCCCGGGTGCAATATTATGGTTTTTTGTTTCTATGTTATGTTTATCCTTCATTTAAACTGCATTCCTTATTGCATATTCAAATCTTGATACGTGTTATTGTAGGTCTTTGTTTGTGTCCTTATTCTTTTGCAGAAAATTGGTGAAGCCTAAGTTTCTCTTTCAAAACAAAAGATTCTAGGTCCTTGCATAGAATCATTTTTTTAATTGCATGCTTGTCCGAGTATTGAGAATCATTGGTATCTTCAATAATTCATGTTGATTAAATTAACTTTGCATACAAATCATTGGTGTATCACCGCATTTAGGTTTTAAGTATTCATATTTTTGTATCCCTTTCCCCGTATGCATTTTTAGTTTTAGGCAATCACTACTAGGAACTAGCCTGTATTCTAGAGATTCTTCTCTTGTTTTAGGACAACCCACCACCCAAGAGAGTTTCCATGTTTCAATAGGATGGCTATATTACATCAAGCTACAGGTGCAATTCTGATTGACAATAATTTTTGGTACACCCGTTGGGACTCGAACTACTCCTTAGTTCCCCGAATTAGAGATTCTTACCACTATTTTGGTGTGGACAACAACATTCTAGCCTTTTTGAAGGTTTATTTCACAACACCCAATGACTCTATTTTGAAGGTTTTTTGTAGATTCAGATGCATATTTAGTTTTTATTTTAATGAGAATAGCTCCAACAAGATCAAACAAAGAAGGATTCGTATACCGAGGATTGCAGTCGGTAGAAGAGGAAGTAGATCAACAAGAAGAGGAAGAACACCACGAGCTATAAGAGGTAGATCTTCTTCATTTGGTTATGATTCTTCATCATTTTATAATCCTATATTCAAAGATCAAGTTGAAAATTTAGAAGAACCCGAGGTAATTATTGAAGATATTAGTTTTCCTGAAGATTCAAGTGTTCTTGATAATTCTGGATCAAAATTACCTATTTTTGAGGAATTACCAAGGGATTAATTTTCTTTTGTAGCATCTACAAGTGGTACTACAACTTCTCTTCAAGGTTTGAAAACATATCAATGAAAGGTAATTCACCCTAACCAGCCTTCTACACCACCTGTAATTCAGCAACAAGTACCACTAGTCCATCAAATGGCCCAAAATTTTCCATTTGTAGCTTTCAATGCTGGCAGTCCCTTACAAATTGCTACTCACCATAATATTCCACCAGCATCACTAAAAGGTTTGCCATATTTTACTGGTGAAAATCATGTTTTGGTAGTCAAACATATTAAGGATATAGCCACTCTTTGTGGATTACATCAAGTTACACATGATGATGTAGCATTAAAATTATTGGCAACTTCTCTCAAAGGTAAAGCCTTAATTTGGTTTTGAGATTTAGCAGTTAATTCTATTGCCACATGGGATGATTTGGGAACCATTTTGATTAGTAAATTTGAGGATAAATCTAATAATCTCTCATTTGTTGAGCAGTTGACTACTATTAGAAGGCATCCTAATGAGCATATTTTTTATTTTAATTTTCATTTTCAATAGACTTGGGACAGAATTCCGATATCAATTAAACCTTCTAATGATTATACATTTTAATTTATTTGAAGTCTTTTAACAATGATATTTCAGTTATGATATAGTCTATGGGTGGACGTGCTTTGCCTAATGCATTTGATATTGTTGTTAGAGATGAAAACAATTTGATACAAGCTAGTAAGTTACCTCCTAGGCCTCCAATGCCTTATTTTGAAGAAATACAACTAATTGTACTAGCTCTTGTACCACCTATAGATGTTGTTCCACCATTGCCAGCATTACCAGCATTCAATATGCAAGTTGCACTAGAGGAACATGTTGTTACAACTCCTATTAGAGAGCTTAAATAACAAATCTAGAGTTAAAGGATAAAAGTGATAGAATGATGAGAACTCTGAAAAGCTATGGGAATGAAATAAAAAACTTGAAGAGGCAAAAAAGCCAATACAATAGGCTTCCTCAAGTTTCTTATAAGCAAAATAGGCAATCAAATCAAGCTTCAAGTTCAAACCAGCCACACCAAGCTAAGGACAACACAGAAATTATGGTCAAAGAGCTGGTCAAACTTATAATTATTCAACTCCTAGTACTTCTAAGGAGTTGGTAGTTATTCCTCAAAATAATTATGCACAAGAGGAGTGGTGTGATAATTGCAATGCTAGCCACTTTTGGCTTGATTGTCCTCATGTGCTTGAAGCAAGAATGCAAGATGTTTTAAAGAGACAATTAGTAAATGTTCAAGGAGAAGCTCAACATGATCAAGTGCAGCCACAAGGTAATCCTGATGTTACTCGTAAATTTTAATGAAGCTGAGGCTGTTATAGTAGCGAATTTTGATCCAAACCAAGTATGTAAACCCATAGCAACAAGTACAAGGTCAAAAAGCAAGGCTGTGGATAATCAAGAACAAATTGATAGGGTACAACAACTACTGTTATGCCACAACAACAAGCTATTAAAGGAAAACAACAACAAGTAAAGACTCAAGACATGGTAGTACAACCATCACAATCAGCAAAGGAGCTTGATGTTTCAAAACAACAACAGAAGGTTAGTGTTCAAAATTACAATATAGTTGATCATTTAAAGAAAACACATGTTCCTGTATCCATATGGGATGTCTTAGCACTTCTAGGCCAAAAGGATATGCTAGAGGAAGCATTGCAATCACTTGCATTGTTTGATGATGCTTTGACACAACAAACTCCTAAGGTTCTAATAGTTGCAAATGTCAATTCAACCCAACAACCATCTAAGCTAATGAAACCACCACCTTTTTATGTTGCAATTATAATATGACAACACCTAGTTCATAATTGTATGATTGATTCTAGTGCTTCTAGTTAGGTTATGCCAAAGAAAATCGTAGACTAGCTAGGCCTTAAGTATGAGCCACTTGAAAAAGGGGTATTTCAACTAGATGGGACAACTGTTGAAATTGTTGGAGTTATAAGGAACCTAGATTTGATCATGCATGCTTGTCCTAGTTTTTCAGTCCCTATGGATGTTTACATTATTGATTTGCCTCGTAATTTTTTTATTTGTCTATATCATGAGATTTCACTGCCAAAATAGGAGGTTATTTATCTACAGATTGGTCCCATATGCTTTTTCGCACTAGGTATGGCATTAAGGTCACTATTCCCTTAGAACCTATTACAAAATTTTGTATTGAGCCGCATGTTGGTGGTATAGAAAATGAAACAACAACTTTGTTGTTTGATCAAGAGAAAATTACTATTATTCGTGAGTCTCAAACATAGATAGATCATGTTCCTGACATATTATTGGATGCATGGGCTACTAAAAATGTTAAAATTTTAGAATAACAAATAGAGGAGCCAAGTTTGGGCAATTATGTCATTCGTGAAACCACTGATTTCTTGCCAAATATCATAAAAAGTATAGATTTAAGTTCAGAACAACAATCTAATATTTTTTAAAAATTGTTTTTTGATGGTTCATGCAACAAGATAGGTGCAAGAGGAGGTTGTATGTTGATATCACCATCAAATCAAAGGTATTATGCGCCATTTAGATTTACTTTCAGTTGTACCAATAATGTTGTTGAATATGAAGCACTTGTGCATGGATTAAGATGGGCAATAAAAAGAGGTATTAGTTGTTTACAAGTTTTGGGTGACTCATAACTCATTGTTAACCAGGTTAGAAATATTCATACAACTAAAAGTGATATATTAAAAAGTTATAAGCATGTTGTATGAGATTTAATTTAAGAATTAGAAGCTTTTAATTTGTAATCCGTACCTAGAAATTAGAATAAGCATGTTGATAGACTTGTTGCAGTTGGTGCACAATACGATATTCCAACTGAAATTAGCAAAGTTAAAGGTCAAAATTATGTAAAAGTGATTGTTAGACCTGATGTACTAAATAATGCTGACAGTTGACAAATTTTTGAATCTAATCAACACATTGTTAACTTTTAAAGAGAAGAAAAAAAATTTTCTCAACCAAACCAGTAGAAATTACAAGACCAATATGAGGATCAGATTATTCAATTAAGGAAAAACAAGCTGCCCAAAGGTCTTGTGACCTTAGAATCAATTGTCGACACTGATGATCAGCTAAAGAAGGATACATCTAGTTTGCAGATTAAAGATGAACATTATGAATAGATTGTAGTTGTAAAAGATAAGATGTTGAAACTTGGGAAGGTATGTACACCTGAAGAGCGTCAGTCTTTTGTAAATTTATGCAATAAATTTCATGATATTATTGCTTGGAATTATTCAGATTTAAAAGATTTTGATCCTAGTATTTCTCAGCATACCATTGAGTTAGAACCAGGAGAAAAACTAGTTAGACAAAAATAGAGACCAGTAAATCCTAAGTTAGAGCCTCTTATGATTAAATAATTGAATAAACTCATTGAGAGCAATATAATATTCTTAATCAAACATACCTCTTAGGTATCAAATTTGGTTCTAGTCAGGAAAAGGAATGGAGAAATCAAATTGTGTGTTGATTTTCATGATTTGAATAGAGCTTCATTGAAGGATAGACATCCTTCACCTTCAACGAAACAAATTTTATAGGTGGTTTTAGGATCAGAACGATTCTCATTACTTGATAGTTTCTTTGGTTACAACCAAATTTTGGTAAAGGAAGAAGATAGATTTAAAATTGCATTTACAACCAAATGGGAAACTATGGCTTATCAAAAGATGTCATTTGGTTTGTCAAATGCGGGTGAAACTTTTTAGAAAGCAATAGATAATGCTTTTATAAACTTAATGTACAGGTTTGTACTTGTTTATCTTGATGATATTACTATTTTTTCAAAGAATGCATCAAATCATTTAAAACACTTAAGAGTCATTTTTGAAAGATGCAGGGAATATGGAATTTCTTTAAATCCCAAGAAAAGTGTATTTCCTGTTCATGAGGGTAAGTTATTGAGATTTATTGTTTCTAAAGAAGGTATTACCATTGAACCTGAAAGAGTAAGTGCTATTCTTGCCTTACCGCTTCCAACTCATAAGAAGGGACTTCAAAGTTTCTTGGGTAGGATTAATTTTGTGAGGAGATTTATTCCAGATATTGTTGAATTATAATTCCATTGACAACTATGCTTAGAAAAAACATGACTTTCAGCTAGACTAAAGAAGGTAAACATAGTTTTGAGTTGATAAAAGAAGCATTAACTTCTTCTCCCATGTTATTAAATCCATATTTTTCAAAGGATTTCATTTTATATGCTAATGACAACATTGCTACTATGTTAGTACAATAAAATGATGAAGGTTTTGAGCAACCATTAACATTTTTTAGTCAAGGACTTAAGGATTATGAGTTACATTATTGATTTGTTGAGAAACATGTGCTCTCTATTATAAGAAGTCTTAAAAAATTTAGGCACATGATTTCAAATAATAAATTAAAACTAATGGTTGCACATCCTTCTATTAAGGATTTCTTACTGAATAAGGATCTTAATACCAAAAGAGAAGGTTGGATTACCAAAGCAATGGAGTACGATATTGAAATTAAAGTCACAAAGCTAATAAGAAGCAAAGGTTTGTGTGAACAACTTGTAAGAAATGGAGATAATATTCCTGAAGCTGATTTTGATACTATTTTAACTTTATTAGATAATGATCAGCTTGTTGTTCCTAATAAATAGAATGATTGGGTAGAGGATATGATCACTTTCTTGCAAAAAGGACAAGGTCCCAAAGGTTTGGAGAGGTCAAAGTGAAGGTATTATAGATTACAATCTATTCCCTATTGTTTACTGAATAATATTTTATTTAAGAAGGATTTGTAAGGTGTTTTGCTAAGATGTATTAAACCAGATTAGATTGAGCATATTTTACATCAGTTTCATGAAGGGCCAACTGGAGGTCACTTTTCACCAAGAGCTACAACTCTCAAGGTGATGAAAGTGGGCTATTATTGACCAAGTGTATTCAAAGATGCACATTCTTGGGTAAGAAAATGTAAACAATGTGCAATTTTTGTTGGTAAACAAAAAAAAGGAGCGATGCCCTTGCAGCCTATTCAAATGGACCAACCATTTATGAAATGGGGTCTAGACTTTATTGGCATCATTAACCCACCTTCAAGTGTAGGACATAAGTTGGTATTGATAGCCACTGATTATTTCACAAAGTGGACTGAAGCAGTTGCTCTCAAAGATGCAAATGAGACTGTCATTTTAAATTTTTATGGTGATATAATTTGCAAATTTGGTGTACCCAATTCAATTATTTTAAATAATGCATTTGCATTTATAGGAAACAAGATTTCAAAATGGACTATTAAGAATGGTGTGTTACTGAATACTTCATCAAATTATTACCCACAGGGTAATGGGCAAGCTTAGTCCACTAACAAGAAATTGATTCAAATATATAAAGAAAACTTTGGAAGGGAATTAACATTCTTGGCATGAGAAGTTGAGATCAACACTATGGACTGATAGAATAACTCTAAAATGTCAACTGGTATGTCTCTTTATATGGTGGTTTATGGTAAGGAAGCTAGATTGCCTATTTCAGTTGGGTTTCCAACACTTGATTTTATATATCAATTGGATATGATTGATGAGGAGCCTATGACAACAAGGTTGTCTCAACTCAATGAATTAGAGGAGAAAAGGAGAGATACCTTACAGAAAATTGAGCTTCATCAAGCTCAAATGAAAATAACATTTGATAAAAAACATCTCCCAAAAATTTACAACTAGGAGACAATGTATTAAAATGGGATGAATTGAAGAGTAGGCCTGGAAGGCATACAAAGTTTGATGCTATGTGGATTGGTTCGTATATCATAACAACCAATATGCCACATAATGCATTCCATTTATCTACACTTGAAGGAGAGGAGTTAGGAATCCTAGTCAATGGGATTCACCTCAAGCATTGTTTCTGAGGTATTTTCTGCTTTGGAAATAAGTGCAGTTGCACAATAGATTAAGAGTGTGATTGGGATTTACTTTTTCAATAAGTGTTTCTTTAGCACATTCTGTTTCATCTTTGGCATGTTAGTTTTCAATTGTTAGTTCTTTGAAAGCTGCAAGATACATTACTTCATAGCTAGACTATTATGAAGTTTACACATTAATCATAATGAGAAACATTGGACATTCCAAGGTTTCGAATCATACTCAATGTCCACACTTCACAATAGGTTACCTATAACATACCTTAACTTACAGTTTTCAACAAGAAAGCAAAATTTTCAAGAGAAATGCACTTAGAATAGTACAAAAAATTGATTACAACCAGCTTATTCACATATGGCATGGAACTTATTCCGCTGCCATATATCAAGAAGCTAGTTCTAATCAACCATTAAACAACAAGGTTGACTCAAATTTTTTTTCAAGATTTTAGCAAGCTATCTTAGAGATTAATAGTTGCATCTCATCAACATCATCATACAGATGTATACCCCAAAATACATTGCCTTGAAATATATGAAAGAGGTAATACTCACTCAAGAAAACTGGTATATCAAAGATATAATGATGGTGAAGACAAGCAGATACAAGTTTCTAAAATAGCTTGCAGAAATCTATTTGGTTTTACTTTCAATTTCAGTTTTCAACGGTTAGAGTGGTATGTTTGTTTTCAGCATGAGTTTTTCAGTTTTTGAGTGTTTAAAGGTTTCTCTAAAGTTTGAGAAGCTTCATTTTTTCTAGGTTGAAGACTTTGTGCCCAATGGATATGCAAAAGGCAACTGGTCTATTATTGTTTAATAGGCAAACACCCCTGAGAGGTCGCCAAAAAATGTTACCAATTTTCACTATGCTTGTTCTAATTGGCAGGGCTATTATCAACCCTTATTTTCTGGTGAAAGAAGTTCATTTTTTATTCATTAATTTGCCTGTTATAATCAATTGCATTCACTTATCAAATTGTTTTCTCATTTTTAAATTTGCCTGCACATTTCTAGTTCTTGGAGAGAATTTAGAAATTTAAGTTTTGTTATTCTAAACTATCAAAAAACTCAAATTTTGGAAAAGTACAAGTTCTTAAGTTCATACAAAAAGGAAATCTTTTTTTATTTTAAATAACAGAAGTACAATAATTAAAGTGGTCCACACAAGAAGTGGTTTCTCTAAAAACTATATGCTGAAAATGCATTTTAAGATAAATAAGAGCTCTTCTATCAATAAAGAGAGATATAAGTATGAAAATGCATTCATCATGCAACCACACAACCCATGGTTTAGGCTAATGCAAGTATGCATTTGATTTTTAAATATAGAAATAAAATCTTAATTACACCTTCATAAAGGAAAATAAGTGAGCAATAGAAGGATAGGGTTAGGTCCCCATTGCCTGGTATTTTCATTGAGGTTTGATTTTTGTTGTGTCCTTGAGTCCGCATCCGAGGTTTTCTTGCAAAGAGAGAGAAGAATGGGGGTCAATTCATTCAAACTGAGCAATGGAAGAGTTAGACCTATAATTCTATCATTCTACTTCCATACATTTATAAAGATGCAAAAACAAGATGCATAAAAGGAGTTGCTAAAAATAATGACCATAACACTTGAACTACTTTGTTTTGTTAACATGTTTGCATTATGTGCAGATACATGTATGAAGATTTTAGGTTGTTGAAGGATCATGCATAAATTACAAACATGAAGCTTTTCAACTGAATCATGTAGAGGCAAATATTTTGGGGAGACTATTGAGGGGACATACATAAGTTACATCTATGGGACCTTCTAGTTGAACCAAAGTAGTTGATTGAAGACACTAAGGAGACCATAGAAGGGACATGCATAAGTTACAAGCATGAAACCTTCTAATCAAATCAAGAAGGGATGAAGACCGAAGGTTTGAGGAGATTGTTAAAGGGTCATGTTACCATATTTTCATGTTCATTCAATTGGTAACCTATTTACTAGATGAAAGAAAAGAGAGATCTACATCTAAGGATTACATTTTTATATGTTGAATCATAACTGTCTAAACATGAAAAGCTTGTATGTATTGTAGGAAAGAGTGAAAAGTAAATCATCTGGGCTCACACAGGCTGTGAGCATAGCCACATAATAGAAAGATATGGATAAATATAGACATACATAAGTAAATGAATATAAGAACTAGGGTACCAGACATTGCCTAAAGAGATGATGGAATGTTGACTCGAGTGTGAGTCTAGTGTGCTCCTATTTGATCCAAAACCTGCAAGGAAGAAATAGATGGGGTTAGATCCAAGGGATCTAAGCAATGCATGAAATCCTATTCCCTATCCACATTTATAGTTATGCATGTGCATAATCAGCCATACATCTCTAAAATGGAACCATGTTACAAGACATGTGCACTCAGAAGGATGCTATAGGAAGAAGAAGATACCATGTTTTCACTAATTTGTTTGTTCCATGTGCATGCACAAAAGCAGCTGTGAGATTTTTGCTTACCCTTACTCAGATAATAGAAGTACTGAGAGGATGGCCTTTCCAAAAATTCATCCTCAAAGTACAGCTATTGTCTAGACAATAGCAGTAATAAGGTGTTGAAATATAATGAATGATGTTGCCCTGTAATGTGGGCACTGTCAGGAGGCCCTCAAAGCCCCTTGAAAAAACCCACATCACAGGCCAAGAGCACCCATGATCAAGTGCCAAGCCCTCCTAGTACACCACATTGAAGCTATGAGGGTCATCATAAGCTCCATTTCCACTGAGTTTCTGCTTATCCCCACAACCCCAAAGAGGAGCACTAATTGAAGAAGAGAGAAGCAGTCAGTAAAGCAACAGTAACCATGAAACATTTAGGGTCCATGAAGGCATAATGGTATAGAGAGCTCTGCAATAAATGTAATTGCATCGCAAATTGGGCTCCCCAAGGGGCAGCTTCCTAAGCCACCTTTGGGGAACACCAATTTGCAACACAAGGACACTTATGAGCTTCACATCTTCAAATAGGCACAAAGTATTTCAAATATAGATAGCATGGGAAAACCACCAAGCATGAAAGGTCAACATCAAAGGGCACAAGGATTCACTATGTATAAAAGGCCACCATGTATAAAATGATGGTGCATCAATGACATTCAAGTAC
Organism: Chamaecyparis obtusa; assembly: GCA_027943335.1. Classification (NCBI taxonomy): domain Eukaryota; kingdom Viridiplantae; phylum Streptophyta; class Pinopsida; order Cupressales; family Cupressaceae; genus Chamaecyparis; species Chamaecyparis obtusa. The sequence goes on along the minus strand of BSBK01001245.1, from coordinate 1,031,395 downwards.
TAATACAAAGAATGGAGCAGTCAGAATGAGAATGGATCAACAACAAATAGGTGACTACCTCTTAGAGCTACTCTATCAAGTGGAACCATGGAAAACATCAATCAAATGAGCATGTGTATATCATAATGGTGTCTCCATACAACTATGAGCATGATCAGTGAGTAGGACAAATGAGCATTAGGTGAATCACTGTTATGGCTTACACCAACCAAACAATACAACAACAACATCAAATGTTGTTGTTCCATTTGATGTTGTTGTGGCACCATTTTCAAATGGAGCATATGCAGCAATGATCCAAATCATGTCATAAGACAATGGCGCCCCAATATAAAATGATGCAATCATGATCAATCATCCATGAAGCATGCAATAAATCCTACAAGTGGTCATCCAGGAAGAACATGAGCAAGAGATGCAATGATGGGTCATCTACATCAACTGATGAAGATAGCCTCACCATAAATGAAATGCAAAGGACAAAAGGCATCCATGGGATTCATAAAAAAGTAACATCTCAGTAAGTACAAAACTATGGTTATGTAAGTACACAAAAAATTGCATCCTAATTTACTTCAAGCATTACCACAGTACCATCATGATACAAATCTAATGAAGCAATGTGGTACACCTCCGAAAAGGGACTCATTACATATAATATTGCCTTGAAACAGTTACATAAGAACATCATAATGAGATGTCATTCAAGCACATCCTCAAGGATGTATTTCAAGCAATAAAGCATCAATAAGCATGACATCAATTGTATGTAAGTACAAGTTACATCTTAACAACAATGGTAATAGCTCATAGGCTGTGAATCAAGAAAGGAATAACAATGATGAATAAAGCACCAGATCAAGTGGTGATAACAATGCCCTATCTCCATGCAGTAAGAAGTGCACATCCAAATGAATGACAACAATAATAGCCCACGGGCTGTCAAGTCCTTCATTGGGATAGAAACAATATAAGTCATGATGTCAAATGAAATGATAAACAATGATGCCTGAGCTACATCATGATGCCATAGATACAATGGAGAGAAGGAAATAGTCACAGGCTTGTAGCCTTCACAACAAACATACCATCAAAGTGAAGCAACAATAAATAAAGATTAAATCATGATGCCTGGGCTTCAAAGTATATTGTTGTACCATATAGAGTATCAATGCAATAAAAATAAGCTAAATCATGATACCCTAGTTTAAACATGGGTTGTGAAACAATAGCATAGAACAATAACAAATGGAGCATCAGTAATTCTATAGAATCTTAGCATGGATTGTGCAATTTCAAAAGAAGTGAGCTTCAAACAATGATGCAACAAATCAATAATGCCCACGACCTCATCCAATGACCAAACATCATACAACAAATCCATGATGCAAGGGATTTTAAAATATATCACTGTGCAATAGAACAAGTGACACTTGAAATCATGATGCCCTAACATTAACATGAGCTTTCAAATACTCAAAGCAGTGAACATCATGTATAGATACAATGACATAGATCATCATGTTATAACACCAACTCAAGCAATGATGTAGTAAACATAGTGATCAAGAAATGACACAGTAAGCAATGATGCCTTAGTAATACATAGGCCTTCAAAGTCTCAAAATAATTGAAATAACAATAGTGAACCTCTTAATATCATGCAATCAATCAAATGGAATCAAGCAATGATGAAGAAATAGTCACAGGCCCACGGCCTTGAGCAATCATTGTATAGTCAACAATCATCAATTATGTCAAATAATGATTCCCTATCTTGATAAAACAGTCATGCAATGAATCATGAACAAGTAAACAGTAAATCATTGATGCCTTAGATATTTTAACATCAAGCAATGATGGTTCGAGCCCCATGAAGCAAATGAAATGATCAAAGAACCAAATAATCACCTATACACTTGCCATCGTCAGAGATCCATCCACAAAGCTCGGTCCAATAGAGGAAACATTCCAAATGCAGTAGTAGTGGTGGCATGATCTAATCCGGGCCCTCTTTGAAACCAAAATAGCATGAAATGAAGGAGTCCAAGCTCATAGCTTCGAGCTTATTTAGGGTTTTACCATAAATTTGTAAATTCCAAACCTTTCTTAAGTATAGGGATGAAAGGAAGGTAAAACCTTTTCCTTAATATTAATGCTAAATCATTTTAAGTGAGGATAAAATAACAAAAACCCAACCCCATAGACCCTAGTTAAAATTTGTTAAGGGGTAGTAATTAAAATGTAAAATCATTTCTTACATTATTGTTAAGATATTAGACAAATGATGTTTTTATAAATCATTTTGTCAAATATCATTTATTAAGCATGATTGGGGGAGGGGTAGGTTAGATTGGATTTGATAGAGTGTGGTTTTAATATTCTAAGATCTTCATCTTCTCACCTACCCCTACAAATCCGGGATTCTTGTATTTGAGTGGCATCTATGTACCTACCCAAGATTTTGTCAGTCTTTTTAGAGATTCCCCTTCATACCAGTCCCAGATTTGGTGGAATTAGACATGGTGAATTTCCAAAATTTTGGGATTTGCATATTTTGAGGTTTCACCTATTTATACCTCTCACTTTTGTGATTGTGGCAATTCTTGCATTCTATCTCACTTGGAGATTTGAATGTTTGTAGCTCTTAGAGATACAGATTGCACTTAGCCTCCTTTTCACCGAATATAAAGCAGTAGTCCTTCTTGTCCTTATCCATTTTATGAGTTTTCTATTGAAATTCATGTCAAGGTTATTGTGATTCTGTTATATCCTTTATTTTTCATGTTTGTTCAAATTGAGTATTTAGAGAAGTGTTTTGTTATTTTCAGTCCTAATTTGTGTACATTTGAATTTTAAGTTTTGGAAGTCCTTTCCCTTCCTTTTACCCATGTACCTCTTTATTTCAAGGAATATAAAAGCAATAGGGTCAAGTTGTGAGTTACAAAGTATTTTCAAGTGTTGTTGTGAGCATTTCTTCAATCTGTGGATCTTTAAAAATTGGTGAATCACCTAGTTTTCCCTTTCAATTATTTCAATTCACGCACTCTCTTCCCTTTTCCTCTAAAAGTTAGTTTAAGTTTTGAGGTGATTCAAGGGGAAGCTGGCCCCTAATCCCGAGGTTTACTTTCTCATAGGTCACCCCCAACCTGAAAGTATTCCCATGTTTCATGGGATTGCTAGGTTTCATACTTAGCTTCCACAGGTGCAATCCTAAGTGACAACAATTTTTGGCATGCCCGGTGGGACAAAGACTCTTTAAACCATAATTTTGAGATAGTTCCATATGAGTTATTGTTTGGTATGAGCACTGACTATGTTTTTATATCATACCTGGCGAATCTAATCTTGTTTCATGCAGATCAACCTTTAATCTTATGAGTGGGATTCCAACCAAGAAGAGAAAGAATCCTTTTATATATATAAAGCTACCTCCATCTAAGAAGAGGACCAAGGTAGACCAATCTAGTGTATCTCAACTTGCTAGTTCCAGTCCTATTCCTGCAAGTTCTACCATTATCCCACCAATCTCACCTATTCAAGCAACACCAAAAGTTCAAGTTCCCTTAAATCCACCAATGGATAGGAACTACCCTTTTGTGGCCTTTAACCAAGGTAGCCCCTTGAATTTACAACAACACAATGACATACCTATATCATCTCTTAAAATCTTACCCATCTTCACAAGGGAAGATCAAACCTTGACCATTGAACACATAAGAGATGTTGCATCCCTTTGTGCTCTCCACAATATAACCAATGACAATGTGGCTGTGAGGTTGTTAGCAACATCACTTAAGAGTAAGGCTTTTCAATGGTTCAGGGGTTTAGTAGTTAATTCTATTGCAACCTGGAATGAGCTAGGTGAAGCCTTCACTAATCAGTTTGAAGATAAGTCTGACCACCTATCTTTGGTTGAGCACTTAACTACTATAAAGGGAGAACCTTATGAGCACATGATGGATTTCAATTTTAGGTTCCAAAGGACATGGAACATGATCCCGACAATGGTTATGCCTTCAAGCCAACATGCTTTCCTGTATTACTTGAGGGCACTCAATAGTGATATTTATGTCATGATCTAGTCTATGGGAGGGAACAACTTACCGACAACCTTTGATATTGCCATAAGGACTGAGAATAGTCTCATGCAAGTTGGGAAAATAGCCCCAAGGCCTCCAATGCCTATCTTTCCAGAATTGCAACCTGTCCCCAAAGTAATTCTAGCTTTAGCATCCATTCCACCTGTCCCAACTCCTTCCCAACAAGCTGCTAGTCCATCTATAGATCCGTCCCAAGAGTTGAAGGACATTAAAAAGACCTTACAAATTTTTACTAATGAGCTTGTTAACCTCAAAAGGAAGCAGTTAGAGCCTTACCAAAAACCTTACCAAGCTCCTTATAAGGCTCACTACCAAAAAATAGGCTGCCTTATCAATTAGGTCAGCAAGAAAAAGCAAGCAATTATAACCAAAGAGCCAGACAACCCTATAATCCTAACATTCCTAGTACTCCTAGGGAGCTTGTTCTTGTACTACATAACAATATGGCACAAGAATATCAATGGTGTTGCCCATGCAACTGACAACATGTTCAAGGAATCTGTCCCAATGGGTTTGACCAAGCTCTCATGGTGCATAACAATGTTATGGCTCCGCAAGAGATGCTATAGGAGTCTGATATTTAGCAAAGTCAACCGACTGCCTCAAGTGAGCTCAATACACCAGAGGTGGCTCTCATTAATTTCCAGGAAGAATTATGTGGGGTTAAATTTTCCCTCAATGACAATCATAATTATGTTCTAGTTTTAGCCAAAACAAGATCCAAGAAGAAGGCCCTAGCTGTAGAGAAACCAACTTCTATCAGTCAGCAGACTTCAGTTGCACTTTCACAACCCAAGGATGTTCAAGCTTTGCCTCAAAGGCAACCTAAAGAGGTCAACAAGCCTGTCAAGGCAGCAACACAACTCGCATCAACACAATGAGAGGTTGCTATAGGAAAGGGGCAACCAAAGGTAAGCTTGGGTTCCTTCAATATTATAGAGAAAATGAAGAAAACTTCTATAAGTGTTCCCATGCTAGATACTTTAGCCATTCCTAGACAAAAGGAAATAATGCTTGATGCTTTATCTACAATTTCATTGAATGATAAGGATGCTTCAGAACAACCTAGGGTTTTATTGGCTGAGGTGTGTCAAAAGGATAAGCAAAATGAAGAGGACAGCTTGCAGCCCACCAATAACCAACAGGCTCCACATGCCAAGCCTCCTCCCTTTTATGTCACTCTTATCATTGGAAATTTTTTGGTGCATAATTGTATGATTGACTCGGGAGAAAGTAGTTTAGTCATATCTAAGCAGTTAGCTGACACCTTAGGGTTGCCTTATGAGCCTCTAGATAGACCTGTTGTCCAATTAGATGGATCATCGGTCAGTACAGTTGGAGTGATTAAGGACCTAAGCCTCACCTTACATGAATGTCCTAATTTCTCAATCCCTCAAGATGTCTATGTTATTGACCTACCACCCTACTTTTCTATTTGCCTCAACAGAGACTTTACCACTAGGTTGGGTGGATATCTTTCAGTAGATTGGTCTCATTTGTATTTTAGGACCAAGTATGGTACAAGGGTTAGAATTAAATCAAAAGCCTTTTCAAAAGACCATGTGGAACCCTATACACCTAGTCTCATCAATGCCAATCTGATGTTCCATAAACAAGAACTTGTTGATTCAGAACAAAAGACCACTATTGAGAATATTCTAGATATTACCTTGGATGAGTGGGCAGAAGAGAACCTAGATGATGATCCCTTTAGAAATATGGAGGTGTCTGGCATAGGAATGTATATCATTCATGAACAAGATGCACTGATCCCAAATTTGATGAAGAAAAAGGATATGAATCTAGAACAACAAAAGAATGATCAATGACAGTTGTACTTTGATGGTGCCAGAAGAAAAAATGGTGCAAGAGGAGGGGCTATTTTGATTTCACCAGAAAAGAAAAGGTATTACTCTGGTGTACACTTTTCCTTTAGTTGCACTAATAATACAACATAATATGAGGCTTTAATTCATGGTTTACAATGGGCCAGAAAGAAAGGCATAAAGTGTTTGCAAGTTTTAGATGACAATGAGCTGATAGTTAATTAGATTCATGGTACTAACCTCACCAAAAATGATGTGCTCAAGATGTATAAGCACATAGTTGGGGATTTGATTGAAGGATTTGATGCTTTTAATCTAATCTTTGTTCCAAGAAATTAGAATAAGCAAGCAGACAAGTTGGCTACTATGGGAGCTGAATATGACATTCGTAAAGAGGTCAAGAGCACTAAAGTGCATTATGTGAGGGTCCTTGTAAGACCTTCAGTCCCAATAAATCAGGTAAGCTGGCAAGTCTTTGAAAGTGATGAACAAATATCAAATTTTTTGATAGAAGAGGCTGGATTTTCTAATGCTAATCAGAGTAGGCATGCTCATCAATACAATGGTCAAATGTTACAATTGAAAACTAATAAGTTACCCAAGGGATTAGTCACCCGTGGGTCTATTTTTATAAAGTTTGGGCGAAATGGCCACTCCATTTGGTACTACTTATTCGCCAAATTCCAAATTGCCGACGTGAAATATTGGCCACTAAAGGTTTCTTTGGCATTCTCCAAGGATGACTTTGATATGTTGGAAGATGCCTTGAATGATTTCTTATAGGTATCACTTCCTAAATGAGAATCTACAAAGGGTCTCCCATACTCGAATCCTCCCTCTATGAAGGCTAAAAAGTCAGTGAATATCATTGTTGTCTTTGTGGCTCCTTCAAAGCCTAATAGATTTGTCATTTGCATGACTAACTCTATCCCTTCTCCTAAAAAGGTTAGACTCATCTATGGTAAAATATTTGGTAATGATTCTCCTAACTATTTACTAAGTTTACTTGATTAAGAAACCATTCTTATAATTTTGTTTCTCATACATATAATAAATATAAGGAATAAAGATAATATCAACCAGCCTAATGCAATTCTACCACTCCCCCAGCCAAATCTTCCATAAGCACCTAAGCTTATGTCCAAACAATAAGTGAATATGATCTTATCAAGAAACTCCAAGTTACTTTAACTAAGATCTCACTTTGCAATTTGCTTCAAATGGTCTTGATTTACCAAGGTATGCTTCAAGAAGCTCTCCAAAAGATCTTGTTAACTTATTTTACAAGGTTGGTAGATGTGAAAGCATTGATGGACCATACTTTCCATTCTCCCACATGTCCTTTCAGGTGTTGAGACAAGAAATGCCTTTATGGAAAATCTTCCTCTCAACCCCAATGAATTCTCATCCACTCTAAGGTTGACATTTGTCAACCTCCCATAGAGTGTGGGAACTCTAACCATTAGCCACCCTTGATAATCTCACACTCCATCCTAGTCATCCATTTAAATTATTCAACACAACCAAAACTCTTGACATACCATTTGCATTACACAACTTTGAACTTTTGCAATTTTCATCGTAGAGCACTTCTTGAGCAATTATTTGAGCTTTGATCACCATATCCTTGCAAGCTTGAGAAACTATCGAGAATCTACATACCATTATGCCATCAAACTCGTGAGGACACAAATAACATTAATCTTGGGCATATTTATCATTACATCAAGGGGGTTGTTGGTTTGCTACTTTGGTTGCATTTCTTGTTGTTTTTAGCTTTCTTTTGTCTAATCTTGTGTGTTTCTTTGAATTTATTGTTTGAGTGTTTTTACTAGTTATTCTTCTTAGAACCTCATTTTCCTTGCACACATTGATATATGGAGAGAATGAATTATGTTTAAGATTAGATTGAAGCTTTCACAAATCTCCATTAAGATTGTCAAACATTGTAATATTTTGCACGGTTGTTTTGTTGCTATGTTGGGCATTCAAAATATTGTTTTGGAGTTTTAAATCATTGTTGGGTTTTTAAAACCTTCTATTAGGCATTCATGCTAGAAGATTAATATTTCTTTCTTGTTTGACAACAAACTTAAAAATTTTAAGATGTTTTGGAAATTAATTGTGAAGGATAATGAAACTCAAAAATCTTTTGACAATGCTACAAGTATTTAATGAATAATTTGATACAAAAAAACATAGTACACAAATAGTAGCATGAAAATTATATCCTTTTCTTTGAAGTAAAATGAAGATTAAGTAAATTTTATTAAGCATATTATTTTTAGTTATTTTTATTTGCAGATTTTGAAAGTGACAAGGTTGTATTTTGGAGTTATAAGGTATGAAAAGGTTTCAAAATATTCGATGGAATTATTTTTCATACATAGAATTAATTAAAAAAAATTAAATTATAAGAAATAATGTTTGATACTCTAATGATGATACATGGTTATATGTAGCATTAGTTTTTTAATTTTATTTTTAAAGGCATATAGTATATTGTAAAATATCATTTTTCAATGGAAATTGGCATCTAATGTTTATTTATGGTTTTTTAAATTTTTCTTTGCATATTATTCTCAAAATTTTGAATACCTTGTAGAACATGTGTGCTTAATTACCTTTTATTTTATGTTCATTGTCACACACAATATGAAAAGAGAAAAAGCTTAGAAAAGGTTATGAAGAAGATATCAAAGACAATGGAGAAAAAATATCAAGTTTAAAGGCTAAGCACAAATTTCAAATCAAAGATTGGAGATTTTTTATCATCTTGAACTAGCTTCTTACTACAAATGATAATTTGCATGAGAAGCACTAGCTTCAAGTTGAGTTTCTTCATGGGCAAAGGAGGCTTGACAATTCTTGGTAGTACTTTTGGATAGTGTAATCTATAAAATAGGGTGAGATTAGTGTATCTACATTGGCTTATATTCTTTTTTATACCAAAGGAGGGATAAATTAAGAAGAATGTGAATTTTGGAGGAGAGTTTCTCTCTAATATGTAGGAAATTGATGGATTTTGACACTGAAAGGAGTGATGTACTCTCATAGGATAATTGTTCTCTCATTGTGCATGGAGGATCAGATAACATTCTCTCATGTGGTACAAAGGACTTGCAAGTCTAGCAGTCAAAACATCCAGAAATGGCTTTAGTTTAGTGTGTCTTGGGTGAGTGAAGAGATTTTATAGAGGTGTTTCATTAAGTTTCCAAATGTACCACTATATTAATACATGCAACGTTCCATCCTTTGTTCAAATTTATGTAATAAAGAACAATATTAAAATTATAATTACATGTTTAGTATAGAAAACAATAAATAAATGTTACTTTAACAAATAAATATATTATCAATTTTGACGACTCATCTTTAGGGAACTTGGATTGGGCGAGCAAGGGTGGTCTTATTAGAGATAGGCATGGAAAAGTCTTACTAGCCTACATAGTTAACTTGGGGTCTTAAACTACCCATGTGTCTAAAGTTGCGGCAACATCCCATGGTATTGAGCTTGTTGTTAACCATTGTTATAATAGGAATATCATTGAGGGGGATGCCCTTAGTGTAATCATGATGCTGACAGGAGCTATTAAACCAAAGATAAGAAATGAGGTAACACATTGGATAGTGTCAGATGCCAACACATGTATTGTGAAGGCAATAGGGCTGTAGAAAAGTTGGCGACCATGGGCAGGTTTATGGATTCAATTCATTTTTGGTTTGTTGCCAAAAATTTGCCTCAACAGGCACATGAGGAGATTGAATAAGATATCGCCACTCTTGGCAACAAACACATTCCCCATAAGGAATTAATAATGATGGAAAATAATTATTATCTGATGGTTGTGAGATTTTTTGAGATTATTCTTCTAGGCAAGTCGTAATCTCTATTAGTGTTTCGTCTACCACTATTGTCTGCTCTTTGATGAAAATAAATGAAACCATGTGAGGATACCTTATTCAGACATAACCAAATTGTGATAAGTTCAAGAAAAACAACATCCTTTGGCCTATTTTGTAGGTTGGTCATGTGGATAAGTATATTGAGGGTGTGAAGGCTTTCGAACCAAAGCTCTTTGAGAAATTTGTCAAGTATTGGGACCAAGGGAAGGTAAATATTGGTGGAGTTGGTCTCATTGGAATCAATTGTGACTGCTAGTGTTAGGTTGTAGAAGGAAAACCCATTCCTGGAAACTCTAATGACCATTACAAATAGGACCTCAAAAAACTCCTTAGACCAGGCTAAAATATTCCTCATCTGCAAAATGGTTTCAACCACGAAGAACTTCCTACTGAATGGAAAGATGTGGAATTGGTGTTTATCAAATTTATCATCCTCGAGGATAGGTTCAAACGATTCCACTCTCATCTTTTCCCTATGTTAAATCATTTTTGTCATAATATTAAACTCAATATTCCTTTTTGAATTCTCTCATCCCTATCTTAGTTTTTCATGAAATCCAAAAGTAATGCCCCCCCTCTTCATCAAGGTCTAATCCTCCATTTATATAATTTCCATCTAGCTCTGACCTCAAAGGTACACCTAAGAAACCCTAGTTTGATTATGGAGTTAAATAACTATGTGGATAGTAATATGGCTTCCTCATCTATTGTAGTTTATTTGCCTCCTAATTCAATTAAGGTTAATCCCCTAAGGAAAGCCAAGCTTAAAGCCTTAGGAAAAGATAAAGAGTTGGGAAAAAGGTGTTTCTGAGGATTCTTCTTCCTCCTGGTCCACTGGATCAGAGTGGACCCTAGATAATACCCCAATCAAACCTCCCAACTAGGCCCACAATACCCATCCCCTATTTTTGTTCCTCAAATGTACTCGGATGACCCCAAGATGCCTCAAAATGTTTCCCCTCCCTATTCTCATGTTTTCACACCCACTAATGAGCTACTGGATTATTCTAGAATGGTGAATAAGGAGGACAAGTTATGCATCCTTCACAATTGCCAAAATGCCTTTATCAAGTGGATTATTACGCAACTTCACACCCCTAGGAAAAAGATAAACAAGATGGAAGATGTTGCGGAGGCTGCACCCAAAGTGGGATAATGGTCCCACACCAAGGTAGATGATAGTGTTTGGGTGTAAGAACACCCCCTATTCTTAGACTAATTTTTTTTCTTCCTTCCTAACTGTAATTTTGTCAAACAATTGGCTAGCAAGCTAATTACTGATTTTACGAGATTGTCTAAACTTTCGATTAGATTGACATTGCATTTCTTATGAAGGTATAATAAGTATCGACAAATCACCAAGTAGATATGAGTATTTAACAGACTACAGTCTATACTCTTAGTTTAAATCAATTTTATTTATCAATGATAAAATACAAGCTACAACAACAAAGAACAACTGTACTATTGTCCCAAAAAATTAGCATATACCATCTCATTTACAAACTGGAAACAATATCCCATTCTATAGAAATATGCTAAAACCTAATAACGAAACCTAGAGTATCATAAGAGAAGATACATACATGAATATTTTTGATTGAAGACATCAATAATTATATTAATGATCTTGCATACCACTATTCTTTCTTACATACATAAATGCAAATTCAGATTCGCACTAAAAGTCGTTATTGATCCTCCAACCCTAGTCACAACTACTTTAGAAATATTTGAGCTTTGTACAACACTTCTGGATCTTAGTATGACATTATAACAACGATATGAATGATTGTAGGTTTCCTTAGTCAATTTGTAGACCAAATACTTGTTATTATAGCTGATAGAAACACCAAGTGGCATCTCAAATGATGGTTGTTGACTAGTATAGCTTTGTTGTAGCACCTCTTAATCTATACAACCCCTCTGCGACAACTCTAGCACTAATCCTCAAGTTTGATTCTCTTGGCGACTTTCAAACACACACAAAATGGAAGTAACAAGTAGCACAATAATCAAATTTTTCTTAAGCTCCATAATCCTTTTGACTGTATTTTCCAACAATGAGAAGAATGTTAGCATAGAGGGATTTCGTCATCCAAGCTCGAAAGAGAAAATCTCCACAGTTTATCAATTTTCATATATTATCCATGTATGCTGAAAGAGAGCTCTTCAATCTCTTTGATAACACTTTCTAAGATCTCAACTACTCACCTTGACAATGTGGGATAAAGAAAATCAACTTTTTGCCCTTTTCTTATAATTTTGGAATTTTTTCTTTTTCGTCCCTATTTTCTCACGTTTGCATTTTTGCCCCTATTTAATTGTCATTATTTTTTCTTTAATATTTCTCATACCATTTAACATCATTTTCCTTCAATTTAAGTCCCCAAACACTTTTTTATGTCTCCAATGTATTATAAAATAAAGGGGTCATTTAATTTAACTATTTCTCACAAACTATAGACAATGCATAAATAAAGTTAAATACTTCAACTTAACTTTATAAAATAACTTTTAACACACAATAAATCATATCAATGATAATAAAACTTCTTATCGATTTTAAACAATTACCATCGACATGTCACTGCTATTAGATGTCTAGTCATGCCCAGAATGACTTACTATAAATAGTAAGTGTGCCCAAAACTACCACAAATCACCTCAAAATGATTTGAAACCAAAACTACCAAGGCCAAATGGTCTCTAAGTCCCTTTTATGTCTTGGTTATCCTACGACACTATAGAGAAATAGACTAATGAAAAACTCATACAACTTGTGCTAGAAAAGGGACATTACAGTTCACCCTTCCTAGAGATTGCTTGTCCTCAAGCAATGTCAATGCAATTCAGAATCAACTAACTAATCCATACTAAAACCAAGAATGATCCCAAGGTCCCAAGTCAACTTAGGGAAATTGCAACACCATCTATTGCAAAAATTGTCTTGCAAGGTGCCCAAACCAAATACATCATGCCAATCTCCAACAAGAAGAGCAATCAAGCACTACATAAACTCAATCATCTCCTTAGGAAAATGATCCTCAAAAGGACCAAATTGAAAACCCATAGGAGTGAATTTTGGAATTTCATCATAGGCTATCACATTCTTATCAACTATTGAGAAGCTAATCAAACTAATCTCAAGGTTCCAAATCAAACTTAGAACATAACCACCACACTAACACTATGCTACTCTGATCATAACTAATAAACCATATACTCAAGTTGCACTCTCTTCTCCTATAACCCCATAAAGAGAATATCATATCAAAGCCAAAATTGAAATCCATGAGAGAGCTAAAATCATTTCCATGGCGTATAACCCATCATGGAAGCTCAGAAAAGATCACATCAACAAACCCACAACCAATCATGATTCCGAGCAATAGAAAAAACACCTTTCTCACCCACCATAAAAAATAAACCCAAGCACCACTCTTCATGACATTTCAAAAATGAAGAAGATTAATCATCATCACCACTTTATAGATTGCCAACCAAAGAATGCCTCTAACTGAAATCATGTCACCAACACTTAATCTCCAAGTGTTAAGGGAACAAAACTCGAGTATACCAATATACCAAACTCACTACACTCAACCAATCATCATTTCGAAGCATGTGTATAAAATTATGAAGTGATTGTAGTGACCTGAAATCTCCCAAGTGGAATTAGAGAATAATTGAACTATACCTTGAGGAACTCCCACAATTGGTTGCACTAAAATCTGCAAGTGTTCAAAATCAAACTGCCCCAAGATTGAGGTTAGCATAAACAATGTGAAAAAGCTAGGATGATAGTAAACAATCTAAAATATCACTGGATACATAGAACTCATGAAGATGTGAGTAACTAAAAACCCATCTCCTATGATCATATCTCCTCTACCATCAATCCTCGATGAAGAATTGCTCATTTGTTGGACTAAATAAATCATCCAACTCATTTGCAAATCAAATTTTGAACTCATACATAATATGATCAAAGAGTGGATAACAGTGCTAACATTCATTATTACAACTCCAAAGCCCTCTGAAAGATGAACCATATCATAAAGAAGTTTATTGTCCTGGACCAACTCCAAAGGTAAAATATTGAAGCTTACAACACAAACCTTCATAGGGTGAGCTCCATGAGTTTGGAGGATTTGAAATAAATAATTAGTATTGTAAATGATTGAAATAGGGGAAGTACAATCTGATTTAAGTACTATACAAAGAGTACATGAATAATACCAATGAATTCTCCAAGTATAAGCATGAAAATTGAGCATTGCAATACTAAAAAATAACTTGGAAGTGGCTAGAAAAAAACTCTAAGCAATCTGCAACTGAAAATATTTACTTCCTTGATAAAAACAATTGTACCAACTCCCCTGAATAAGAGAAAACCATAAAGTGAAGTGACTGATCTGCAAGCAAAAAGCAAGCTCAAAATTGAAATCCCGATCCATTCTTTGCCAAGTAACTGTTACAACTAGTGATTGTTGTTGCACTAAAAGATCGACCTGTTAATGCTTGATACAACCAATAGACTTACAAAATACACATGAGGCTATTAAACCATGTTGCAAATCGCCACTCCGCTGAACAAACAAGGAGACCACAGGTGCAATTAGTCTTTCTCACCATTGTAATGATCCCCTCTACCATTGACACCACTTGTTTCAACTAGCGATTGTCGTTGCACTAAAAGATCAACCTGTTGATGCCCAATACAACCACTAGACTTATAGAAGACATAGGAGGCTATTAAACCATGTCACGAACCACCACCACGTTGAACAACCAAGGAGACCAAGGACACAATCAATCTTTCTCACCATTGTAACAGTAACACTCCCAAGATTGACCATTCCTTCAATGCTCCAATCCTTAAAATCTCTCTCCAATCCAATTGTAAATGAACCAATGGAATGAGATGGTTGGTAAGAAAATGAACAACACTATCAATTCTGAAATTTAGATCACCCCTCCTCCAAAAATCACTCCAACCATCCCCAACTACATATCCAAGGCATGCATTCTAACTCATCAACTCAAATAAAGTATGAAAAAACCCATTTGTTGGCCAATCCCAAAACTCAAGACAAAACCTCATGTTAAATTGAGGCAACTCAAAATGAATGCCAACAAGGAAATAACTCTCATCTGAAATCATTAATTTGCATACCCAATTCATCCTCCAATTCCTCATGTAGTAAGGAATAATGATGCCTCCTAGTGTCATATCACTCCAACTACAATCTTCATTTGTCTCCTTATTTGCACATTTCATATCTCAGTGTGTCCCAAGAGGATACCCAATCACCTCATAAAGAGAACTTAAAACATTAGCAAGTTGAAAATCATGCTCCAACTCAAGTTTTGAATTTTCTCCTGGATCCCATACCTTACTATTTTCACCAAGTGTAGCACTACAACCAAGAGTTATTCCATCATCCAACTCATAAAGTGGATTGTCATATGTCTTCTCTACATTTGACCCAAACAATAGGTTACATTGAACACCGCGATTTGATTCTTCCAATCATGTCTATGCAAATCAACAAATTTGCTGCTATGATGAATATCAAAATTAGAACTGTTATACCTTCCATCAACAACTCCAAGGCTGTCCCAAGTCTATCATGCATCCTCATTATCATTTTCAACAATATATTGTGGATCCAAATCATCCAAGTTCCTAAACTTCTTCTCAAAGTCAGCCTTGTGCAAAGATAACTAAGATTTTGTTTCAAGATCTTCATCACAATCATCAATACTATCCTCCATTCTTGCATTATGGTTATCATCACAATCAAAATGAAATTCATCTTGTGTAGGGTCTCCATCATACTTAGGTATCAACACACCTAGATCCCATGTGTCAAAAGGTTGAGTGCTTTGTTAAAAAATAAAGTGCATGTGATCCTTGTAATTGGTTATCTCTATGAGAAAGTCACTCCCAGACTCACTAGTATTGATGTCTTCATAAACACTCCTCTCCAAAGGGTGTGCACGATCATCTAACCTATATCTATTTGAACCATCACCATTAGAATTGATCGAAACCAATCTCAAAAATTTTGTTTTGTCTTTCCCTTCATGTACAAACTCATCAATAGTAGGTGCATGCATGACCAGAGGGTTTTTTTGAAAATTTGTAAAATGGTCTTTACGTATCAAGGCACTACGTCCATGTGAATGATCTACTATGAAATTCTTTTCATTTGATTGTTTCTCATTATTTCTTAGACTAGAAGAATCTTTTTCATTTACTCATACTTTCTTTTTAAAAATGTATCTTAACCACCTTGGATGCTCATGCAAGTACTTTAAACTTTCCCAACTCTCTCTATAATCTTGACAACTCTCACTTTGTCTTTGCTAACTTTGCTTCAATTATATCAACCCCATCTATTGAGCCATCATTTGAGTCAAAAGGTCCCACCCCTGGTTTTAGTGTTGAGCTCTTTTCTCCGCTTGTCAATGTGTCTCAATTAGTGCATCCAACAAGTTTAGAAATCTCTCTTCACTTGGATCCCTTCTTTCACCCATATTACCTAACATGTTCACCTGTGCCTAGGTGTCCTTTTGAAAGTCTTTGTTCTTTTGTCCTTGTATTAAGTAATGCTTTGTTTCTCCATGTATTATAATGATGTGATAATGGTGGTACAATCCAATCAGTCATATCTCTATCTAGTCATTTGGTACCCACAAGGATGGAAAGATACACAACTCTGATACTACTATAAGAGAACCCTCTGTTCTTAGACTATTTTTTTTTGTTTCCTTCCTTACTGTAATTTTGTTAAACAATTGGCTAGAAAGCTAATTACCAATTCTCTGAGATTGCTTAAACTTTCGATTGGATTGACATTGCATTGCTTATGAAGGTATAATAAATATCAACATATCACCAAGTAGATATGACAAATTATGTAACAAACTACAGTCTAGACTCTCAGTATAAATCAACTTTATTTATCAATCATAAAATGCAAGCTACAACAACAAAGAACAATTGTACCATTGTCTCAAAAATTTAGCATACACCATCTCATTTGCAAATTAAAGACAATATCCCATTCTATAACAATATGCTGAAATGTAATAATCAAACCTAGAGTATCATAAGAGCAAATACATACATGAATATTTTTTATTGAAGACATCATCAATTACATTAATGATCTTGCATACCACTTGTTAAAAACATAAATGCAGCTTTAGATTTGCACTAACAACTGTTATTGATCTTCCAACCCTAGTCACAACTACTTTATAACTATTTGATCTTTTTACAACACTTCCAAATCTCAATATAGTATTATAACACCAATGTGAATGATTGTAGATCGCCTCAACCAATTTGCAGACTAGATACTTGTTATTATACTAGATAGAAACCCCAAATGGCACCTCAATTGATGGTTATTGACTAGTATAGCTTTGTTGTAGCAACTCTTAATTAGTTTTGTACAACCCTTCTGTGACAACTCCAACACTAAACCTCAAGATCGATTCTCCTAGTGACTTTCAAACACACCAAAAATGGAAGAGCATGTAGCACAATGATCTAATTTGCCTTAAACTCCAAAATCCTTCTAACTATATCTTCCAATAGTGAGAAAAATGTCAGCATAGAGGGATTTTGTCCTCCAAGCCTGCAAGAGAAACTCTCCACAATTTACCAATTTTCATATATTATCCATGCATCTTGAAAGATAGCTCTTCAATCTCTTTTATAACACTTTCTAAGAGCTCAACCACTCACCTTGACAATGTGGGATAAACAAAATCACCTTTTTGCCCTTTCTTATAGTTTTGAGATTTTTTCTTTTTCACCCCTATTTTCAAGCGATTGCTTTTTCCCCCTATTTTATCGCGATTATTTTTTCCTTAATATTTCTCATACCATTTAACATGATTTTCATTCAACTTAAGTCCCCAATCACTTTTTTATGTCTCCAATGTATTATAAAATAAAGGGGACCATTTAATTTAAATATTTTCCACAAACTATAGACAATGCATAAATAAAGTTAAATAATTAAAATTAACTTTATAAAATAACTTTATTAACACACAATAAATCATATCAATAATAAATAAAACTTCTTGTTGATTTTTAAAAATTACCATCAACATGTCATTGCCACTGGATGTCCAGAAATGTCTAGAATGGCTTACTATAAATAGTATGGCCGAAACTACCATAGATCACCTCAGAATGAATTGCAACCAAAACTTCTTAGGCCAAATGGCCTTTAAGCCCCTTTTATGTCCTGGTTTCCCTATGGGACTACGGAGAAATAGGCTAATGATAAACTCATACTTGTGCTAGAAAGGGGACATTACATAAGGACGTGGCTGATGAACTAATGCAAAAAATGGATAATTGGGAAATTATGGAAGATCAAATTCATGAGTTGAAGGCTCAAATTCCCTCAGATGAAGATAAGTAAGAGATGCTTTAGCTCTAGCCAATGCCGGAGAAAACCAAGCCTAGGTCAACAAAAAGCTGATGAACGTGGTAAATTTCAGCAAGCAGATGATGGAGAAAATGACTTATTCTTTCAACACTTTACAAGAAATTGAAATCTAGGAAAGATAAACAAAGGAAGTGCTAAGAAAGTCTACAGGTTATTGCCTAGCTTGGTAAAGAAGGGGACTTCTTCTAATGTGGTTATGCATCCTCCCAGAAGGACTTCCTTCTTAGATACTCTCACAGAGCTCAATGAAGATTAGGAGATTAATGTCCCCTCTGTTTAGTTTCTAGTGTTGGTTCTAAACTCTAGTTGTTTAGTTTCTAGTTCTTATGTTGTAGCGTTTTGTAATTTTGTTGGTTGAATTCACTTCTCGTGAATTCCCTTCGTTTTGTCTTAAGACTTCATGTTGTTTCGATATGTTGGGTTCGGGCCATTTCCCGATTGATCTAATCAAAACAAATAAATACAATATAAATAAAGTCACCTTAATGACTTGTTAATATTTAATTATTAATGTTGATATATAATTAGGAATTAGTTGAGAGTTATTCTCATGGAATAATTTGGAAGTTTGTATATAAAAATGCAATACTTCATAAATATTTGTTTCACACTACATAATAGACAATGTAAAACAATGTTAATTTATCAATAATATATAGAATCTATTTTCAATTTCAATGGATCATCTAATTGAAAAAGGTGAAAAAAAATACTCAAATTTCTAAATAAACAATACTTCCTCCTTGGATTTGATAATAGACAAAACACCCTAAAAAAGTAAAACACTTCTTAGTCAAAACTGTAACACATTGTAGAGAAAGAAAATCACGTCTTCTCACTACCAAAAAAGAGATATTAGTCAAAACCGTAACACCTAGTAGGGAGAGAAAATCATGTCTTCTCACTACCCAAAAAAAATCATTGAAGTTTTCAAATAAACAATAATTCCTATTCAAAAAAGTAAAGTGCCACTTAGTCAAAACCATAACCTTTTTGGAGAAAGAAAATCATTTCTCACTGCCAAAAATATAGTAGTCTTAAATTCCTACTAGCCAAATAAAATACTAAGCAATGTCGACGATGTTGAAGATTGAGTCAAACAATGATGTCACCAATAATATGTAATTAATGTTCAACATTGAAAACTGCTCTTCAAGCTCATAGGTTATGATGGAAAATTTCAAATGACCTAATCATACTTTTGACATGTGTCCTATTAGGAAAGGAAAGGAAAGGTTCTTTTTTAAACACCTAAATTGGGCTAATAGAACCTAAGGACCTATTTGCTCTAATTCATAATAATCTCCTGATTATGTTAATTTGATCCTCAATTATTAACATAATTCAATAAAATCAATAAACTTCACAAATCAAGCATTAATCATCAATAATCGATCAAAAATTACATTAATTATCTCTAAGCCTAAAAAATTAAATCATTCTCATTAAATACATGGCTAGAGTAATTAATTAAAACAAATTAATAAAAGGCTCAAAACAAATGTCACCTCTTAACGGACAACAAAGACAAATCCAACCAATAAGAGTAGAGTCACATGGATCAAGCCTAGAGGTATCTCAACCACTCCTAGGATACATCTCAACTCTTCAAATTCGATGGAGTTCTATAAAAGAAGGATTTCCAAACCTCAAAAAGAGAGTTAATTGCATTTTACATCTACATGTTGCACATTTGCTTTCTTAGCTAATTAGAGAATATATCATTTTCATAGCATAAGTGTGAATGATTAATGGCTTTCTTAGTTCATGGTTTTTAAAGCTTTCATAGATTAGAATCTCTCATTCTAGCAGTCACTATTTAGAGTCTAAGACTGAGAGCAATTTAAGCTTTAAACACACTCTTGCTATTTAGAGAGAAATAATACATTTTTGTTAGTATGTTTAATTCTTTATATAGTTGATTTTCTAACAAGCTAAGGTCTTATCGAAGTGGTGTTGTGGGCTAGCAGGTACCACAAAATACACACACTTTTATAGCCCATGATACCATCCATATGTTTTTGGGTCTACATATGGTGACAACAATATGGAACTACCTCATACTCCTTCCAGGAGGCACCTAACTATGCTACAAATGAGGCGTAGACACCATACCCCCAAGTGAGATTTGAACTTGTGACCTATCTTTCAAAAATACAAGTTCTTCACCACTAGGCTAACTCAAGTGATGATAGCTATATAAATCACTTTCTCCAAGGAATAGAGTCATTGAATATAAATGTCGATGGATCAGAAGAATGAACTCATCTCAACATGTAATTTATATTAACACATGATGATATGCAAGGAGTCCACCAAATCTAAAGAAAAAACCAGCTAAATGTAGGACTATCTCATGATTAAAAGGCCAATTCATCTAAACTCTCACAAAAATTTCTCCATCACAAAGAAGCAATATGTCTCTTACCATATTTGGGGAACATTGCTTAGAGCCCTCATAATCAAGAACTTTGCTAGTACATGACTTCCAAAGAACTATTATGATCTAAATAGACCATAAAACACAAGGTGGAGAGGAAACTAGAGCCATTGGTAAACTTGGGATATCAAAGAACTCACATAGGGCATCTTAGATTGAAAGTCAATGTCTAAAGCAGGTGATTCCTTGAAGAAGAGGATATGTTAGAAATTTTGGGGAAGAACATGAGACACTGAGATCTCACATCGACTGGGTGCAAGAAAACTAGATTTCTTCCATTAAAGAAGGCAACTTGAGAACTTCTATGCATGGAAAATTAGAAATGGGTCATGGACCATGCAAAAAATAAAGCCTAAAACAACTACATATAATATTCTATTATAATGTTGATTTATTCAGAAGGAGCTACAAAAACAGGATGGTATGGGATGATGAACAATGTGTGGTAGTGATTCACGGTTGCCTCCCAACAAACATGGGTCAAAGCTCATACTTGGTTGGGGTACTAGAGATGGAATAGTAGCTAGACATAAAATGAGGAAAGAAAATGTATTTTCGATAACATTTCAATCAAGCAATCATGTTTTGAAGGATATTGGACAATTCAAGGCACCGAGGCACAAAGGTGAAGAGTAGTAATTTGCATAATTATAGGTAGTGAGTTATAACTACATGACCAAGAAAGGAAGTTGATTAAGAGTCATAGATATGTTTTACTCTAGGCACTAAGCATAATTAAGAGTTGGAATGCCATCAAAATTTCATATAATCTACTGCAACATTTATTCAATAAAACTTTTTGATATTTTTGAACCAATAACTTTGGAGTGGTGGATTCCTTTCTAGTCTAACTCATTATTTGAATGAATGAATTAATAATGTATTGTACATGTATCTCTAGGTAGTGAGGACTGCAAAATCAATAAAATAATTAAATTTTAGGGTGTCAAATTATATCAAATCAAATGACAACTTAGTTTAATTATTTAATAAAGTATTAAAAATGATTTTTATGGTGCCTAGTGAAAAATTAATAAAGTCATTTTAAGTTAAAGAGGGAAAAAAAAGAGAAAGAAAAAGAATATGAAGAGACAAGCAAAAGGAAAATGAAGAGTTACAAGGATGTGTTATAAAAGAACATTTGCAGAACTTCGAGAAGCTTAACAGGTTTGAAGATGGAAACCCTCGAGCTTGAAGGTAGTGGACAAAAACACATTTTTCTGTCAAAGATATCACTTAGGCGTCTCACTTGGTGCTTCAAATTTATATTTTTAGTTATCCAATCTAACTATAAGTTTTGTGGCTACGATTGGATGTTTTTTCGTTGTTGCTCTACTGAAGATTTAAAGACAATATTCATATCTCATTTCAGAATCTCTATTTAAGCTTAATATTTTATAATTTTCAATTTGATATTTTATAATTTTCATTATAATGTGCTGGATAAATTGAAATCAATTGCATACAAATTATTTGTTTAAATTTATGTGGTAAAATCTGGAGTAAATATCTAGGGAAATATTACAGTGGTATTAGAGTTGGTTTTCCTGCTAGTAAGTGAGATTTTATGAGTTCACACTTGTGTCAGATTTGTAAAATCTAAAATATTAAAAAAAAAGTATTTGCATTTATTTACTATTTAGGAATAAGATTATTTAATTCTGAAAATTCAATGTCAGAGAAAATATATGCATTTGACAATAATGAGGGCAAGATTTTATATTCTAGGGATTGTCAGTATTGATGCCGATTTCATTAAGTCATGGACTTAATATTAAGGCTCATATTGTGGTTGACAATAATGAGGGCAGGATTTTATATTCTGGAGATTGTCAGTATTGATGCCGATTTTATTAAGTCATGGACTTAATATTAAGGCTCATATTGTGGGTCCCGTATGAGTTTAAGTGATTTCATAATATCCAAATGTTTATTGGTATGAAGCTTTGGAGTTAATACATAGTCGACGAACCTGACTATAGTAATGGATACTCCTATCAATACTTTGGAAATGAATTGTTCAGGGTGAAATATTTAGCTAGTATTTTCATTGGTCCATGAGTTTGGAGTTGCGGGAAGTGGAGTTTACTCACGACAAGGTTGAATAAATATTTGCCATCACACATGAGTTTGTAATGTTTTCGCCGTAATTATATTTGTTGTCACATTTTAATAGTTTAATGGGCAATTACATTGCCATGAGGAGCAGAAACAGAATAATGTTACTTGATGCCAGACTATAGTTTTGAGGAAATATTTCATAGTGGCCTGACTATTACCTTGGGTCGGAAAAGATTGAGACATGTTATTAATATTTGATGCCAGACTTAGAAAAATATTTCACCATGAGCCCGATAGTTCTTTGGTTTCCTACAATCGGCAATTAAATTCTCTGTGAGCCTCAACGCATACATATTTTGTTGAAGGAAGAGATACAAAAGATGCTAAATACCAGAAATGGTTTTACAAGTCGAAGATTCCGAGGACAGAGTTGCATCTGGAGCGAGAACCGACTCCATCCCTTGTCAGGCTCTACTGAAGATTCAAAAATAAGTTCTGCGAACGCAAATCTAGGTCTGTGCGTATAAGGGAGGATTTTCTTGTGTATACCTTTTGGTGATGAGGATGCAGCAGTCTCATGAACTCAATGTTTGAAGGGATTCTGTGATTTAGATTGTTGTGGAATAGCCACTTTGAATTCAAGCATGGCATTAGACCACAAACTGTTAGTTAGGGAAGTATTGAACCGTACGTCGGGTGTGACTTCACTCACGCAAAGAAACGGTTCAAGGAAAAGTGAGATTAAGAGGTGAAAGTGACGTTCCTCATTCCATCGTGAATGGTCATTCTTCTGTTTGGAACGTTGTTGGTATTGCTTTGGTCGATTCCCATCTATATCTTGACAGACCGAATTTGCAGACATATGTGGGATGTTATTATCAAACACAACTAATCCTGTGTGCTATCGAGAATTGAAGACTACGGTTTGGAAGCAGAAAATCATCACAGTACCAATATTGTCGTCTTGTGTATTAAAAGGAGCCATTTATGTTCTTACCTTGGTTTATGGTTGCTGTGTTGAATGGATACTTAGCCGCAGCTGTTTGAAGTGCCCTGGGTTTCTTTTATTAGAACGGTGAACATCTTTTGCCTTTATAGCAGTGACAAGCAATACGCAGAAATAAATGGTGGCACCAGATTCCAGCAAGATTCCAGTGACAAGCAATACATAGAAATAAACGGTTATGATTGAGAGTTTTTTTTAGGCTTAATTCAGGTCGCACAATTTGACGGAGAGCTGAGCTTTTTAGACATCAAATCGAGCCTCTATATTCCCTGTAGCAGGAAGAGTATATCAGGCACACCTTCATCATTCAAATATTATGGCAAAATATAAAGGTACAACGAAATAGGTGAAGGATTATAGTTTGGAAGTGCTGAGAACTGTGTTTTGGGATTTCTGAAGAGTTTGAGTTCATTGATTCATGGTGCAGGGTTATTGTGATTGAACAGAGACACATTAAGTTATTGTGTGGTTGTTGAAACTAAAGATATCTGTGTTTATCGGGATTGTCACTACCGTGTGGATGCTCTTTCTCATACCAGAGTAATAAATAGAAATCACCTAGATAACGTAAAGGAAGATTACCGTGTGAAGTGTTTTGGTTACTATGTGTTTGAATTATCATCCAAGCATAGTTGCTGGGTTTCAACATTCAATAATTATTGGAGTAAGCTTTCCAATGTTGGTTTGAGTTTGGAATCGGTCCGAAACTTGGTCTTGCTGCTATCAATTCTTGTATGCTGCACTTTCAACTGCAAACTGACTTTGTAATTCTAAACAATACATTAATCTATTTTCAGATTGGAGCTTGCATTAAAGTGATTAAACGCAAAGTGTTTGAAAAAAAATCTCAACTAGAAGTAAGAGAAAACTTGGATCAAGCAAACTATTTGACAGAATTCCTCAAAGGGAATAGTTGAAAACTTAGTTGAAACTAAAAGTGACAAAGGTGTTTATGAAAGTTTGTATTCCTTTGGCCTAATCTGAAGATTTCCTTATGCTAGAGTGGCTAAGTTTACGGTAAAAAGGTCAGGTCTTAATCTTATTGATGTTTGCAGCCGTTTTCTATTTCGGTAGTATCTTATAATGATTGTACAAAGCTACTACAATCAGATTAGTCCTAAAAAATTCTGATCTCATTTATCAACATTTTTGTCATTGGAAAACATTAAGGAGACATTGTTCTTTAAGTGTTTGGCAAATGTTATTACTGCTCCATCATGTCATGCATAACTAGGAAGAGGTCTGTTTGACTACAAAAACAAACAGTCATAGTATTTGGTGAAATTATCTCATGTAGAGTGCAAAATTAGTACCAAAACGGGGCAGCATCTTCTAGTGGAATTCAATTTGAAAAATAAAATAAAAATGACGACAATGGCAGATCAAAAAAGTGATATTTTTTCAAAAGAATTCAATGACACATTTAATGGTGATCAGCTAAGGGATTTACAGAAAGAAAAGGAAGTAGGGAATTAGCTCAATATGATTGGATTACAATTGAAATCCCTAAAGTTTCTTGATGGCGTTCTTTCTAAGTTGGAGGAATTAGACACATATTTGTCTAAAGTAGACTAGTCAGATTGGAGGCTGTCAGGCTTGCAGTTGCTTCATGTCTCAGTGAGATAATATGAATAACAACTCCTATAGCACCTTATAATGATGACATACTAATGAAGGTTTTATAGCTGATTGTGGGGCCTATATGGATAACATGATGTCAAAGCCCCCACCTTTGATAAGAGGCTAAGATTCTAGAAATTATAGCAAGAGCTAGGCCATTTATCATTATGTTGGTTCTCAGATGTGATAAATTGATTCTTCAAATGTTTCAATTCTTTTTAATTCGAATAAGAAAACATCGTCCAAACAATGTGAGGGCTTGTATGCAAACCATCATGTCCTTAATCCTAGATGAGGATGATGATATCTGTAAGGGGTTGCAAACAAAATTGTTGACTATATGGAGAAAGGAGCATAATATGTCACTTATGGCTTATGAGCTCTCAACAGGATTAATTAATCAAAAGATTGAGAAGTTCAAGCAACAGTTGACTAAAAATGAACTAATTTTAATGGGCTTACAAGTTGTAGGATCTCCCAACAAAAGTAAGAACCAAATGAGAAGGGAGCAGATTTGTTTCACATGACAAGACACTTGGAGACCTAGTCATAATTGTGAAGTTGGTAAAGAAGATAAGACAACCAAATAGGGTCTAACTAGCGATGAAGAAGATAGGAATCTCACAGCTTGATTTCAACAAAATAACACAAATGCTTGCAAGGAGGATTCAATTGTTGTTATAAATAAGGGATATACAAATCTGTATATTGGTAATTTAAAAATTCTTATTAAAAACATTTTGATGCGAATGTCCTTACTCAAGGAGAAAACATGTTGGAGACTCAAGATGTTTCCAATGAAGTGTATGAATCTTTAGATGATAACAATTTGCTTGAAAATGATGACATAGCAACAACCTTGATTCTGCATGCAAATCAATCAAACAAGGAGTATGAGGCATATGATGACATTGACCACCCATGAAAGGCATGATGAGTCATATGTTCTTAATTGCAGCAGTACACTTACGCATAATAGTGCTTTGGAGGACCAATCAAACAATACATACCAAGATGATGGTGTTGTGACACATACTTTGAAAAATCAGCTGAAGATCACTAATGATATGATAGTTGTAGCCATAATACATTTTGACGACACTCATAAGATAATTGAAGATCTTAACTGGAGGGTTCAAGTTGAAAGGAGGCAAAATGGTATGGAAAGTGATCCTTATTTTTGCAAACTTGCAAGTGGTCAAAGAGGCTCTCAAATCAATGAAATCTAATTATTTGTGTTTACTTCTAGATAGGGATCATATTTTAAAGATTGTTGAAGTATAAGCTGAAAATTGAAGAAAAAGGAAGATGGGGTTAATAAACTCAATAGGGAGCTTAATGATACACAAGAAATATTGGGGAATACACAAATGGATTTTCAAGAAGCAAAAAAACAAATTGTAGCCACCAATAATTTTAGGGAGCAGGAGGACAAAGGAAGGACTAAGTTTATCAAGAAAGTGATTAAGGAATTTGAAAGCATACAACAAACTTATGATTTGGACAACTGTCCCAAAACATCAAGCAATGAAATTTTGGACCAACCAAAACTTCAGTATGAGTTGGATAATATTTAGTTGGTTGACAACTCTTTGTTTTAAGTGGATGTTGACTGGACATTTGATAATCCACTCTTCGAGTTGGATGAGGGAGTTCCTTTTGACTCCAGTGATGAATATGGAATTGCTTGCATGATTTGGGACCCAAGTACAATTCTCAGTGATGAAGGTTGGTCACAAGATTGGAGTAGTGGATTAATTTCTAGCACTAGTGTTGCTGCTCACTTACCTACCAACTTACATGAGTTCAGATTTTGATCTATAGGTGAGTTGGATAGATTCTTTGGTTCAACATATGAGTGGTTCCTAGTTGAGGGTGGATGGTACGTACGATTTGATTAGGGGAGATGGTTTTTCAACCAGTTCCTTAGTCATGATTCCTATGTATTCAGTGGCATCTTAGATTGGTTACGGTTGCACTAGTTCCTCTGCACCATTGGTGTTAACCTCAACCTTTGAGCGGTTTGATTTTTACACCAGCAACTCACGATGGGTGATATGTTAATTGTGTGCCTATGATGAGGGTTATGCACTTCCAAGGGAGACAATTTGTAGTTAGAGAGTTGTTCAGTGTTAATAACTCCTTGAGACACTATTATCTCCTCATATTTGACAGTTATGAAAGTGTGATTTTTTGGGATCCCGACATTGACATGTTTGATACATTATTTCAGTGGGATTTTGATGAATGACTTCACAATTCTGAGCTTGGTGTTATTTATATTAGAGTCACATAGCAGATTGGTAGAGCAACATTCTTGAAGTTGATATGAGATCCATTTGGTTTCAACATGCAAATACAAATTGCTCGAGGGCAAGCAATCTCCCAGAAGGGAGGACTATAATGTCCCATTTTTGGGACATTAGAAGTCAACTAAATAATTAAATTTTAAGTTGTCATATTATATCAAATCAAATGACAACATAGTTCAATTATTTAATAAAGTATTAAAAATGACTTTTATGGAGCTTAGTGAAAAATTAATCGTCATTTTAAGTTAAAGAGGGAAAATAAAGAGACAAAGAAAAGGTATATGAAAAGACATGCAGAAGGAAAATGAAGAGTCACAGGAATGTGTTATAAAAGCACATTGGGAGGCTCATTCTATCAAGCTTGGTATATGTTTGGTCTATTTCTCTCTTCAAGGATTATGGGAAGCTTTGGCTTTCAGCAGGTTTGAGAATGGAAACCCTCGAGCTTGGAGGCAGTGGACGGAAACCCATTGTCTGTTGGAGATATCACTCAGGTGTCTCACTTGGTGCTTCAAATTCATATTTCTGGTTATCCAATCTGACTGTATGTTCTGTCGCTATGATTGGATGTTTTTTTATTGTTGCATCTCATTTCAGAATCTCTATTTCAGGTTGATATATTATAATTTTCAATATAATGTACTGGATAAATTGAAATCAATTGCATGCAAATTATTTGTTTAAATTTTTGTGGTAAAATCTGGAGTAAAATACCTAGGGGGATATTACAGATAGCAACTAGCAGCCATCTCTACCAAAGTTCCCCACTTACAATTACAACATTGACAATCAAAACAAAAAATTAGCCAAACAAAATAACACTTTCAAGTGAATCTAAACGCGCATCTATAAAAAGCTTTGAAATCTAAGAAATCTCTTTGTTTATCTCAAATAATATTTTAATACGATATTATTTAATAAAATTTTTAATTACATACATTGAGTTGTTAACCAAGTTCCAATTATTTTATATACATAGATTGTATATTCTTTTAGTAGCATGAAAACTATATAGATTGCTATGAAATATATACTCATGCCACTGCATCAGGTTGCCTCTCCGGGCGTGCAGCTTGGAATTCTGGTAGTTCAGCTAATGCTTTGTTGATATTGTTCAGAGTCGGATAATTAGACTACAAATTAAGAGTAATTCGTAAAATTAGATGCTTAGCACAATTAATTGCTGACATAGAAAGCTTCAACAAAACCATCTAAACATGAGCTTAAAAATATTGAGCAACCAATATGAAAGCATGTTATCCACGTAGAAGGATCTGAAAGATATCAAATCTATAAATTTCATAAACATAACAAAAAAGTTAAAATTAGATTTTAGACATTTGATAGTTACAGACTCATTATCACAAAGTACAAGCATTTCAAACAAGAGATCGATTTTTAAAGCTTGGTTAAGATCCGAATCTTCACTCATAATGCCAATCAGATTCTACAACAATCATATGCCTAGTTCGTGTAAATCTTAAGGAAACGATTTCATATTGGAGCGAAGTCTCTGGTCATGGTTCCCATAAGAGAACATAAAAGGCAAGAAAGAAAGAAGTGATAACAGAATTCTCCTTAAAAGAAACCATATATCAGATCTTTAAGAGAATGCAAATGAATTGATTCCATATGTATCCACACATTCCTCAAACAATCTCAACGTAGTGCATTTAGTTCAGCAAGGCTACAACTTTGAACAGTTAAAAAGTCCACAGCATTTGCAAAACGTTCTGTATTAGAATTTTCGTATATGTGTGTAGTTTTGAGAAAAATAATGCAGCAAATTCCAGAGCCTGCATGATTCTGACCTCTATTTGGAATAAAGTCATATTCCTCGACAAAGGAAAAACACATTTACTGTCCATTGCTCAAACAAAGGTTTAAGAAAAAGAAAAAGAAAATATGTCACATCTCTAATATTAGGAGATGCAAAAGGCGTTATTACAGCCCACACGAACATATTCTAGACAGTGGCATATTGCAAGGCAAAGACTATGGAGAATAACCAAGTGAGAACACAAACGAAGAGGATGACATCATCTGACATCATATAATCATTTATAACATCAAAGTTGCACTAATTTTCACAATTAGCAACTTCGGTTACAATAAATTGAAGCTGGTCAAACTTAATAAAAATCTTCCATTTCTCTCTCCTGGTTAAACTGCTTATATTCTTAATTTATCTGGCCTAACTATTTTTGTTCTGGAGTGACATGCATAACATTCGGAACTGTAGTCTGTATAATTACCTTATCATGTTTGGAAATGTCTATCCAGCCATCAGAAATCTAAATCTTACCAAGGAGGGCCTTAGGACGCTGGCATGTTTTGTTAGTATGTTTGTGTCTGATTGTGTGTTAATCACTTGTAATTAGTTGGTAGGCATTAGTATTTGATTTAAGTTGTTTGAGATTTGTGTTTCATTTCACAACTATTGGCTATTTTAAATAGGCTTCTTGTAGTTAAGGTATTCTGATTTGATACATGATCTTTCTTAATTTATATGTATGTATGTGAACTCATGCATTTTTTATTGTTGTATTATATTTTATTCGTTCAATTAAGTTTCTATTTTATTATATTATGTCATCTATAATTCATTAGATTTTGTATTATGTTCTATTTGAATATTGTGATATATTCTATTACTTCTAATTCAACAGAGTTCCTCTACATATATGTAGACCAAGAGGATGATGTATAAAATCAGACTGTTTTCTCTGACTACAAGAAACCTATTTGAAATGTTTCCATTATCAACTAGAATACCATTAGCACCCACTTAAAACCAACACTTAATAACTATCTAAATGCTGTCAAACGATTAACACATAGTAAGGCACATACTAACAAAACAGAATGAGTTAATTGTAATGGCCCGTAGCAGCAAAAATCTTCTAGACAAAAAAATGGCAGATAAAAAGCAGATGCTTTTTTTAAAATCAGAATTTAATTGGAAAAATTATATTTCAAAAAAAAAATGTAAGAAGAAAATCTTTTATTTTTTCAATTTAAAGATATTTTAATAGAATAGAGATATTGGGAGAAAATAAAAATGAGATTTCAGCCTATGAATTGTGCAATATAGACAAGTTAATCAGTCCATTTGATGAACAAATGTGAAAAATAAGAAAAAATCTGAGAACTTCTTCCTCGTCAATTTCTTTTCACTTCAATGCATTTATTACAATACTTAAGCAAAATCATATAGGAGAGCCAAAATCTAATTTAAAAAAATCAAAATTTAAATTTTCTTTTAATAATAAATATCTAATATAATCATATTTAAATTTTAAGTAATATAATCAAAATTTAAATAATAAATAAGTAATATTAATTTTAATTTCATTAAAATTTTAGAAAATGTATTATTTTAAAGTTGTTCATATTATAGTGTGATGGATAAATTGTACCATTGTTATTGTTGTAGGGAAGGTCCAAACTCCCATTAGGTCATTCTTGGACACAAGCATCGTGCCTTCATTGAATCACTGTACTTGCATATTTGAACTTGTTGAATGCATTATGTCTTCATTGATCTATTGTCCTTGCAGATTTGAACCTTCTTGTCGAATTGGACTGTTCATATTAATTGAATACTTTCATTTGAAGATGAGGTTTCTTTTATGAATCCACTTAATTGAACCAGACTAAAAATTCCTGTATTACTAATACAAATATTATCTGGAAGGTAGTAGAAATTTTAAAATCTAAGCTTTTAAAACTTAAAAATTTGAAAAAAGATGAATAAATCCCCACAATGCAACAGGCTAGGGAAAAGGACAATTAAAAAAAAAACTGCTATGGAGGGAGCCCGAGGAATAGAGAAAAATATCAAGCAGTCCCAAGAAAGCCCTAAAATGGGCCGTTAAACAAAACCCTACTGCCGCCACTCATGGCTACAATTTGCGGATTGAAAAATTGCCCGCCAAAGTCAAACTTTTCTGGAAACGGTTGGTAATCAAAAGAACTCATGATTTGCATGATTAAATCAAGAATTTTTTGTGATTATTCAGGGAACAAATTATTACAGGAAGTTTTTTTAATTTTTATCCACTTTCGCAATTCTTTTGGGAAAAAAACAGCAAGTTTGACAAATCACGACCGCCATTTTTTACTGATTTCTGGTTCTATCCAACTTCATCAATGTTATTATTACACCTGGCCTGAATATGCCTATTTGTGTGACAGAAAAAAATTCAGACAGTTGAACTATCACTTGGTAAAATTCTTCCTCAAGCCTCCAACACACTTACCAAGGCACTGTCAGGAAAAGAACAGTGTAAAAGCGACCTGACACCAGTAACACTAATGACCAAACCTAAATTGTCAAAGACAACTTTGAAATGTTTAAATCATTGCAACTGCTAATACATACCACTTAGGATCTTGACTAGTAGTAAATAAAATTTATAATGATGTAGGTCCGAATAGTTTGCAATCAAAGTTGCACTGTCATGATTTATAAGATTTAGGGAGAATGGACTGCACAAGATGTAATTACTAAAACTACTTAGGAAATATCAACTCCTTTGAGAACAAAATTGAATATCTAGGACAGTCTTGTAGTAGATGTTAAAAAAATTAATGTTGTTCATGTTTGGAGAAAATTCCAGGTTTGATAAAAATTAACAGGATACTAGGACTTCAGGCTTTTCTGTAAAATCTGTGTCTGTTTCTCCAAGATATCCTTACCCGTAAAAAGTAGATTAAAAAAAACGAAAATGAATTAAGAGAACAAGAATCACCCAATCCAGCATTAACCAAATTCCCATCCAAACATTACTAGATCCAGCAAACCATTTGCAGCCTACAGAAACGCTAGTCAACATGTAATATGAGTTGTACATTAAGACATAATCATCCAAGTTAAAACTTGCAAGACATCACACAAGCTGTCCAAAGCCGTGTAACCATATTAGCCAGCACACCTAGGGGCAACAATGCAAGTAGTCTTTGTTCTAGCACCACACATGCCAAAGACCTGCAACATCATGGTACCAACATATTGCATGCTTCTGACCCAAACCTCTGCAAAATAGAGCTTGTGAACCTTGCAAGAGTAGTTAGGGAACCTGAACTATAGGCAAAGCAATTGACCTGTAGAGCATCATGTCAAGAATCATGCTACCATATTACATGTAAAGATAAAAAAAAGATGTAATTGCATGTGATAATATCACGTGCAAAGTTGTAACATGCAATCAAGTTCCAAGTGCATTAGACATGCAACTTTGAATAAGTCAAAATTAGTTAGTTAGTTATGAATAAGTCAAGGTGGTTAAGGGTTTTCCCCTTCTTTCTCCACCTTTCTCTCCACTCTTTTCCTATATAGAGGGAGATCATTGGAAATAATTATCTTTTGGCAAGGCGAGAAAATTCTGCTAGCTTGTATTGTGCACTCTGAGGCTTTGTGCTTGGATGTAAATTAGATTGCTTTCAATAAAAGAGGCAGATTGTTTTGAGAATTTGTGCCAATTCAAATTGTTATGTGATGACATTTTCTTGAGTTGATTGTGAGTTTTAATGTTTTGATTCAAGAGGGATTTGAATTCAATTGTGCAGACTTCGAGCTGCCTGTTGGATTCAGAGCCAATTTGAACTTTTGAAGACTTCGTGCTGCAAAAGGACAAATTGTGATAGATAGTAGTGGCTGCAATTACTTAGAGCTGAAGACTTTGGGTTTCAGTTGTAAGTGTTTTTATCAAATTTGAGAGTATCCAGTAAGAGACTTTTTGCCTTACTGGTTATTTTGCTCGAATCCTCATGAGACAAGCGCATGAGACTTTGGGTTCCTGTTTTTGTTTCACAAAATATAAAAAGAAAGTTGTTGCCCCTAGTATTGTTCTTATGTCAACTCTAGGGTCAGTATTATCGTAGCAATAAGGCACTTTTTGTTAAGTTAGAAAGTAGTAGTTGTATGCAAATCATTCCTGAAAAAAGGGGAATTGATTGAGAGAACTGCCCTTTTTGTAATTTCAGTTAAGTTCCTGTTGAAGCCACCTACGATAAGAAGGGAGCCTCCCCTATTGTTGAGAGGAGAGAGAAATCTCATGAGACATACTCGCCGGCAAGGATGGCAAACTCGGCAAGTTTGCCTAAAGCAAGGATGGCAAACTCGCTGAGTTTTCCAGCTCAGCGATTAACTCGGCTAAGTACTCGCCATTTTCCAGCCCACGAGTTTTTAAAAAACTCGCCAAAAACTCGGCGAGTTTTTTTAAAAAAAGTCGCCCCCGTTTGCCATATACAGCCGCAAGTCAAAAAAAAATGCCATTTTATTATTTCATTTGGTTTTTGCTGTCTCATTAGCGACTAGAGAAGAGTTGGATTGAGTTTCCAAGCCATTGTAAGGCGTATTCGTTTAAGTATAAGTTTGATTTATTTAATTTCTTATACTTTAAGTTATATTTGTATAAATTATAAAATATAATACTTCCAAGATGTTTGGGATAGGTTCTAGCTTCATAGGAGTTAAGATGCAGATTCTAGATTCGAAAAATTCCAGACTTAGCCAAATTTCAAGATTCAACAAGCATTCAACAGGGTTACCTCCCACAATCCATCATGGCTTTCTAAGGTCAAACTGAAGCTGGCAAAGGATTCCCAAAGGGTTTTAACTCGTTTTATCACAAATCACTTGGTTTCGACCCCATCTCTACGACAGACTTAGCTTAGCTCTCACCCAAATCCCAGATAGACATGACTTCCCAACAGGCCAAAATCACTCAAACCTCATTTGTCAGACCTAGGGACTTGAAAACAGCCACCAACAAAGACTACCTAAGACCTAGTTATGAAGACTTTGACATTTGGCATTGATCAATGATCAAGCATCATAGATTCATACTAGTTTTGTAGAAACGGTTTACTATTTTGCTTCCAATCATCAGCATTCCACATGAGAATGCGATTTTGTACCCACTTTGCATTTATATATATCTAAACTTAGCTTGTTTCTTTTGTTTTCTCATTAATTAACTCATTGGATGCATCTTCTCATAGAATTTTGCAAAAAAAATTATTTTTAATTAAATTTTATGCTATTTTTAAGTTCCCGAGTTTTTTGCCGAGTTTTTCCAAAAACTGGCCGAGTTTTCTCGAGTAATCTTTTTCAGGGCTTGGTGAGTTTTGGGTGAGTGAGAGTTTGCCATCCTTGGCCTAAAGTTACAATTTTGTAAGGTGTAGTCATAGCAGCTTACAAAATTTTTAGCCAACATATATAAAATAATATCAATTATTATATATATTAATATATATATGTATATGTAATAAATCATTTTTCATAATAATCATATAGTTAGTTTTATTTATCTGACCGATGCTACATACGTCAACAAAATTTATGAGCATATGGGAGTAGAAAGGTGGGCTTAGGCCCACTTTTCGCCTCTAAATGGATTATGAGAAGAAAGATGGGTTTAGGCCCATTTTTTTGGCTCTAAAAGGCTTAAGAGCAGCAAGATGGGGTAGGCCCATTTTCTTGCTCTAAATGGCTTATGAGCAGCAAGATGGGGTTAGGCCCATTTTCTGGCTCTAAATGGCTTATGAGTGGCAAGGTGGGGGTTAGGCACCCGTCCCAGCCATGGGAGGAATAAGGCAGGGTTAGCCCCCTATTGTAATTCCTCTTCCAACTCTACTATTGACTTAAAAGAAGGATGCACGAATAGGGAAAGAAAATACAAGCACCCCACTAAGTAGACCACCCTGAGTGGATGTCCAATGTGCTTGCCAATAGGGCCAAGAGGGTGAATGCCCGCTCTTGGGCTTAGTGTGGGGATGGCTTCAAGTGGACCTATCACGCTTCCCCAAAACCTAATGTGTTTGAATACTAGGGTAAGTCTATGGATGCATTCTAGTCAAAGAGAAGGGATCTAACAACATGTGTATTTGCATGTATGCCATGTGTCTACATATATTCATGTGTAGACTTCATGCTTTTATGTGTATGCTTCATGTTTGGTTCATATCTAATGTGTTCTGGATATGAGACTAACAAAAGTAAACCAAAAATATGTGAATTACGTTTGAGGTCATAGATATGTGTTATGCTTCTAATCCTCATCTTAATATATGTTAAGATCACCCTTACGTTAATGCAAAGAGATATCTATGATATTGTGCAAATATAGGGTCAAATAAATTAAATAAGGAATACAAATCTCTAAGGATTGTTCTAGGACCTTCATGAGTCAGTTCACAAAAACCTCCCTTTCTTGAGGACACGCAATCTTCGGAAGGGTGGACTGTGATGCCCCCGCCATGATATGCATATCAATGCACTATGAAAATAATCATAGATATAAGACTTCACAATTTTATGCGGAAAGACAAAACAGCGATTAGCATACTCGGGAATAGCGACTATGTAATAAAAGACATTAAGATAAAACAGCAATCCAAAGACAGCAAAAATGATAAGGATTAATTAACAATTAACAAATGAGTTAAGGTAGTAATGTTTTAAGTGTTAGGATATAATTAAAGAACAACAATTAAATAAATGAAGGGGCATGTGGAAAAGTTATCATTCCTTGAAGAGAAAGGGAACCGCCACCCAAGGATCACGACACTCAAGCAAAGATCGAGGGATATTGGAGAGGAAGGCATCATCCAAAGGGCATTGAAGAATTTAAGGAAGAAAGCTTTGAAGAACTTCAAGAGAGATCGAAGCATCTACAGCTGTAGGAAAGCATCTAAGAGAAATAAGAAACCAATCAGCATTAAGGAAGCAATCGATAAATAACATATCAATACAGATCGATAAATAACATATCAGTACAGATCAGAATTTGATATATCAAGATAGACTCAAGCATCTGCAGCGATCAACTAAAAAGAAACAGAAATTACATAACAAGAAAAGGCCATTGTTGAGCAGCAAGTGCGAACTGGGATCATGCCTATAACAGATCAGATCCAGATTATATCAGACAGATAATAGGAAAATTCTAGGGCAATTGCAAAAGGGGACATTACAGTTGGTGACTATATCTTTTTGCAGCTACAACCTTACAAGCAAATTTCTTTGAAGAAAAGTGGAGCAGAAAAGCTAAAACCTCAATTTATGGGCCATACAAGATATTAAAGAGGATAAGTGAGGTTTCTTATGACTTGGAAATTCCTGGGCACAATAAAATCCACAATGTATCGCATGTTGTGTGACTCTTTTGAACTAGCATCATTGGATGAGGGGGGTAAATTGATCTTGTTACATGAGGCTATTCTAGATGTGAGGGTATGAAAATCGAGAAACAACAGTATTAGAGAGTATTTGATCTGTTACAATAACTTCTCTCTGCAAGATGCTACTTGGGAAGGAGAGCACATATTATAGCATCCAATTCTTCAATTTCTTGAGGGCAAGCAATTTCGGGGAGGACTGACTATAATGTCCTTTCCAAGGTGTAAGCAACAAAAAAGGTTAAAACAATGTCCCTTAGCCTATTTATATTCCCATAGGTTACCTGGGAGGAAAAAGGGAATAATTAATTAATTGAACATTCTCGAGTCGGGCAACTTTTATTTAATTAATTATTTTATTTATAAATTGAAAAGTGACTTTATTGGGACCCAAAATATAAAGTTTAAATTAAAAAGTAACTAAGATGGGAAAATGAACAATATTTTATTATTTTGGGAAAAAATAGTATAAAGAATTATTTGGAAAGGAGAAAGGCATTCCTTGGATTTCATTTCATAAACCCCATTTGAAGAAGAGAGCATTTGCTCATTTTAGCCTAGGACGGAAACTCTAAGGTGAAATAGTTTCTAGTATGAAAACCCTCTGAGCAAATCTACAAATGGATTCACATAGGATTCATAGGCATGCATGATTTTTAAAATTTAAAACTATTTCAGCTGTTATTTGCAAGCAATTTTTCAATAGAATTTTTGGAGATATCTCTAGTATTGGCACTAGAGTAATTTTCTTAGTTGCCGATTCGGGTTCGGGGACGGATTCAGGTTCGAGAATCCGGTTCGTGGATTCATGAATTTTTTTTTTCCCGTTTTGGATTCGTGAGTGTATATATATATATATATATATATATATATATATATATATATATATATATATATATATGCATTATATATATATGCATTATATATCCAAAAATATAAGAGAAATATACATAATTCTAAAACTAAATCATTTCATACTATGAATCTATGATGCTTGATCATTGATCAATGCCAAATGTCAAAGTCTTCATAACTAGGTCTTAGGTAGTCTTTGTTGGTGGTTGTTTTCAAGTCCCTAGGTCCGGCAAATGAGGTTTGAGTGATTTTGGCCTATTGGAAAGTCATGTATGACTGGGATTTGGGCGAGAGCTAAGCTAAGTCTGTCATAGAGATGGGGTCGAAACCAAGTGATTTGTGATAAAACGAGTTAAAACCCTTTGAGAATCCTTTTGCCAACTTCAGTTTGACCTTAGAAAGCCATGATGGATTGTGGGAGGTAACCCTGCTGAAGGCTTGCTGAATCCTGAAATTTGGCTAAGTCTGGAATTTTTCGAATCTAGAATTTGCACTTAACTCCTATGAAGTTGAAACCTATCTCAAACATCTTGGAATGTATTTAACTTGTATTTATACAAATATAAATTAAAGTATAAGAAATTAAATAAATCAAACTTATACTTAAATGTTATATTTGTATAAATCCTCCTCTCAATTTAGGGTTAGATGAAAAAAAAATAACAAAATATACATATTAAGTGCTTTATGCCTTCATAGGCCGCGGGTCCCTAGGGATTCGCATGTATCTGCACGGGATCCTCAAGGATTCGTGGTGGATCCCCCCGGGTCCGTGACTGATCCGGGCAAGGTCCTTGCAAAAGCCTGTGGATCCGTCTGGATCCACAGGCTTTTGCAAGGACCCTGCCCGGAGCCGTCACGGATCCGACGCGAATCCCACAGGCTTTTGCAAGGACCCTGCCCGGAGCCGTCACGGATCCGACGCGAATCCGGACCCGGATTGGACCCGGTTCCAAGCCTGTATAGGCGAATCCGGCAACTAAGGTAATTTTGGATAAAAAATATTTACATGGATTCAGCCATCTAATTAGGTTTACCATTAATTACCAAGCAAGACATGGTAAAGGGAGGGAAGAAATTAATTTAAATCTGAGAATAAATTTATTGGCCAGCTACAACTTTGATGGAAATTATGGGCAAGCAAGATAATTTGCTGAATTAAGGAAGAAAATTGTGGGACCCTCATTTATCATCAACCACTTCTTTGTAAAGACAAAGATGTGCTACAATTCATGAGTTTTGTTAATCTGTCGACTGGACATCACCCCCAAATGATGATAGGAGGCCAAAAGGAATAAAGAGAAAAGGTAAAAGGCCAGGTTTAGGCATCTGAACACCCAGAAGGAAGATGTAGGGAGAAAAAGGAAGGGCGCTGGCAGAAATTAAAGGGTTGTGGGCCCTCCAAACTCCTAGCCACCAGTTTATGTGGCGATAAACCTTACAAAGCCACTATAGAAATATTTGGAGTTCATGGGAGGTGAGACATAGCTGTGGAAACTATTCACACCTTGCCGCTCCAGCTACAAGGTAAAATTCAGAGTCTCCAGAGAGTGCAGACCCTTTTGGGGAGGAATAAGGAAACACAGTTATTTTGGGAAACATTTGGGAATATTTGCAGCAATTATCAGTTGCCAACAATATAGTATGTGATTACCAGGGACTTATTCAGCTACCATTTCCATCACCAAGTTACAAATTTAATTCAAATGTTTTTGATGATAATATATTTAAAGGACAAGTGTTTCCAGCTGTTGAATTGACAGAAATTGCATCCGAAATTTGAATATTTGAATAATTATATGTATTTCATATGATACTATTGTTGAAGCATTATTAGTTGCTGAAACGTTAATGAATTGTCATATTCATCTACAAGTACATGAATAGTATCATTTCTGCATATTGGCATTTCATCAATGATCAAACAATTACCAAAAGCCAAAAATGAAATTAACCCGACATATTACATTATCAATGGAGTGCATGTTACTGTGGATACACAAGGTGGAATGGTAGTAAATTAGTCCTTGAGGAAAATGCAGTTACAAGTAGAGTTTCAAATATTAAACAAGTAACAAAAATGTTGAATCTAGAATAAAGATCTCAAACATCCACATTCTTGAAGTGCAGAAAATACTTATTAAGATTCTATATATTTTCTATAAATATTGATGACAACACCCTCACAGCTTGTAAAATTATTAATCACTCAAGACTGTGCATGAGGCATTGAAGGGAGTGAAATTAGAATGAGAAGACAGTGCACTTTCGTTTACCACAATTCAATAGAATAATAACCACTCCCAAACCATCAACAACGTATGAATACAGTTACATTTCGTATGTTATCCTAATTTCTCTAGCTAGCTATTTCACGTCAACTATCCATTATCATTTCAACACATAAGCAACACTAACTGTACCATACAGATTGATCACTTATGCTTCAAAAACTACAAATGCATGCATACATATATTTCATCATGTACCTTGATTTCACTTATGAAAATATTCCAATGAAAATCAGAAAAGATATTACCATGTCAACATTGAAACGAACTGCACTATAAACTTGTGGAGCGAGAAAAATGTCTGCCTGTAAAGAATATACCAAATTT
This sequence comes from Chamaecyparis obtusa, assembly GCA_027943335.1. Taxonomy (NCBI): domain Eukaryota; kingdom Viridiplantae; phylum Streptophyta; class Pinopsida; order Cupressales; family Cupressaceae; genus Chamaecyparis; species Chamaecyparis obtusa. The sequence continues at coordinate 990,979 of BSBK01001245.1, read as the reverse complement.
TGTCATTGAAAATTTTAATGAAAAAGCAAACATCAAAATTTTATAAAAGCTCATTAGTTGCATCCTCCTAATATTTGCACAAGAGAAATTATCAAAACTTCTTAAATGGATTAACATGTGTGCATTTTGGTTTGGGAAACTGCTAATGATCTTGCCAAGAAATTAGATAATTGGGAAATTATTGAAGATCAAATTTGTGAATTGAAGGACTTGACTCCCTCTGATGAGGAGAAACAGGAAATGCTTTTGGCTCTGGCCAATGTCAAGCCTAACCAAAAGCTTGCAGATCTTGTCACCTTCAGCAAACAGATGATGGATAAGACAGCTAACTCCTTCAACACCCTCCAGGAGGAATTGGAATATATGAAAGCGAAAAGAAGGAAAAGAGAGAAGAATTTGCAGGTCTCTTCTCGGATGGTGAAAGAGGGCCCCTCTACTTCGGCCTTGGTTCTGCACCAGCCCAGGAAGGGTTCTTTCTTGGATACCCTTAAGGAGCTTAATCAGGAATGGAAAGAGGTTAATCTCCCATCCATCTAGTTTCCTGTGTTTGTTGGTCCTTGTTTTTGTCAGTTTTTGTTGTTGGTTCTTTTAATATGTTTTGTGATTTTGGTTTCTGGTTGAATTCACTCCTCGTGAATTCCCTTTGAACTGCCTTCGGACTTGATGTTATGTGATGAGCCCAACTGGCTCTCTTTTGCAAACTAACTCTTTCACAAATTTACTTGCACTTTTTAATTCGTTTTCAGATCATATAGGAATTTTTGAACAATATATATGAATTTCAATAATTTTTCCCAGATTTTCAATTAAACAACAGAAGCAATTTATTATCATTAATTCTACATTCTCAGTATATCAATCATCATGATGAAACTAATTATCATCAATCAATCAATACGATATATAAGCTTTCAAGCTATTTATCATCTGCAAGAAAGACAAATTAAAATCAATGTATAAGGCACCTTTTATTTAATACGGTTGTTGTTGATAAAACTTGCTTTCAAATATGAAGTTGATGCCAGCCACACTCCGCGTCACCAAATGTTGTTGGTGTCTCCATCCAATCCCCCACACAAGTCAAGGGTTTTAAGAAGGTTGAAAAGTCAGCGTAGAACCTTCCCAATATGCCTTCGATCACCAAGTAAAACACAAGCAGTCGAACTACGTACGACCCTGGCAAGAAATCGTACGGCCCCAGCAGAAATCCGTACAGCTCAAACTAAATTTTGATTTGCAGTCCTTTCAATCACTGATTCAAAACGACATAAATCATTGGTATATTTACCCAATTCAAAGTGCACAATCCTTGAAGAAATTGACATTTCTTCAAGGAGCTCGTCCAAATCCTTGTTCTCCAATTCCATCTTTCTTCTCATTCACAAAACATTAAAAAATGGCCATTGAATTTCCAGCTCTGCAAACACCCAGCAAAGAAATTGATATTCTCTCTAAATTGAAGACCAAATATCCAAAACCCTTGCACACTTCAAGGAATTTCGATTCCCTTCTCCAAGAACAAATTCACAATAATCATCAAACTGACATAAGGTGTGTAAAAAGGCTTTTTCATGTTATATTTATAAGCTTTATGAAAAAGCTTCACCTTCACACTATTCACTAACGTGGCTTCCTCAACACACCATTGTTTTATAACATTAAAGCCATAAAGTTATTAAATTAAAATAACTTAATTTAATAACCACAATTAAAACATTAAGCCATTGAAACTTTATGACAAAATAATTCTAACTTATAATAATAGAGCCTTGAGCTCATACTGCCCTGCCAGAAATAGCCATCTGACCAAAATAGACTTACTATAAATCATAGTAATAAGAATCGCCTGAATCGCGACTCTATTCAACCCTCCCGATTTTTTATGAACTGGTGAATCAGATCGCCGATTTTTTGGAATGAATCGCCGATTCACCGATTCATTCAAAAAATTGCCCAAAATCGCCTCCAAAAATCGGTAAAAACCGGTCGCGCGTCTAGGGATAAAGTGAAGCCATTTTTATAAAAAAATGCATATTTTTTTAATAGTTTTTTTTGCCTTTCCTCTTTGTTTTAACCCTAAAGGCCCTTCTAATTGTTTAGCATGAGTAGAAGAGAGGAAAAGTGGGAGAGAATAAAAGAAAAGAAAAACTGGAGGTTTGCAACCAGCAAGAAGGAAAAGCACCAAAGAGATCAAAAATCCATTTGGGGAGGCCATAGAATTGCATTGGGAGCATTAAGGAATCAATAGCAACACTCCTCAACTCATTTACAAAAGGTAAGTGTTAATTTTTTTTTTGTATGTTAATGTATTGTTCATTTTTTGTTAAATTTTTTTAGTTTTGATTTGCAAATCTTGAATGTTTTTTAGTTTTACTAAATTTGAAAGTAGGCTTTGTCATTTTGTTTATTAGTTTGAAAATTTGAGGTTTTAATTAAATTTTCTTATTGCAGCAGCCTTAACTTTCATTTTCCACAATGGGTAACCATAAAAAAGATGAATGTTGGAAATATACTGAAGACTTTCCTGAAAGAACAAAATTTCAAACAAAATGTATGTTTTGTAAGGATATAAATTATGGTGGCATTTATAGATTCAAATACCACATTGCTACCATACTTGGACATGATATTACAATTTGCACTCAACAAACTGTTGAGGCAAAATGCACTTGTCTAGTGGCATTAGAAAAATATGAACAAGATAAATTAAATAAGAAAAGGCAACTTGAAGGGTCAAGGGCTATTGGCTCCGATGCTACCGCATCTGCATCTGCATCCACATCCGTAGGTTGTGTTAGAGAGGGTTCTTCCAAGCCTCCTTTTCGTCCTAGTGCTAGTGTTGATGCTAGTGCTAGTCATTCTTATACTGAGATTCAGTCCAACATATTGCAGCCTAGAGTGCGGAAGAACAGATTGGATAGTTACTTTGTGCTTGGTACAGGTAAAGTTATAGCCATCGGCTACCCTGACTCTAAACCCTGCAAACTCCTCTACCTGAAACTCACACTGACTAACAACTCGCTCATGAATAAAGTTGTGCGTAGCTTTAGTGTCCAACATAGCAACACAGGGTTGTCCTTCCACTAATCCCCTCAATCTGAAAGCAGAGAGAAGTGGCATAGAGGTGGACAACACAATTAGAGATAGTAAAGCCATAAAGTTACTAAATTAAAATAACTTAATTTAATAACCACAATTAAAAAATGAAGCCACTAAAACTTTCTGACAAAATAATTCTAACTTCTGACAACAGAGCCCTGAGCTCATACTGCCCTGCCAGAAATAGCCATCTGACCAAAATAGACTTACTATAAATAGTAAGTCTCTCAAACTGGAGATTCTGCATCAAGAACTCTGAATCAACTAAAACACCTGCCCAAGTGCTCTGCCAAACATAGCAATACCCGAAATACCACTTACTATAAATAGTAAGTCATCCAATCTGACCCCAACGAAAAGCAGACCTGGCAACTAGAACCTCAAGAATGGAATCCAACCACTGGCTTTGCCAACCGACCGCCTCTGACAACCTTATTAGCTTATGAGGGTCACCAAACTAAGCTAATCCTAAGAGTCTAAAAAACGGGGACATTACATGTTATGGGTTCAGGCCTTTTCCCGATTCACTTAATCAAAACATATATGCATTTTCTTAGTTCTTGATTTCTAACTTTCTAGAATTGTCTTCTCTTTTCTCTCATGGGTTCTTGTAATGTTCCGAACCCCAGGCTGTGGTGTACAGAGCAGAACTAGCATGCTACAGATCGGGAGGGGCTAGAAAAATGCCTGAGGCCGTATGGTATAGGGTCGTACTTGACTGTTGCAGATTGTACGGTAGATGAGCCGTATGGTGTCTATGGCAGCCGTACGGTTGGAGGCCGTACGTGGAGGTTGCAGGCCGTATGATGGAGGCTGCAAGCCGTACGGTGGGGCTCCGTATAGTGGAGGTTGTAGGCCGTACGGTGAGTTAAGGGCCATACTTGAAGGCCGTACAGTGGATGCTGAGGAGCAGTGTAGTGAAGATGGAGGCCGTACGGAATGATGTTGGGAGTACACCGAGGGATGAGGGCCATTCCAGTCTTTAATGCCACCACACAATTCGAACTTAAACACTTGCAAGATGAAATATGAATAATAGATATCGCTTCAGATTTCCAAATCTGGAACCAGAGAAACAAGCAGAATAGGGTGAGGGTTGAATCCCACCGAAACTACGAAAATACCAAATAGGGAGGATATTTCACCTCTGAAATGGCGGACAAAGAATCCCAACAGGAATTCGCAAAAATACAAATAAGTATCAAATCTCAACATGACAATTACATCCTACATGCCGGTCATAAATACCCCTTCGAAGAAACTCCCAAGAGTTTACAAAAGAAGCCGACGCAGCAAACACCTACGGAAAAGAAAAATAAAAGGAACCGAAATAAGCTAAATCAATCGGTCCACATACAAGAGGTAAATAATTTATTTTATGACGGGGATATTGCAGTTCCTTGGTTCAAAGGAATGTCTAGATCAATCCCTAAGAGATAATAGCCAATCCTATCAAATTAGATTCTGAGCCACAAGACATAATGGAGCCTTCAATCAATAAAATTTTCATAGCACCTTAATTCATAGGTACTAAATAATAACCCTTTTTCATTTCTACATTTTAATGTTTTATTTTAAAACTCACTCCTTGTACACTTCCCAATAAAATATCCCCCATTTTCATTAGATGCCTTGGCTCTACATTTTTCTAGAGATATTTTTATGTCTGCTTTTTCTTTCTCATCCTCATATTATATTTTATATATACCATGACCAGCCATCCAATTATTGAATCATTACAAGGTTCAATATTGGCTCAAGACATGACTACCCTTGCAAAGTTCTGATCCAGAAATATGGGCAGAAGAAGAAAATGTTTTAAGAGATTTTCTCTAGAACATGTATATGTGTGATCACTATGTGCTTAATCCAAATCCATTAGATCAACCACATGAATGGAAATAATATTAAGTCAAATTTCAGTGTCTGCAGAAAATCAAATAAAGAATGAAAACCTACAATTAAGGATAATACTAGAATTTGAACTATACTCAAATTAGTTATTTATGGTGTTTGTTTGTGAACACATCTCTAATGAATTACTTGTCATATTATCTTGATTTTAGAAAATATTAGGAATATACCTTTTGATCTAATTTTTAACAATAATCATGGAAATGAACATTTCAAACACAAAGGGTAAAAAGGTCACCAGGCCATTCAATGAGTACCCTTTTATGAATCATCACATTTGATCTTTACAAAACTGAAAATTATAGACCTTCAAATACATTAATATTAATGTGATTGCAGATATGTATGTGTCTTACACCGCCAATATATATGAACTTGGGATTATTAAAAACATTCCCTCTTTTATTTTGAATGTGTTGTTTATAAAATATCTTGCCATAGGAATCACAATGGTAGCTAGTTCTAGCTCAACAACTTGACCTACATTCAAAATAGATCCATGTTCTCCTCTATGAAAATGGCTGATATGATACAAGTGATTCCAAGTGGTGGGGGTCACTTTTGGATTTGACAGGGATGTGATATTAGATATTCTAGATCATAGTCAAGTTAAAGCCCATTTGTGTGGAATACCTAGGCAAGGCATCAAAACTTTCCTTGTAAAGGATGGTGTCGATGTGCCACCAAAGAATGCGATATGATATATTATGGAGTAGGACCAAGTAGATGAACTAGCAGGCTGTAAATTAAATCACTCCTTAATAAAGAAAGATCAAAGGCAATGAACCCTCCAAGGCCCCCATCTAAGCCCAGAGTTATGGTAGAGAGCCACCCATTTTTTGGCCAAACCTAAAAGTGAAGATCCCACTACAAACAAAAGACCAAAGGGATCTTCGGAGACTACATTTCAAAATGAGAGCCAAGCCAGTGTCGAACATAACACAACATATTTGTGTAAATGGGTTGGCTTTCAATGTTGTTTTCTTACCATATTGGCAAGAGACAGTGAGAAGAATTAATGAGGCTGCATGTAATGTCCCTTTTTTCTCAAATTCGGAACACTGACAATATTATTCCACTATCCTTCACTTACTATGTCAATTAGATGTTTATTAAGCAAGTAATGGAACATAAGTCTGTAATCTGATTTATTTATAAACTTGTATTACAAAAAATCTCTAATTATAATGCTCATTGTAATGCTGTAAAAATGGACACATTCTTTTTCTATATCTGATGTAACAATATTATAATGCAGTTATGAGGGCTGTGCATACAGGTAATCCCTGCGATCTCTCAAATTGTCGATCTTGTAGCAACACACTTGATTACTTACAATGCTGAAGATGCCAAGTCTGATATATTCTTTAACAAAATGCAATGACCAATAAGATTATCGCCTCTAGTGTTATAATTGTTGCTTCTGAATATTACCTTTCACCCGTGCAATAAGATATGTAATGTTGTTTCTGACATTACGATATAAAACTGCAAACGGTGTCGTCTCTGACTCTGCAATTTATACTTGCAACCTGTGAATAGCCTGTATGGCTGATGCTCGATATGAGTAATTCCAATAAGGAATATATACATATATAAAATAAGAAGTCTTCATGATGATTTGGAATGATATTCCAATCTCCTTTAATATATCCTAATGGTGTGCGATCTAGGGTTGCAAATCTTCCTAATGCAACTTTCCCTTTTACTAATCGCAACTTCTGATAAGTTCTTAACAACCAATTATTATTTAATTAATGTCTCCCATTCATTGTAATGTCCCTTGTTATTCTCCTTTTATAATTTCCTGCAAGACCGACATTAGTACAAAATATTACACAATATTTACAAGACTCATACTCTACTCTAAGTTAGTAAAGGGGGTATTTGACTCTTAAGGCTGCCTCTAGGTCGGGCTACACAGAATTCCCGATTCTCGGTCTAAGGGATATAAGATCCACTCTAAGCAACCGGGCTATCGACACATCATCCCATAGAGCACTGCCCATAAGAATCTCTTGCAAGCAATAAATGCTCTCCAAGCCAACACATATGCATATGACTGGCATTAGTATATATACTACCTAAGAGATTATAACAATCTCAACTTTGGCAATGAAACTATACCAATCTCCAATTGCCATTAATTATAAATTAGCAACGGGGTTATATCAACCTCAAATTGCCATCCATCTCAAATGGGCAACGGGGCTATACCTTCCTCGAATTGCCATCCTTCTCAAATTGGCAATGGGGTTATATCAACCTCGAATTGCAATTAATCACAAATGGGCAACGGGGCTATACCAACCTCGAATTGCCATTACATTCACCTCTATGTAGCTCGGGATGAATATAAGATTCATACATCCGCCTACTAGAGGGAGTGAGAATGAAATTAATTATCAATTGTAAACATATCTTCAAATTCATTATCTATATCATAATTATCAAAGTAATATATTCATTAATATAAATCTTAAATGTTGCTAAATATATATATAATATATATATATATACATACATATATATATATATATATATATATCTTAATTAAAAATCAATTCATTTATGTATATATAATTCAAATGAATTTAATTCTTTCCTTTTAATTGACACTTTCTTTAATATATATATCTGTAATTTAATTAATTCTTTTATATATATATATATTTATTATTACCACTTTATTAATATATTACAATGTTTATATTCCTGAAATTAATACAAATTTATTAATACTACAAATTCATTATTGTAAATAATATTATATATATATATATATATATATATATATATATATATATATATATATATATAATCAAATAACATAAAACATCATACCAAATTTGACTGCGAAATCTTTTATACTTACGTTTTCCTCTTACTTGTTCCCTGTTTTCCTTTCTTCCCCGTCCTGTCATTTTTATTGTTTAAGCAAGAGATTATTATAGGCCTGCGTGGGTGGGGGAACTCACGTCCCCTCCACGCCAATCACACCCTTAGGGGTGCGACTGGTCATAGCCCTAAGGCTGCGACTGTGCCTTAGCCGCATGGGATGTTTAATTAATTTATTAATATATATTACAATTGTTTAATAAGATATTTATAATATATATTAATATATTATTATTAAATAATAATAATATTTACTAATATATATTACTATTAATAATATTTATTTATATATTATTATTAATAAGGCTTATTAATAATGTTTATTAATATATTAAAATGACATCAGACTATGCCATCAGCGGATTAAAATCAACATTCTAAATTATTTTCAAGCATAAAGAATGGATTCTTCCCAGCTACTCATACAAGATTTAACCCTTTCTACCTTCCCCATTCCCTGTTTGCAAAACTATTATCTGCACTAAGAAGCTTTATGCTTAATAACACGTTGTCTTTGTGGATTTATTCTCTCTTTTTAGTTATTTGAGAATAGATTAAGAAGGTACTATGTTCTTTACTTCATCAATGAGCATAAGCGACTTGTGTTAATAAAGGGTGTTCAAAGACCCGTTTCGCTACATTTCAAATTGGAAGCCTTTGTTAAGTGAACGCCAGATTAGGCCTAAATAGCATATAGGAGTCTTGAGACTAATATAGCTTCTTAGTCGGATATGCTCTATATAGAAATATCGGCAGGTTGGCTGGTAGTAATTTTCAGGTACAAAATACCTATCTACTATAGGTGAATGTCCAGATTTATACATTTTGACTTCAGGTAAGATATTACCTGGAAGATGTCATCTGTCTTGTCCTATACTTTTGTCATTCATATCCTTGTAGAAGCTGTCGTTTTTATTTTCTTACTGATACGGATCATTATTTCCATAAATGGCTTTCAGTTTCAAGCTCTTTCTCAGCTCTTCGTGGCTTTGTTTTTAGTAAGTCCAAAAGAGGTTCTTGAAATCAGTTATTTATTCATATATATATATATATAAACATATATATTAATCCTTTATGGATTAATCAAGGCTTCCTTTTTATTTTTTCTTGTCTGATTCGATTCATAAGCAAGGTTATATTGTGTCTTCCAAAGAAACACTTGTGTTTTATAGCTTCTTTCCATTAGTTCTTTAGAGTTCAACTAAGCGCCCATGGTAATGAGTTAAAGTATCTCTGGTTTTCCTTGTTGTCAGGTTTTGGATAAAATCCAACTAAACCTAGCTGAGCTTATCCTTTGGAGTTGGTGAATATCCGGATAATTCCAAATTATTAAAAATAAAGAGAATGTGATTCTTTGCAACAGGATGACTGTCTGTCTACGTCTATAGAGATAGGACTGCTGCAAATCCTTAAGAAAGATTTTATAGCAATTGCTCGATTAATAGTATATTAAACATTAAGGTGTATTAGCGTTAAAATATTTATCTACTGCAATATTTATACTGGTGATATCCTGATTATAAATTTAGGGCCCTCTGCAATTAAGCCTAGGTATCCTATGTTCTAAAGCAGTTTTATAATGGACTTGGTAAGCTAATAAGGGATAAAGATACTCACACCCTTCGACTAGAAATTTGTCGTACTGCCAATAAGTTAAGCTCTGTTTATCTCTTTCTTCCTTTGTTTTAGAATATTGTTATTACAGATTTATTAGTCTACATCTTTCTCCTAAGGCTTTAGTTTTCATTCAGAAGTATGATAATTTAATATTTGATGCTTCATCTTCTTTATCTTTAAATTCAGTTCTTTAAATGCTAATCGAGTTAGAGTTAACATCATCTAATGATCTATAGAATAATCTATAGAGTGATCTAAAGATCTATAGAATTACAGTATGATGATAATCTTTAAAGGTAATTCCTAGAGATAGAATATGAGCCTAACTAAGGATAAAGGACTAACCGTATCGAAAAGCATTTATTAGATATGGCAACTAGTGTTTCTATATGCAGGACAGATCTGGCACTAGAAATAGAAGCATCCTGAGAAATAGACTCCATTAATCCAGAGTTATCTTAATGTAATAGATACTAGGCTAGATCCTAGTATTAGGAAAGCTAAAATTGTTAATGAAGGAACGCCTTCAGTAATCTTTGTAAATGAGGGGATGCCCTCATAATATTGTTTGTAATATGTAATGTAATATAAAATTTAGACCTCGGTCTCGGGCTAGACTGGAGGTTTTCTTATCCATTATTTCCTACCAGTGCCCGCACAGAATGAAATTTTATATTGTAACATTCATTTTAATAATAAAAATCCTTGGCTTAGGCCTTTTATCAAAAAAATAAAATTAATGTTTATTAATATATTATTAATAGTTAATCATTATGTTTATTAATATTTTATTAATAATGTTTTAATTCATTAGAATGACATTTAATATATATTATAGTATATACTATAATATATATATAATATTAAATAAATAGGTCGTTATATTATTAATGTTCGATTTATCAAAAAAGGTACAATTTTTAACTATCATTAATGAAAGATAGTTCTATTTTAGTACAAATTATTGAACACTGGTCTTTTAAAATTTAGGGATATTACAGTTCCCCCATCTTCAATTTGCTTGTCCTCAACCAATTTGATATTTTCCTTCCTTCCCCTAGAAGCGTCTTCATCAGAAAATCTTTTCATTCAACTAAGAATTTGGTGATTGTTTGATTCCCTAATTTCTTGAGTGGGTATTCCCCTCTTTGCTAAGAGTGGTTGGTGGGTGTTCTATGTTAAGAGTCTTCCAATCTAACCCTTTTTGTGGGACATTCATTTAGTGCTTCCTCCGTGTTATTCATTTGTCCTCTTTTACATTGGTGATCTTGGCTCCATGGTGCTTTACACCTAAAGCAAATGTTTTATTGATCAGTTCGTTTGGCACTGGTGATCCTTGTTCCATGGTTCTTTGCATAGGTAGCATGATTTACTTGGGTTGTCCTCCTTAGGCCCTTCATTCCGATGGGGGGCCTTTGAGGAAATGCCTTTTTGTTTTTCTTTAGTTGCATCGTATTCTGACATTTTTGTCTTCCTATTGGCATCTTCAAGGGTTTGGCGTTCGAAAGGTCTCACCCTTATTTTGATGTGTTCTTTGAGTCCTTCGACGAACATATAGACCCTCTTTTTTTGGGATATATCCGGGACCATAATTGACAGGCTCTGAAATTTATTGGCAAACTCTTCAATTAATCCTATTTGTTTGAGGTGAGTTAACTCTTGAAAATACCATTCTAGTTCCTTTTGGTCAAACCGGCTAATGAGTTTTTGAGTGAATTCACTATAGGTGTTAATACTTTTATGACACAACGTGACGATTCCACGGTGCCACCAATTGTGGGCTTCCCCTATTAGGTGCATTATGGCACATTTAATGGCATTTTCTTCGGTCATTGGGTTGAGCGAGAGGTAGGTGTCTAGTTTTTGGACGCAAGCTTGAGCTGTTTCTTTTCTTGATCCCTCGAAGTGTGGTAGGGGCATTTTCCCTACCTTGGCTTTAATATCTTTTTCCCCATGATTTATTTTCAGTCCATTACTTGCCATGGTTTTGGTTTAATAGTATTCTTTAAAGGGAATGAGTTTTTGTATTTCCAGTTCTAAGTTAGCATACATTTGGGCGATCTCTTCTATTGAGTGGGTGAATGGATTTTCTCCTCCTGAGATAGGTTCCTCTCTTGGAAGGAATGAGGGTATAGTTGGTCTCATGGTGGAATCTTGGGTTGGGGGCTCATTTTCAGAACGATTAGAGCATAGATCTCTTCCTATTGGAGAAGTGGGACAACTATGGTGATTATTGTTATTATTCAGGATTTGGATAGCTCGAAGTATTAACTAATTGGTTCGCTCAAACGTCTCATTAGTTTGTTCCATGAAACTTCTGAGAGTCCCAACCGGTGCTAAGAGGGGAAGGGTGAATCAACACCTCTAAAAAAATTTCTCTCAACTCTGGTAATGTGTACTTATAACTATGAGTCAGATAGATTCAAACATATAATAACAGTAAGCAAAGAATCACATAGAGACCAGATTTATCATGTGGAAACCTGGTTAGGGTGAAAACCACGGTGTGAGGAAACCTCACGAATTTCGTACTCTTTTGAAGTATGCCCTGTTAGAAGCCTTCCCGGTTAAGGGATCAAAACGCACTGTTAGATGCGATCCGATTAAGGGATTTGTTATAATGAGACCGGTTAATGCCTGCCTGGTTAAAGGACTTTGAACACCTTGAAAGATGTCACCCAATTAGGGGATTTGATACAAGGGACTTGTTAGAGTCCACACTAATACTGAAATTTAACCTATTGTAATTGCTAGAGAATAGTAGAGGGATTGACCCACTTGGTCCCTATGACATTCTTGTCCTTCATCTTGGCACAAGCTCCCATGTATCATTCTTCTCAATTTGCTCAATTTCTTCCTCCATGGCCTTGATCCAATTTTCATCTTTTAGAGCTTCCCTGGTAGATTTGGGCTCTATACAGAAAAGTAAACAGATATTCTCTCTGGCCTTTTCCCTAGTTAAGATATTTGCATGTTTGTCACCAATTATATTGTTAGTGGAATGATATGTGACATACCTTGGAAGAACCGGTCTCTATTCCCGATCAGGTTCTTTTGGTTGAGCATTTTCTTCATCATGGCTCTGGTCAGCATCTTGTTCGACATCTTGCGTTAACCTGTTGGCTTCAGGTACAGTCTCCCGCTCTGGATGTCTGTTCATGTGTTTTTCTCCTTCATCTTCAGTTGTTGCTTCAGTGAACTCAAAGCCATTTTCCTCATTTAGGCCTCCAAGACTGTCATGATCACTATGACCGATCTTCTTGATTGGTTCTGAAGATTCATCAATTTTTACATTGATGCTTTCGATTATTTTGCCTATTCTCTTGTTCAGACACCGATAGGCCTTACTTTTGGTAGAGTAACCCAAAAAGGTTCCTTCATCGCTCTTGGGATCAAACTTCCCAGAGTACATATCTCTTTTGATGTAACATTTGCTACCAAAGGTTTTGAAGTAACCTACACTAGGAGTGTGCTTGAACCATAGTTCATAAGGAATCTTACCGGTTCCCTTTTTGACTCGAACTCAGTTCAGTGTGTAGATAGTAGTATTGACAGCTTCTCTCCAGAAGTGATGAGGGAGATCCTTCTGAATCAACAGGGTTCTTGCATAGTCAATCAGCGTCCTGTTTCTTCTTTATGCTACTCCATTTTGCTGAGAAGTCCTTGGTGCAGAAAACTATATTTTTATTCCATGTTCCTCATAGTAATGAGTGAACTCCTAAGAGGTGTACTCACCTCCTCTGTCTGACCTCAGACACTTCAAGCTTTTACCAATTTCCTTTTCCACTCTGGCCTTGTAGATTTTGAACATGTGGAAGGCCTCTAATTTCTCTCTAAAAAAGAGTGTCCACATCATTCTTGAGAAATCATCTACAAAAATCACTAAGTACCGGTCTCCATAATAGCTCTTTGTCTTCATCGGTCCACATAGGTTTTTGTGCACAAGGTCTAGACGATTTTCAGCAGTAAAGGACTTACTGTTGAAGCTTGTTCCTGTCAACTTTCCTAACTAACAATCTTTACAAACACCACTGATTGGTTTTGTAATTTCAAGGAGTCTAACCGATTTCTTTTTACTCACTTTGACAATACTGTCAAAGTTTATGTGGCAAAGCCTCTTGTGGCATAGCTAGCTATTGTCTTCTTTGGAGATAAGACAGATTTTGCTTGATTCTCCTTTGATTGAAGCTATCAGACAAGCTCCTTCCATTGAGTCTAGGTAGAACATATTGCCTTTGCTTTGTCTACCGGTTGCAACATGGGTTCCAGACTGATTTTTGACTATATAGGAACCTTGTCCGAATTCCAACAAGAATCCTTTGTTGTTCAGCTGTGCAACACTCATTAAATTGTACTTGAATCCTTCAACCGAGTACACATCTTCACAGAGAGCATTGTTGCAAAGACCAATAGAACCTTTAGCTTTGATGCCACAAGGGGCATTGTTTCCAAAGGTAACCGATCCGCTGTCATTGAGCTCCAAATTGATAAACTTGTTCTTGTCATTGGTCATATGGTGAGTGCATTCACTATCAATGATCCAATCATCATGCTGATGAGATCTAGATATGAGTGCAACTTCGTTTGCTATTGGGCTCTCCTCCTTGATTGCAACAAATGCAATCTCAGGATCCTCAAAGTCTTCAGACTCATTGTCTGTGACTCCTTCCTCTGCAAGATAGCATTCCTTCTTTGCTTTGTTCTTGAATCGGTCTCTCTTATCTTTATTATCATTATTTGGACATCTGGCAGCAATATGTCCTATCTTGTTGCAAGATAAGCATTTCAAAGGGAGTTTTCCCTTGTACTTCCCTTTCCCTCTGGAGAATCTCCTAGCAATGAGTGCTTCAAACTCATCTTGCTCCATCCCCTTTGAGAGCAGATTCTCAACAAGGTTACCAATCTTACCGATAGAGTAGTTACCGATTTCTCTTCCCTTTTTGGTGGAAGAGATATTGACAGAAGACTTAAACGTTGCTTCCTGAATGGGTAAGCTATTATACAAATTACTTAATTCAAAAGAAGCTAGCTTACCGATTAGAGAGTCTAGGGTGACTTGATCTTTGGTCACCGATCTGAGCTCTGAATGGCAAAGATCTTGATAGCATACTGAGGTCTGAGAGTTCTTTGTATTTTGCTAACCACCTCCTCATCACTTAGTTTTCCTCCAGCGCTTATGATGAAGTTGACCACCTCTTTGATTCGGTTGTTGTATTGCTCGATGTCTTCTCCTTCATTCATCCTCACGTCATCATACTTTCCTCTGAGACTTTCAACCTTAGCTTTTTGAACATTAGGATCTCCTCCATACACTACTTGCAACTTGGCCCACATCTTGAAGGCAAAATCTAGATGCTCAATCTCAGCATAGACATAATCAGGTAGTGTGCTTGCTATCATATCCATAGCAGCCATGTCCTCAGTTTTGATCTTCAGTTCATCAGGTGTCAAAGTGCCAGCGGGTTCACTGTAATCAATGGTAACATGATTCCAGTACCGATCTGCGAGTCAAGAGGTTGATTCTTGTATAAATATAGAGCACAGGACGCAAGATATGTTGTTGTTGTTGATAATTGGAGATTGCATAGAGCAAAAAAGGAGATATCTTCTGAGGAGTGCTACAGGCACAAAGGGGAGGCAAGAAAAGAAAGATCAACAACCAAACAAACCAGGGAAGAGATCTATAGGTATGATCTAATCAGACAATTAGTGTCATTATAGATCACTGCTTTTATAAAGTGTTAAAAGCATATTGAAATCCCTCTATCAGGGTGAACCTAATCAATTCATTGCAAAAATCCCCTAACAGGGTGACATCTTTGTTGATGTTCAAAGTTCTGTAACCAAGAAGCTCTTAACAGAGTTTAGATCTTAATCGATCGTTTATAAAATCCCTTAATCGGGTAGCACCTTAACCAGTGCTTTGTAAGCTCTTAACAGGGCGCCTTCATTTGATACTAGTGAAGTTGTGAGCTCTATCTCACTGTGGTTTTTTCCTTTTAATCAAGGGTTTCCATGTATAAATACCTGTGATAATCTGTGTGATTCTACTTATGCTTGTGAATGATCTTTGTATTCTGTTTATCCATAAGGGCAGCAAATGAAAGATAGACAATTAGATTAAGAAAATGAGCATTTACTGATTCACCCCCCCCCCCCCCCCTCTCAGTAACCAGTAAGCAATAACAATTGGTATCAGAGCTAAGTTCTCTATACAACAAAGTCTAACAGCTTGAGAAAAAGATCATGGAGGGTTACCGATATCAGAAACAACTAGAGGAAGCCAACGACATCATTTTCTTGCTGGAGAGTAGACTGAGGAAATCACTTGCAAAAAGGAAGGAGTTGTCTTTGCAACTAAACGAGAGCAATGAAACCATCGATGAACTCTCTAGGCAAAGTGGATCTGATGAGGCTGAGGAGGCAGTCTCTGAGCTTACCGAAAAGAATCAAATCCTAACCGGTCAGATTGCTGATCTCAAAAGGCAGCAAAAGTTAAATGCCCTGAGGATGACTGAACTGATTGAGCAGAAACGGAAAACTGAAAGTGAAAGAAACACAACAATTAGGTCATCAACAGCCTCGGAAAAAGCAATGAACCAGGCAGAAGAAGTTGTAAGGGCAAATGAACTTCTCATTATGCAACTTCAAAAAGATATGTTGATTGTCACCCAAGAAAATGTCAATATGCACAAAGCATGGCAGTCTAGGGACGAAGCATGCAAGAAGCTGGCGATCGAGATATATCAACTCAAGGACCAAAAGAAAGTCCTTGAAAAAAGGAATGAAATGCTGAGAAAATACAATGAAAGTTCGGTCAAGCTTGATGAGCAATTCAAAGCTCAAAGAAAGCACAACGATCACACCGATCTTGGATTTACCAATGCAGTCACCAAAAAGAATGGTGAGTCAGTTGGTGCAAAGTCAAGCAAGAAGAACAAGAGCAAGACGCTAGTACAAAAAGGTAAGAATACCCTTAACACTTCTTGCAAGCATTGTGAAAAACTGGGTCATAACACTAATGACTGCAAAAATGCACCGGCAAGAACCAACAACAACTACTGTAAGAATTGTTGCAAAAACAGCCACAAGACCAATGAGTGCTGGTCCAGCCCCTTATCTATGTCCAGCAGAAGCAGCGGAAGCTTCAAAGGATACTGTTATGCCTGCAACAAGTTTGGACACAAGGCTAAAGAATGCAGATCAAAGACAATGGCATTCAAATCACCAAGACCGGTGTTCTCCAAGAAAAGCAAAAATCGGAACGCATCTATTCATACAAACAAAGGGATGCATTGCAACAGTGAATCATGGAGTAAGTCCCCTAATCCAAGTAGGATGAATCCTTGGAAAGCAACCAGTATAGTCTGCTATCACTACAACAGAGTTGGTCACCTAGCTAAAGACTGCTGGAACCGGATTAAGAAGAAAGGCAAAGAATCGAACAAACAAGTAATGAAGACCTTGACTTCTAATAAGAAAAACAACGGAAATAAGGAGACCAAGAAAGAGGTGAAGAAAATATGGTTCGTTAAGGAATCAAATAACTCTGCCGAGGAGAAAACAGAGGCAAGATCATCATCACAAGATAGTGATATTTCTTCTGCAAACTAAGCCTTCAAGGCTTAGGGGGAACCGGTAGTGCAACTATCGTTTGCGGTCGAGCTGGTGAGTTATACTCTCACTCAGTCCACAAGTCAAACGGGAAAAGCATGAGGTGATCAACCAGGGCATGTCTAATCAAAGGTAGTAAGAAAGGTTAGGTAAGGCATTTAATGTTGTAGCCGTTTAACAATAGTTACCATTTGGTAATTACCGTTATGCCCTAATCCTATAAAAGCAAAGAAGGACTACTCATTTGCTTTTACCTTACGATCTTATGTTTATCTTTCTTATGCTTGAGCAATATTCTTGCGAATCGATCATTGAGCGAGATTGTTTGTGAAAACTGATCAATCATCTCTCTGAAGTAGCCAATTAAGAGCAATAGCAACTTCGTCTTATGAAGCTAAGCTGGTTCTAGCAAATCAAGCCGATCATCCTCCGTATGATATCTTGGCAAATCAGAACAGGGAGATCGACATAGATGGCGCGCTCTCCTCAGTACCTAAAGGAGTGCTCCTGACAGAGGATGTAACTATATTCATCCATGCAAAGCAAGAAGAGTTAGGTGAGGCGTACAAAAGAAGTGAGTATCGCTTACTATGCAAAGATGGAAATTATCCTAATGGTTACACCAAACTGGTATCATCTGGGATTATCAATGGAGGCTCCTATCCCACCATATTCAGACCAAAATGGATTCGAATGGTGGTTAATCAAGTGCGTGAACCAGGATTTTGGGTCACGAAAGGAGTCTGCACTCCGATCACAAAAGACGATCTTCATAGGGTAACCGGGTTCTGCAATCAAGGGGAAGCCCTAACCCTGAGAACCATATCCAATACAGTGGTGGCCAATCTGACAAAATCAAAATCCAACAAGTGATTGATGATCGTAACTGATATTGAAGATCTAGTAGTTCGGTTCGCATCGGCTGTAATAGGTTACAAAGTATATCAATCTAGTAACCTAAACAACATACCTGGTGGAGGCATACATGCAGCCTTCAGAATTATACATGATAATGCACAATATGATATGTGCAAAATGCTAAGAGGACAGATCTTTGAGAACATGAAGAAGTTGGGCATTGTCAAAAAGAAATCACTGAAATTTGGCACAGTTCTAGTTTGTCTCTACTTTTACTATTCTAATCCTTCACTGGAATAGTAAAAGTGACATGGACAACAGATCGACCACTCATGATGCAAATCAGTGATTATGCTAACCAACTGGGAGATCAATTTGACAAAGCTATGACTAATCATTTCAAGGCCCTTTAGCTGAAAATGCATGCCAGACAAAGAATTTCATCAACTATCGTTGACCTGTACAAAAAGGAGGTATGTTTTCTGGTATCAACTAACTTCTACATTATTCAAGCAGTAGAACCAAGAGATGAGTATGCACCGGAGCTTGGGTACGAAATCACTGCAAAGATTGCAAAGGCGTATGTAGAGGCCTTGGATAAAGCACACTTGGATCTCGGCGCTCAATGGTTTGGAACCTATGAGGAAATAGAGCAAAATCTGAAAAGGGGACAATTAAGAACATGTATGTGAAAAGAACGCCTACAGCAAACAAGAAACCAGGAAATGCACAACCTAAAGAACAAAAGAAGAAAGCTCAACCGGTGGCAAGCACACAGGAGGAAGAAGCTGAAGAAACCGATTCTAAAGACACAGTTCCACTCATCGAAAGAAAGAAGAAAACTGGTAAACCAGCAAAGGAGGATCCACCAAGAAAAGGCGAGCCAACAATTGATGAATTTGTGTCAGGATTAAAAGAACATGGCGGAATGGCTAATGTCAAAAGAAGGTACATTCTAGCAAATGATGAGGACTGAAGAAAAATTGAAGATGCCATAGTTCTATGCCTTCATAAGTTTAATTTACATCCTGCGGAACTTCATGCAATATTACCTAAGGATCTTTTGGATATTCTTCAAGATAGGTGGAATGCTTCAATGAACAGAGAAAAGGAGTTCAGGATTCATGCTCTATTAGAAGTCCAGAATCATCTCACTCTAGAAGAAGCAACTCAACAAGCTGATCTACATCAGCAAAATTTCCTGACAAAAAGAAGGATGTCTTTTGCTGATTGGAGAAATCGACAAAGTACATAATAAAGGAGTGGCCATCTGGACCAGTCTTCTTCAGACTTAGCAGCAAGCAAAGGAAGCACACCGAAAGGCAACAGCTTCACCGGTTCGGAACACCGGGAAAGGAAAAGGTGTTCTCGGAGTAGACAAATCGGTTATTGTTGACATAACTGATGAACCAACAAATCCAACACTCCTAGTATATCCAGAAAAAGGTAAGGCTCGCACTATGACTGTAAATGATATTGTAGCTGAAATTACAAATTTTGGAGAGATAGATAATGCAGCCAAATGGTATAGTGTATTAGCCAAGGAGAACAAACAGGAAATTGAAAAAGCTCTTGTTAAAAGTCTACTAGATTTCATCAAGACTCCTAGGGATTATAGGAAAAGTTTCCTCCCGAGTTAAACAGTAAGCTTCAAAAAAAATGGAGAACCAATCTAGAAATAAATTCAAAGATCAATAGGGAAGCACTGGGGAAAGCTAGACCTGGTCTAAGCGACAAGAAAGTAAAACTTCTATTAGTGGAAGCATCTATGAATCTGGATACAAATTATAGAGTTGCCAAGATTCTCAATGGGTATGAGAATGAAGTCTTCAAGGAGACTCTAGACTTCTGGCAACAATCTGACTTCAAAACTCTTGAAGCCACAGGTCCTCAGGATCACACCGCAACAATTGAAGATCCACCTATTCAATTTACAGCAACTTAGATTCCAATAACTGGAGAACAAGAAGTTCTCATAGAAATGTTCACCTTTGGTAAACCGGTCAAATTGGGACAAACTTTTGTCAATATTCCTACTGACAGATTAGCTAAAGGAGATGAAGGAATCGCTGCAAGTGATCTTCATATCGTTGAAGAGCAGCAACCAGCCCAAGAGCCCTCTCATCAAGAAGATGATGCTATGCCTGAAATACAAGTTCAACAACCAGAAGACACACCGGAAGAGGGAAACAAGCCAGATAACCAAGATAAAAGCGAACAAGAGCAAGTTCCAAAGGCACAAGAACAATGAAAAGAGAAGAAACAGGAAACTCTTCCTAGCTCCTCTAAAAGAAAGCCCTCATCCTCTGAAGAATCTAAAGTAAAAAGAAGTAAGACAACCGATACAATAATTGACATCAGCAAAATGTCAACAAAACAGCTGAAAGAGCTTACTAAAAGAAAACAAGATATAGTTCTGATCAAAGTAAAAGATATCCTATACAGCTTCGTACCGGATGCCGATATAGATGAAGATGAACCGGTGATCGACCAGCTGGAAGTGTTAGGTCAAACAATCGGTGAGGATCTCACAAATCCAAAAACAGTGACAATTGACCGCTATGCGAAGAAAAGAGTGGAGATTCTTCATAAACAGACTACAAATATAAAGGCTACTCTGTCAAACATCTTAAAAGTTCTTCAACAGCAGACACAACTGTCAGGAGGTTTGATGAGCAGAACTTCGAATTTTGAGATATTCTTGCAAGATTTAACTAAAAAAGCTGCAAAGACCTCAGAAGACATAAGAACTTTGTCAACACAATATGACATCAAAAATAAAACTGCGACCTCCTTTAGCAGAGAAATGACAAGCCTTGCTCTAGTCTTGAGAAAGACAACTGAAGAAGAGAATAAGAGAATCCAAGATGTCATAGGATTTTAGATGTTTCTGGCCCCAACACTGGATATCATGCATCAAACATCTATTTCTATAGATGCTCTGATCAAAGAACTGGACTACAAAACTGTCGAAGATATGGAAACCATTATTGTTTCTCTAAAAGCGGCTCAAAAGAACATTGAATATATAACCGGTCAATGGGAACCATTTCTACATTCTGCAAAGAACATCTATAAGGACATCTTCACAAAGCTTCAACTGCGAAGAAATTCATTACACTTTGTCCTACGAAGACAAAAAGGGGAAGAAGATACACAAAGAATGAGCAGACAGGATTACTGCAGAACTTTCTCCCGGAGCACTCAATCAGGGGAAGTCCGGTACAGAGGAAGAAGTGTTCTACCGACACAGGCACTATGATTAGTAAGTGAAGTTTATGTATGGTTTTGCCACCAATGACAAAGGGGAAGATTGTTAGCAATATAAGTTGTCATTAGTGTATTTCACAAACCCCATTCACACCGGTAAAGGGTCACTGGTCACTCACATTACTAAGAAGGCACCGGTAGATAAAGAACAGAGTGTATGCATCGGTTGACCATTTCGATAGATGCACCGGTGGACCAAACCAAGAACTAAGTACCGGTCTTATGAGGCATACAAGGACAAACCAAGTATAAGAATATACCAATCTAACTGTGAGATAGATCCGATCCAGTTTTTATGGATCAATCTGAGATACAGTTAGAGTTAAAAGCCTGATTATACGAGACATCCACCGCTCAGAAGTGGAGTTAGCTTTTTAACAGAAGTTAGCTTTAACTCTACGAATGATCTCAAGTTAAACTCTAGATCACAACGAAGTTTACTCCCTGGCGGTTTTGCGAGTCAAGAAGTTGATTCTTGTATAAATATAGAGCACAGGACGCAAGATCTATTGTTGCTGTTGTTGATAATTGGAGATTGCATAGAGCAAAAAAGGAAATATCTTCTAAGGAGTGCTACAGGCACAAAGGGGAGACAAGAAAAGAAAGATCAACAGCCAGACAAACTAGGGAAGAGATCTACAGGTATGATCTAATCAAACAATCAGTGTCATTATAGATCACTGCTTTTATAAAGTGTTAAAAGCATATTGAATGCCTTCTATCAGGGTGAACCTAATCGGTTCATTGTAAAAATCCCCTAACAAGGTGACATCTTTGTTGATGTTCAAAGTCCTGTAACCAAGCAGCGCTTAACAGAGTTTAGATCTTAACTGATCCTTTGTAAAATCCCTTAATCGGGTAGCACCTTAACCAGTGCTTTGTAAGCTCCTAACAGGGCGCCTTCATTTGATACTAGTGAAGTTGTGAGCTCTGTCTCACCGTGATTTTTTCCTTCTAACCGAGGGTTTCCACGTATAAATACCTGTGATAATCTTTGTGATTCTGCTTATGCTTGTGAATGATCTTTGTATTCTGTTTATCCATAAGGACAGCAAATGAAAGATAGACAATTAGATTAAGAAAATGAGCATTTACTGATTCACCCCCCTACTCTCAGTAACCGGTAAGCAATAACAACCGGGTCATGGAACAAATAACTACAGGAATGCACTGGTAAAGCTAAACAATAGCTACTACAAGAACTGTTGCAAATATGGCCAAAAGACCAATGAATGTTGGTTCAGCCCCACATCGGTGTCTAGTGAAAGCAAGGGAAGCTTCAAGGGCTACTGTTATACATGCAACAAGTTTGGACACAAGGCTGAAGAATGTAGATCGAAGACAATGGCATTTAGATCCCCAAGACCGGTATTCACCAAGAGAAACAAGAACCGGAGCATAGCCAACTGTATAACTTGTGGAATGCACAATCACAATGACTCTTGGAGCAATTCACCCATAACAAGAAGGGTGAACCCATGGAAAGCAACCTGGATAGTTTGCTATCACTACAACAAAGTTGGACACTTAGCCAAAAATTGTAGGAACCGATGATCCAATAAGAAGAAAGAACTAGCCAAACTAGTAGAGAAGATCAACAAGGAAGAGAAGACTGAGAAAACAGTCAAACAGATTTGGTTCAAAAAGGAATCAAAGAGCTCCACTGAGGAGAAGACACAAGAAAGATCATCATCTATAGATGGTGATATCTTTTCAGCAAACTGAGCCGTAAAGGCCTAGAGAGAACTGGTAGACCAACTACCATTCCCGGTAAGACTAATGAGAATCGGACTCACTTAGTCTACAAGGGCAACTGGACAGGTAAGAAGTAATCAAACGGGGTTTGCCAAACCAAAAAAGCTGCATCACCGGTTGGCAAAAATAGAAAGAAAGGTTAGGTAGGGCATTTATTACTGTAGCCGTTTAAAAAATAGTTACCGTTTGGTAATTACCGTTATGAGCTAACTCTACAAAAGAAGGAAAAATTACTCATCATTTTTACTTTGCTTTCATTGAGATTAACGAATTTTTATCAGTAATATTCTTGCGGTTTGATCATCGTGAGCGATTATCTGTTAGACCAATCAAAGCTTCTTTTTGTGAATCAACTATTTGCAATGGCCTCATCATCCGCTACAGTGAAATTGATCAAGGGAAATCAAGAGGATAGGCCAACATACAACATATTTCCGATTTAGAACAGAGAGAACGACATGGTTGGTGCTCTCTTGTCTGTACCAGAAGGAGTCTTCTTAATTGAAGATGTCACAGCGTTCATTCACGCCAAACACGAAGAG
Source organism: Chamaecyparis obtusa (assembly GCA_027943335.1). Lineage (NCBI taxonomy): Eukaryota > Viridiplantae > Streptophyta > Pinopsida > Cupressales > Cupressaceae > Chamaecyparis > Chamaecyparis obtusa. The sequence continues at coordinate 967,412 of BSBK01001245.1, read as the reverse complement.
TTGGGTGAAACGTATATTCAAGGCGAGTACTTATCACTGTGTGAAGAAGGGAGACTTCCTAATAAGTATACCACGCTAATATCATCTAGACTTATCAACGGAGTATGCTACCCGACCGTCTTCCAGGAAGACTAATTCTATTGGTTCTCAGTCGTCTTCACGAACCAGGTCTCTAGCTCACAAGAGGAGCATGCAATCCGATCACCAAAGACGATCTGCATAGAGTGACCGAATACAGCAACCGAGGGGAAGCACTAACCCTAAGGACCATCTCCAATGTCGTCGTTAATAAATTAACTAAGTCAAGATCTGATGGTCGACTTATGACCGTGAACGACATTGAGGATGATGGAGTCCGTTTTGCGTCTGTTGTAATTGGGTACAAGGTTTACTAGTCAAGTAATCTGAACAGCATACCGGGTGGAGCAATTCATGCAGCACACCGAATAATGCACAATAATGCCCAATACGACATCTGTGCGATGCTCCAAACCCAGAGATATGAAAATATGAAGAAGCTCAGAGTCATGAGAAAGAAATCAATGAAGTACAGGACCCTTCTGGTATGTCTATACTTCTACTACTCCAACTTCCCAGGAGTCGAAAAGGTTGTCTGGAAGACCGATAGATCGGTTATGCACCAGATAAGTGACATGGCCAATTGACTAGGAAACTAGTTAGGAAGTGTGATGACTAAACACTTTGAGTCATTTTAATAAAAAATGCACGAAAGAGAGGGTGTCGTCAACTATCGTTGACCTATACAAGGACGATGTATGCTTTCTGGTTACCATCGATAACTGCATCATTCAAGCAGTGGAACCTAGAGAAGTATATGCTCTTGAGCTGGGGTACGAGATCACCGCCAGAATTGCTAAGGCATATGCTGATGCCCTAAATGAGGCAAATCTGGATCTCTCTGCAAATCGATTCGGTACATATGCTGAGATTCAACGGAATCTAACAAAGACGGCACCGATAAAGAATGTCTACAAGAGGACCCCAACACCGAAGAAGAAACCAGCCATCCAGCAACCCAAGGCTCGAAAGAAGAAAGCAGAACCGGTATCCTCTACCCAGGTAGCAGAACAAGAGGAGACATATTCAAAAGATACTGTTCCTATCATCCAGAGGAAGAGGGGATCCAACAAACCGGTAAAGGAGGATCCACCGAGGAGAATAAATCTCATAATTGATGAATTTGTGGCAGGACTAAAAGAGTCTGGTGGTTTAGGTTCTGTTAGAGGCAAATATCAACTAGCCAATGATGAAGACAGAAGAAAAATTCAAGAAGCTGTAGTATTCTGCCTTCATAAATTAAATCTACATCCTAATGGATTTCACACAACTCTACCTAAAGATCTTCTACAAATTATTGAAGATCGATGGAAGGCTTCAATGGATAGAGAAAAGGAGTTGAGCATTCATGCTCTTCTGGAAGTACAGAACCACCTCACTCTAGAAGAAGCCACAGAACAAGCTAAACTGCATCAGCAAACCTTCTCGACAAAAAGGAGGATGGTCCTCATGCTTATTGGAGAAGTTGAGAAAGTGCATGATGAAGGAGTAGTGATGCGGACCAAACTCCTTCAGACCCAGTAGCAAGTAGAACAAGAAGCAGCTCAAAGAAAAACCGTTCCAACGGTCCCTGACACCGGTAAAGGAAAAGGAGTGCTTCAAGCTGAAGCACCAGTCATAGTGGACATCACCGATGACAAGGGCAGCAAGCCAGCAAACCCAACCATTCTCATCTCTCCGAGCAAAGGTAACACTAAACCTATGTCAATGATATTGTTGATGAGGTAATGGACTTTGGAGAAGTAGATAATGCTGCTAAGTGGTATAGTGTGTTAGAAGAAGAAGATAAACAGGCAGTCATTATAGCAATAGTGGAAACCTTTCTGGACTTCCATAGAACTCCAAGGGACTACAGATCAAAGTTTCCACCAGATTTGAATGCTAGGCTTCAAACCAAATAGAGAGCCGGTCTAGGAACAAATACAAGAATAAATAGAGAAACCTTGTCTCAAGTTAGACCAGGCCTAAGTGAAGACCGCATTAAGCTTCTGTTAGAAGAGGCAGCAATGAATTTGCAACCTAGACTTAGAGTTGCCAAAATAATAAATGGACTTGATAAAGAAGTCTATGAAGAGACCCTGAATTTCTGGCAAAAGTATGACTTCAATACCCTGGACAATTTAGGTCCTCAGGATCCAGCTGAACAAATACAAGCACCACCGGTCAGATTCACACTTGGTGAAGAATCTTCTACCGGAGAGGAAAATGTTCAAACAAACGAGTTCACAAATAGTGAACAAATAAATATTGAGCAAGAGGTAGAGATTGAAGCACTGATGGGTGAACTTCATACAACTGCAGAGCAACCAGATGCACTACAGCAACAGGAACAGAATATAGAGGTTCAAGAGAAACCAAAAGATGATGCTTAGACCGAGGAAGAACCACCTGCAGAGGAAGAACCACCTGCCAAAGAAGACCTACCGGAAGAAGAAGTTCAACCAGAAAACACAGCTCAACAAGGAGCTGACCAGATTAAGGAACAAGAGGAAGAAATCCCAGTCTACACTAAGCAAGCCCAACTAGAGCAAGAGCAAAGGCAACAGGAACAAGCAGACATACCTAGCTCCTCATCTAAGAGGAAGTTGTCATTTGTTGAGGACAAGGAAGCTAAAAAGACTAAGGTCACTAATACAGTGGTGGACATCAGTAAGATGTCAACAAGGCAGCTAAAAGAGCTTACCAAAAGGAAACACGACATGGTCCTAACCACTGTAAAGTACATTCTGTGCAACTTCGTACGTGATGCTGACATAGATGAAGATGAACTGGTCATCAATCAGCTAGAAGTTCTGGCACAAGCAATCGGTGAGGATCTAATTGATCCAGAAATAGTGGCCATTGACCACTATGAGAAGAGAAGAGTGAAGATTCTCCACAAATAGGTTGAACAAATCAAGGTTAATGTATCAACGAACCTAAAAGTGTTGCAACAACAACTTCAAGTGGCAGGAAGTTTGATGAGAAGAACTTCAAACTTTGAATTATTTTTGCAAGATCTAACAGAGAAGTCTGCTAAGACCACAGAGGACATAAAAGCTTTATCTTCCCAATTTGATATAAAGAATAAATTTGCAACACATTATAGCAAAGAAATGACAAGTCTGGCTCTTGTCAAAAGGAAGACAGCAAAAGAGGAAAGCAAGAGAATCTAGCACATTGTTGGATTCCAGCTATTTCTAGCCCCAACATTTGACTCCATGAAGCACATTGCCACTACAACAAAAGCTCCGATAAATGAACCAGATTACAAGACTGTTGAAGATATGGAAAACATCATTGTTTCCCTTACAGCAGCCCTCAAGAATATTGAACATTTAACCGGTCAGTGGGCACCTTTCCTTCACTCTACCAAAACAATATACAAAGACATCTTCACAAAACTTCAAATATGAAGAGATGTAACACCCTTTGTCTTTTGGAGGCAAAAAGGGGAAGAAGAGCAAAACGAAGAATAGAGGAAAGAACAGGAAACAAAGAAGAGAAGAGGATGAGCAGGAGGGAAGAAGAGCCGAACAAAGAGAAAATAGAAACAAAGTGGATAAGAAGAAGAGTAGACAGAGGAAAGGAGAGCAGAACAAAGAACCAAAAGCCACCGGAGCACTTAGACAGGGGAAGTGTTCTACAGACAAAAGAGCAGTCTACAATAAACAAGGTAGAAATTATCACAAGTGAGTATGGTTTTGCCACCAACGAGAAAGGAAAAGATTGTTAGCAATTTAACTTGTCATTAGTGTAAATTCACAAACACCATGCACCAGTAAAAGATCACCGGTCACTGACGTTACTTAGAAGACACTGGTAGACAAGAACTAGAGTGTATGCACCGATAGTTCAAGAAAAGAGAATACACCAGTAGACCAATCTAAGTACACAGTACCAGTCTCAAAGTGCATATAGAGTTACACCGGGTATAAGATATACCGGTCTAACTGCCTAAAGATCCACACTGAATATCCGGAGCAGTTTGAGTTAAAACTGGATTATACGGGACATCCACCGCTCTGAAGTGGAGTTAGCTTTTTAACAGGAGTTAGCCTTATTTCTACGGATGTTTTATAGGTAAACTCCAGCTCATAACGCATAGCTTTTTGCTAATTGCATGATTTATTGCTGAGTTTACAGCCTGGCGGTTCTATGAGTTAAGGGTTTCATTATGGTGAACTCTTGTATAAATACAGGTCATAGGATGTAAGAAAAGTGTTATTGTAGAGAATTGAGAAAGAAATAGAGCAGTAAAAAGAAATCTGCGAAGAGATCACAGTCACCAGAAGTGAGAGGATAGAGCCAGAAAAGAGCCAGGCAAACCAAGGAGAGATCAATAGGTATGATCTAATCAGACATTCAATGTCATATAAGATCATTGCTTTTATAAGGTGTGAAAGCAAATTCAAATCCCTCTATCAGCGTGGACCTAATCAGTTCTTTGTAAAATCCCCTGACAAGGTAACATCTTTGTTGATGTTGAAAGACCTCTAACTAGGTGACTCTTAACAGGCTTAAGATCTTAACCGATCTTTTGTAAAATCCCTTAACCGGGTAGCACCTTAGCCAATGCTTTGTAAGCTCCTAACAGGGCGCCTTCATTCTACAGTAGTGAAGTTGTGAGCTCTATCTCACCGTAGTTTTTTCCTTCTAACCGAGGGTTTCCACGTATAAATCCTGTGTTGATCTATGTTATTCCATTTATGCTTGTTAATGATTGTTTACATTCCGCTTATCTTAGAAGAATATTGTAACAAGTGTAGAATTGGATTATGAATAGCTTTTACTGATTCACCCCCCCACCCCTCTCCTTAACCAGTTAGTATTAACACTTTCCCTCATAAGAGATAACAATTTGTTTTAAAGCCACTGATTCCGGCTTTAAAAGCCTCCAGACGCACCTCAAACTGATCACGAGTTTAACTCAAAGTCTTCCAGATTTAGTGCAGAAAATCTCAGTCAAAGAGTTTGTTGGAGCAGATAGTTGATTATGACTTCCTCAGTTCATACCGGAGTCATTACTAGATCGGTTGAGATCCTCATGCTGTGAACAGGTAAGAGGCTTTGACCTACCACTTTCCCTTCCTTGGCTTACCGGTTGCAGCTTCCTCGATTGCAATGTTGACACCATTTTGTTGTTCCTTTCTCTGTTCTTGACTACACCAGTTGTAGCCTGGTTCACGGTTGACGCTTGAATCCTCCTTTCCTTAACTGTGTCCATTACCCAGTTGCTAGGGCTTTGTATAGTGACTGGTGGTCTTTGCTCAATGCTTACAGTCACATTTGTCTTGAATATTGGCACCATCTGCCAAACAATCCTCCTTTCATACGAACCTCCTTCGATCTTTAGACTTTGTAGAGATGACAAGTCTCTATACTCTTTTGCCAATCAATGACAACACTTGTACCGGTAGCAGGCTTACCGGTTACCATCACTTAATGCCAACAACTTCTTAACTCGTTGGCTAATTCTTCGGCCATAGCTTTTGTCCCTTTCTTTTATACATTTGCATGAACTATCTTCCATAGGATGGCAGGATTATGCTCTAATACCACTGTAATGTCCCTTGTTATTCTCTTTTTATAATTTCTTACAAAACCTAAATTAGTACAAAATATTACACAATATTTACAAGACTCATACTCTACTCTAAGTTAGTAAGGAGGTATTTGACTCCTAAGGCTGCCACTAGGTTAGGCTTAACAAAATTCTCGATTCTCAGCCTGAGGGATATGAGATCCACTCTAAGAAACCAGGCTATCAACACGTCATCCCATAGAGCAGTGCCCATAAGAATCTCTTGGAAGCAATAAATGCTATCCAAGCCTACGCATATGCATATAACTGACATCAATATATATAGTGCCTCAGAGATTATAACAATTTCAACTTTGGCAACGAGACTATACCAATCTCAAATTGCCATCAATTATAGATTGGCAGCGGGGTTATATTAACCTCAAATTGTCATCCACCTCAAATGGGCAACGGGGTTATACTGTAAGAACCCCTTTCAGGCTGTTGCTGTTATACTGTTTGTTTTGATGGTTTTATAATATTTTATTTTTATTTTGCAAGGGTTTTTGACATAAAAAGCAAATAACATAACGCTGAAATACTGAATAGAAAATGAACTACTGCTGCCTTATTAAATTCCTTTGCGCCAAACTCAGTACAAATGATAATATCTGAATAAATAACAACAAATAAGATTGGATTCAATACACATTAAAAACCTGAGAATTTATTGATGAAAATCACACTTTCCCAGCATAACTGCCTCCCAACATAATTGACGCTTGCTATAGTATTCTACTCACGCTGGATGAATGATGAAGTACTGTTTGCGATCCCACTTCTCTGAAACTATAAATGAATGCTTCAAATGCTGAAGTAAATCTCCGCTAAAGCACAATACAAGTCTTTGGATGAAACCTCCACTGGATATCAAATTCACCAAATATCTCACTTGCTCAAATGATGAACACACAAAAGAACTACATTCTCCAATAGCTGCACTGTCAGACCCTTTCTCAGAGCTCAAGAGTTGAAGAAAATTCAATCAATAATGAAAACTAGATGCGCTTTTCTTCTCACACTAAGCATATATAACCTTCCAAGTCTAAATCGCACCCAAAAAGCAGGAATTGCGATTTCTCTCAAGCAAGTACGATTTAATGTTATAAACATTAAATTAATGATTTATTTTATCATTTAGACTTAGAAAAATGTAAAATAAATTATTAATAAATTTGGCCCCCTTCTCATGATGTTAAGACCCTCAACTTAAGTGATTTTAATATAAAGTTATAATATAACTTTATATTAAATAATTATTCTTCTTTAATACTTAGCCATGAAAAATGTCATAACTCCCATAATATTGTGAATCTGATCAAGTCGTTTGAACTGGGAGCTAGTGAAAATATTCTCCATGTGACCATGAGGTATTTCTAAAAATAGCAAGGGTCCATCTCTATAGCTCCAAAATAAGCCTAAAAATAGTCATTTCTGCCAAACAGAGCAGAATCCAAATAAGTGAGCCAAAAACCATCTCACAAGCCAACTGAGAACACTGAGCTCTGCCAAAACTGAACCATTAGAAGATCATACCTCCCTTGTGCCATCACTAACCTCCTATCCATGTCTACTAGCCTACAAGGGTCCACTAATAGGCTAACCATTAGCTAGCATGATGTCACTAGCTTGAAGGGGACTTCACAGTCCGCCCTTCCTGAAATTGCTTCTCAACTCTAGATGCTATAGAATCTCCTCGCTCTTCCATGTAGCATCCTCAACTGGCATATCCTTCCATTTCACCAGATACTCTTTGATAGTGCGCCTCAAATTTCTCTCCCTGAACTCCAAGATAGCCTCTGGCACTAAAACTAATTTCCCCTCATCATCCAATGGTGGAAGCACTGTGGAAGGAACAATGTGGTGTCCTAATGCCTTTTTGAGGCGTGACACATGAAAGACATTATGGACTTTGCTCTCTGCTGGTAAGTCCAACTCATACGCCACCTCTCCAACTCTTCTGATCACTCTGAAAGGCCCATAGTACTGTGGCTTTGGTTTCTCGGCTCCACTCCTCTTGAGAGTAGATTGGCGCTAAGGCTGTAGCATCAAGTACACCATATCCCCTACCTCAAAATTCCGCTCAATCCTCTTATGATCCGCATACTGCTTCTGCTGGTTCTGCGCCGTAGCAATATTCTCCTTGAGAACCTTAACAATATCTTGACTTTCTTGTAGTAAATTTCCAGCACTAGGCACACGACTATCACTCAGTAACAAGTCCATAAAGCTAGGTGCCTCATACCCATATAATGCCATAAAAGGGGACATCTGTATAGACATGTGGTGAGTGGAATTGTAACAGTAATAGCAAAGGTATATCCACTTGACCCAAGCCTTCTGCTGCCCTGCTATGTAGTTCCTGAGATATCCTTCCACCCATTTGTTGACTATTTCAGTCTGCCCATCCGTCTGAGGGTGGTAACTGGTACTCGGAGTGAGCTATGTCCCGCACAACCTGAACAACTCCTGCCATAAGTGACTCATAAACCTGCTATCCCTATCACTGACTATGCTCCGAGGTAGGCCATGCAATCTGAACACCTCACGAAAGAACAATTTTGCCACCTATGTAGGAGTGTATGTAGCCGTGATCGGAAAGAAGTGGGCAAACTTTGTGAGCCGATTGACAACTACAAATATACAATCCCTACCCTGAGCTCTTGGCAGTCCCGTGATGAAGTCCATGGATAAACACTCCCACTTCCTATCAAGAATCGGAAGTGGCTGTAGCAAACCGGCTAGGTAAGAGTTCCTGTTTATTCTACTGGCAGGTGGGACACTCTCTGACATACTGCAACACTTCAGCTTTGAGCCCTTTCCATGAGAAGCGCTCTCTAATTTGCCGATAAGTTTTCTAGAACCCGGGATGTCTGGCCATAGGTGAATCGTGATAAACTCTCAACACCGGCCTCTTCACCTCTGACCTTGGCACCAAATAAATATGCCCTTTGTAAATGATGAGCTCGTTCACAAGGGAAAAACCACTATCCTGAATGGATCCATCAATAAATCCTGCTGCCCATGTATCCTTTGCATACTCAGCAAGGATCAAATGTCTCCAGTCCTCTACTATGTCTGTCATCATGCTCAGGTGAGGTCTCCGTGACAAAGCGTCTACAACTACATTTTTTGTCCCCTTGAAATAAGTGATATCAAAATCATAAGTCTGTAACTTACCCATTTCTGTTGCCTGTCATTGAGATCTCGCTGCCCTAAGCAATGTTTCAGGTTATTATGGTCTGTTTTGATGCAAAATTTACTACCCACTAAGTACTGCCTGAATTTGGCCAAGGCATGCATTATGGCCAACATTTCCTTATCATATATGTTGAAGCTCCTCTCAGGTCCCTTGAGCTTCCTGCTCTCATAAACAATCGGGCGCTTATCTTGCATAAGCACTGCTCCAACACCCTCCCCTGATGCATCACAATGTAGCTCAAAAGGTTTGCTGAAATCTGGTAATACTAATACTGGGCAAGAAGTCATTGACTCCTTGAATTTATCATAATACTCATGTTCCTCAGGAGTCCACAAGAAAGCCCCCTTCTTCATCAAATAGGTCAAGGGTGCTGCATGTCTGGAGTAACCGCTGACAAACCTCCTGTAGAACCCACACAATCCCAAAAATCCTCTCAACTGTGTAAGGTTGCCTGGAGTAGGCCACTCAACAATAGCACGAATCTTCTCCGGATCCATGCATACGCCTTGTGCACTGATAATCTGACCCAAATATAGTAACTCTGACAAGCCTAGATCACATTTTGATTCCTTGGCATACAAGGACTCTCCACTCAACGTGCTCAATACTGTATCTAAATGTTGTAAGTGTTCAGCCCGTGTCTTACTGTAAACCAGGATGTCGTCAAAGAAAAACAGTACAAACTTCCTCAACTGATGCTGAAACACCCTATTCATCACAAACTGGAAGGCAACAGGTACGTTGGTTAGACCAAACGGCATAACTACAAACTCAAAATGCCCACAGTGACATTTGAACGCTGTCTACTCTACATCCTGCTCTCTAACCCGGATTTGATGATAACCTGATCTCAAATCTATTTTGGAGAAGTAACATGCTCCATGAAGCTCATCCAATAACTCATCAATCTGTGGGATGGGGTACCTGTTCTTAATTGTCTTCTTATTCAGGACCCTATAATCAATGCACATCCGGAGTGTGCCATCCTTCTTCACCAATACTACAGAGGAAGCGAAAGGAGACTTGCTCGGTCTGATATGGCCCATGGCAAGTAACTCCTTGATACTTTTCTCTATTTCATCCTTCAATCTTTTCGGATGCCAGTATGGTGTGATCATGATGGGTTTAGCACCCTCCTCTAACACAATAACATGCTCAATACCTTTATCTAGAGGACTACCTAGTGGTATGTCACTGAAAACCTTGTAGTGCTTGATTCTCAGTTCCTGTATGTCCAGATGGTATTTTGATTCTTGGTGCCCCTGTGATGGCATCAACGTGCAACGGGCTGCCCACTCAACCTGGTCATGATGCAACAAACTCTCCATGCGCCTGCAAGACATCATCCTGAACTCACTGTCTCGAATGGCCTTAAGTATGTGAGTTTTACCATCAATCTGAAATTTCATCACCATTTCTCTCAAATTGAGAGTGAACTCTCCAATATAAAATTCACCCATGTTAACCACATAAAATTCAGCCTTGAATTCAAAGTTATTTATTTTCAATGGTAAACCTGTGATCTTTCTATCACATTTGAGGATGTAGCCATCAGCTACCCTCACTCTCAAGCCCTCAAACTGCTCAGTCTAGATCCCACGTCTCTCAACCAACCTAGAGTCATTGAAATTATGCGTGGCCCCTGTATCTAGCAATGTAATAACTCGTTGTCCAGCCAACACTCCTCTCATTCTAAATGATCCCTCCTGTTGCACACTAGTGAGATGGGCCTCCTTAAGCCTACCTTCAATCTTCTCTTCATCAGTAGACATTTGTTTGAGCTTTTCATCCTCTAAACTTTCCTCTTGTTCATTGGATTCCTCATTTTCAGTTTGCTGGTCTGAATTTTCAGAATCGGAATCTTCATAGTAAGCCCACATAACCCTGTTTGCTTTCCCCTTAGGTCTCAAAGGACAGTCATGGTTCATGTCATAGGGTCCTTTGCAATAAAAACATAGTTTTTTCTTCCTTAAATCATTCAATGTCTTTCTATCCAAAGGAGTGAATGGTTTATCTTTATTTTCAGCCTTTGTTTCATTCCTCTCAGGCTTCTTGAAGAATGGTTCGTTATCTTTGTTAGATGATGCACCCTTTGACGGAAATGTATTTATTGGGGCCGCTTGTTCCATACTTCTAGCCTTCTTAATTGCTTCTTGCAAATTGAATGGATCAAAGGCTTTTACCCAACCTTTCAGTGGTTCAGATAATCCCTCAGTGAACAAAACAACCAATCTCCTATCTGAGATATCTGGCACCATAACAGATAGCTTCTGAAAGTCACTAATGAAATACTCCAATCCGCCTGACTGTCTCAACTGTGCCAACTCCCTGAAGTAAACTTCTAGATCCTTCTTATCAAACCTCTCTACCAACCTGTCCACGAAGTCCTGATATGAAGTCACCTGGTTATGCTGAAGGGTAACCATCCCATGGTACCACCAATCATGTGCAGCTCCCTCTAAATGTAGTGTGGCATATTTTATTGCCTCCACTTCTGTCATAGATCTCAGTGCTAAGAAGGTATCAAGCTTGTGAATCCAAGCCTGCACTATCATTCTGCTACTACCATCAAATGTAGTTAGGCAAAGCTTGCCTGTAGCACGCTTTAATTCATTATTCTGGCCACGAGGTCTCCTATCCTGTCTCGCTGCCGTGTAATGCTCTCTCCTCTGATTAACAAACCACTCAAATGTCATCCTCTCATGCACCTGTGGAGCTAATAATTCCCATTCGTCATTTGCGGTCATGAGAATATCTGTGAACATCTCCTCTTCTACTTCTTTTGTAGGTGCAACCTCGGGCTCATCTCTAATGAAGGTAGGACGAGTGGGCCTATTTGCTGTCCTGGAATGAGTCCTATGCGCTCTAGGTGATCCCATTGCACTCCTATTATCCCCTTGATCCCTACTCTTCCTGTCAGGTGGATTCATCCGCTCCATCATGGTAGTCAGTGCCTGTAAGGCCTGGGCCACCTACTGTTGCCCTGTTGCCATAGTTCTAAAAAACTCTTTGGTTTCCTGGTCTTCATCATTCCTGTTTACCCTGGGTGGGCTACCGTCACACTTGTCACCCATGATGACCAATTGTCGTTCTAAAACCTGTTCGGCTTCAAGTAAGGCTCTCCTGCGTGTATAATACCTATGTGGACCAACTTCCTCTGGCTGCATGAAATAACTAAACCCTCAAGAGGGCAAAATTTAGCTCTGATACCATTGTAAGAACCCCTTTCAAGCTCTTGTTGTTATACCGTTTGTTTTGATGGTTTTATAATGTTTTATTTTTTTTCTGCAAGGGTTTTTGACATAAAAAGTAAATAACACAACGCTGAAATACTGAATAGAAAGTGAACTACTGCTGCCTTATTAAATTCCTTTGAGCCAAACTCAGTACAAATGATAATATCTGAATAAATAATAGCAAATAAGATTGGATTCAACACACATTAAAAACCTGAGAATTTATTGATGAAAATCACACTTTCCCGGCATAACTGCGTCCCAGCATAACTGACGCCTACTATAGTATTCTACTCACGCTGGATGAATGATGGTGTACTGTCTGCGATCCCACTTCTCTGAAACTGTAAATCAATGTTGTAAATGCTGAAGTAAATCTCCGCTGAAGCACAACAGAAGTCTCTGGATGAAACCTTCGTTGGATATCAAATTTACCAGATATCTCACTTGCTCAAATGATGAACACACAGAAGAACTACGTTCTCCAATGGCTGCACTGTCAAACCCTTTCTCAGAGCTCAAGAGTTGAAGAAAATTCAATCAATAATGAAAACTGGATGCCCTTTTCTTCTCATGCTAAGCATATATAACCTTCCAAGTCTAAATCGCACCCAAAAAGCAGGAATTGCGATTTCTCTCAAGCAAGTACGATTTAATGTTCTAAACATTAAATTAATGATTTATTTTATCATTTAGACTTAGAAAGAAGTCAAATAAATTATTAATAAATTTGGCCCCCTTCTCATGATGTTAAGACCCTCAACTTAAGTGATTTTAATATAAAGTTATAATATAACTTTATATTAAATAATTATTCTTCTTTAATACTTAGCCACAAAAAATGTCATAACTCCCATAATATTGTGAATCTGATCAAGCCGTCTGAACTGGGAGCTAGTGAAAATATTCTCCATGTGACCATGAGGTATTTCTAAAAATAGTAGGGGTCCATCTCTATAGCTCCAAAATAAGCCTAAAAATAGTCATTTCTGCCAAACAGAGCAGAATCCAAATAAGTGAGCCAAAAACCATCTCAAAAGCCAACTGAGAACACTGAGCTCTGCCAAAACTGAACCATTAGAAGATCATACCTCCCTTGTGCCATCACTAACCCCCTATCCATGTCTACTAGCCTACGAGGGTCCATAACCATTAGCTAGCATAATGTCACTAGCTTGAAGAGGACATCACATATACCAACCTTGAATCGCCATCCTTCTCAAATAGGCAACAGGGTTATATCAACCTCGAATTGCCATTAATTACAAATGGGCAACGGGGCTATACGAACCTCAAATTGCCATTACGTTCACCTCTATGTAGCTTGGGATGAATATAAGATTCATACATCCGCCTACTAGAGGGAGTGAGAATGAAATTAATTATCAACTGTAAACATATCTTCAAATTCATTATCTATATCATAATTATCAAAGTAATATATTCATTAATATAAATCTTAAATGTTGCTAAATATATATATATATTAATTAAAAATCAATTCATTTATGTATATATATATTTCAAATGAATTTAATTCTTTCCTTTTAATTGACATTATTTCTTTAATATATATATTTGTAATTTAATTAATTCTTTTATATATATATATATTATTACCACTTTATTAATATATTACAATGTTTATATTTCTAAACATAATATTACAAATTTATTAATACTACAAATTCATTATTGTAAATAATATTATATATATAGAAAATAATAATCAAATAACATAAAACATCATACCAAATTTGACTGCGAAATCTTTTATACTTTTTTTTTTCATCTTACTTATTCCATGTTTTCCTTTCTTCCCCGTCCTGTCCTTTTTATTGTTTAAGCAAGAGATTTTTATAGGCCTATGTGGGAGGGGAAGTCACTTCCCCTCTCCACACCAGTCACACCCTTAGGGGTGCGACTGTGCCTTAGCCGCACATGATGTTTAATTAATTTATTAATATGTTTACATTATTGTTTAATAAGATATTTATAATATATATTAATATATTATTATTAAATGATAATAATGTTTACCAATATATATTACTATTAAATTTTAATAATATTTATCAATATATTATTATTAATAAGGCTTATTAATATATTATTATTAATAATGTTTATTAATATATTATTAATATTAAGCATGATGTTGATTAATATTTTATTAATAATATTTTAATTCATTAGAATGACATTTAATATATATTATAGTATATACTATAATATATATATAATATTAAATAAATAGGTCGTTATATTATTAATGTTCGACTTATCAAAAAGGGTACAATTTTTAACTATCATTAATGAAAGATAGTTCTATTTTAGTACAAATTATTGAGCACTGGTGTTTTAAAATTTAGGGATATTACATTCATGTTTTGGTCAGCATAACGAGCCACTAACTAGAATCAATTATCGATGGCATTATCTCTTAATAAATTACGTTATGATACATATTGCATCTCGTGGTGACTAAGTTCGTAGTAGTCTTGGATATCGATAAATAAGTATCCTGAGTAAACTTGATATTTATCAATCACGATTCATAATCTAAATTGTGACATTCCAATGTCATATTATTGGGACGACAACCAAATACCATGTGTCTCACACTTGATAAAGTCTACATATTTGTTAATGCTGGTTGCTGACTGGACTAATCCTGGGTATAAGTTAACATAAAAATTATCCTTCTTCCACATGATCACTCAGCTCCCAACATGGATTCCTTTTCATCATTAATTCTTATTTTCCATAGCAATACTTATTAGTTCTTTAGCCATGAGTCAACCAACTATTCACCTTTTATTCAAGTCGGCAATACTGTTTCGTATGTGATCGAGGTATTACTCTCCATGTTTGCTATTTTTAATGTATAGTAGATGATATTGTCATTTATTCTATCAACATTAGATGCTCTATTTATGATTTCAAACATTGATAATAGTTGAGTTAAGTGTTTATATAATTGCTGCTCGTGATGATCCTTTTATAGTTCATTTATCTTCTATGTTTTATGTTAATACCAAGATCCATATGTCTCCAATCATGCTTGTTCCCTTAATAAGTTTTGTAGACACCTAAAAATGGTTGAAGTCCCTAGCTCCCCTTTTTTAGTCGTCTTTTATGTCGTCGGTTGATTTTAGCCAATTTTGGTATTTTTAAGTCATTTTTTATTATTTTGAATCATTTTGATTTATCTATCGTCCTATCATTTATTTTGGTCATCCTGTCCCATCTGATCATTTTGCCATAAGTTTAATTAAATAATTTGGATAATTATTTAATTAATGTCCTAATGTTAGTTCCTAGGGAATTAATCAATTAATTAATTTCCCTATGTCCTAATGTCACTTTAGACAAATGAATTTCATTTATGTAATGAGCTCTGCTAGCTCAATCTCAAATCAAACTGGCAACTGACTGTGTTTGTTTGTGTTGATGTTTTGTAGCTTTAGTCAGATAAACATTATGATTCAATATTAGTGAAGATATGTATATATATATATATATATATTATTATTATTATTATTATTATGTAAATATTAGAGAAATTAATACAATACTCAGGAGATATTATATGTGTGTGTGTGTAATCATAATTTTCATTATATTAATTACATATCAATGAATAGACATGTCTCATGAAGAGACATGTCTCTTCTTGGCTCATTCTCAATATAAAACCAATAGATTGTTGCATTTGGAAAACACATACAATGAGATAGTGTTATTACATTTGCAATGATCCTAAAACCTTAACATGGTATCAGAGCCAAGTTGCAAATGTAAGAGAGTAGTTTATTAATGGTGAATGTGTGACTGTCTCAGAAAATACAGTCTCAGTACGAGGACCATATCTCCCAAATGCACCGCTGGATTTTTCTAAATTTTGGATATGTTTGTGAAAACCCAATTTAGAAGAGACTCACCCAAGCAATTGGAAAGAAAAGTTCTGGTTCAAAAGTTACAACCGAATGTGTACGGGTCTATGCAAAATTAAAAAAATTAAAAAAATCTGTAAAAAAGAGAGGTTCCTTCTTTAAAAGCCTAACTGCTTGAAGGGAGATCTATTAAGATTGAAGGTTGTGATAGTGTATAGAACCTTTGGATATTCAAGCTAGGTCATGTGAATAATTATGGTAATGTTTGAGAATGATGACATCATTCTGTGAATTAGCATGATATTTTCTAAATGGGCTCACCTTACAGAATGAAATACTTGAAATTTATAAAAGATAAGTATTCCATGTTTTATTAATGCACATAATTTTTTCGATTTTTTTTAATTCATGCTATACTATTGGTTATTAAAATCTTGTATGCTTCTATCATTGGTATTTTTGGACGAGATAGTTTAGTGAGCTATTTGAAATCTCTCTCTGACATACCTTCAAGACAGAAGCACAAGATAATTGCATTCAAGGGAGAAAGAACTTGATGCTTGAAAATGAATTGATGATTGCGACTAGATGGAAAGGGAGTTTGACATTTCAAAAGAGGGCAAGAATTTGATAAACTTGAGCTTCAGAGGGAGCATATGGCTCATTCAACGTGTGACAATCTTGATTGAGAGGGAGTTCATATTGAAGGTGAAACACTTCTAAGGTAAACTTTATATAATTGATTATTATACTAATGAATCATGAATTTTTTAATGGGCCTAACCCCTGTGTAAATAATGAGGAAGTGATGACTTCCAAATGATTATCACTTGTATTCGCAAAAGTTATTGGAAGGTGACGATCTTAAAATAACTTGATCTTCTATTGTGAAGACATCTTGTGATGGCTGAAATAGATCATAATAGATGATGTGAATTTTCCTATGGTAAGTGCACATTACCTATGGACATCTGTTGAGTACTTGGTGGACATCATGTGACTTGATATCGGTAGGCCATTACTCTGAGCACTTGGTGAATATCATGCGACTTGATATTCTGTAGGCCAATGCTCCTGATATCATGAGATGATATCTTTAAAATTTTGTTGAGTACTTGGTAGACATCATGTGACTTGATGTTGGTAGGCCATTACTTTGAGTACTTGGTGAATATCATGTGACTCGATATTCTGCAGGCCAATGCTCCTGATATCATGAGATGATATCTTTATAATTTTGTTGAGTACTTGGTGGACATCATGTGACTTGATGTTGGTAGGCCATTACTCTGAGCACTTGGTGAATATCATGTGACTTGATATTCTGCAGGCCAATGCTCTTGATATCATGAGATGATATCTTTGTAAAGTTTTGAGTACTTGGTGGACATCATGTGACTTGATGTTGGTAGGCCATTACTCTGAGTATTTGGAGAATATCTTGCAACTTGATTTTCTGTGACATATACTCCCAATATCATGAGATGATATTTATAAACCTATGAGTTATGGTGAATATCATGAGACTTGGTATTCCTAGTCAGTACATGTATATCTCTGACATCACAATAATGTGATATCAAAATAAAATTTCACATTTAACATTGTGTTTCTCTTTTAGATTAATGGATTTTATCTTCCCTAGCTAAGAGGGAGTGTTGATGTTTTGTAGCTTTAGTCAGATAAACATTATGATTCAATATTAGTGAAGATATGTATATATATATTTAGTATATATGAGATATATATTATTATATATATATATATTATTATATATATATATATTATTATATATATATATATTATTATATATATTATATATATTATTATGTAAATATTAGAGAAATTAATACAATACTCGAGATATTATGTGTGTGTGTGTGTGTGTGTGTAATCATAATTTTCATTATATTAATTACATATTAATGAATAGACATGTCTCATGAAGAGACATGTCTCTTCTTGGCTCATTCTCAATATAAAAGCAAGAGATTGTTGCATTTGGAAAACACATACAATGAGATAGTGTTATTACATTTGCAATGATCCTAAAACCTTAACAGTTTGGTTTTTGCAAAGTTTTTGAATTTTCAATGTATTTGAGATTCAAAACTTTTATGAATTTTGAGATATAAAAAACAATGCAAAAAAAATAACTATCCATTGCAATCAATGCAGGAGTACTCCAATTTTCAACACATAATGTATTTGCATACTTTGGCAATTATTGAAAATTGAAACAATGAAATTAACAAAAATATTGATAAAACCTGATTGCAGATGCAGCTTTATATTTTGATCAAAATGATCACAATCTCTGCACTATGCAAGAATAATATAAGGTGCCAATATTTGAAATGAAAGATCACACCACAATTACCATAAAATCAATGTGGAGAGTTTGTCATCAAGTCTAGAAGCCCGCACAGCTGCGATATCAAAGACGGTTGTCCAATTAACTACACATTCTCTCATCAAAAGCTGTGATTTCCATCTGCTATTTATTCTCTATCACCTGTGTTGAATAACTATTGAAACCAATTCCATACTTCACCAAATTCAAAGCATTTATCACCATTCATGGCTCCTTGATGAAGCCATAGCCAAAATGGACAATTTCATTGGATATTTCACCCATAGTTTGCAAACTCGACGAGTAGTCCCCCAGTTGCCGAGTACTCTCTATTTCTTTTGCTGGGTGAGTACTCTCAAGTTTAACTCTCACGTTTTTATAGACACAAAAAACTATGGGTAACAATGTCGATGTAGGTAAAACGCTGGTTAAAATGTGTTTTTCACATGCTGTTTTTGCTATAAATCCATGCATTTTCTCTTTCAAGATGTCAATTTTAAATTTAATACATTTTGTAATTGAATTCTACAAAAAAAATATGTTTCTTTAAGAGATTTTAATTTTTAGTTCTTTCTAAGTTGTCGAGTTTTTGGTGAGTTGAAAATTTTGAGCTTGCCGAGTACTCTTTGAGTCCAAGTCTACAAACTATGATTTCACCAATTCAGAGTGCTCAAAACCAGAAGAATTCACAATTCTCTAGGCAAATGCTGGAACCCTTGGACAAACCCAAGGGACTTCTCAAAAACAAGCAATTTTCATCAAGCAACATAATCCCAAATGCATAAGTGAATGGACTTTCAACCTTGGCTTTTTATATTTTTCTCCATGCAAATCGATCATGTGGCTTCTCCAACACACTTCACTTCAAAACATATCTGCTTTTGATGTTGGTTGACTTTTATAAATGAAGACTTGGCACCAACTTAATACATTATAATAAGCAATTATAAAGTACTATAAATAAAGTGAACTTTATTAATAATTTAATAATCATGATTTCGGCCTATTAAACTCCTCTAAAGCTAGATATCCACTGCCAAAACCAAACCCAAGTGCCCTGCAAAAAGTGGCAACTGAGTGGAATTGACTTACTATACACAGTAAGTCTCTGAATAACTACTTAAGACAGAAGTATCATAGCTCACACAACACCATACCATGTTCAAGCGCTCTGCTCAAGATAAGAATCCTGACTTTCCTAAAATAGACACTTACTATAAATAGTAAGTGTGCCAAACTAAACCAAACGAAGAGCAATCCTGAACTTTCCTATCCGCTAAAAAGGGAATTGGCATCTGATTCTGCCAACTGGGACCCACCAACCATCTAACTTAGCCTATGAGGGCCACTGATAAGCTAATCAAAACCTCAAATCATGGTGAGATAAAAAGGGGACATTATAGTCTGCCCTTCCTGAAATTGCTTGTCCCCTAGCAATCTCATAAATAAACAACACACTAGTCCACCTGAATCACAACGGTAGAATTGTGTAATGTCCTTCTGATCACCAACTAGCTCCCACAACATCATCACCAGTGCAATTGAAAGAACTTGCCAACCTAAATTGAATCTAACTATAGATGTCACAGAAGTGAACAACTCATAAGCAACTCGGAAGGCTAGCAAAGCTTGCTTCCTAAAACTGTGCAAAGTGAGTTGTCATACACATTGTCCAACACATGCGCAACTGAACTCTACATCTAAAAGAGATCATGCACATGAGGGTCAAAAGTAAAACCATACATACTAGAAGGATCCCAAACTCTTAACAAAAGCCTTCCAAGAAGAAAATCCGACTTCTACCACTCAACTTGAAGAGCACACAATTATACTGAGAGGGGGGGGTGAATCAGTATAATAACCTTTTTAAATTTAAATGTTTTTATTCAAAGATAACTTCAATTACTCAAATAAACAATTATGCACATGAACACAATATTTACGTGGAAACCCACTATGGGAGAAAACCATAGAATAATTTGCTTTTATATAATATTGTTCTTTTACAATGTTTTGTAGGCACCAACCTACTAGAGGCTTCAACCCCTATGTTTATGAGCACCGACTCACTGGAAGCACCAACTCCCACACTTCGCAAGCACTGACATACTGGAAGCACCAACTCCCCCTGACTGAATTCTGAGCACCGACTCACTATCTTCAAAACTTTCTTCCACCTTGATACTGTTGCTTTCTTCAACTAATGATGGATGCAATTTAATCTCCTTAGTCAACCAATAGCTTTCCTCTTATCTTCAAAAAATATGTCTTTATGACTTGTATATTCAAAATATATATATCAAATAAAAAATCTGAATATATAAACATTTAATTTTTCTATCTCTTTATTCTCTCATTGCTCTTCTTTTTTTCTTCTTTCACATGCTGACTTGTTTTTTATTTTCAAAATAAGATTGAATATATATATTCATATTATTGAATGAAACATTATGTCCCTTTTTAAAAGTTATGACTTTTAAAATTGAAAAGGTGTCTTTTCTTTTTAAAACATTATTAACTTTATTTAAGTTAATCTTTCCTTTTTAACTTCTATTGCCGACTTCTACTTATTATTATTTCCTTCGATTCTTTGCATAAACATTTATATCTTTAAATTACTTACGGCAACCACTGCATATGAAGCTCTTCGATAATAAAATTAATCACTGAATATGCCATCAATGATACAAACACTGTGTATGTTATTCAACCTTGCATATGTATTCAACCATGCATATGTATCATACGTATCAACATATATTTTTGACGCTGTAGCCTTGTTTGTCTCTGTTCATAAACGTCTAAATATATACATACTTATTTTGTCGTTGATGATGTTGCCGTGAGTTCCTCAAACACGTTTTGGCATTTTAATAATGACTGCGTCTGTTCATATACTCTTGCTCTGTTCATACATCTGAATACGTCTGAATATGTCTGAATATGTTCTGAATATGTGTGAACATGTTTGTATACACTTCGATATTCCATTCTGTTTTCGTTTGTATGTCTCATATCTTCAAATACATCTTTGTATATCTTTGTATATATATATGTTGTACATATGCCTCATATTTTCAAATGAATATAATGACTTCAAATACATCTTCGTATATGCTGCATACCTCTATCTTAGGAATCTGTTGCATACTTTTATTGTGTTCTGTACTGTTCATAATCTTTATTATCATTAACTTTCTGTTTGCTGAATATATACATACGTTCTGTATGTTCTGTATTGTATACGACTGCACTGACTACGTTTAATGAATATGTTCAATGGATACTTTCAATGAATATATTGAATACGTCTGAATATAATACATCATCTTCTATAATCTGAATACATATAATCTGTATGACTTCATATATCTGAATACATAGAATGAGTACGTCTCTGTTCATAAAACTATTAGAGTATTCAGTCTTCAAAATATAACATGTTGAACATGTTTATTTCAGTACGTATCTGAATATACTAATGTTGTCTATGCTTCATGATGTACAAATCAATCACATATAAGATATAGTATCCTTTTTGACATCAATGACAATTTTCATCAATCTCCCCCTTTGTCATTGATGGCAATTTCTCAAATATATAATATTGATTGTACAAGACTCCCCTTTAGTTCACTGTTCCCTTCGTCTACAATCTCTCCCCCTTTGACATCAATGGCAAAGGGTCCCCAGGGCTAGAGACTAGCTCCCCCTGAACACATGCTTCTCATGAAACTTTTAATGAATGGATGAGAGTGATACTACTCTCAATTTCTCCCTTAGGTACTCAAAAGTTTGTTGTGAGGTTTTCACACCATCGCCCCAAAACATTTGGGGACCCCCATATTCGAACTGGACTTGGCCTTTTTTTCGGATCTTTGCCCTTGACTAAGCGATTTACTGGACTTGGACGCCTGGTGCTGGTTTTTGAAACGATTGTTGGAATTGAAATGCTTGGCTTGGTTTTCGAATTTGATTTTTGTTTTGTTCTTTCGGAGTCTTTGCCAAAATGGAGATTTGAGGTAAATTATGCTTATCATCTTAGTGTATTTGAAAATCTAGATGCCTTTATTTGAATTTCGCATTGAAAATATAGAAATTTGGCTTGTCATTTAAATTTGCATTGAAAACATTTAATTTGGGCTAAAATCGTCTTAATTTCGATCATTAAAAGGATAAATTTGGGCAATTCAATTTGCATTGAAAAATAAATTTGGGATTTAAAAGATATTAATTTAAGCCTAATATTTCGATTTTTATTGAATTTAAATATAACCTTGGTTATAAAAAATCAAAATTTAAATATTTAATTATATCATTTTTGGGCTTGAATTTAATTTGGAAAATAAGAAAAATCATTTGCCATGGAAAATTAAATAAAATCAATTAATATTGGTGATTTTTGAAATTAAAGGTGGGAATTAATTGTTTTTTCATTGCATTTAATTTCTAATCCAAAGTCGTCCCTTTAATGCATTGATTTAATTGTTTTTTTTGTTTTTTGGCAGCTTGGTAGAGGGTCGGCCCTGTATTTGGAGGCCTCCAAGCGGGTATGTAGAGGGGGCGTCTCCCTCCCTCTCTTCACACTCGAACTCAAAGAGCAGCTCCTCTAGGTGCGAATTAAGGAGCAGAGCAGGCCCGAATCAAGGGTGTTTGAAGGCAGCCTGTTTACAGGCGAATTTAGATAGCAGTCCCGAGTTTGGCAGGCCCGAATTTTGGTAGCAGGCAATCTAAGCAAGGTCCGAATTTGAGATAGCAGTGTGGATGCCCTTGGACTTGCGAATTTTGTGAAGTCAGATTTGCGAATTGGAGAGTTTGCATAGGTGAAGGGAAAGAACAGAATGTAAAGGGCAGCAGGTGCGAGATCTTTGGGGGCAACGAGATCTGGACGTGAGGCAGGTCTGGGCATTTTCGAAGAGGGACCTGGGCAATTTCAAGGGCATTTAACGCAGTTCGAATGGCAGATTCAAGGCCCAAAGGTCACTGTTTTGGCAGCAATTTTGAATCAGAGGTTGGCGGCCTTGTTTATGTGGCAGGGCTGAGCATAGAAGGGGTGTTTCGAGGGTTGATTTGGATCAGTTTGGGGGCAGATTTATGGCCCTAGAATCAGCATTCTCAGTCATGGAAAGAGCAAAGACTTATCATGCATGAACTAGAGGCCTCTTTTCCACATTTTGGCATTCCAAAATCAAAATTTTAAAGGCATTTTTTCCAGCATATTTTGAGACATACCCGAAAATAGCAGCTTGGCAACATATTGATCTCAGAATTTCAAGGTAGAGAGATCTCAGAATTTCCAGATTTTATCAAGTGGTGGAGTTGGTTAAGTGAGGGCCTCATCTCATAATCTTGAAGAAGTATTTTGAGAGAAGTTTTGATCCAGATTTGGGCAATATTATCAAAATTTTGAAGATAGAAGGATTATAGTGTGGAGTTGTGATTTTGACAAGGCAAATACATCATGGTAGAATTCAGAATTGCATAACCAGTGAGTGGCCTATCTTATCCTTTTCTTCTTAGTTGTTTTCACTTCATTGCTATTATTGTTAAGTGTTGAAAATTACTTTCAAAAAGTAGAGTTAGAAGTTTGGTTAGTAGGTTGATTACTCGATTGTCTTGATTAGCTTGTTTCCCCAAGTTCTTGCTTGCATTCCATCATTTCATCATCATTAGAAAGAAGTTTGGAGTGATAAGTGTAGTCCATCTCATAGGCAATGGCAGGGAGTGATAAGTGGTAGTCCCACCCCTAGGAAGAAGATTGGAGTGATAAGTGTAGTCCATCTTATAGGTAATGGTCGGGAGTGATAAGTGTAGTCTTCATCATCATCACTAGGAAGAAGATTGGAGTGATAAGTGTAGTCCATCTCATAGGCAACGGTGGGGAGTGATAAGTGTAGTTTCCATCTCATTAGGAGGATGTTTGGAGTGATAAGTGTAGACCCACCATCATTGTAGAAAGGCGGGGAGTGATAAGGGTTTAGGATGGCGGATGTCAATGCAAGCAAACGACCCAAAAGAACTAATGCTAAAATAGGAGACAAGGAAGTCATGATACCCAATTCCAACTTCCGCTCGAAACTGAGACACATTGGAGACACCAACATTGGTACCCTTGATATGATTCAATTAAGAGAGAGGTTGAGAGACAGCTAGTCCCATGTGGCAAATAAGTCAATAAGTATAGATTTGTGCAAGGAAGTGTTCAGTCTACCCCAGCAGCAAACAGAATACAACAAGTCAAAGTATGGCAACTTCATTGTACTTCTCAACTGGATCTCAGGCTCTGCTCAAGGTACACAGTTTGATCCTTGGATGTTTTATTTTATTGAAGGCATTGGAAATGGTAAAAGAAAGATTGATTGAATTAGGATCATTAGCATGAATTTAGAGTTGCAACTTAGGTAGTACAAAATCGGAGGCAAATCTACATGGGGTCCTACTTCAATTCGAGTACAAAACTACTAGTGATGCTTTGCCAGTCGAACCAAATCCAATTTTGAGGAGATGCATTGCACCACTATGGTTGAGATAGATGCTTATGCCAAGGGGCGAGGTTGTGGCAGTTTGAACAGTTGAAGGCAGCCGAGGGTTAACCAAAGAAGATGGTATTAACTAAAAAGCAGTTGATGAGCTTAATGATGGGTGGATTGTGGAACAGTCAAGGAAGCGTGGCTGAAGGCAGGTACCCGAAAACCCAAAAGTAGTAAAGCAAAGAAGGGATGCATGCAAATTGAATTCAAGTAGAAAGGTTGGAAAGATCTGGAAGGTTAAAGGAGGGCAGGGATAATGAAAGAGGAAAGCGAGGTGAAAGGTTTTGGGAGGTCAAGTTTGATTTCAGGGCGGTGGCCAAGAGCAAGGCTCTCAAATTGCGCAAGGCTCTCAAATTGCAAGAAGGTTCACATCCAGGCAAGCCACCAAGGTCAAGGCAAGATTACCCCAAGTGCATGGAGACCTCACCCTTTCGAGTTCAGGACATCAAGTACAAGCAAGTTCAAGTGGTGATGAGAAAGTTTCTAAGGACAAGCTCAAGCATCCAAGGCTTCACCTCATCTCAAGGATTAAATAAATTTATAAGATAAGCTTGATGAGGTGGCAATTTCATGCGCATGCAATCAAATCATGCCAAGTGTCCTATGTTCTCATTGGTTGACAAATTATTGCAATTTTCTCATTGGCCCACAAAGTTGGTGCCTTCATGTAATTGGTTGAAAGATGGTAACCCTAATTAGGGTTTGTAAGGTTTAATCTTGGCCCTTGATTTTGCCTCTTAATCTTGGCCACTCGTAATTTTGAGCCTCTATATAAGGCCATTTGTTCTCATTTGTAAAAAGAGTTATGTTGCAGAATTGTTGCCAAAATACTATCAAAATTGTTCTCTATTCATTGTTGTGGTTTGCATGGTGGATATACATGATCATTTTGGTGTATTGCATGTTTCTTCCCATCTCTCAAATTAAAGTAGGATTTCATTTCATGTTGTTAGAGTAGAAGTAGATGGCTAGTTGTATGGTGATATTGATGAATGTTTGATAGGGATCTATATACTAGGCCACTAGCATCTTAGTGGCTTGTTAGGAAGCCTTGTGTGGTAACCTAGTTCAATTGCTCCCAAGTTCTACTTGCATTTCATCTTTCCACTTGTACTTCAAATTGGGTTGGAAGATAGGTGTTAGTGTGAAAATCCTAAGAGTATCCCTTAGAATCATCGCACCGATGGAGGTAGCCCCGCTGGCAAGCTTTCATTTGGTTTGATCCCCGTCCATTTGCTAATTTCTTCATTCATAGGAGTAGTAGTAGAGCAAGAATTAATCTAGTAGTTGAAGTTTCAAAGAGCAAAGTTGAAAGTGATATAAATTGGAAAATCATTGAGTATACATTGCAAAGCTAAATTTCATCATAGCGAGAGTTTGACATTCCTCAAGTGAACAACGTAAGCCCGCCGAAGTGATTACCAGCAAATCACATTTATATAACTGAGTAAGTATCCACAGGTGTAAGGAACCTTGGAGTATTCTTATATACTTTTCAAGAGAGGGTTGAGTGTTTGGTACGCCGTATCAAGTATTTCAATTGCTATATGTTATGTAGTGGTACAAAACTCACATCAACAAAGTTTCCTTTGGAAGTGGTTTTGTGAAGATATCCGCTAATTGTTCCTTCGTATTGATGTATTCCAACTTGACTTGCTTCTCAAGTACTTGTTCTCTCAAGAAGTGGTATTTGATTAAAATATGCTTCGTTTTGGAATGCATAACTGGATTCTTTGAAATGCTGATTGCACTAGTGTTATCACAAAAAATAGGGATAGGATTCTCAAAATCAATTTTGATATCTCCTAAAGTTTGCTTCATCCAAAGTACTTGTGTACAACTTGAAACTGCTGCAACATACTCAGCTTCTGCGGTAGATAGAGTTACTGATCCTTATTTCTTGCTTAACCATGAAACTAGACTGTTACCAAGGAAGAATGCTCCTCCACTCGTACTTCTTCTATCATCAATATTGCCTCCTAAATCAGCATCTATATAGGCTGTGAGTGAAAAGTCTTTTCCTCTTGGATACCATAAACCAAGATCCATAGTGCCTTTTAGGTACTTTAATATTCTTTTTACTGCTAGAACATGAGTTTCTTTTGGCATTGCTTAAAATCTAGCTACAACAACAACTGTTTGCAGGATGTCAGGTCTTGTGGCGGTTAGGTACAACAACCTTCCAATCATAGATCTATGTTGAGTTTGATTTACATCAGGGGATTCATCCTTTTTGCTAAGCTTGCATCATGGAATCATGTGAGTGCTGACTGGATTACAATCTTCCATTCCAAACTCTTTTAATATTTCTTTGATATACTTGCTTTGAGAAATGAATATTCCTTTACTTGTTTGCTCAATTTGCAATCCAAGAAAGAAGGATAATTCACAAAGCATGGACATCTCAAATTCTTGTTGCATATTCATGGAAAATTCTTTACACATTTTGTCACTCGCTCCTCCAAATATTATGTCATCCACATATACTACTACCACCAAAAGTTTGTTATTTTCAGATTTGATGTATAGATTACTATCTGCCATACCTCTTTTGAAACCTTGATCTAGAAGATACCTGTCCAACCTTGAGTACCAAGATCTTGGAGCTTTTTTTAGCCCATAATTTGCTTTTCTAAGTCTACATACATGATTTTCCTTTTCTGAATATGTAAATCCTTCAGGTAATTCAACATACACTTCCTCTTCTAAGTCTCCATTTAGGAAAGCTGATTTTACGTCCATTTGGTAGACCTTGAATGCTTTATGACTTGCAAATGCTAAGAACATCTGGATTGCTTCTAGTCTTGCAACTGGGGCAAATGTCTCTTCAAAATCTACTCCTACTTGAGCATAGCCTTTACAAACTAGTCTAGCTTTGTTCCTTGTGACTTCTCCATTTTCATTCATTTTATTCCGGAACACCCATTTAGTTCCTATGACATTTCTGTCTTTTGGTCTTGGAACAATTTCCCCAGTATTATTCTTTTCAATTTGGTTTAACTCGTCCTCCATTGCTTTCACCCAGAACTTGTCTTCACTTGCTTCTTTGAAATCTTTTGGCTCTATTTTGGATAAAAGACAAACATGTGCATTCTCTGTAGTATTGACAAATTTCCTTCTTGTTTGGACTTCTTTATCTGGGTCTCCAAGAATCAAGTCTTCAGGATGGTTTCTTTGAACAAATTTTGACGGAGTCTTTGCTGGTGTCTTTGCTTTTGAAGGAGTTTTGGAAATTTCTTACTCTAGGTCCTTTTCTTCTTCATCTTATGTTTTTTCACTTATGCTTGGAATTTCAGCATTTATCTTTTCAAATGGTCTACCTTCATCGATCTTTACATTTGCACTTTCTACAATTTTGTGGAGTCTTTTGTTGTAACATCTATATGCTTTACTCTTGGAAGAATATCCAAGAAAGATTCTTTCATCTGCTCTAGCTTCAAATTTTCCCAAGTCATCTTCATCCCATCTTATATAGCATGTACTTCCAAAAATTCTAAAATAATTGACTGATGCTGGTCTTCCTTTCCATAGCTCATAAGGTGTCTTATCATGATTTACTCTTATTTGTGCCCAGTTCAAAATGTGGACTGTTGTATGTACTGCCTCCTTCCAAAAGGAATCAGCTATCTTTGATTCATTTAGCATTGCCCTTGCCATCTCTTGAACAGTTCTATTCTTTCGTTCTACAACCCCATTTTGTTGGGGAGTTCTAGGTGCTGAAAGTTGTCTTTTTATACCATTATTTTCACAATATTCATCAAATTCATCGGAAGTAAACTCTCCACCTCTATCCGTTCTAAGGCATTTTATTTTTGCATCCATTTCATTTTCAACTAGTTCTTTGAAAGCTTTAAACTTGTCAAGAGCTTCTGATTTCTCTTTTAGGAAAGCTACCCAAGTCATCCTAGAGTAGTCATCAATAAATAGTATGAAATATTTTTCTCCTTGTAGGCTTTTTGTCCTGGTTGGACCATAAAGGTCTGAATGAATGAGTTCAAGTGGTTTTGATGTAGAATATTCCTTGGTTTTGAATGTACTTCTTGTTTGCTTCCCTAGTTGGCATTGTTTGCAAATGATATTTGTAGGTTTTGATAACTTTGGTATATCTCTTACAGCTCCTTTATGACTGATTTTGACAATGTTATCAAAGTTTAAGTGTCCCAATCTTTTGTGCCATAGCCAATTTTCATCTTCTTGTACAAAGAAACATTTTTCATCATTCATTTCTTGTAAAACATATAAATTGTTTGCAGTCCTACAAGCATTAGCTATTAATTTTCTATCCTTCTTAATTTCACAACCTTTAGGATAAAATGTTACATTATGCCCTTGATCACAAAGCTGACTTACACTTAGTAAGTTTTCTTTTAGTCCTTTTACATACCACACATCAGCTGTTTTTGTTTTACCATGATCTAGACTAAGAGTTCCTTTTCCTTTTATATATCGTTTTGAGTTGTCACCAAATCTTACTGATCCTCTATTTGCTGGTTCAAAAGAGATGAATTTGCTTTTGTCCCCTGTCATGTGTCTAGAGCATCCACTATCAACGTACCACCAATCTTTCTTATTTTGAGCATGTAAAGCTATTTGAACAAATAGCGATTTTTCTTTCTTTTTCCAAACTTTTTTTTTAGGAAAATCTTTCTTTGCTTGATTTGTAGGAAAGATTGTTCTACAATTGTGGGCAGCATGTCCAAAATTATTACACTTTGAACATAAAATATCAAAATTAACTAATGGAGCGAAAGGATTTTGTGTTCTGAAATTTTGAATATTCCTCACTTTGCTTCTACAATTTAGAGCTTTATGACCAAATTTGTTACAAGAGTAGCAATATCCATCAAATAGGTAAGAAGAATGCTGTCTATAATATGGCCTTTTCCAATCATTCACATTTTGTTTTGGCATTCTACAATCTAGTGCTTTATGACCAAAACAATTGCAACAGTAGCAATATCCATGAAAGTTATGACTAGGTTTATGAACTTCATTCTTCTTGTAGTTCCTTTCTTTAAGCTTGTCTTCTTTTGATGGTTCATTTATGACTGTCTTGCTTCCTTCTTTTATGAAGCCTTTGAATGTATTGTTAATGTTTGAGTTTTCTACAAAACCAACCCCTGTTTTGCTAGAAGAAGGCTTTTGACTATCAATGATATCATTTAGGATTTTCGAACTCTTATTGATGGTGCATTCCTTCAATTCCCTTTTTAATTTTTCAATTTCTAGTTTTAAATCAGTTTCAACTTGTTTAGTTTCTTCTAATTGGATCATTAGATCTTCAATTGTTTGTTTTGATTTCTTTGCTGCTTCTAGATTCTCCATAGCTTCCTTTTTGAGTTTCACTAATTTTCTTTTCATTCTTTCATTTTGTTTGTAAGCATAATGGAGTTCTTCTTTGAGATCAACATTCTCTTCCTCATTACATGATTCGTCTTCTTCTTCCTCATAACTATCACTTGTGTTTGCTTCAGCCATAAATAGAATTTCAACCTCCTCATCACTTGGGCATTCTTCGCTGCTTTCATCTGAAGAGCTGTCCTTTTTGGAATAAAAACTCTTTTTGTTTTTGTTTTAATATTTTTTCTTTTTACTAAACTTATTGTTGTTTTTCCATTTCTTCTTTGTGTGTGCTTGTTTTTCGATCTTCACTAGAGTCATCATCATTTTGAGGACATTTTGAGGCATAGTGTCCTATCTTTCCACAATTAAAGCATTTGAAAGGGAATTTCCTCTTATATTTTCCACTTAACTTTTTTAATTTCCTCAAGAAATGAGCTTCAGCTTCATCAGTTTCACTGCTTGAACTATCACTTGAGATTTGTTTTTTGCTCTTACTCTTTTTAGAAACTTTAAAAGATATTTCCTTCTTAGGTTCCTTGCCTCCAATCCTCATTTCATAGGCGGTGAGGATTCCATGTAACTCATCTTTAGTAAGACTATCCAGATCCTTTCTCTCTTTGATTGCTGACACTTTAGAATCGAATCTAATGGGTGGAAATCTCAAGATTTTTTCAACCACAAGCTATTCTTCAACTTCTTCACCAAGGGCTTTTATTGCATTGACTACTTCATCAACACGAGAGAGAAATGAGGCTATGTCTTCATCTTCCTTCATTTTCAAACTTTCGAATGTGCTTTGGTGATTTTGAAGTTTGGCCTTCTTTACGTTGTCAGTCCCTTCATATATATTTTTCAACTTGTCCCATATCTCTTTTGCAGATTTACAATGCATAACTTTTGTGAATTCCGAGTCGGCTAGATTACATAGAATAGCATGTTTTGCTTTAGCATTATTTTCACTTCTCTTTCCGGCTGTATCTGTTGGTGGGTTCGCTGGTGGTGTATAGCCATCTAGTACTGATTGCCAAACATCGAATCCAATAGCATTTAAAAATGCTTCCATCTTTATACTCCAAAATGCATAGTTTGTCCCATCAAAAGTTGGTGTCTTGTTTTGAAAATTTTCAGCCATTTGTGCTCTTTAGATCTACCTTCAAGCGGTTAGGCTATATAGAAAGAACCCGCTCTGATACCAATTGAAGAGCACACAATTATACTGAGAGGGGGGGGGTGAATCAGTATAATAACCTTTTTAAATTTAAATATTTTTATTCAAAGATAACTTTAATTACTCAAATAAACAATTATGCACATGAACACAATATTTACGTGGAAACTCAATATGGGAGAAAACCACAAAATAATTTGCTTTTATATAATATTGTTCTTTTACAATGTTTTGTAGGCACCAACCTACTAGAGGCTCCAACCCCTATGTTTATGAGCACCGACTCACTGGAAGCACCAACTCCCACACTTCGCAGGCACCAACCTACTGGAAGCACCAACTCCCCCTGACTGAATTCTAAGCACCAACTCACTGTCTTCAAAACTTTCTTCCACCTTGATACTGTTGCTTTCTTCAACTGATGATGGATGCAATTTAATCTCCTTAGTCAACCAATAGCTTTCCTCTTATCTTCAAAAAATATGTCTTTATGACTTGTATATTCAAAATATATATATCAGATAAAAAATCTGAATATATAAACATTTAATTTTTCTATCTCTTTATTCTCTCACTGCTCTTCTTTTTTTCTTCTTTCACATGTTGACTTGTTTTTTATTTTCAAAATAAGATTGAATATATATATTCATATTATTGAATGAAACATTATGTCCCTTTTTAAAAGTTATGACTTTTAAAATTGAAAAGGTGTCTTTTCTTTTTAAAACATTATTAACTTTATTTAAGTTAATCTTTCCTTTTTAACTTCTATTGCCGACTTCTACTTATTATTATTTCCTTCGATTCTTTGCATAAACATTTATATCTTTAAATTACTTACGGCAACCACTGCATATGAAGGTCTTTGATAATAAAATTAATCACTGAATATGCCATCAATGATACAAACACTGTGTAGGTTATTCAACCTTGCATATGTATTCAACCATGCATATGTATCATACGTATCAACATATATTTTTGACGTTGTAGCCCTATTTCTCTCTGTTCATAAACGTCTGAATATATACATACTTATTCTGCCGTTGATGATGTTGCCGTGAGTTCCTCAAACACGTTTTAGCATTTTAATAATGACTGCGTCTATTCATATACTCTTGCTCTGTTCATACATCTGAATACGTCTGAATATGTCTGAATATGTTCTAAATATGTGTGAATATGTCTGTATACACTTCGATATTCCATTCTGTTTTCGTTTGTATGTACGTATGTCTCATATCTTCAAATACATCTTCATATATCTTTGTATATATATATGCTATACGTATGCCTCATATTTTCAAATGAATATAATGGCTTCAAATACATCTTCGTATATGCTGCATACCTCTATCTTAGGAATCTGTTGCATACTTTTATTGTGTTCTGTACTGTTCATAATCTTTATTATCATTAACTTTCTGTTTGCTGAATATATACATACGTTATGTATGTTCTGTATTGTATACGATTGCACTGACTACGTTTAATGAATATGTTCAATGGATACTTTCAATGAATATATTGAATACGTCTGAATATAATCCATCATCTTCTATAATCTAAATACATATAATCTGTATGACTTCATATATCTGAATACATAGAATGAGTACGTCTCTGTTCATAAAACTATTAGAGTATTCAGTCTTCAAAATATAACATGTTGAACATGTTTATTTCAATACGTATCTGAATATACTAATGTTGTATATGCTTCATGCTATACAAATCAATCACATATGAGATATAGTATTCTTTTTGACATCAATGACAATTTTCATCACAACTTTGATCTCAACTTCACCATACCCAAAGTGGTGAAGCCAACCAATGGGACCTGCCCAAACTACAGTGCTAACCATGTCATCACTCGGGTCCCAAAGCACAATGAACTCACATCCACCCATACTATGGAGATAAGAACATTCGTAAGTGTCTATAACACTACCACTATCTCCATCCTCTACTAGGCTCCCATGGATGTGCTGACTCTACAAGTAATCCAGCTTACAGCCACTAATCCCATCTCTAGCGGACAGAAAATACCCATACCAAAAAGGATG
Organism: Chamaecyparis obtusa; assembly: GCA_027943335.1. NCBI lineage: Eukaryota > Viridiplantae > Streptophyta > Pinopsida > Cupressales > Cupressaceae > Chamaecyparis > Chamaecyparis obtusa. The sequence goes on along the minus strand of BSBK01001245.1, from coordinate 933,974 downwards.
GTACAACCTTGGAACCAATCCACACTAATGCATCATCAAATCTTTCGTGTGTGGATCAAAAAAGTAGTGATGAATATTCCTCCTTATGTAGTCACGATAAAAAGCTCCCACCTTGGTCAATGGATGATTGTAATACTAATGAATATAACCCCTCTTAGCTGACTCATCACCAACAACACCTACAATAGATGTAACCACAGGATAACCTGATGCAACAAGTGGTTCTCCGTTGCTTTCAACAAATGCACTCATCCCAACTATATCGACTGTGATATGTGCAGCCACACCCTCCACCCACTCACAACCATAATCCGTGGACATAGGAACAACACCAACTGTTGCTATTGGAAACTGAACTGTGTTTGCAGATGGTGAAAACTATGCCAAGCTCAACTTAGGTGAGTGATCAGCATCAACCTTGAAAAGCGGATTGTCATATGACAATGTTGTATCCATCCCAAATAGGGAACCTCAACCATTGTGAACCTCAACGCATGGCTCAATTGGTAAGGTAGAAGCTGCTGACAAGACATCTTCACACACTTCTCCAAGATAACTGCATCTCGATCCAAAACCCAATCCTAGGACCTATTACCAACCAGTGAGTTTTCTGATTTATTTTCACAGGTCTGATTTATAAAATCAGATTTTCTATGGCCTACATTGGCATCACATAACTCGTTTCTAACACCCAAACCTTGAGTATCTACATTGGGGAACTCCATGCAACCATCTTTCACACATGGAATAGCTGCTATCTCATGAATAGGCTCAACATACGACTATTGTCATAAAAATCAAAACTATTATCAGTACCGGTATCAATTTCTTGGGCACTCTCAATATCCACTTCCTAAAATTTCACCTTCCTACTACTAGACACCATTTGCTTGTTACCACACAAACCAACTCTTCTTGCAAATAGGTCACGAACTATCCTGTGTAAGAGGCCCCCTTGCTCTGATAATTTTTTTGTCTTCACCTCACGGGAATTTTATCAAATAGTTTGCTTGCAATCTGACTATGGAGTTTCTGATTTGTTTCAATATGTTGATGTAATGTGTTGATTGTTGTTTGCTAAGTAAACTTTAGTTCATTCAATAAAGGAACAATATATAACAAATACTCACACAACAATTTGGGAATGACACTTATGCTCTAATTACACTGTACATTTCAGAATATCATTCAGATTTAAAACATATAACAAAGCATGGGGAAGGTGCCAATGAACATTTTCATAAATTCAGTTCAGATTACACATTTATGACTAATTGCTGCTCAAATAGAGATGCAAAGGAATCGCCTACCACAAATGGAGTTCCAAAACTCTGTCTCAGGCCTGCTAGGTCCTGTGTATGGCATGTATAGCACCCTATGTGAAGCTACAGGTCTGAACGTCCCATTCTCAACCCTCCTTTGACCAGTACGGACCTGTCCCAAAAGTTTGCAAGCATGTACGACACCAAAATTAACCTTCGCATCTGTACAACTCTTTCCCAAGTGATTTCAGACTCATTCAGCTTGTTGTAGATGTATATCAGACTGGTGTATCTTATTTTGTACTTGCACAGTCAATTCTAAGCTTGTACAGCTCATTCTAACAGACATATATACTTCGCAATTGCATTATTAGACTTCAAATAGAATTCACCAGCAAGTAATATTGTGCAAACAACGATAGCATTCGAACCCAGCTACTAATCTTCCAATTGAACCCTAGGAAGCTGGCAATTACTTTCAATAGAAGAAACTAGCACAAAGAAGTTGATGTTACCTTGATGATCAATCAAAAATCCTCCTGACTATATCTTTCACTAGAAAGAAGAATGTTAGCATAGAGGGATTTTGTCCTCCAAGCCCTTGAGAGAAAATCTCCACAATTTTGCCAATTTCATATATTATCCTTGAATGCTGAAAGAGAGCTCTTTAATCTCTTTTATAACACTTTCTAAGAAACTCAACCACTCACCTTGACAATGTGGGATAAAAAAATCACTTTTTTTGCCCTTTCCTATAATTTTGCAATTTTTTCTTATTTGCCCCTATTTTCTTGCGACTGCTTTTTCGGCCCCTATTTTATTGTGATTCATTTTACTTTAATATTTCCATGCCATGTGTTAATGTTATAGCATCGATCAGTAAATTAATCAATTGGAATAACCTCTGGAAAAATGATTAAATGTATTTATTATGTATATATATATAATTGAGTTATATATATATATATATATATATATATATATATATATATATATATCCCAACCCATATCATAATCTGCAATAACCTTTCATATTAAACAGCACCTCTAACATATGTTATGAAACAGTATCTCCTGCAGCAGTTAAAAGACATATCTCATGTAGAGACATGTCTCTACATTCATAGATGCATGTCTCTCCATGAGACATCCTCTTATTTGGATATTTATATTCAGAGAAAATCTGCATTTCGAAGACACATTAATAAAAGGTAATGTTCTTCCAAGTGCAGATTTATATTTACAGAATAATATATATATTTCAAGTACACAGTCTGATATAAAAATAGAATTAAATATATATCACATCTAATCTTAGTATTTTAACATGGTATCAGAGCCAAGTTTGGAATAAAAGATCCAAATCAGATTCTTATATTAATCTGTCAAACTATATAAATACGTTGTGATAAAATTATTAGACTCATCAAAATGGTGAACGGACTTAGATTTGAGGATAGACTTGAAGGTGCCTCAAATTTCGTAACTTGGAAATTTTGAATGTTACTAACATTGAAAGAGAACAAATTAATCACAATGGTTAAAGAAATGGAACTTGAACAAAATGAGAAAGATGAAAAGATTCAATGGGAAAAGAATAATACAAAAGCAATGAAATTGCTAGTAGATTGAGTGAAGAATCATCTAGTGCCTATAATTATCAGACTAGATTCAACATATGCCATGTTCAAAGCCTTTGAAGAAATGTTCGAGATAAAAAACTCTAGTAGAGTCTTTACTCTCAAAAATCAGCTCAGTCAAATGAATATGAACCATGGAGAGACTATTACTTCATACTTTATGAGAATAACTGATTTGAGAAATCAACTCTCTGTAATTGGTCATTATTATGATAGTAACGAATTATCAATGATACCCCTAAACGGACTGTCTATCTCGTGGGAATCATTTATTCAAGGCATCAGTGCTCGACCTAAATTCCCCAAATGTGAAAGGTTGAAAACAGACTGCATTCAAGAAGAGTCAATGTAAAGAGCCTGACTGGCTCCTTGTTCAAAACAACAACTTGTATGTTCTTTTTTTTGCACTTTTAACTTTTTGATATATAAATATAAATTAATTAACTAGATTCTTCCTCAAATTTCGTAATTCAACATCAACATCGTGAAATTATTTTAAAGTTCAAAAACGATTCAGTCAATTTGAAAGTTCTAAATTAAAAGGAAAACCTTCGAATATTATTGGAAAATGATGGCACCTTATTTGAATTTAAACGTGACTGCTGAAGATTCAATAAGCAGCCTCTTGGAAGATGACACCAATCCAAGTCACGTGCCCTTGGCTAAACACTTGTATTATCTTCATCACACGCAGCCAGCCAAATGTTGAAACGCTGCCTCAACAAGAAATCCCATGTTGCGCTAAATGTTGGCATAGCAACAAAGGGTGACTTGCAAGCTAGGACTCCTTACGTGTCTCATTGAGAAGTCAATACTGCATTAATAACATGCTCCACAACCATACGCAGCTGTTGTGATTGAAATGTTGCTTCCTTGTCTTGATACAAATGCCGTTAATGTTGTCGCAAAATCTTCAGAACAGTACAGTTATTCACTACCGTACGACATCATTAACAACACTCTCAAACTGATAATTGATATCCAACTCAAAAGTGCAAGCGAATTCTGAAGAAACTGCGTTTCTTCAAAATCTTCGATTTCAAACCCTCATTCTTGCATTTTTCGATTTCTCTCAACTCATAAAAAACATGAAATAAAACATCAATTGGATGCAGTCTTCGAAATCCTCCAAAACTTTTATAAAAAACATTAAAACAAGGCTTCAACCACACACTTCACCTCAAGCTTCAACAAGACACCATCAAATTATAACATAAAATAACATAAGTCTTTTAATTAAGCCAAGCTTAATTAAATAACTTCATCTGCACAATGATGAAACTGAATCCTTCTGACAAACAATATCTAGAGCCCTTACTGCCCTATCCGAAATGGAAACATGACAAAATTAGACTTACTAAAAATAGTAAGTCTATCACAGAGACCCTCTAAACCCACCGTCAACTCACAAGGATCGCATTGATGAGCTGGAAAAAACACCCTGTTGACACCTGCTAAAATGGGGACATCACAGTCCTCCCTCCCCAAGATTGCTTGTCCTCAAGCAATCGCAAACCAGGGTGTTGTAATATATCCTCTGACTCCTAAGTGGCATCCTCAACTGGTAAACCATGCCACTTAACTAGAAACTCCCTAATGACTCATTTGGGCAGATGTCTCTCTCTACTATCCCAAATAGCCTCAGGAATCAACTCTAGCTTCCCCTCATCATCTAACAGAGGTAAAACAAAAGAACAGAACAACATGCCTACCCAACGCCTTCTTAAGGCGCAAAACATGAAATACATTGTGCACCTTGCTATCCTCCGGCAAATCTAGCTCATAAGCAACCTCGCCAACCCATCTGACCACACAAAAGGGACCATAATACCGCGGTTTGAGCTTTTCAGCTCTGCTCTTCCAAATTGATGATTGTCTGTAAGGCTGCAACATCAGACATACCATATCCCCAACCTCGAAAGAACGAGCCACTCTCCTCTGATCAGCATACTGCTTCTGCTGATTTTGAGCTCTCTGTATATTATCACGCAAAGCTCCCATAACATCTTGGTTGTTCTGCAACAAATCACCTGCACTGGGAACTCTGCTATCACTGAACATCAGATCCAAAAAACTAGGTGGATCATAGCCATACAGGGCTCTGAAAGGAGTCATACAAATAGACATATGGTAAGTGGAATTATAACAGTACTCACACAGATAAATCCACTTCACCCACGCTCTTTGCTGAGCAGATACATAATTCCGACTATCAGTTTGCGGGTGGTAACTAGTACTAGGAGTCAGCTCCATGCCACAGTCTAAACAACTCCTGCCAGGAGTGACTCATAAAAATGACTATCTTGGTCACTCACAATATTCCGGGGTAAACAATGCAATCTGAAAATCTCCCGGAAAAATAAGTCTGCCACCTCAACTGCTGAAAAAGTAGTAGTGATCGGGAAGAAATGAGCAAATTTTGTGAGCCGGTCCACTACCACATAAATATAGTCTCTACCCTGGGCCATAGGCAGCCCCCACAATGAAATCCATAGAGACACATTCCCACTTCTGCTCAGGAATGGGAAGTGGCTGAAGTAAACCTGCGGGATATGTATGCTCCTGCTTGTTCTATTGGCAAACAGAACTCTCTGACATATCTCTGCACATCATGCTTGAGACCCTTCTAAGTAAAACACTCATGCACGCGTCTATAGGTCTTATAAAACCCCGGGTGACCAGCTAAAGGAGAATCATGGAAAGCTCTCAACACCAACTGTTTGACACACAATCATGGAGCCAAGAACACCCTCTATTTGTAAACAATCAACTAATTCACAAGAGCATACCTGCTGTCCTAAATGGTCCCATCAATAACATCAGAGGCCCACCGATTCTTAGCATAATCAGCAATAATCAAATGTCTCCAATCCTCAGTGATCTCTGTCATAGCACACAAATGTGGCCTACGAGAAAGTGCATCAGCAACTACGTTTTGTGTCCCTTTGATATATGAAATATCAAAATCATAAGACTGAAGCTTACTGACCCACTTTTGTTGTCTCTCGTTCAAGTCTCCCTGACCAAGGAAATACTTAAGGCTATTATGATCTGTTTTAGTACAAAATTTACTACCCACCAGATACTACCTGAACTTAGCTAAAGCATGCATAATGGCTAACATTTCCTTGTCATAAACACTAAAAGCCCTCTCAGGACCCATGAGCTTCCTGCTCTCAAAACAATGGGATGATAATCTTGGGAAAGTACTGCACCAATGCCCTCACCAGAAGCATCACAATGCAAATCGAATGTTCTAGAGAAATCTAGCATCACTAGGACCGGACATGATGTCATAATCAACTTGAACTTCTCAAAGAACTCTTGTGCCTAAGGAGTCCACTCAAAAGCACCCTTACGAATCAAATCAGTAAGGGGGGCTGCATCTCGTGAGAAACCTGCGACAAATCTATGGTAGAAAGCACACAGACCAATAAACCCTCTGAGTTGAGTCAAACTCCCTGGAGTAGGCCAATCAAGAATAGCATGAACCTTATCGGGGTCCATGCGAACTTACTCTGCACTAATAATATGACCAAGGTACAACAACTCAGTCATACCCAAAGCGCATTTGGACTCCTTGGCATACAAGGAAGCCCTATCGAGAATGCCAAGCACGGTATCCAAATGAACCAGGTGGTCCTCTCAAGTCCTGCTATAAACCAGAACACCATCAAAGAAAACTAACACAAACTTCCTCAACTGATTGTGAAAGACCATGTTTATGGTGGACTGAAAAGTAGCCGGAGCATTACTCAACCCAAATGGCATGACTATAAACTCAAAATGTCCACAATGGCATCTAAAAGTTGTCTTCTCTATGTCCTCCCGAACTCTAATCTAGTGATATGCGGATCTCAAATCTATCTTAGAGAAGAAGGCTGCTCCATGCAACTCATTAATCAGTTCATCAATGCATGGAATAGGATACTTATTTTTAATTGTCTTACAATTTAGCATCTTGTAGTCAATACACATCCTGAGTGTACTATCCTTTTTCTTCACCAAAACCATTGATGAAGCAAAGGGAGACTTACTCGACCTAATGTGTCCCATAGAAAGCAGCTCGTGAATAGTTTTTTCGATCTCAGCTTTCAAGCGCTTGGCATGTCGGTAAGTAGTGATCATAAAGGGCTTAGTGCCCTCCTCTAACTCAATGATGTGCTCAATGCCTCTATTAGGTGGCCTACCGTGGGGTAAATCACTAAACACTTTGCAGTGTTTAGTTCTAAGATCTTGTATTTCAGGACGATAAACCGATTCCCCTACCTCCTCAAGTGTGGGTAATAATCTGCACTCTGCTGCCCACTCAACTGCATCATGATTAATAAGACACTGCATACGTCTACATATGTACGAAATTGGATATGATATTTGCAAAGTGAGTTGTATGTTTTCAGATCAATATTACTGTTACTTTCTAATCATTGTATCAGTCAAAATCCTTTTAACAAAGGTTGACCTAACTGTCATTTGTATAAACCCTTTAACCAAGGCTGCATTCTAATGGAGTGTATGTAAGTCCTATAACAAGGCTCACTTCTAACAGAGTGATTGAAATCCTTTAACTGGATCACACCTAACAGTGTGTTTTGTAACCTTTGACAAGGTTGGCTTTTCACCGAGCTCACTTCAAAAGAGTGAAAATATCAGTAACATGTTACAAAGTAGTTTTTCCCAAATTGGGTTTCCACTATAAATCCTGGTGTTAACACTTGTGTGAATGTTTTGGTTTGAACATTTCTGTGTTTTACAAGTTACATACTATTGGATAGTGGACTGCACTGTTGTATGTTTCTGTTATGTATTCAATAATGACCGAGTAGCTGTTGGTTGTTAGATCTGATCTATTGAAGAGTTTGAAAGTTTGTTTTATACATTTGGATCTGAGAACAACTAATTCACCCCCCCCCTATGTTGTTCTAAATCATATTAACAGGCGACGGACACAACCTCGACGACGAACACAGCCTCAGCGATGGACACAGTCTCAATGACGGACAGAGCCTCGACGACAGACAGAGCCTCAACGACGGACATAGCCTCAACGATAGACATAACCTTGGCGACAGACACAACCTCGACGACGGACACAGCCTCAACGACGGACACAGCCTCGGTGACGGACACAGCCTCGACGATGGACATAGCCTCGGTAACGGACACAGCCTCGATGACGGACACAGCCTCGACGATAGACAAAGCTTCGGCAAAGGAGAGAGCCTCGGCAATGGACAAAGCCTCCCCAGCGGACACAGTCTCAGCGGCAAACACAGCCTCGACGACAGACAGAGCCTCGACGGTAGATAGAGCCTCGGTGACGAACACAACCTCGTTGACAGAAACAGCCTTGGTGGCAAACACAGCCTCGGCAACAGACATAGTCTCGGTGACAGACAAGGCCTCGGTAGCGAACAGAGTCTCAACAGCTACCATGTCGGAGAGAACCTTGGCGGCGGACAATGCCTTGGTGGCAGACAGGGCCTCGTGTAAAGCATCACCTTTATCACCATCATCTACTTTCTCCCACTTGCGCAAATGAGATATTAGTTTTTCTTCACAATGCTTGAATACATTACTGACCAATCGACATGCTGCCATAGACAGGACACATTCTAGATTACGAACAACCCACAACATAGATATGATAGGTTGGGATATTTCATCCATCTTTTCAATGCATGAAATCATAAGGCTCTCCATAGCAACTGAAACCTTGCTATCATGACATTCCTTGATTGTGACCAAGAAGTGATGAAACATGTCATGGATCAAGTCTTGCAACTCTAGATCTAAGAGGAGGTTACTTACTTTGACATTTGCATAATTCTCCAATATTTTAAATCTCCTGCCAAAAGGGTCACCACTGAAGTCATCAAGACTTTGAATGCTGTCAACGATCAAATGCAATATCTCTATCATGGTGTTGTCATCATACGGTTCTCTAGGAGCCCAAATTCTCAAAATCTCACTAAGACATCCTACAGCTACCAACTTCATTCCCTTGTCATGGTGTGTCAAAAGCCTAGGTTGACTTAAGGCATCCTTAATTGGAGACAGGATCCTCTGTATAAATCTTGAAGGTAATTGGTCCACCTTACACAAACATACTTCCAATATATCTAATGGAAGATCAATACCCTCGCTGAGCTCTTTGCCAATCATTTGTAGTGCCTTCAACCACCACTGTCCATCACTGTTGGGCGCCATAGTGTGATCCAAATCCTAGAATATCTCAATCATGACAACAGGCTGGCAAGATCACCAGCTCTGATACCACTGTAATTTCCCGAAGGTGATTTCGTCCTGGAGATGATTTCGGTCCGGAGGTGATTTTTGTCCGGAGGTGAATTCTGTCCCAGAGGTGCTTTTGGTTCCGGAGGTGAATTTTGTCTGGAGGTGAATTCTGTCCTGGAGATGTTTCTCTCCTGGATGGTTACCTGAGGCCGTACAATTGGAATGCCTAAGGTTGTACGATGTAATGGTTGCTTGAGGTCGTACGGTGTGATGATTGCCTGAGGCTGTACTATTGGAATGCTTGAGGCCGTACGGTGTGATGGTTGCCTATGGCCGTATGGTGTGAGTTTGTCTAGTCCTCGAAGCACATAGTTCAAATTATTTTGTCCTTCGGGGTGGTTTAACGAAGTTATACCAATGTTGCGCGAGATACAACAGATCGATGAATGCCAATTACCAATGATATTATTGTAGGATTCAATAATGATAGCACAAGAACAAATGCCAGGTAGATTGTCACCAAAACACCAACGACGCCAGAAGTAATTCAGATTTAATAATAATAGTGCTATAGACACCAAAACAATGAATGTCAAGTATCCACAATACCACAAGTTGTATTAATGCCAAAGATATATACAAAGATGATGTTTCAGATCTGCCAGATCCAAAACAAACGAACACAACAGATTTGGCGCACAGTGAAATATCGGAGTGATATTCCCAACGGCAAACTAGGGTGGTTGTGAACCACCGAAATTGCAATAAACCAAATAGGGAGGATTTTTCACCTCCGAAATGGCAGCCAGCAGAATCCCAACAGGAATTCACAAATTCAAATAAAATATCAAATCTGAACATGAAAAATACATCCTACACACTGGTCATAAACACCCCTTCGAAAAAAATCTCGAGGGTTTACAAAAGAATGCCGACACGGCAAACACCTACAGACAAAAATAATAAAAATGGGCCCCCTTTATTAATTAAAGGTCCATTTATAATATTATTTAAATTTTGGAACCAATAATTTATTAAAAATGGGGACATTACAAATACTAGCTTTGGATGAAGGTTTCACCTAGTTCTTGTTGCTTGGAGTGGATGAATGTCGTAATGTCTTCAATTAGCAAAACTCCATCAGGCACCGACGATAGCGCACCTGTCATATCATTCTCTCAGTTCTGTACTGGCATGATGTCGTAAACTGGTCTATCAAATTGGTTTCCTTGAACTAGGTTGACAACAGAAAATGATGATGTCATTGTATCTGACCGGTTTACAAAGAGAATTCATGATAGGATTTACAAAGTTTACTTCGAAATGACCATAAATCAAAGCAACAAAAGATTACTCAAGTATAAGAAATGAAAACTCACAATTCGCAATGTAAAGTAAAATGAGTAATCATCCTTCCCTTAAATAGATTTAGGGTATAACAGTAATTACCAAACGGTAACAATTATTAACGGCTACAGCATTAATTACCATACCTGATCTTTCTTACGACGATCGGTTCTCATGCATTTACCTGTTATTCAATCCTCAATTGGTAAGTAAGCACTTATCTTTTCGTTATACTTGATAGACCGGTAACTTATTCCGGTTGCACCTTTTGATTGTGTGAGATCGTTGCTCACCAATTCTAACGGTAACGATAGGCAGACTACCGGTTACCTTTAAGCTCTTAGGCTCAATTCGCTGAAGAGATATCACCATCAGCAGATGATGATCTTCCTTCTGTTTTCTCCTAAGCAATCTTTGATTTCTTCATGAACCAAATCTTCTTGACTTCTTTTACAGTCTCTTTTCCCTTATTATCCTTTTGGTTAGGAGTCACATTCTTTTTGACCGGTTTAGCAGGTTCCCTTTTCTTGTTCATTGGCCGGTTCCTGCACTCTTTGGCCAAATGTCCAACATTGTTATAGTTGTAACAAGCCACCCCGATTGCCTTCCATGGATTTACCCTTCATCCCTATTCTTAGGTGAATGATGATATTCCTAACCGGTTACTGAGAGAGGGGGGGTGAATCAGTAAATACTATTTCTACTTCAACTTAAACCTTGTATGCTGATTCTTTTTCAAAATAAACAATATGAAATTAGGCATTCATGAGCAGAAATAGAAATACTCAGATCAACACATCATATATACGTGGAAACCCTCGATTACAAGGAAACAACCACGGTGAGATAGAACTCACAACTTCACTACTACAATAATAAAGATGCCCTGTTAGGAGCTTACAAAGCACTTGCAAGAGTGCTACCCGGTAAAGGGATTTGGTGGAAGATCGGTAAAGATCTTGACTTTGTTAGGAGCCGCCTTGTTAGAGGACTTTCAACATCAACTAAGATGCTACCCGGTTAAAAGATTTATACAAAGAACCTATTAGGGTTCACCCTGATAAAGGGATTTGAATATGCTTTAACAGTATGAAAGCAATGATCTTAATTGACACTCTCTGTCTGATTAGCTCATACCTGTTAACCTTCCTATTCTGCCTGGTTGTTGATCCTTTCTGCCTTTCACCTTTGTGACCGTACCTTCTCTCAGAAGATATCTCTCTCCGGCTCTGTATATTTTGTTAGCAATATGAGTTGTCATTAGTGTATCTCACAAACACCATTCACACCGGTAAAGAGTCACCGGTCACTTACATTACTCTAGACGCCACCAGCAGACTAAGAACACAGTGTATGCACTGGTAGTTGAAGAAAAGGGAATACACTAGTAGACCGATAAGAGTACACAGTACCGATCTCTATGTGCATGCAAAGCTGATCCGGGAATAAGTTTACACCGGTCTCTAGTGCATAAAGTTTTGCACCGGATTCTGCGAAAGCAGTTTGAGTTAAAACCGGATTATACGGATATCCACCGGTGAGACGTGGAGTTAGCTTTTTAACAGAAGTTAGCTTTATTTCTTCGGGTAATCCATGGTAAACTCCAGATGATAACGCATAGCTTTTTGCTAGTTGCATGATTTATTGGTGAGTTTACAGCCTGGCGGTTCTATGAGTTAAGGGTTTCATTATGGTGAACTCTTGCATAAATACAGGTCATCGGACGCAAGAAAGTTGTTGTTGATTGTTGGTGATTGTATAGAGCAGAGGAGAGACATCTTCTGAGAGAAGAGCTACAGACACAAAGGCAGCAGAGATCAACAGCCAGGCAAACAGGGAAAGAGGTATGATCTAATCTGACATTTAGTGTCATAACAAATCATTGCTTTTATCAGTAGTGAAAGCACATTTAAAATCCCTTTATCAGAGTGGACCTAATCGGTTCGTTGTAAAAATCCCCTAACAGGGTAACCTAAACAGCATATCGGGTGGAGGTATACATGCGGCTCACCGAATAATACATGATAATGCACAGTATGATATGTGTGGAATGCTAAGAGAACAGATATTTGAGAATATGAAGAAGCTTGGCATCGTCAAAAAGAAATCACTAAAATTTGGCTCGCTTTTGATGTCTCTATTTTTACTATTCTAATTTCTTCCCTGGAATAGGAAAAGTGACATGGGCGACAGATCGACCGATCATATTGCAAATTAGTGATATGGCTAACCAAGTGGGAGACCTGTTAAACAAGGCAATGCCCTATTATTTCGAGGCCTTTCGGCTAAAAATGCATGCCACAAAGAATTCCGTCAACTATTGTTGACCTATACAAAGAAGAGGTATGTTTTCTAGTATCAGCTGACTTCTGCATCATTCAAGCAGTAAAACCAAGAGATGAGTATGCACCGGAGCTTGGTTATGAAATCAATGCAAAGACTGCAAAGGCATATGCAGAGGCCCTGCAAAAAAAGCATGTCTGGATCTCTTTGCTCAACAGTTTGGGACATATGAGGAAATAGAGAAAGACCTAAAAAGGGGACCAATCAAGAACGTTTATGTAAAAAGAACGCCGACACCAAAGAAGAAACCGGTGACTGCGCCACCAAGGGCACAAAAGAAGAAAGCTCAACCAATGGCGAGCACACAAGAAGAAGAAGTTGAAGAAACCGAGTCTGAGGACACAGTTCCTTCAATCAAAAGGAAGAAAGGTTTAAGCAAACCAGTGAAGGAGCCTAAAGTCTTCAAAGATGAAGAGGAAGCATGCCAAAGATCTACAGTTCTACCTATTCCTGATACTGGGAAGGGAAAAGGTATTCTCGAAGGAGAGAAACCAATCACCGCCGGTAACATCAGTGATGAACCAACCAATCCCACACTTCTAGTCTCTCCAGAAAACGGTAAGGCTTGCACAATGACTGTCAATGATATTGTAGCTTAAGTTACAAATTTTGGAGAAATAGATAATGTAGCCAAATGGTATAGTGTATTAGCCGAGGAGGACAAATAGGAAATTGAAAAAGCTCTAGTTCAAAGTCTACTAGATTTCATCAAAACTCCAAGGGATGGTAGGGGGAAGTTTCCTGCTGAGTTAAATAGTAAGCTTCAAACAAAATGGAGAACCAGTCTAGAAATAAACTCAAAAATCAATAGGGAAGCATTGGAAAAAGCTAGACCTGGTCTAAGTGACAAGAGAGTAAAGCTTCTATTAGAAGAAGCATCCATGAATCTGGATACAAATTATAGAGTTGCCAAGATTCTCCATGGATATGAGAATGAAGTCTTCAAAGAAACCTCAGATTTCTGGCAACAGTATGACTTCAATACTCTTGAAGCAACAGGTCCTCACAATCAAACAGCAACATTAAATAAACCAGCTATTCAGTTCACTACACCTCAAGATCCAATAACTTATGAACAGGAAGTTCCCACAGAAATGTTCACTTCTGATGAACCTGTCAATATGAAGACATCCTTTGATATTCCAACTGACGTATCGCTTAAGGGGGATGAAGGAATTGCTTCAGGTTATCTTCTTACAACTGAAGAATAGCAACAAACGCAAGTCCCACCGGAAGTGCACGCTCATCAAGAAGAAAATGCTATGGCTGAAGTAGAAGTGCAACAGGAAGGGGAAGTTCTTTAACAGCAAACAAGACCGGAAGTGGTCAACTTAGAAAAAGCTGAAGAAATCAAGAAACAGGAACAAGTAATTCAAGTACAAACCGACCAAGCTCAACCGGAAAAGGAGCAAAAGCAAAAAGAGACATCAGTTGTTCCGAGCTCCACCTCATCTAAAAGAAGTTGTCATTTGCTGAGGAAAAGGAAGACAAAAGGAGTAAAGTCACTGATACAGTGGTAGACATCAGCAAGATATCAGCAAGGTAGCTGAAGGAGCTCACTAAAAGGAAACAGGATATGGTTCTAACCAAAGTTAAGGACATCTTATACAAGTTTGTACTGGATGCTGACATCGATGAAGATGAACCAAGCATTGATCAGCTGGAAGTTTTGGCAACAACTGTTGGTAATGATCTGACCAATCCAAAAACCTTTGGCCATTGATCATTATGAGAAGAACAAAATTGAAATTCTCAATAAACTGATTACAAATTCAAAGGCAACAGTATCAACAATTTTAAATATTCTTCAATAGCAGTTACAAGCTGGCAACAATTTGATGATCACTACTTCTAATTTTAATGCATTCATGCAAGATCTGACAGAAAGGTCAACAAAGGTTACAGAAGACATAAGAGTTCTGTCTTCTTAGTATGACATTAGGAAAAGATCTGCAACAAGCTACAGCAAAGAAATGACAAGTCTCTCTCTCATTCCAAGAAAGACTTCTGAGGAGCAAACTAAGAGAATCCAAGATATCATTGGATTTCAGCTATATCTAGCACCTACCCTAGACTTAATGCAAAAATCTGCAAAGGATGTTGAGAAACTCATAAAAGAACTTGATCACAAGACTATTGAATATATGGAGAACATTATTGTTTCTCTACAAGCAGCTCAATCGAATTTAGAGCATGTAATCGGTCAATGGCACACTTTTCTTCCATCTACAAAAGTCATTTACAATGACATTTTTCACAACATGCAAATTTAACCCCTTTGTCCTATGGAGGCAAAAAGGGGAAGATAAGCATTTCTACTGGGAAGGGAACTCTAGGGAACGGAAAAGAAAGAGTAAAACAAAGAGCAAATAGAAACATAGAAGATAAGAAGAAGACCTGACAAAGGAAAGAGAGGAACGAAGCAGAACTACCACCGGAGCACTCAGACAGGGGAACTGTTCTACAAACAAGAGAGCAGTCTACAGTTTTGAGTTAAAAATGTCACAAGTAAGTGAATACGGTTTTGTGTATGGTTTTTCCACCAATGACAAAGGGGAAGATTGTTAGCAATATGAGTTGTCATTAGTGTATCTCACAAACACCATTCACACCGGTAAAGGGTCACCAGTCACTTACATTACTCTAGACGCCACCGATAGACTGAGAACACAGTGTATGCACCAGTAGTTAAAGAAAAGGGAATGCACCGGTAGACCGATAAGAGTACACAGTACCGGTCTCTATGTGCATGCAAAGCTGATCCGAGAATAAGTTTACACTGGTCTCTACTGCATAAAGTTTTGCACCAGATTCTACAGAAGCAGTTTGAATTAAAACCGGATTATATGGATATCCACCGCTGAGAAGTCGAGTTAGCTTTTTCACAAAAGTTAGCTTTATTTCTTTAGATAATCCATGGTAAACTCCAAATCATAGCGCATAGCTTTTTGCTAGTTGCATGATTTATTGGTGAGTTTATAGCATGGCGGTTCTATGAGTTAAGGGTTTCATTACAGTGAATTCTTGCATAAATACAGGTCATAGGACGCAAGAAAGTTGTTCTTGATTGTTGTTGATTGCATAGAGCAGAGGAGAGACATCTTTTGAGAGAAGAGCTACAGACACAGAGGCAGTAGAGATCAACAACCAGGCAAACAGGGAAAGACGTATGATCTAATCTAACATTTAGTGTCATAACAGATCATTGCTTTTATCAGTAGTGAAAGCACATTTAAAATCCCTTTATTAGGGTAGACCTAATCGATTCGTTGTAAAAAACCCTAACAGGGTAACATCTTGTTGATGTTCAAAGTCCTGTAACCAGGCAGCTCCTAACAGGGTTCAGATCTTAACAGATCGTTTGTAAAATCCCTTAACTAGGTAGCACCTTAACCAGTGCTTTGTAAGCTCCTAACAGGACGCCTTCATTCTACAGTAGTCAAGTTGTGAGCTCTGTCTCACCGTGGTTTTTTCCTTCTAACTGAGGGTTTCCACGTATAAATGCTTGTGTTGATCTGTGTGATTCCTTCATGCTTATAAGTGTTTACTTTATTATGCCTATCAGTAAAGGATAATTTGACAAGATTGCAAATAAACGCAAAAGAAGTATTTAGTGATTCACCCCCCCTCTCAGTTACCAGTTTAGTAATATCATATTCAACAACAACAAATGCGCGTCAAAAGCTTTCCTTCACTGGAGTTTTCCTCATGTTTTAATGCCACAAACTTCGACATTCACACCTTCACTTGCGCCTTGTACCAATCATCTTGATAACACAAAGTCTTTCGGATTTTGTGCAACAGATCCCAGTTAAAGAGTCCCACAATTGTTTGTGAACTTTGACTTTGTTCGGTTCATCAGTTTTGAGGAAATCTTTACCGATCGGTTTACATCCCTAGATTGTGCATACGTAAAAACCTTCACCTGTCACCTTTCCTTCCTCTATACGTACCGGGTGCAGCCTTGGTTAACCAGTATCCTCGGTTCATGTTACCAATTACCCATTACACCTTCCTTGGTGACCGGTTGCTCTGATGATGGGTTAGAGCATTATTAGTAACAGATATAGTCTCTTCTTACTTACTCAATGTCATTGGTTTCCAAACTAGTCTCACCTCGCACTTAGTGTCAGCTGTGCCTGTCCTTGCTTCAGAGATCGAACACTAGCAACACCTCTTGCCAATCAATGACAATATCTCTTTTGCCATGTACCGATTACATTCTTACCGGTTAATGTCAACAGACTGGACGTGGGTTTGAATCCCAGTAGTACCAATACCCTCAGAAAGAGCTCTAGTACAAGAAATATCTCCCCTCAGTAATTTGAGAGTATTGTTGGAGCAATCTGTCTCGAGATTGCAAGGTGTCGACTATGCGTCAGATTGCCTTGCTCCTTGCAAAATGCAAAAAGAAATCTATATATACACAAACCCTAAAATGAAGAATTGAGATACACAACAAGCATATGCACTTTGTTACATTTCAGTTTCAGGTGACGTGGAGAATGCACTAGCTCAAGTGATACAAAATTTTGTAAATGATGGGCAAATGGCAAAGTCACGAACAACCACAAAGAAAAAGAAACAAAAAAGGTTTAAAGAAGCCAAGCTAGCGGGTCAAGAGAAACCGTTAGAACATTTAGAAGTGCAGAAACAAAGATATCCTTTTGGGTAGCTTTTGAATTGAGCAAATCGATGGCAAAGGAAAGGTTGTGCAACAAGAATATAAGGCTTCAAGACCCATAAACGAACAACTGCGACTTTCTAAGTTCAGTGTTCACCCAGATCATTTACTGGCAATCTATTTGTGTCATTCTATGTTCTGCACAAGAATATGTAATGGTGCATACAATGAAATACCCTACACAAGAATATTTACCACGACATTAGTAATCTGTGCCAATAGAGTATCCACACTTTTCTCAAAACAATTAATCGCATTACTTTTTTTTTTAATTGTGTAATGCAGATTTGAACTAAAGACCTCCTAGATGGGAGGCTTCACAGCATACCGCTGTGTTGGGGGTCATCCCCATTAATCACCTTTTTATAATAAGCATCAAGATTTTTTACCTTGGCCTTATAAAATAATAATCTTTTTACCGCAAGGAAATAGACCCTCGATTAATTAATGAAACACATTGTGGTTCGTTTTATACTCTAACCTTATTCATTCATGTTCTAGTGGCAATTAGCCTTTACAAACATTCTATATTTTGCCTAAAACTTTTAATCAATGAAACCACGTGAGAGATCTAGAGGTTTCAATCTAAGAGAGTAAACTCATTTTACTAAAATTTCGCAATTCACATCGGATTCACCATCTGTAATTAGGGAAAATCATTAGTATAGGAATATGAATAGCTCAACCACGAAAGCCTAAAATCATATTCAAAACCCCCCTAAATATTCAATGAAGCATTTAAATTAAATTTTGATTAAAAATAATGTAAAAACGTAAAATCAAATCATGCAAAGTCAATAGTGCTCCATTGTTCTTCTTTCTCCTCCAATTTTAATATCACTCCTTATGACAAGTGCACTAATATATTCAAAAAGCAAGTATAAACAAAATAATAGCATGAGGATACTCAAATCATGGTTAGCCCAAAAAGGAAGAAGAAACCCTATTAAATAGAAATCTTCTTCGAATACTAAACGGACACAATAAAGAAATGAATAGACAAGAGGGGAAAGAAGAGCCAATAGTCAATAATGAAAACAATTTGCTAAATTTCCCTCCAGAAGCCCAAAAGACATTAAAAATCATATTTAAATGCAAAATAAAAAGAGAAAATTAAAGGCCATTCAAATGTAAACTAAAAGATAGAAAAGAATAAATAAATTGTAATGTCCCATTTCTAGCTCACCATGGTTTGAGGTTTTGATTAGCCTATCAGTGGCCCTCGTATGCTAAGTCAAATGTTTAGAGGGTACCAGTTAGCAAAACCAAAGGCCAATTCCCTTTTTAGTGGACAAGAGAGTTCAAGATTGCTCTATGTTTGGTTCAGTTTGGCATACTTACTATTTATAGTAAGTGTCTATTTCAAGAAAGTCAGGATTCCTATCTTTAGAAGAGTGCCTGAACAAGGTATGATGATGTGTGAACTCTCACACTTTTGGCTTCAGTAGTTATTCAGAGAATTACTATTTATAGTAAGTCAATTCTACTTAGTTACCACTTTTGGCAGGGCACTTGGGTTTGGTTTTGGCAATGGATATCTAGATTTAGAGTTGACCAAGGGTTCCAACATTTTTCTAGAGAATTGTGAATACTTCTGGTTTTGAGTGTTAGGTCCAAAGGGAGGCAAGCACAACTGAGAGGGGGGGTGAATCAGTTGTGCACCAACAATTAACACTTAAATCTACCTAAACCAATTAATGATCTCAAAGATCATGAAACAAGATCCACAACACAATACAAAAAACCAGATTTTTGTTCTTGAGGAAACCCAGTTAAGGGAAAACCCTGATGGGGATGATACCCACTAGATAGATGTAGTATGTTAAAAGTACTTCCCGGTTAAGAGCAAATGAAAAGGACAAAAGGGGAATGCACACACATTCGCAAGCCCACTACCTAGAGCTCACTGCTCACAATACAATGATCTGGCCCTCAGTCGGGTTCAGTGATCAAACTTTGATTACCATTCACGGGGGTGGACAAACTGTCTAGAATAAGCGAACTGACTTACAACATCTATTAAACCAATATAGTTCCAATGACGTACAATTTCCGCCTCAGTTGCAGAATACAAACATCCTCTTTTGTTCACAATACTGTTATTCCTAACCGGTTACCCAGAGGGGGGGTGAATTAGTAAACACTATTTCTACTTCAACTTAAACCTTGTATGTTGATACTTTTTCAGAATAAACAATATGAAATTAAGCATTCATGAACAGAAATATAAATACTCAGATCAACACATCATATATACGTGCAAACCCTTAGTTAGAAGGAAAAAACCACGGTGAGACAAAGCTCACAACTTCACTACTGCAGTAATAAAGACGCCCTATTAGGAGCTTACAAAGCACATGCAAGAGTGCTACCAAGGGAAAGGAATTTGGTAGAAGATCGATTAAGATCTTGACTATGTTAGGTAGGAGTCGCTTTGTTAAAGGACTTTCAACATCAACTAAGATGCTACCCAGTTAAAGGATTTATGCAAAGAAACTATTAGGGTTCACCTTGATAGAGGGATATGAATATGCTTTAACAATATGAAAGCACTGATCTTAATTGATACTATTTGTCTGATTAGATCATACCTGTTAACCTTCCTGTTCTGTCTGGCTGTTGATCCTTTCTACCTTTCACCACTGTGACCGTAGCTTCTCTCAGAAGATATCTCTCTCCTACTTTGTATATTCAACAACTCTTTTGTGTCCTATGACCTTGAAACATCTGCATAGAAATAAAACTAACTCTTGTTAAAAAGCTAACTCTAGTTTTAGACAGTGGATGCTCCATATAATCCGATTTTAAATCAGACAGCTCCGCATAATCCGGTGCGGATTATTATGCTCTTGACCGGTATTAATCTTATACGCGGTTCATCCCCTGTATGCAATATAAGACCGGTACTATGTACTCGGTTAGGTCTATTGATGCATATCCTCTATTTAGTCTACCGGTGCCTATAAAGTAATATGAGTGATCTACCGGTGTACTTATACCGGTGGGAATGGTGTTTGCATCTATCTTCACCAATGACAACTTAACTTTGCCAACAATCTTCCCCTTTCACACTGGTGGCAAAACCATCACTTACATATCACAGTTGATTCTCTGTCCTGTAGACTTCACCTGTGTATGTGCTTTAGCTCTTCTATGTGTAGACTTCCCCTGTTCTTGTGCTGCCTTCTCTCCATAACTGAATCTACTCTGTATCTTTTCTAATCTTCTCCTCTTTCTAATCTTCAATCTTCCCCTTTTTGCCTCCATAGGACAAAGGGTAATGTGGTACTGACTGGTTTACATCTATAACTTTGTGAAGATGTCCTTGTACACTTTCTTCGCTGTATGAAAAAAAGGGTTCCATTGACCGGTTACATGTTCTATATTTTTTTGTGTTGCTTCTAGAGAGACAATAATGTTCTCCATGTCCTCTACAATCTTGTAGTCCGGTTTGTAATGTTCCCAACCTCAATTGCACGGGAAGACACGCCTCCAGCTCCCAACCAGATTGGACTGTACCAAGAAAAGGGTATGCAGGAGAGTCGTACGGAAGTCAAACGATGCCAAGAAGGTCGTACGGGGCTGACCAAAGGTCGTATGCAACTGTGGGGGATGTCGTACGAGGCAGTCGAGTCTATAAGGAGATGGCAGGGATGTCGTACGATTGTTGTAGTGGAGTCGTACGATGGGATTGCAAAGATCGTACGCTAAGGCCACAAGGTCGTACGAAGGTGGTCGTACGGTGGATTTATGTTGTGGTTGTACGATGGAGGTGGTGGGCATGCAAGGGAGGTCGTACAGTGGGATTCGTGCTGTGAAGGATGGTGGATGTACTATGATGTACAATGGAGGTGAAATTCGCACTTGGAGGTCGTACGAAAGGTTGTTGAGGATGGTGCAGTGAAGATGGAGGCGGTATGAAATGGAGTGAGTATGCCAAGGAATGAGAGTCGCACAGTGAGCCTTAATATATTCCAGATCTTAATATCGCACGATGACACTTGCAAGATGAAATAATAAATGTCGCTTCAAATTGCCAAATTTGGAACCAGAGAACAAGCAGAGTAGGGTGAGGGTTGAATCCCACCAAAACTGCGAATACCGAATAGGGAGGATATTTCACCTCTGAAATGGCGAATAGCAGAATCCCAACAAGAATTCACAAAAATACAATAAAGTATCAAATCTCAACATATCCCAAATACATCCTAAACGCCGGTCATATATACCACTTCGGAGAAATTCCGGAGGGTTTACAAAAGAAGCCGACACGGCAAACACCTACGGAACAAAAATAAAAAAGGACCGAGATAAGCTAAATCAATCGGTCCGCACGGAAAAGATAAATAATTTGTTTACTTTATGATGGGGATATTACAGTCCTCCCGTCCCAAAGTTTGCTTGTCCTCAAGCAAATGTAACGCCGGATGCTGGAGAATGTGTTCACCTTCCCAAGTGGCATCGTCCAGCGGCAGCAGCAAGTGCTTCCAACGTACCAAGTATTCCTTCAAGGTACGGTTTTTCAGTGTCTTCTCCCGTACATCAATGATCTCAACTGATTCCAATAAGAGCTTCCCTTCTTCATTCAGTGGGGGAAGGTTTGTGGTTACTACAATGTTCTATCCCATATTCTTCTTCAGGTAGGAGACATGAAAGACGTGGATGTGGCTACCTTCTAGCAGTTCAAGTTCATAAGCAACTTCACCGATACAGCGAGTTACACGATAAGGACCATAAAAGCGGGGCCTCAACTTTTCTTTCCCCTTTGCTTTCAATGATGACTACCTGTACGGCTGGAGTTTGAGATATACAAAGTCTCCAACCTCAAAGCTTCTCTCTATTCTGTGTCTATCAACATAGATCTTCTGTTGATTCTGTGCATTTTATAAGTTTTCCTTCAAGACTTTGAGAATGTCCTGCCCTTCCTGAAGCCAATCCTTTTCCCTCAGTGCGCAACTATCACCCAGAACCCTGTCAATAAATGAAAGGGGCTCGTATCCATAGAGTGCTTTGAAGGGTGCCATCCCAATAGACATATGATGAGTTGTATTGCAGCAATATTCTCCCAAATGCAGCCATTTGACCCATGCTCATTGATGTGTTGAAACATAGTTTTGAAGGTAACCTTCTATCCATTTGTTCACAATTTCCGTCTGTCTATCGGTTTGAGGGTGGTAGCTGGTGTTGGCTGACAATTTTGTTCCTACCAACCAAAACAATTCCGTCCAGAAGATGCTGAGGAACCGACCATCCGTGTCACTAACAATGTTTCGGGGTAACCCGTGTAGACGAAAAACTTCTCTGAAAAATAAGTCGGCTACCTATGCGACCTGGCAGTCTGCGCAGATAGCGAAGAAGTGTGCATGCTTCGTCAGCCTATCAACTACAACAAAGATACAGTCCCTTCCATTTACCTTAGGAAGTCTGGTGATGAAGTCCATGGAGATACCATCCCACTTCTATTTTGGTACGAGCAAGGGTTATAATAGTCCGGTGGGCAAGGTGTGTTCAGATTTGTTTTGCTGGCATACTACTCATTCCTACACATACTGCAAGACATCATCTTTAAGTCCCTTCCATGTGAACCTCTCCCTGAGCTGTCTATAGGTCTTAAGAAACCCCGGGTGTCCGGCCAATGGTGAGGCGTGTATTTCCTTCAGGATTTTCAGCTTCATTTTGGATTCAAGTACTAAGTATATCCGATCCTTATAGTAAATGATGTCATCCACCACCTTGTAACGGTCATCCTGAATGTCGCCGTCCATTAATTTACATGCAAATGTGTTTTTAGAATATTCCACTAGTAAGTGTGCTTTCCAGTCAACTGAGATTTGTGACAACACGCAGATGGCCGGCTTTCTTGACAAAGCGTCTGCAACCACATTATTCCTCCCTTTTCCATATTCAATATCAAAATTAAAAGTCTGGATCTTACTTACCCATTTTTGTTGCCTCTCGTTCAAATCTCGTTGCTCCAAGAAATATTTTAAGCTGTTATGATCGGTACGGACGGTGAACTTGGCACCCACCAGATATTGCGAAACTTGGTCAGGGCATGCACAATGGCCAACATCTCTTTGTCGTAGATGGAATATAGGCGCTCAGCCTGCGTAAGCTTCCGACTTTCGTAGGCTATAGGGTATCTTTCCTGCATCAAGACCGTGCCAATGCCCTCTCCAAACGCATCACATTCCAAAATGAATGGTTAGTGAAATTAGGTAGGGCGAGGACTGGGCAAGTGCTCATTGTTTCCTTCAACTTTTCAAAAGTGTGTTGTGCCTTTTCATTCCATTGGAAGGACCCCTTCTTAGTCAGATCTGTTAATGGTGCACTGAGCTGAGAGAATCCTTTTACAACCTCGGGTAATAACTGCACAATCCAAAGAAGCCTCGCAACTCAGAGAGATTTTGGTGGAGGTTTGGTATCTTTGTCTCTTGGAATGAACGGCGGTTTGGAGTGGGAGTAGCCTTGAGAAGAGGACGTTGATGATGATGCCATACTTCGTGTCTTTTTGATAGCATCTGAAAGGGTGGCAAGATTGAAGCTCTTAACCCATCCCCTCAATGGTTCTGTTAATCCATCCATGAAGAGTACTATACGTCTCCTTTCGGAAATGTCTGTAACCAACATGGAGAGCTTCTGAAACTCGGTGATGTACTGGTCGACCAATTCAATTTGCCTTAACTGAACTAGCTCTTTAAAATCAAGCTCTGGATCTTTACCATCAAATTGATCTATCAATCTTTCAATGAATTCAGCATATGTACTTAATTGGTCGTGTCCCAGTGTGATGGTGCCATGATGCCACCATTCATGCGCCACTCCCTCCAAGTGAAGTGCTGCAAATTTAATTGCTTCCTCCTCTAGCATTTGACTGAGCTGGAAGTATCGGCCTTCATTACCCATGCCTGGGCAGATATGGATCCGGATCCATCAAATGGTGACAGATTTACTTTACTCAACTTCCTTCTGAGATAATCGTTAAAATATCCTTAGCTTCCACCTCCGGAGTATTGCATTCTCAATTCCGCGTAGTCTTTGTAGGATATATCCCCTTCCAAGTTTGCATTCTTCCAGTCTTCTTTTAACTATTCTTGAACTTCCTCAAAGGCCAGTTGCCTTCCTCCTTGTGATGCTTCCGTCCTTGGAGGGAAAATTGGCATGGAAGGACACAGGCATGCCAGATGACGATATTCCTTTCCCGTAAATGAGTCGGCACTGTAACCATTTTGTCCGCCAGATATCTTATTGTTTGCCAGTTTTCGAAGAGCTTCCTCCATAAGTCATTGAGTGTCATTGATTTGTGCCTGATTCCCCAAAAGGTCCCTCAATAGCGCCACGAAATCAGCATGAGTGGGTTCTTGATCTGCCATTCTATCAATTGAGTGGCATCTCCTTCGTTTCTGGCTATAGACTTTCAGTCACTGTCCACAAGCTGGCAAGATCTCAAGCTCTGATAGCACTGTAATGTTCCCAACCTCAGTTGCACAGGAAGACACACCTCCAACTCCGAACCAGATTCGAATGTATCAAGAAAAGGGTGTGTAGGAGGGCCGTACAGAAGCCGTACAATGCTAGGAAGGTCATACGGAGCTGACCAAAGGCCGTACGCAACAGTGGGGGATGTTGTACGGGGTAGTCAAGTCCGTACAGAGATGGCAAGGATGTCGTAAGGTTGCTGTAGTGGAGCCGTACTGTGGGATAGCAGAGGTCGTACAGTAAGGCCACAAGGCACCCTCTCCCTGGCATGCATTCTTAGCTGGAATGCCTCAAAGTATTCGGTCATGACTTTTCCGAAGTGGTTTCCCAGTTGATTGGCCATATCACTGATCTGGATCATAATAGGTCGATCAGTTCCCCAATTCACCTTTCCTATTCCCGGGAAGAAATTAGAATAGCAAAAGTAAACACATACCAGTAGGGTTCCATACTTTAGAGATTTCTTCTTGACGATACCGAGCTTCTTCAAATTCTCAAAAATTTGTCCTCGAAGCATTGTGTAAATATCGTACTGGGCATTGTCGTGCATTATCCGGTGAGCGGCATAAATGGCTCCTCCCGGTATGCTATTCAGGTTACTAGAATAATAGATTTTGTAACCTATCACTACAGATGCGAACCGAACTCCTTCATCTTCGATGTCGTTGACAGTCATTAGCTGACTGTCAAACTTTGATTTTGTAAACTTGGCGACCACGGCGTTGGAGATGGTTCTTAGGGTGAGAGGTTCCCCTTTGTCGTTGTACCCGATCACTCTATGCAGGTCCTCCTTGGTGATTTGATTGCATGCTCCTTTTGCGAGCCAGAATCCAGATTCATGTACACAACTGAGAACCAGTCGAATCCAATCTGGTCGGAAGACAATTGGGTAGCAAACTCCGTTGATTAGCCTTGACGACACCAACTTCATGTATTTGTCTAGAAGCCTTTCGTCTGTACATAGCGAGAGGTACTCGCTTTGGATGAAGGTCTCACCTAGTTCTTCTTGCTTGGTGTGAATGAAAGCGGTCACATCTTCTATCATGAGAACACCATCAAGCATGGATGACAGTGCACCAGACATTTCGTTTTCCCTGTTTTGGACTGCATTGATGTCATAGACAGGTCGGTCAAATTGATTACCTTGAATCAACTTGGTGACAGATGATGATGATGTCATTGTTATCAACTGGTTTATACAAAAAGTAGCTTGATCGGTCTTACAGAAGATATCTTATCAAACATCAAAGCACGAGAATATTACTCAATCATGAGAAATTTTTAATCACAAATCGCAAAGTAAAAGAGAGTGAGTAATCCTCCTTTCTTTATATAGATTTAGGGCATAACAGTAATTACCAAACGGTAACTATTTGTTAACGGCTATAGCATTAATTACCTTACCTAACCTTACTTTCCTTTTTCGCCAACCGGTATTCAGGCTTTTTCCTATTGAACAAACCTCGGTTGAACAACGTTTACCTGTCTGTTTTTGCTTACTGACTTAGTGAGTTGGTTGCTCACCAGTCCTTCCGAGAACAGTAGACGGGCTACCAGTTCCCTTTAAGCCTTTTAGGCTTAGTTTGTTGAAGAGATATCACCATCAACAGACGATGATCTTCCTTCTATCTTCTCCTCAGTGGAGTTTTTTGATTCCTTCTTGAACCAAATCTTCTTGACTTCTTATTCGGTCTCTTTTCCTCTGTTCTTCTCATTGTAAGACGAGGTCTTCACCACCGGTTTGACCGATCCTTTTCTTTTGTTCATTGACCAATACCTGCAGTCTTTAGCTAAGTGTCCAACTTTGTTGCACGTGTAAGAGACTATCCCAGTTGCCTTCCATGGATTTACCCTTCTTTTGTTAGGTGATTTACACCAAGAGTCATTATGACTATGCATGCCACAGTTAACACAGTTGGTTGTGCTCCGGTTCTTGTTTCTTTTGGGGAATATTGGTCTCAGTGGGGATTTGAATGCCATTGTTTTGGATCTGAATTCATCAGCTTTGTGTCCAAACTTGTTGCATGTGTAGCAATAGGCCTTCAAGCTTCCCCTGCTTCCACTGGACACACTTGTGGGGCGAGACCAACATTCAGTGGTCTTGTGGCCATACTTGCAACAGTTTTTGCAGTAACTATTGGTTTGCTTTACCGGTGCATTTTTGCAATTAGTTATTTTATAGCCTGGTTTTCCAGAGTGATTGCAAGAAGTGTTGAAGGTCTTTTTGACAGTCCCAACCAGTGCTGAGAGGGGAGAGGGGAATCAGCACCTCTAAAACTTCTTTCTCTTTAAATCCAATGAAGTAAACTTACAATAGAAAGGCAGTCAGATATAAGTATATAATAACAGTAAGCAAACAATCACACAGTGACACCAAATTTATCACGTCGAAACCCGGTTAGGGTAAAAACCATGGTGTGATGAGACCTCACAAATTTTGTACTCTTCTGGAGTACGCCCTGTAAGGAGCTTTCCTTGTTAAAGGATAATAACACAATGTTAGGTGCGACCCGGTTAAGGGATTTGTTACAATAAGGCCGCTTAGTGCCTGCCTGGTTAAAGGGCTTTGAACACCTTACAAGATGTCACTCGATTAAAAGATTTGATACAAGGGACCTGTTAGAGTCCACCCAAATACTAGGATTTAACTATTGTAGTTGCTAGAAAACAATAGAAGATTGACCTTTCACAATTGGCTTTGCATAGCCTGATAAGATCTCTGTTTATGCTCAACTGGGAATCGTCACCGGTCGCCACAAGTGTGTTCTCCTCTACTATTGTGCTTGTCTGCACACACTTCTTTCTTTTCTCCTCTTTCTGATTTACCCTAGCTTCTCTTGAGCTTTTCAGGTTCACTCTTTTCTCTGGCAGAATGAAGGCAACTTCTATTCTCCGTAGACAAAAGAATATATAGAGCCTTACCCTAATAGCGCTTGTTATGCATGACTTAATTACAGATCCTTATCAGATTCATTACTCAGTGGAGTACCAGTTCACTGAGGAAACATCTGATGCATGCCCTTGCTTTATCCACCTTATCAAGAAAGCAATAGTTGCGTGTCAAGCAACTTTCCTTCATAGGACATAACGGCTTGTTTTAAAGCCACAGATCCCGGCTTTAAATCCTCCAGACGCACCTCAAACTGATCACCAATTTGACACAACGATTTCTGGAATTAGTGCAGAAAATCCCAATCAAAGAGTCAGTTAGAACAGGTAGTTTGACTATGACTTCCTCGGTTCATACCAGAGTCATTTAATAGATTGGTTGAGATCCTCATGCAATGAACAGGTAAGAGTCGTTGACCTGTTACTGTCCCTTTCCTTGGCTAACCTCACCGGTTGCACCATCCTCGGTTGTATTGTTGACACCGGTTTGTTGTTGCTTTCTCTGTATTTGACTACACCGGTTGTAGCCAGGTCCTCGATTGAAGGTAGAGTCCTCTGTTACTTGACTGTTTACTATACCCGGTTTCAGATGCTTTGATAAGTGACCAGTTTGTGTATGTTGGCACCATCTGCCAAACCATCCTTCCTTTATACAGATCTGCTTGGATCTTTAGACAGTATAGAGATGACAAGTCTCTACACTCTTTTGCCAATCAATGACAACAGTTAGTACCGGTTGCAGGCTTTACCAGTCATCATCTGTTAATGCCAACACTTTTTACCTTTTTGTTCAACCAGTTTCTTCTTTTCCTTCTTGCTTTTGTTGGCTCCAGATGACTCACCGATTTCCTTGGTGCCTTGTCCGGTGAACCCAAGTCCAGTGGGATCTTTGCGCTTTCTTTGAGCTTTTAGTTGCTCATCAAACTTGACTAAGCTTTCGTTGTATCTTCTGAGAGTTTCATTCCTTTCTTCAAGTTCTTTCATATGTTCTTTCAGTTAATACAGCTCAATTGTCAACCTCTTGAATGCATCATCTTTATCATGCCAAAACTTTTGCATGTTGGCATTTTCTTGAGTGACTATTTGCATGTCTTCTTGAAGTTGCAGAACGACAACATCACTTTCCCTTACAGCTTCTTCGGCTAGATTTCTTTCTCTCAGAGGCTGTTAGTGATTTAACTGCAGTGTTTCTTTCATCTTCAGCATTCCTCTTTTTCTCAATTAGTTCAATCATTCTTAGGGCATTATCTTTCTGCTCCCTTTTTAGGTTGGAGATCTGATCGGTTAGGATCTAGTTTCTTTCAATGAGCTTAGAGACTTCCTCCTCAGCTTCATCTGATCCACTTTGCCCAGAGAGTTCATCAATGGTTTCATTGCTCTCACTCAACTACAAAGCAGGCTCCATTCTTTTGGCAAGGGATCTTCTCAGCCTCTTTTCAAGAGAGGCAATGAAGTCATTGGCTTCCTCAAGCTGCTTCTGATACCTGTAACCCTCAATGATCTTTTTCTCAAGTGGTTAAGATTTATATCTAAGAGAACTCGGCTCTAATACAAGTTGTTGTTCCTAACCGGTTACTGAGAGGTAGAGGGGGATGAATCAGTAAATACTATTTCTACTTCAACTTAAACCTTGTATGTTGATTCTTTTTCAAAATAAACAGTATGAAATGAACCATTCATGAACAAAAATAGAAATACTCAAATCAACACATCATATATACGTGAAAACCCTCAATTAGAAGGAGAAAACCACGGTGAGACGGAGCTCACAACTTCACTACTGTAGTAATAAAGACGCCCTATTAGGAGCTTACAAAGCACTTGCAAGAGTGCTACCCAGTAAAGGGATTTGGTAGAAGATTGGTAAAGATCTTGACTCTGTTAGGAGCCGCCTTGTTAAAAGACTTTCAACACCAACTAAGATGTTGAAATAGGATTCCAAATCAATTCTGGCCAACAAACAAGAATAATCCAAATTCCCCTGCACTTTAGGCTTCGCTACACCTAGGTGGTTAAACCTTCACCTCGAACCTGATCACTTTCTTCAAAGTTTTTCTATAGCGAATTTAAGCTTGTGAGTTTTTCGGCTGGCAAATTCCTCGAACTCGATCAATATGAAATTGAATGCTGAATGATTGAATTAAATGTTTTGTGTAATGATTCTTACTAATGGATTTGAGGTTTGTAAGAAGGAATTGATAGATTTTCTGACTTCACATATAAACCCAATACTTCAAAAATAAAAAGACCAGTGCCTCTACTCATTTGGGTGATAGAATCAACTTCAGTGAAGATTACATACAACTTTATAATGTTCTGCGCTCTTATACTGCCAATCAATTAAATAATCAAGATGCGACAGATCAAATATTTATGCAATCTTAAATTAGTCCAGATTGAACTTTAACTCCTCGGAGACAAACTGGACAAAAACTCAAAAACAATTAAATATTTCACGATATCTGTGATGATCGAATTTAAGATGCTAAATGACCATGTCCACTTATCTGACGTTTAAATTGTATACAGAATTCAAAAAATAATTATAAAGGACGATTCATCTGCAGTTTAATTCTCCACACCTTTAATAATAAACAAAGGACATTTTATTTCATTATTAAAATAAAATAATTGAATAATAATAAAATAATTGAATTTATATTACAGAGTCATATTACTCCTTATTCCTCCTTACAAATAAATATATATGCTTGTATTGCTTCTTATGTTTTTTTTTAAACAAATACCTATCTATATATGTCTTTTAATTTAAAGAGCTATGTCTTTTGGTAAAAGAGACATCTCACCTTATCGCATCCTTTCATTTAAATAATCCCATTTCATTAAACAAACTAAATATTCATATTATCAGTGGACATAGTCTATAATACCATATGCAAATATTTTAATGTCTAAAATGATAAACCTTTACCGCGAATCTCCATGGCAATCCTTGACGTGAATAATACTTATACCCATTGCTTCTCATTGCAGCCTGATTGTTTCTGTGTCTAGTATTGTATTTGCATTCCGTGCATTATGTGTGAGTCCAAATTTGTATTACGTCAGAGAGTGTTTGCTTGCGTGGCTTTCATAACTTGTTCCCATACGATGACTTGTCTATATAATTTGTCTCTTTGTTCACAATTGCATTGCAAACAACACCTATCAGGAATCTTATATTTCTTCATCCTTAGTTCGGGTGTGTATGCTCCCTATTGATGTCTCATGTCATGATGGTATTTCTCATTTGTCTCTGATTTCATGATAGACTCCAAATCTGTAACCACTCACTTGCCTCACAAGCCACAATAGACATGTTCGAGTCTTGTTCAGGCTCACTTGCCTCACAAGCCTTGAATATATAGACATTAACTATTTTTCATATGCATGACAATCAATTTCTGGAGTTCGAAAATGTGATGGAATGCTTGACCACGAGTATTGCATCTGGTTACACATAGGAATTCTCCTCTTGTAATGGTATTTGGTACTTTGGATTTTGCCAAAATTTAGAGTTCCATCAGAACCTTCCCTTGCTTCCACTGGACACACTGTTGGGACATGACCTACATTCAAAGGTCTTGTGGCCATACTTTTAACAGTTGTTGCAGTAACTGTTAGAAATAAATGGTTTCACCAATGCATTTCTGCAGTCATTTGTTTTATGGCCCGGTTTACCACAATGATTGCGAGAGGTTTTGAAGGTCTTCTTACCTTTATCTTATGTCAGTTTCTTCTTTTCCTTCTTGCCCTTCTTGACTTCAGAGGATTCACCGATTTCATTATTGCTTTGACCGGTGTACCCAAGTCCTATGGGGTCGTTGTGCTTTCTTTGAGCCCTCAATTGCTCATCAAGTTTTTTTGAGTTTTCATTGTACCTTTTAAGTGTCTCATTTCTCTCTTCAAGTGTCTTCAGTTGTTACTTCAGTTGATACAATTCAATAGCCAGCCTTTTGCATGCATCATCTTTATCATGCAGGTTCTTTTGCATGATACCATTTTCTTGAGTTACGATCTGCATGTCTTCTTGAAGTTGTAAAACAACAAGATCACTTTCTCTTACTGCATCTTCTGCCAGATTTCTTGCTCTTTCAAAGGTCACTAGTGATTTTGCGACACTGTTCCTTTCATCTTGAGCTTTCCTCTTTTCTTCAATGATTTCAATCATTCTTAGGGCATTAGTTTCCTGCTCCCTTTTCAAGTTGGAGATTTGATTGATTAGACTATGATTTTTCTCCATAAGATTTGAGACCCCCTCTTCTGCTTCATCAGATCCACTTTGCCCAGAGAGTTCCTCAATTGTTTCATTGCTCTCACTCTGTTGCAGAGCCAACTCCTTTCTTTTTGCAAGGGACCTCCTCAGTGTATTCTCAAAAGAGGCAATTATGTCATTGGCTTCCTCAAGCTGCCTTTGATATCTATATCCCTCCATGATCTTTTACTCAAGCGGTTAAGCTTTATATCTTTAAGAACCAAATGATCTGATGCCAATTGTTAGTCTTAACTGGTTACTGAGAGGGGGGCTAAATCAGTAAATACAATTTCTACTTCAATTTATCCTTATATATTCTTGCAGAATTAAAAGAATATAACACTCATAAACAAAAATTGAAATACACAAATCAACACAGCATATATACATGGAAACCCTCAGTTAGAAGGAGAAAACCACGGTGGGACAGAACCCACAACTTTACTACTGTAGTAATAAAGGTGCCCTATTACAGGCTTACAAAGCATTGGTAAGAGTGCTACCCGATAAAGGGATTTGGTAGAAGACCTGTTAGGATCTTGACCATGTTAGGAGCCTGGTAAGAGAACTTTCAACACCAATAAAATGTAACCCGGTAAAGGGATTTATACAAAGAACCTATTAGGGTTCACCCTGTTTAAGGGATTTGAATATGCTTCGCAATCTAAAGCAATGATCTATGATGACACTTTCTGTCTAATTAGATCATACATGTTACCCTTTCCACTGCTTGGTTGTTGAACCTTTCTCTATCTTTCACTTCTCGTGACTATAGCTCCTCTTAGAAGATATCTCTCTCCTGCTCTTAATATTCAACAACATTTCTTTTATATCCTATGACCTATATTTATAAGAAACTAATCTTATTAACAATACATCTCATAGTTCCGCCAAGCTGTAAACTCTCTCATTAATCATGCATGCAAGACCTTAAGAATAAAAAGCTTGCAAACTGATCCTGAGTTTACCTTGAAACACTCGTAGATAAACTAAAGCTAACTCCAGTTAAAAAGCTAACTTCAGTTTTAACTGTGAATGCTCCGTATAATTCGATTTGGATTATCATGCACTTGACCAGTAATAAACTTGTACCCGGTTAGTCATACCTTCCTTGTATGTCTCCCATGACCGGTTGAAAACACTTAGACTAGTATAATCGTGATCGATTAAGGTACACGGTTTCCTCCTTTAGTCTACCAGTTCATAGTTATGAGTACCGGTGTGATGTACCGGTGTTCCGGTGGGATTGATGTTTGCCTCTGACTTTACCAATGACAACTAAGTTATGTCAACATGGGAAAAAGTAGAAAAAGGGTTTGTTGAACAACCAAGGGCGTAGCTGAAGTTATCTCATGTCTGTTAATACCATGGCAACAAGCTATTAGACTTGAGTTTTTCTAAGGCAGACGGGGTGGAATAATAGAGTTTTTTTTTAACTGAGAGTGGGTTGCACAGTAAACACGAGCACTGTGTGTGAGTTACTAATGTTGTGTCTGTGTATTATTGAAAGAGTCTCTGAATGAATGACAACGGCTACTTCCTACTACTGATGCCAAAGAATGAGATAGGTATAGTTAATGACTTCCCTAACTATTCCGGGCGGGAGCATAGATTTTGAGAGTGGAGTCAACTCCAGACTACAGAGGACGGA
This sequence comes from Chamaecyparis obtusa, assembly GCA_027943335.1. Classification (NCBI taxonomy): domain Eukaryota; kingdom Viridiplantae; phylum Streptophyta; class Pinopsida; order Cupressales; family Cupressaceae; genus Chamaecyparis; species Chamaecyparis obtusa. The sequence continues at coordinate 900,187 of BSBK01001245.1, read as the reverse complement.
CTTATCTCTAAAGTTAGTGTTATCGTGAGAAGCAAACGAATCAGGAAACAGAACAAGAAAACACAGAGTTCTTTGACTACCAATGTACAGCAAGAAACAGTTATTTTGAGGATTAATAGAGACCATACCAATCGTGGAGTCTTATCCTGGAGAGTCTCAAACTGGGTGGAAGTCTCACAGCTAATGTTTTTTAACCAAATATAAGCTTACCAGAGTTAGGAACTCCGACTAGGAGATTAACAGTAGGAGGCAATGCCAGAGAATACCAATTGATAGGAATCTTCACCAATAATAGAGACTTTCTATATTAATTAGATTGAACACATCATTACAAGCATCGCATTGTGCTTCCCTGAAGAAGATGCCAAACATTATACTCATGTCTGGGTCGAGCAGTGTTGCTGATGTTTTAAGATTTAAGGAAAAGCTTGGACATCCTGCATACATTCTTGTTACCAGTCAGGGAAAAACACTGTCCCACTTTTGTAACAAATTGCACAGGTCAGGAAATCAAAACTGTCTCTTAAAAACTTGTAGCAGAAATTAAATTAGAAGAAACACTGTTTTAATTTCCTTCTGTTATGTATTCCTCAAATGCTTGAGCGTTGTTCATGCAATATACTGAACGATATAAGTCTTCCCAAATGATAATATTTCTGCAAAAAAATCAAAACATCATAGAGATGGTCTGAAATTCAAAATAAGGAAAGGAAATTTTGGGAAGCAGTTTGGGGTAGCTTATTACACAGTGCCAAACGTCTAGCACTCATTGATGTTGCAAAATGAAAATCATAAACCTAGAATGCATTGTTCCATAATGTTGACTATTTAATGGCCACTCATACCATTCTATTGACAGAATATTATTTTTATATTGAAAAAATAACTTGAATTCAATACATCACCATAAGGGATTAAGAAAGCACATCCTTTCAAAATTCCAATAAGAAAAATAAAACACAATTTTATTCGATTGTGAAGTGTACATTAATTGGTCCAAAATATACTACTCTATGAATACCACAGATTCCTGATTTTGCAAGATATAATGTTCCTTGTAGATGAAAATTTGTGTCATGTACGCAAGCATAACAGATGAAACGTGTAGTAAATTATTTTTGTATTAGGTTGAGCCTACAAAAAATTTGAAACAATCACAAACCATTGAAACATTGGGGAAATGGTTTACCTTTTTACCTTAACAAGTTTTATCAATGAGATGGGATGTAAAATTTAGCCAAAAAAACGAAGCTCCAAGTTCCACCAATCAAAAATGGAAAAATTGCATATCAATGAGAATAGATTTTTGTGTCCAATGCTTACTATACTCAATCACACAGATTTCTCTTTTTACACACTTAAATGCATGTCTAGAATCTATGATATGCAACAACCAAACAAATGTCTCTTTCATCACACTTCCTAATTGTTGAAATTCAAGTTCTAGATTTTTTTGTACAAGTATAGATTAATGTTTTTAAAATAAATTCAGATAGATTCATCAACTTGAAGAAAACTATATTGTCTCATTCAAACAAATGACATAAATCTAGCAAATAAAAGCCTTTCACACATTCAAAATGAAATTGTGAATGTTAACTTCTTGTCCATAGATTCTTAGGAAATCATTTTTTTTAATCAATAAATATCTATATTTAAATGCCAAAGTGAATGCATACAAAAACTCTTGAGTTGTCAGAAATAGAAAATTTCATCTTCATCATGTGAGTCATCACTCTTATCTGTATACGTGTGTAAGTATGAGGATCTCACCAAAGTGACTTCATCTCCTATGCAATACTTCCCAGAAACATTCTTCAATAATTTCTCCAGAGCTACAACCATATTATTCAAATATTTCAAACTAAAATATGAATAGTGTAAGATAAATACTCACTATAAATCAATGTTGATGCACATCAATATGGGTTAGATAAGCCTACTAATTAAAAATGTTCATCACAATAGTCCTACACAAAATTGCCACATTATGAAAAACTATCAAAAGAATAGATGAACAAATTCTAATGTGTTTTATATTGCATAATAAAGAATAGTGCATTGTTCATTAGAAGTTGATAAGAATAAATGGAAACATGAAGCTGCACCAGAAAGTTTTAAAAATCTCCATTTAGTTATGGAGACCAAATCGTGTAGCCTAGACTTCTTTTGTTCTAATGTTAAGTGCATTGGAACTACAAAGAAGTGACTCCCTCTCTAGCCAACCTTAACACTAATTTTAGTAATTTTATCTTTTTAAAAGAAGCTCACACACACATATGCATAATACCATATATACATATATTCCAATGTTAAGTGTGGTGAAACTACAAATAAGTCCCTCTATAATCAACTTTAATATTAATTTTGGTAATATTATCTTTCCAAAGAAAGAATATAAAGTGTTTCTTCTCTAAATATATACGGGCACTTGCATCATTTTAATTTTCAAGTCACCTCTATTTTTTCAATATTGTAGAACCTGTGAGAGGTTTTTGTGCAGCTTCTGATGTATACATTATTTGTTTGACTTGACCCTTAGAACTTAGCGGCCTATTTATATCTCTTCTATATTCTCTCCTTTTCCAGATATTGTAATTATTTGTAGAACCATGGAGAGAGCTTTGTGCATCTTGAGAATTCATTGGTTTGTCACTTAGATAGGGTTTATCATCAACTATGAAGTCTTCGGCCCTTTCAATATTAATATTTCTTTTATATTTTCTTGATGTTCTTGCATTTTCTGTACTATTATTTTTTACTTGTTATTTTGATGATCAATGGTGAATGGTATCAATGGGTTAAAACTAGTACAAATGTCTTAAATATGCACCAAAATATCAATCTCAAATTATTTTATTTACTTCAGAATTCTTTTTCACTTTGAAATTATATTAAAAAAAATATTTTATTTTTATTGTCTAGTTTATTTATATTTGAAGAGTTAATTTTATTTAGTTGTCTTAATTATTTAGTTAACATTTCTTATTAAGAGAGACTCTACATCAGTTTCAAATTAATAGTTTTCTGCATATTTTGGTTAAGTTATTTAAAAAAGTATTATCTACTATTTTATTTACTAAAGTATATAGTCATTTTATTGAAAATATTTTATATAGTCTTGAAACTTTCTTTTGTTCCTAATATATTTTAGTATCATATTATTTGTGTATGTTAGCTAATTAATAGTTTTTTTACATGCCCACACCATTACACTCTGTCCCTTGCTGCCATTGTAGTCATGCCTCTCACCATAAGTATATCTAACATTGTAATTGGATTGTTTTTAACAGTTGAAAGTGTTGAGACTATGCATGTGAATTTTTAGTAGATATTAAATACATATGAGGTTTAATCAAGTCATATTGACGTATTGTTCCCCTGAGTTCATGAAAATTCTGTCGATCAAGGTGCTTTTATCTTAACTTCAAGTAAAGCATAATTTCCTAGAATATTAATTTCAGTGACAGTTCAGGTATCATTCCCAACCCTTTATCTTTTAGTATGCCTAAGTGACTAATAAATAGTTTTAATTTTTTGTTTTTTTATGCAAATTCTTTCTATATATCAAGCTTTTCTTGCAAAATAGCTTCTCATTTCAATATAAAGGGCCCTAAAAGACATTATTCACTGCATTGCTAGTATCCTAAATAGGTGTCTCATTTGGATTTGTTCCCGTTCTATATGATAGAACCTCATACCAAAATACTATCATAGTCTAAAATTCAAGTCTAGTGGTATAGTGAAAACACAATATTAACATTAACAGCCAGGTTCAACTGCAGTGTCTTGTAACTGATGGCAATATACCTCAAGCTTGTTTATTGAAAAATGTATCTTATTTTACTTTATTGAAAAGAAAAAATGAGATCATTCTAACAACGGGTGAAAGCTCCTCCCTAAATAGTCTAAGACACAAACATCTAAGACTGGGTTGTAAAAGGCAATGACACTAACATCTTGCCAAAAACGTTGCATTGAACTGTAATAAGCAAAGTCAGATACTCTATAAAAAGTCTCAGATCCCCCAGGCAATCTTCTATTTTTTTAAGCTAGACAAGAAAATTCTCAGAAGTTACCATCACTCACAATCCTGGGTGATTTTCATGACTTCAAAGATAAGAACCTTATAACAGACTTGAATCAAACATGAAATATTCTATGTTTAAAATATATAGAAAGAATCAAAATTGTTAACAGCCACTTGTTTCCAGCTAGTTAATGGAACTAGATGTACTTCCAATTTCACTTCATATGCTGCTTTATAAGGTCATTATGAATATAGGATGAAAAAAAAAGTAAACTTTAACATGTATTAAACCACAACTCTGCACAATGAAATGCAACCAATGCAAGAAGCATTTGCGAAGTGATTGCTGTTGTGAACACTGAAAACAAATAAAACAAATGAAATGTTCATAACATAGAACATTCCTCAGATTTCCAGAACTCCTCAATGGTAATCCTTAAATAGACTTTAGTCCATGCAAAACAAATGCAATAATCTTTAGCGATGCTATCTCATACCATTGAAACCTTTCTCTATGAAATATTTAGGCCATGCCAACCGCTCCTCTGGTCCAAGTTTCTCCTCCACTCGTTTCTGCATGTATAAATATTGTCATCGTCTTCAGTCACTAGCCTAAATACAAACCTAGTAGTAATAATGTTGGAAAAGATAAAAATTTGTGTCTATATATATTAGTGCACACCAATACAAGCAAGTTCAGGAGAGGTTGTATGCTGGATCCAAAAATAGCAGTCACCTGTTTCCACGTAAATAAGCATCCTCAATATGGATTCTAGAGAAATTGTTAAAGAATTAAAAAGTACTAAAAATTTTCATGATGAATATAGAGACTGGCAATTTAGAAATTTATCTTTATAAAAGAAAAGAAGATTAAAGAAGACTCTAATGACATAACAGCTTTTTATCAGACACCCAGATTTCTTAGAAATGCACAAAGTTAAATTGTTATTAAACTTTTTTTTAAAAGAAAAGTTAATTATTGACCCATTGGAATCAATGCAAGAAAAAGCATTCTCTTCCATATCTCATAGAATTTGCATCATCAAGCAAAAGTCATGCCAACGATTCTATCTAAAATAAAACTGATGGAAAAGACTTGATATATGGAATTGACAATATGCTAGCATCAGCATAAAGATCAACATAATGCTACAACATATCCAAGCCTTTGTTAATTAAACTAGAGATATTAACAAAAAGGAACCAAAAAAACGAAGCTCAAAAGAACCTACAAACTAAAGATAGCTTTAAAAAAACAAAAGTCGGAGAAAATCTGCCACACAAAAAGGAGTGGTGATCCAAAGAGTAGAAACCCTGGTCCTTTCAAAAGAGAGAGTTTTCCTATAATCAAAAAAATGAATATAAATAGTCAAAAATTCAAAGTGCGAACCCATCTGTAATGTCCCCATTTTTAATAAATTATTTTTATTTAATTATTGGTCCCAAAATTTAAATAATATTATAAATGGACCTTTAATTAATAAAAGGGTGCCCATTTTTATTATTATTGTCCATAGGTGTTTGTCGTGTCAACATTCTTTTGTAAACCCTCGGGAATTTCTCCGAAGGGGTATTTATGGGCGGCGTGTAGGATCTATTTTTCATGTTGAGATTTATATTTGACTTGTATTTGCGAATTCCTGTTGGGATTCTGTTGTTCGCAATTTCAGAGGTGAAAGATCCTCCCTATTTGGTTTATTGTAGTTTTGGTGGTTCACAGCCACCCTGGTCTGCCGTCGGGAATATCACTCCGCTATTTCACTATGCGCCAAATCTATTGTGTTATGTTTGTTTCGAATCTAGGAAATCTGAAACACCATCTTTGTATACATCTCCAAAGTCTATTTGCATCTTTGGCATTAATGCAATTGGTGGCATCATTCGTACTTGGCATTCGGTATTTTGTGGCACCATTATTGTTTGAATTACTTATGGCATCATTCACATCAAGCACATATTAATAATATCAATAAGGTATTCTTCTGGCACATATTTGTGGTGCGTTCTATCTGTTGATTGGAATAATTATTTAATCATTGACGAAGGTAACATCTACAACATTCGACAAGCATTTAATCATTGGATGACCTCCCATCCTTCGGCGCTACTATTTCAGACAGATCATCTACCACACCGTACGGCCTCCATCATTGTCGTACGGCTTCCATTGCCCACCGTATGGCCTGCACCGACTGGATATAAAACCATCGTACAATCCTCACTTCTGCCATATCGTACAGCCACAACTCACCGTACGGTCTTCCTTGGAACACCGTACGGCTTGACACAACTACCATACAGCCACTCTAGGAAGTGACGAACGGCTTAAGGCTCCACCGTACGGCCTCCTGCTCCGTACAGCCTTCCGGTTCTCTGCTTGTCACCATACGGTCCACATCTGGGGCTCTGTCAGCACAACTGGAATAAGAAGGTGTGCTTGTTGGTTAAGTCACGGAACAGGAACATTACAGTGGTATCAGAGCTAGTGATCTTGCCAACCTGTTGGGATGATTGAGAGATTTTGGGATTTGGATCACACTATGGCACCCAGTAGTGATGGACAATGGTGGTTGAAGGCACTACAAAGGATTAGCAAAGAGCTTAGCGAGGGTATTGATATTGCATTAGATATATTGGAAGTATGTTTGTGTAAGGTTGACCAATTACCTTCAAGATTTATACAGAGGATCCTTTCTCCAATTAAGGATGCCTTAAGTCAACCCAAGCTTTTGAGACACCATAACAAGGAAATGAAGTTGGCAGCTACAGCATGTCTTAGTGATATTTCGAGAATCTAGGCTCCTAGACAACACCATGATACAGATATTGCATTTGATCGTTGACAGCCTTCAAAGTCTTGATGACTTCAGTGATGACCCTTTTGGCAGGAGATCTACAATATTGGAGAATTGTGCAAATGTCAAAGTAAGTAACCTCCTCTTAGATCTAGAGTTGCAAGACTTGATCCATGATATGTTTCATCACTTCTTGGTCACAATCAAGGAATGTCATGATAGTAAGGTTTCGGTTGCTATGGAGAGCCTTATGATTTTGTGCATTGAAGAGATGGATGAAATATCCCAACCTATCATATCTATGTTGTGGGTTGTTCGCAATCTAGAATGTGTTCCAACTTCCATCTATGGCAGCGTGCAGATTGGTGAGTAATGTATTCAAGCATTGTGAAGAAAAACTAATATCTCATTTGCACAAGACTCTACATCATATTTGTAACCTCCTCTTAGATCTAGAGTTGCAAGACTTCATCCATGATATGTTTCATCACTTCTTGGTCACAATCAAGGAATGTCATGATAGTAAGGTTTCGATTGCTACGGAGAGCCTTATGATTTCGTGCATTGAAGAGATGGATGACATATCCCAACCTATCATATCAATGTTGTGGGTTGTTGGCAATCTAGAATGTGTTCCAACTTCCATCTATGGCAGAGTGTAGATTGGTGAGTAATGTATTCAAGCAATGTGAAGAAAAACTAATATCTCATTTGCACAAGTGGGAGAAAGTTAATGATAGAGATAAAGGTGATGCTTTACACAAGGCCCTGTCTGCCACCAAGGCTTCGTCCGCCGCCAAGGTTCTCTCCAACACGGTCGCCGCTGAGACTCAATCCGTTGTCGGGGTTGTTTCTGTTGCCGAGGCTGTGTCTACCGCCGAGGTTGTGTCCATCACCGAGGCTCTATCTATCGTCGAGGTTGTGTCCATCACCGAGGCTCTGTCTGTCACCGAGGCTCTATCCATCGCTGAGGCTGTGTCGGCCGTCAAGGCTGTGTTCGTTGTCGAGGCCTCTTCTGTCTCCAAGGCTGTGTCCGTCGCCGAAGCTCTCTCCGTCGTCAAGGTTGTGTCTAACATCAAGGGTGTGTTTGTTGCTGAGGCCTTGTCCATCACCGAGGCTATATTCGTCGCTAAGGGTGTGTCCGTCACCGAGGCTCTGTCTGTCGCCGAGGGTGTGTCCGTTGCTGAGGCTGTCTCAGTCACCGAGGCTGAGGTTGTGTTCGTCGTTGAGGCTCTGTCTGTCGCCAAAGCTCTGTCAGTCGCCAACGCTGTGTCGGTTGCAGAGGCCTTGTCCGTCGCCAAGGCTTGTCTGTCACCGAGGATGTGTCCATTGCCGAGGCTGTGTCGGTTGCCGAGGCTGTATCCGTCGTCAAGGCTGTATCTGCCGCCAAGGCTGTATCTCCCGCCGAAGCTGTGTCCGTCATCGAGGCTCTGTCCGTCGCCGAAGCTCTATCTGCCACCGAGACTCTGTCCGTTGCTGAGGTCATGTCCGTCATCAGGACTGTGTCCATCGCCGAGGCTCTATCTACTATCGAGATCATGTCCGTCACCAAGGTTGTGTCCGTCGCCAAGACTCTATCTGCCACCAAGGCTGTGTCTGTCACCGAGGCTCTGTTCGCCGTTGAGGATCACTCTGTCCTCGTCGCCACAGAGACTATCTACCGCCGAGGCCTTGTTCGCCACCAAAATTTCTTTCAAATCGAGATCCCCTTCGGACCGAGATTCCCTTCAAGTCAAGATTGCCTTCGGAACGAGATCCCCTACAGGCCGAGATTGCATTCAAGTCGAGATCTCCTTTGAGAAGAGATTCCCTTCGGACCGAGATCCCCTTCGGGCTGAGATTTCCTTCGGGTCGAGATTGTCTACGGGTCGAGATTCCCTTCGGGTCGGGATCACCTTCAGGTTGAGATTCCCTTCGGATCAAGTTTGCCTTCAGATCGAGATTCCCTTCGGTCCGAGATTGTCTTCGGATCAAGATCCCCCTCCAACCAACATTGCCTTCGGGTCAAGATCCCCTTCGGGCCGAGATTGCCTTCGGATTGAGATTCCCTTTGGGCTGGGATTGCCTTCTAGACATCTAACAAATTTACCTCCGAGCAGAGATTGCCTTCAGAACATTACAGTGTTATCAGCATCAGCGTCCGTGTCTGTGCCCATACTGGAAGAGATTGTTGAACATGAGGGTGTTAAAGATGTCATGGGTTGGCGTTGTTGGGATCTTGGTGAAGGGCATGACAATATTTATGTAATGTCCCCGTTTTTAGACTTATGAGATTAGCTTGGTTTGGCGACCCTCACAAGCTAATCAGGCGATCAGATGGGGTCAGATGGTGGAGCCAACGTTGGGATTCCATTCTGGAGGTTTGACTTATCAGATCTACTCTTCGTTCGGATCATTTTCGTCAATTTACTATTTTTAATAAGTGGTATTTTGGGTATGGCCAGGATTAGCAAGGTGTCTGCACGAAGCGTCAGATATCTCGGGATCGAGTTTCAAAGAATCTCCAGTTTGAGAGACTTACTATTTTTAGTAAGTCTATTTTTAGCAGTGGCTATTTCTGGCAAGGCAGTGCCTATTCCTAGCTGGGCAGATGGACTTGGTGCTTTGTCAGAAGTTCGTTGATTGCAGTTAGACAATTCAGTGGCTTATATTTTAAATGTGTTATTAAATTAAATTATTTTGATTTAATTTAATAACTTATGACTTTATAACTTTATGTTATAAAGTGAGATTATTTTTAAAGCCAATTAAGTGAAAATATTAAAAAGTGCTTTTTCCAAAAAGCCTATATATTATACTCGAAAAAGCAATTTTCTCATCTTATGCAATCATTATTTTTTCTTGGAATTTGGGAAGAAGAAAAACCTGGCTAGGGTTTCGGGGACTGATTTCTCTCTCGTAATTTGAACCATCTTCTATCGGTGGTTAATTTTACAGTTGATTAATTTGAGTTCACAATTCGATGCTGTTGTATATCAATTGTGTGAGAATTTCTAAATCTGAAGTTGGTTGTTGCACTGTGTCTATGAATTCAACAATTTGAATTCTGAAATTAATTGTGGATGCTGATTTATCCATCTCTGATTTTTGAAAGGGATTGTGAAGGAAGGGATTAGCAAATTTCATGTGGGAAAAGTATTCTTTGGCTGCGATTTATCAAAATATATTGGGACGTCATTTGCTAGCATGCGACTTCGTTCCAAATAGTCCACGTCTTTGAATCTGCTGGCATGTGAATGTTTGGGAGCTAGCGGCAGTCTTTAAGATCACGTGAGTGATCAGAACAGCATCAAACTTCTCTTTGGTGGCTGTCGTACATGCCTGGATCACTCACACTGTGATTGGTGAGTGTTTGGGTTGATGGTGATTCATTTGCAGTATGCGCTGGGTAGTAAATTGTTGAGTGGTGACGTTTCTAGAATTTAGTGACAATCAGATTTGTGGCAGCAGCAAGTCTGGTGGAAAACATGACATTGGAAGGGAATTCACATTTTCCAGGTGCCTTAATAATTTTGGAATAATTTATTTATGTAATATGTTCTGCAAATAAGATTTCTATTGATGATAGTTTAAGAAGAAACTATTTGTCTGCAAATTTGATATTACAACACTGGTGAATATATTTTCAGAAATTGTTCTTGTATGGGCTTTACTAAAATATAGTTGCAGATATTTTAAATAAATATTGAAAATTTTAGAGAAGCAATTCCCGGTTCTTCATGGTGGTACCAAAGCATTTTTCCTGCCATCCTATGGGGTCTGGATTCATTTATATTCTGAAGTTATTTAGAAGTGATCAGCACTTCCATTTTCCCTAGCTATGGATAAATACAGGAGATCTAGTTCCGGAAGTCGTCATAGCAATAAGGGAAATAGAGAGGAATTAAATGCTTTGGTAGAAAGCGTGGAGAGACTTAGATTGCATCAGCAGAGATTAGCAGAGAGTTTGTCGGATCCAGTTATAATAAACAGGCGAGCGAGATATATGGTCTCTGCCTTTAGAAGGCTGACAACGAGTTTGCAGAAGAGAAGGCTAGAGTTTTCTCCGACAGTTGTCCGTGATGCTGATGTTCCTGCATCTAGTTCAGCACCTGCTATTCTCATTCGCAGTGCTAATGATGGATTTATTGCACCGGAACCAATGGACGTTTCAGTGCCATTTGTTGACAGCAGTGTTGAGCATCACCAAGTTGAGGCTCCCAGAGCAATCACTACGGATTGTACAGAGGCAGCTGATGTTGCAGTTATCACTAAGTGTTCAGACTCTTTCATGGAGGGAGTTATTATTGGAGATGTTTATGTCAGCTATAGTAGTTTTGCTCCAATTCAGGAAGTAGTTGCTTCCTCAGTTGGGACCGAGGCATGTACGGAGTCTCCTAGTGTTGAGGTTGGTGATTTGTGCATTATAGCGGGGTCATTTGATGACAGCTCATGCTCCAGCATTATTGGTGCACAGCCAGACGTTGAGTCATGTGTGCAGAGTCACGTGTCAGCAGTTGAGATTTCAGCAGGAGATGTGGGAGCTGATAGTATAGACACATCTGATGACACTTTTGAAGATGTTGTGAGTTGCATTGGGGATGACACCGCCTGTGAGATGTTGGGCGATGACTGTGAGGAGCGTATGAGCTCTGACAGCTTAGAGATTTATGATAGCAGTCGCAGTGTAGGATCAGTACAAGAGACAATGGTTTATTCCTGTGTTGAGGATGTGAGCATGGAGCTTTCTAGTGATAACACTCAAGATGGGAGTGTTGCAGTTGATTTGGGCGACATAGTTTCATGTCACAGTTTAGTTGATTCACATGACGACATTGAGTTGTGTATGCAGCCAAAGTTAGTAGAGGAGATGCAGTTAGATGATGTGTACACTAGCATTGCAGATATCTCCGATGCTGAGAGCGAGGATGATGAGTGCTGTAGTATTTCCGGCTTTCTATATCTGACTATGGGTGTAGATTCAGCGTTGTCATATGGTGATGGTGAGTCCCAGGATTATTTGTTACAAGGACTCACAGATGAGGACAGGGAAGCTTATGAGTGGCAGGAGTTTGTCACAGCAAGGGCTTCCACTTTTAGAGACGGGGTACTTCTTCGGTAACTCATGAGGATGTGTCTCAGGATCTGGACTGTCAGATGGTTGCAGAGGACGGCGTAGCTGGGGATTGTGTTGAGACAGATTCAGCAGCAGCTTCCTCGGGGTTAGATGAGGACGTGTCAGATGCTTGTACTCAGAGTGTAGAGGTGTACTCAGATGTAAGTACACAGAGAGAGGGTGATCTTGAGGGGAGTTTGTTGGATACAGCTTCCTCTCATAGTGTAGACAATGTGTTTGAGGTTGTTCATAGGAGGCCTGTTGTGCAAAGTCATCATGTGACTAGCCAGTTGCGAGTTGATGAGAGGGATATTTCTTCTACTCTCGAGCATTTTGATGCCGCTCGTCAGTTGTTGGCTATTTATGGTTGGGGTGCTCCTATGACAAATGAGCCTAGTGGTGGTTTCCTTTCATTGACAGAGATTCACTCTTTCCGTGAGGCTGTCAAGATTTTGAGACAGAACTATTTACAGATGGTAGCCGACCGAGATCACCTAGTGGAGTGGGGGAGTACAGCTTATGAGGCACTGATGGACAGAGAGGAGGTGAGTGAGCTTATCCAGGAGCTCACAGAGACTACTGAGGTTTTAGAGGATACTCAACAGGCTCTTCAGGAGTCATAGATCCGATTAGAGGAGGTGACCATGGAGTTGGAGCATTTACGGTCTACACCAGCCCCAGACCCAATTCGATTGCACATTGAGGTGGTTGGTGGTGAGTTTGCTCCTATAGTTGGTGTTGAGGAACATGATGTTGTGGCAGACACATCTGCTCCGGATATGGGAGCACTTGTTACGGATGAGGTAAGAGTACCAAAGGAGACAAGCTTTCAAGTTGATTTGCTTCCTTTACCTTGGAGTGAATCTACTTCATCATCTCATTTAGTTGATAGCACAGGACAGTTGGTTGTGCCACATTTGCGGGGCAATCAGCTGTAAATTGCGGGGGAGCGTGTTGATGCTTCCACGTATAATTTCTATTGCACCGAATCATTTATGGAGTATCTACTTGAGAGTGCAGACATGCGTCAGGATTCTTATAGAGTGTCTGAGGGTACTCTCTTTCGAGGCTCTTGTGCTATTCGGAGGTTGGTCGGGAAGATTGTGGAGACTCTTTCTACTATACTTCCCTATAGGGATTTTGAGGTTGGGTTTGTTGAGAGGGTTGCTCAGGTTCCTACCCAGCCTACAGTGATGCGGAGTCAAAGATTGGAGCCATGTTTTGATTCCCGGTTTGGTAATGATGAGCCATTGACAAAGATTGGGGATTCCTACCGGCATTATATGGTGGGGTATGCTCATCATTTTTCTTTTGACCCACAGGTGGATGATTTGATCTCACGCAGGGGTAAACCGGCTCCAGTATCCTACCATCCATTATGGGATGGATTAGCACCATCGTTTGCAGATGGATTTGGCAGTTGCAAGTTAGATTACTTGCAGTATCCCCACACTCAAGATTGTTTATCAGACGGCAGAGTTGATAACAGTGACTCAGGCATATTTGGTCACTGTTGTTTTCACAATGCAGTTAGGTGTGAGTGTTGGATAGACAGGGACTCAGGTTTTGACAGAGTTGTTATTCAGATGGGTTGAGTTCCGTTGGGTTGTTTTCAGCATCGACATCTCCAGTTGGTTTACAGATGTTGTTTTCAGTGGTGCTTGTTCTATTGATGTTGGTTCTCTCTTCAAAAGAGTTTGGTGAGGATCGAGACATTACTTGTGACCATCCTTGGGATCCGGGTTGTTTATGATGTTGCTTATTTTTCTTGATTGCTTGAGGACAAGCAATCTTGGGAAGGGAGGACTCTAATGTCCCCATTTTTAGACTTATGGGATTAGCTTGGTTTGGCGACCCTCACAGGCTAATCAGGCGATCAAAGGGGGTCAGATGGTGGAGCCAGCATTGGGATTCCATTTTGGAGGTTTGACTTATCAGGTCTACTCTTCGTTCGGATCATTTTGGTCAATTTACTATTTTTAGTAAGTGGTATTTTGGGTATGGCCAAGATTAGCAGAGTATCTGCACAGAGCGTCAGATATCTCAGGATCGAGTTTCAAAGAATCTCCAACTTGAGAGACTTACTATTTTTAGTAAGTCTATTTTTAGCAGTGGCTATTTCTGGCAAGGCAGTGCCTATTCCTAGATGGGCAGCTGGACTTGGTGCTTTGTCAGAAGTTCGTTGATTACAGTCAGACAGTTCAGTGGCTTATATTTTAAATGTGTTATTAAATTAAATTATTTTGATTTAATTTAATAACTTATGACTTTATAACTTTATGTTATAAAGTGAGATTATTTTTAAAGCCAATTAAGTGAAAATATTAAAAAGTGTTTTTTTCCAAAAAGCCTCTATATTCTACTCGAAAAAGCACTTTTCTCATCTTATGCAATCATTATTTTTTCTTGCAATTTGGGAAGAAGACAAACTTGGCTAGGGTTTTGAGGACTAATTCCTCTCTCGTAATTTGAGCCATCTTCTGTCGGTGGTTAATTTTACAGTTGATTAATTTGAGTTCACAATTCGATGCTATTGTATATCGATTGTGTGAGAATTTATGAATCTGAAGTTGGTTGTTGCACTGTGTCTATGAATTCAACAATTTGAATTCTGAAATTAATTGTGGATGCTGATTTATCCATCTCTGATTTTCGAAAGGGATTGTGAAGGAAGGGATTAGCAAATTTCATGTAGGAAATGTATTCTTTGGCTGCAATTTATCAAAATATATTGGGACGTCATTTGCTGGCCTGCAACTTCTTTCCAAACAGTCCACGTCTTTAAATCTGCTGGCACGTGAATGTTTGGGAGCTAGCGGCAGTCTTTAAGATCACGTGAGTGATCAGAACAGCATCAAACTTCTCGTTGGTGGCTGTCATACATGCCTGGATCACTCACGTTGTGATTGGTGAGTGTTTGGGTTGATGGTGATTCATTTGCAGTATGCGCTAGGTAGTAAATTGTTGAGTGGTGACGTTTCCAGAATTTGGTGACAATCAGATTTGTGGCAGCAGCAAGTCTGGTGGAAAACGTGACATTGGAAGGGAATTCACATTTTCCAAGTGCCTTAATAATTTTGGAATAATTTATTTATGTAATTTGTTCTACAAATAAGATTTCTATTGATGATAGTTTAAGAAGAAACTATTTGTCTACAAATTTGATATTACAACACTGGTGAATATATTTTCAGAAATTGTTCTTGTATGAGCTTTATTAAAATATAATTGCAGATATTTATATCAGAGTGACGCAGTTAAAGCTTCATGATGGCTTACTAGTCTCAACTAAATCCAACTATGTGCATATGGTCCAAAAGCAGCACAGAGTTTTCAACCGATATTACTACCAACGTCCGCACTTGGCTTGGGATTTGAGCATCGATGAGTTTGATGTTTGGTTTCATTGGGATCCTGGTGACTTTGGGCATGACAACAATTATATCAGAGTGGAGCAACGGAAGCTTGATGGAGAGTTATTGTTCTCGCTTCCTTCCAAGCACATGGTCATGTTGCGGCTTGAGGGTTCCAGTGGGTACAGTTATCAATGTCTGCGCTTAGTTTGGAATCCTAGAGTATCGATGATGAATTGCTTGAGGTCAAGCAATCTTTGGGCGGCGAGGATTTGTAATGTCCCCATTTTTAATAAATTATTTTTATTTAATTATTGGTCCCAAAATTTAAATAATATTATAAATGGACCTTTAATTAATAAAAGGGCGCCCATTTTTATTATTATTGTCCGAAGGTGTTTGTCGTGTCGGCATTCTTTTGTATACCCTCGGGAGTTTCTCCGAAGGGGTATTTATGACCGGCGTGTAGGATGTATTTTTCATGTTGAGATTTATATTTGACTTGTATTTGCGAATTCCTGTTGGCATTCTGTTGTTCGCCATTTCGGAGGTGAAAGATCCTCCCTATTTGGTTTATTGCAGTTTTGGTGGTTCACAGCCACCCTGGTCTGCTATAGGGAATATCACTCCGATATTTCACTGTGCACCAAATCTTTGGTGTTTTGTTTGTTTCGGATTTGACAAATCTGAAACACCATCGTTGTATACATCTACGAAGTCTATTTGCATCTTTGGCATTAATGCAACTAGTGGCATCGTTCGTACTTGGCATTCGGTATTCTGTGGCACCATTATTGTTTGAATTACTTCTGGCATCATTCGCATCTGGCACATATTAATAATATCAATAAGGTATTCTTCTGGCACATATTTGTGGTGCGTTGTCTGTTGATTGCAATAATTATTTAATCATCGATGAAGGTAACATCTACAACATCTGGCAAGCATTTAATCACTGGATGACCTCCCATCCTTCGGCGCTACTGTTTCGGGCGGATCATCTACCACACCGTATGGCCTCCATCATTGTCGTACGGCTTCAATTGCCCACCGTACGACCTGCACTGACCGGATATAAAACCATCGTACGGTCCTCACTTCTGACATATCGTACTGCCAAAACTCACTTTACGGTCTTCCTTGAATCATCGTATGGCTTAACACCACTACCGTACGGCCACTCTAGGCAATGTCGAACAGCTTAAGGCTCCACCATACGGCCTCCTGCTGCTCCGTACAGCCTTCTAATTCTCTACTTGTCACCGTACGGTCCACATCTGGGGCTCTGTCAGCACAACTGGAATAAGGTGTGCTTGTTGGTCAAGTCACGGAACGAGAACATTACACCATCACAAAATAAGACATAGTTGAGGACATCACAGTGCCAAAATGGGTGAGTTGGGTCTAATATGCATCAATAGAAGACAAACCAACACTCTTGTTGATAGCTATGATGGAGTCGATAGAAGATTTAATAATGTCCCCTATTGAATGCCTTGGGTTTAGAGGCGTTGGCTATTTGCTCCTAGTGGGTACAAAGAAAGTCATCTTAAAAGTCTCTTTGAAAGCCTCATTAATTTGTATCAAATGTGTGAAAATTTGTGGTATCCTAGCGGCACTTGATACCTTCAAAACCATTGAGAGGCTGAAAGAATGAAGTTATCAACCTAGTGGCTCTACAAGTCTCCTATAAGGCCAAGTGACTAAGGGTGACAACTTTTTTAAAGAAGATGTCCAAGAACCATTGGTCTAGGTAGCAAAAGAAAGAAAATACCAAGACATCAAAGTCTTTACAATGGCTTCTCTCCCATATCTTGTAATATATAGGGCATCTGAGAATAATGTACTCCATTTGTAACTCTTGAAAGGAGGAATATTGGAAGATCATGTCTTTGTGT
Organism: Chamaecyparis obtusa; assembly: GCA_027943335.1. Taxonomy (NCBI): domain Eukaryota; kingdom Viridiplantae; phylum Streptophyta; class Pinopsida; order Cupressales; family Cupressaceae; genus Chamaecyparis; species Chamaecyparis obtusa. The sequence goes on along the minus strand of BSBK01001245.1, from coordinate 883,016 downwards.
AGGATATGATGGTCCATCTAAAGCCAAACCTAGTTGAAGTATACTATTAGCTGCCCAAGGAGGATCCTTAATCCATGTGACCAATGATATGCAAGGTTGTCAAGTCAAATGATGATGTCATCCATGATCAATAAGAAATGCTTGGTATAGAATGTGACATCGCTTCCTTGTGAACTTTTTAATATAACTATAATAACTATTTCATGTGAAGTGTGTGAAAGATCCCCAACTGGATTCTAAGGCAAATTTCTGATTTTTGTTTACTTTCTTATCTTTGACCAGCGATTTAGTAATGGTGTCTATTTTTGGGGGGTTTTTGCAATATGTGAGTTTTTTTGGTTTTTTCCAGATTTCTGATTTTTTTAGTAATTTTTTTAGATATAAGGACTTCAAATACATAAATCCGAAACTACTGCTGAAAGAAATTAAATCAACAACTTAACAACATACTAACTAGCAAAATACCATTTCCTTCATTTCTCAAAAATGATTTTCTAAATACTCATACCCCAGTTGTACGTTTCAGATCTGTACAGCAGCAGTCAAATGATAATGATATGTCTTACAATTTCTGATTTCCTTGTGCTGTCTCCACTGCTGATGGTGTCCAGGAGTATTCTGACCTTTTAATATTAACTGGAGCCCTCCCAAGACTCACGTCCAGCTGGAGATAAACTATTGTCTCTAGTGTAGCTGTATGGCTGCTAATATGATTAAGAAATGACTGCTGTGCTTCCTTAAAACACCGATCTGCAACCTAATGTTCAATTCCTGCTCTTGAAATGCTTTTCCAAACCCTAACGTCAAGCTGGAAGTGAATATAATATTTCCCTGGGGTTGTACGGCTAGGATAGGAATGAATGAAACACCACAGACCAGCTGCTAACTCTCTGATCTGCAATTCTGATCACACTAAACATATCTCACAATTCAAATTCAAGATTTCTACTCAATAATCCGATGCCTCTCTGATCATAACTCTGATTTGTGATGAAACCAAGTACTAGGAAATCTTGGTTTCGTCCAACATCCTCCACTTCCAAGAGTTTTTGTTCCTGGAAGCCTGATTGCTGCTCAGACCCTTCATAGAGCTCAAACTTCAATATGTTGTTCTGAAAATAATAACCTAGATGATCAAGAATGGCTCCCCAAAAGATATTTTATTTCTTTTTCATTCTCCCTCCAAGAAATTCGAACCTAATTAGGTTTTCTCATTATTTATTTTTAAAGTATTTTATAACACTTTATTTTATTTTATTCTCCTCTAGGAAATTCAAACAATAAGGCATTATTTACTATGAATAAGAATGGGCACCTTTTTAAATATAACTTATAATTCCATCTCCTAGGAAATTATGCAATGGGGCCTTTGTTGGCATTAAGAGATGGTAACCAATAACCTTACTACCGGTACATGGCAATTAAGTTTTGTCATTGATTGGCAAAAGAGGAAAGGGGAAAGAGGTGTTTTGACATCTCAATCTAAGGTCTAAAGATCTAAGGAGAACACCGTGGTGGATCTGTATGTAAAGAGACTGGTTTGGCAACCGGTGACACTATAGAAGAGACTGTATCTGCTCATCAAGCGCAACCAGTCACTAAGAAAAGTGCATCGGCAACCAAGGAAAGGATACAACCAAGGAAAGGATTCAACCGAGGAACGGACACAACCAATGTTGACAACACAACCGGTAAGCAGAGGAAGGAAAGGTAACAGGTCAAAATTCTTACCTGTTCACAACATAAGGATCTTAACCAATTAAGTGAGGAGTTCACTATTTGTTAAGATAAACCGGGGAAGTCATAGTCAACTATTTGTTAAACAACTCCTTGACCGGGATTTACTGCACTAAATCCAGAAGACTTTGAGTTAACATGATGATCGATGCAAGGCGCGTTTGAAGGTTTTAAAGCCAGAATTTGTGGCTTTAAAACATGAAGTTATCTCATACGAAGGAAAGGTGTTTGTCACGCATCTATTGTTTTCTTCATGAAGCAGATAAAGCAAGGGCATGCATCGGATGTTTCCTCAATGAACTAATACTCCACTGAGTGATGAATCCGAAGGAGATCTGTAATTAGGTCATGCATGAGAAGTGCAATTAGGTCAAGGACTCTATATATTCTTCTGACTGTTAAGAATATAGGTTGTCCTCATTCTGCCAAAGCAAAGAGTGAACCTATACGCTGAAGAAGCTAAGGTGAATAGAAAAGAGAAGAAAAGAGAGAAGAGTGTGCAGAGAAGCACAACAGTAAAGGAGAACATACCATCGGTGACCGGTGATGCTTCTCAGTTGACTATAATAGAGATCTTATCAGGCTATGCAAAGTCATTTGTAAAAGGTCAATCCTTCTATTGTTTTCTAACAATTACAATGGTTCAACCCCCATATTTTGGGTGGACTTTAACAGGTCCCTTGTATTAAATCCCTTAAACGGGTGACATCTTTTCAGGTGTTCTAAAGTGCTCTAACCAGGCAAGCACTAACCAACCTTATTGTATCGAATCCCTTAACCGAGTCGCATCTAATAGTGTGTTGAAATCCTTTAACAGGGAAGGCTCCTAACAGGGCGCACTTCAGAAGAGTGCAGAATTTGTGAGGTCTCCTCACACCGTGGTTTTCACCCGATTTGGGTTTCCATGTAATAAATTTGGTGTCACATTGTGGATTGATTGCTTTATGCTACTTTTATGCTTGAATCTGTTTTGCTTACAGTTTTAAGTATACTTCATTAGATTTAAGAGAAAGAAGTTTTATGGGTGATGATTCACCCCACCCCTCAACACCAATTGGGACTGTCAGCCTTTTATTAAATTTTATTATAATATAAAGTGACTTGACTAAATCACTTTATTATTATTTTATACAAATCAAACTTAGGAAATAATTTAATTATTTCCAATTTATCCATAAACTGATCATCTGGACTCCAAACTGAAATCTTACTAATGCCACCCATCCAAGGATGATACCTGAATGTTGCAGTCACACTAACAGTCTCCCCTAAATAATAAGATCCTCCCTAAAAAATAGGAATTGCAACCAAAGTCTCCAGAGTGATCCCAGAGGTCCCCTAGTGCATTCCAATTAACTTTCAATCAATCACTAAAAAGTAGGAATCCCTCCTAAATTTTAGGAGACTGGCCCAAACTACTCAAAACGACTCATAAAGCCCCTGCATAGCTCTACAAACTTTTGGATGGGTTTCCTATCCATATGCTGACCTACGGGAACACGGATAGTAGGTAAACCTCTACTAACAACTGAGTTGTCTAAGTGGACATTACAGTGTGATGTTAGATGGTTATGTGACTTTCAGTTAGAAGGCTTCATAAATTACAGTTATGATGATTTGACTTATGTATGTAGAACATTGGCAAAGAATTACGATGGATTCATTATGAATTATTAATGTATATTTTAATTTTTTTAATGGATTATTGTTATAATGAGGATGGAATATAATCTTTCTTTGCCAACGAATGCAAGAGAAGATCCATGCCGCGAGTGGGGCAAGAGTATCATCAACGTAGGGGTATGTGAACACACAATGAAGGTAGAGAATGCCATCTGAGCTGGAACCATAACTATTTTACCTATCATCAAGTCTAAAAAGGGAGTTACCTTAGATGTCTAGATGGTTACCTCTTCTCATGTAATGTAGAATTTTGGTCTTAAAAATAAAATTATGCTCGTCGAACTTAGGGAACAACCATCGTGATCTCTTTTGTTATTTTCATTGGGCTATGCATTTAGGTATTGTGTATGTGTAAACTTATATGAAATGTGTATAAATGTAATTAAATGTATACATGTATGCCAATGACCAATAATTGTATGAATATTAACTAAACGATCACATGAGGATCCATGCATAATGTCGTGCTCTAGATGACAGGGTGGATGTATCCATACTGATTGATAAGTTGAATACGCAAGATGAAAGTTGACATTAGTTGATAAAGAACGTATGCTTTAAATTATATTGACACACACTAAATTAAAGTTTAATTATATGTTATGTACATATATATATAATTGGTATGTTATTATTGTTACTTGTTTTTGTGCAGCTTGATACATTATTGTTCTTAACCCTCTTTTTATTCCTTGGGGGCTTGCATTTAAATCTTGGAGGGAGTCAGATGAGCTACCAAGAGAAACTCCTCTTGCCACCGCAGGAAAGGAGTTACTCCTTGCCATCCTCCATCTTGTTGGTTAGCTCGTCTATTTGAGAGAGCATACTTTCTCAAGCAGAAAGTTGAAAATTTTCATTCTTTGCATTTGAAGTTCATTTTATGAGTACTTGCATTTTGTTTTGTAATTTTAATTGGGAGCTATACCTTTGATTTGTCAAGGACCTACATATCTCCTCACTTGTTTTTCATTTCAGCTTGGATGTCGAACTTGATTTTGCGGCCATGAAACTGTCTCTTCTTTCTGGCATTCTTGAGCATAAGCTTTTACCTTCGCTACATCATGAAAAGGATCATTCGTTCTTAAGCATTTACATCTTATGTATTTGAAAGGATCATTCGATCCTATGTGTTATACTTTGTTGTTTACCTAAGTATGGATCATTCGATCCTATGCTCTATACTTTTCTGATTACATAGGAATGGATCATCCGATTCAATGCATTATACTTTGTTGTTTACATAAGAAGGGATCACTCGATCTCATGCTTTTATCTTGTTGTTTATATAAGAATGGATCATGTGATCCTATGCTATATATGTCTTGTAGTTAAATAAGAAAGGATCGTTTGATCCTAGGCATTCTTTTCTTCTGCTATGATTAAGAAAAAACATATCAATTAATAGTGTTAACCTTACAGATCATGAAAGGAAAGAAACGATTGATTTATGCATTTATCCTATTGTTTATAAAAGGGAGGAACTAATTGCTTATATGCTTTCATGTTTAAATTAAGATAAAGGTCGAACCCTTCCAACTTATGGTTTCATAGCTCTAAGTCTGAGAAAGACAAATCACTCGTAATCAAGAGAAGGGTTTATTTTTCAATCAAGTTGAGCCAACATTCATCATGGTTGCTGCATGGTATTCTCTGGCATTTCAGTTTATAAGAGTATAGAAATCTGGTTGCTGTAAGATGCATTTATAAAACCTTTACCGGTAAAATGACTGAAATGAATGTGCATATCTAGTTCCTGCCCTTAGGACTTATCTGACTGGGAGCAGTCTTGGTTTGTATAACATAGTGACAGAAAATTACCTAAGTTGCTGAATCGGGTAAGGGTATGGGAATAGGCACGATATGCTGGTACGGCAGAAATATTTTTGGGAGTTGGGTATAGGTACGAGATTCTAAGTTGCTGAAAATTACAATTACAAATTTCCCATTTTCACATATCATTCTAATTTAAATTCAAGTTTCCATATCAAAAAGATCAAACTAGAATCTCATGATAGATAAGTTCAGAGTTCGCTAATCAGCAGTGTAGGTCTTAAGAACATTAAAAAGATCGGACTAGAATCACAAAATATTTTAGCATCTAAAAACACAAAACATGGACACATGCATAGAAGATTTGTTTCAGAATCCAATTCCAGTACATTTCGTAGTAGGAATCGCCTGATAAATCCCACCAATCAGCAACTTAGCAAATTGCCAATTGTATACTTGTACACTTGAATCTTTAAAACATAGATGGTTAACCCTCGTATGGGAAAATGTGTAATGGCTAAGAATTGAGAAAAATATGATCTCTTAAGAACAATGAGGCCATCAGGATGTGGATATCTGAATAATGGGTCTATATGACTCATTGCGAGGGCTCGGCATCTCCCACAAGCGATCATATAACGAGTCTGGTGCTGACATTTACCACACAAGGATTTCCGCTTATACTTAAGTGAAAAACCTTGGTCAAGCTGGTACTATACTACGGGTAGTAATTGTCAGCCACTTGAACCAGTAGGACAATGTCTAGCTAGGAAGGTCACCCTAATAGGGGGGAATGTCTTTAGGTTGGCTAACTATGACAGTCGTGGGTTCTACACCAAGTCTCGGATGGCAGGAAAATTGAAGCCATGTTCACATGCCCTTGGAAAGGGTCAGGCCACTTCTGTGTGAAAGCTTTGTGGAGACCGTTAGGTCACAATTGTAAGATCAATAGTTGGGTGGCAAAAACCCCTAATGATACTCTTTCGCCCTTTGGAGGTAAGAAGTTAAAAGAAGTTTAGTAGAGAATAAAACTTCAAGTGCAGTTTTTTATGAATTATTCATTCGTAGTTAATTTTGCGTTTTCCTTTCATAGTAATACAATGTTTGTATCTTTCATATGCAAGTTAATGTTACAATTCTTAATGAATTCCCTATGCTGTTAAAGTAATGTAATAAATTAATAAAATGAGATTCACATGAAATTAGTTGGTAATTTCTTTTTAGTTAGTTAATGGAATTTCTTATTCAAGTTCATGGCAAATGGAAGGCAGTTATTTCAGTTGCTAAAGTATATTTCCCTTCCTCCTAAGAGAAATTTTATTTTCCTATTTATTTAGGATAGTATAGTTGGTATGCGACATGTGATATCAGTGCAACCAGGTTCAACTTTGGACCTGAGAGATCACATCTTCACATCTAGTAAATTGAAACCATCTTCGGTGATTCATGATAGGCCAACACAGAGGTAAAGAGTAAAATAAATTTGATGTTTAATAACGAAATTATGTTTGGTCTATATGTGTCAATCCGGGGCGTAAACTTGCGAAAGATGTCATGGCTATTTGCACAAGGGCTGCAGGCAGTGAGATGAGTGGGGATGAAATGCAACCTGTAGAAATAAACCTAAAACAAAGCACACAAATTCCAGTGACAGGAACTGTCACTTCCTGGCTATAGGAACAACAATAGTAAAAATTCCACAAATTAAGCTCACAACTCCAAAGAAAACTATTTTGGAACTCATAAAGAGACATAAAGCATCAATAATTAGTCTACAACATAATTCACGAGAAATAAACAACAAACCACACTTGCAAACAAATTAGAAATGATATTTAATAAAGAACATAAATAAACACACATCTAATCTAATAGAAATGACCAGACATCCTAAGAAGTGGATCCTGCCTCCTCAGTACACCTAGTGAGGGACCACGAACAACTTTCTACACTGCTTTGATAAGAATAAGATTATTTTATTCATCTAGAAATATATTACAAAGTCTGGACACAATATTCTGCTACAGAAGTCCTCCTATATTCCAGTCCGCTTACATAGAATCTGCCGTTTATAATCTGCATTGGAGCTAATATATATACTCCAATATATAACAGTTGGGTACAATAATAGATATCATATTTGGATTTTTCATCCAACAAATTGGAGATGAATGGGCTACATAAAACCATGTACATGTTGACCATATGTTAAAACCAACTCTGTTATAACACCAACTAAAAAAATAGGAAAGGAAAGATATTTGATGGTTTCCTGCAAACTAACAATAAGCCTATATGTGGTGCACATTACTCTCCCAACAGCTAGCACATGAATTATGGTTTCCTCGAGAAAGTGCATCATCCATGCAGCTGGCAATGCATTCTCATTACAGTTTTAACAATACGCCTCGACCACAGGTTTTTGGCAATGCATTTGCACAACCTTTTCTCATATATTAATCAGCATATGATATGGTGGTGTTGAGGTGGCTATTATGAGGTCGTCATCAGATTGCAAAGAGCTTGACGTGGCTGAAGATCACATTTGACAAGTGCAGGAAATTAATAACCAAAGGAAATTTATGACAGGAGGTTCCTTCATGAAATGTGACAAGAAGTCTACATGCTGCAAGCTACGTTGTCCAAGGCTAGAAATCACAATGCTAATTAGTAAACTCAACCAATAATTATTTTCCATATTTTACCTCAAAACGATATTAAATGCTACTTATATATATTTAATCATATGCAATGTAAAATGGAAAAATGATATGGAAATGGAGCGGAAATAGAATGTGGAAATGGACATGAGGGTGTATGAAACAAGATATAATATGGCATAAAATAGGATGTAAATGGCTCTCATCAATTCACATGATGTGGATCCAACATACATCTCAAAAGAAAGTTCAAGATCCCACTATTGTGTGACTTTGGATGGTCCACGCCAAATATGATATTTTTGTGGTAGCACCTCTAGGAGATATTGAGACCTTAGCCCACTACATTTGCTGATTCCAAAACGAAAGGCATATATGTCCCTCTTCGGACAAGGAAAACTCTAAGAATCTTGTAGAAAACTCTAAGGTTGCCAAGATTAAAGAACTTGCAATAGAGAGTGTTGCATCCAATAAACCCTCTAATTATCAAGTACCTGCACCTAGATATCGACTCATACCTTCTGATTTTGATGGGAAGGAAGAGCCCATCACAGATTATAGTGACTCGTGAAGCGAGCACTCTAAAGCAATTTTGTAACCTATTTAATAATGATGATGTAATCAATTTTTGGAAAACTAATAGAGGAAATTTTGCATTTTTTATTCTTTAGTGTGCCATCTTTATTGTTGTGCCAAATGAATAGATGTATGAATGTGTAAAATTAATAAAAACTCCTTTCATTAATTAATCAGGTGATTACTTTCGAGGAATGGAAAATTCTTTGAACCACCATGAGGGATCAAATAACACCAATAACCCTTTAGCAAAGCTCGATCAACTCCTTAGGATGGTGGTCGATACCTAAGATCGAATCCACAATCTAGAGGAAGGTGGATGTGTTAATCCTAACCAATTACTAAGAGGGGGGGTGAATCAGTAAATTCAATTTCTTGTATTCTTTTCTCAAAATTAATATTCCTCTAAATACTCAAAACAAAAGAATACTTTGACAATCATAAACAAAAATCAAATGCACAAGTCAACACAAGATTTATATATGAAAACCCTCGGTTAGAAGGGAAAAACCACGGTGGGACAGAACCCACAAAACTCCACTACTACAATAATAAAGCTCCCCTGTTAAAGACTTAGAAAGCACTAGTCAGAGTGCTAACCAGTTAAGGGATTTAATAGAAGATCGGTTAAGATCTTGACCCTGTGAGGAGTCGCTTTATCAGAGGACTTAAAACATCAGCAAAGATGTCACCCAGTGAAGGGATTTATACAATAGAACTTGTTAGGGTTCACCCTGATTAAGAGATTTAAATATGCTTCACATAAGAAAATATTACAATAATATTTATGTTTCTTATTAATGCTCACGATTGTATCTTATTGTATCTCTGTAAATATTAGAATGTTTCTAATATTTAGGTGTAGTCTAGAATAGAATGTTTCTATTCTATTCGACTCTCCTCTTTGTATATATAGATCATTTGATCTCTGATTAATTAGTCAAGTATTCTGCCATTTACGTTTGTAACATGGTATCAGAGCCTAATACGTTATTATTTCGAAAATTTATAATTTCTTTTGAAATTATCAGTGCATAAATTTTTCGAAATTATTCTGTGCATTTCGTGGTGCTCATTCTGAGTAACCCGTCTAGGGTTTTCGAGGAGTCGTACTTCTGTTTTTGCGCGCAAGGATTTGAGCTTTTATCCCAGACTTCTGTTGCTGGTTATTTGCCCAAACACGACGTCTTTATCTGCATTCGCGTCTTCTATTGATGCCTGGAATCCGCGTCTTTATCTCCAAAAAAAAAAAAAAACACGCGTTGTTCTCTGCAAATCGCGCACATTTTTGGCGGTGTTTTTCACCATTTTCGGTGTCCCTTTCTCAATAATCAATGACGTTTTCTTCTCCAAAGTGCAAAAACGATCTCATCTACGACGTTTTTCATTCCAGAAGCTATCGATTATGGAGATTCCACCATTTTTTCTGCAACTTTTTTCCATCAATGGCTCCCGACTAGGGTTTTGTTCGAAAACCCAAACTTTTTGGCTTGGAAAAATTTTCTGATCATAGATTCTTGGTGGGTTTTTTGAGAGCTAAAATGGGTTGTCAAATTTTTCTGGGTGCCTCGATTTTTGTGCCTTGATTTTCGAGCCAGTGGATCCGAATTCCGACATCATATTATTTTTGGGTTTTTTGAGCTCTCTTCTGGGTACTTCTCCATTTTTTCTGGGTCTTTCATTTTCTCACCTCGAAGTTTGTGCCATTTGAGATATTCACATATTATGAGCATCTGTATCAACAACCTCAGAAGTCAGACTCAATTAAAAAGCAAGCCAATGCTGCCCAGCACTCAGAGCAGAAAGAATCTATCTACCATGCCTTTATGGCTAGCATACCTGCAGATCATGTGAAATCTTCTGCCTGGTACATAGATTCCGATGCCTCCCAACATTTCACTCACAGGCGTTATTGGTTTGTTCAATTCACTCCCTATTCTGACTCAGTAATCTTTGGAGGTAGCGAAGAATACAATATTGTCGGCAAGGGCCATGTTCAGATTTAGTCCGGAGAAAGAAGACTCATGTTCCTCAATGTATGTTATGTTCCTGGCATGAAACATAATCTTATGTCTGTTAGTCAGATTATAAAGCACTCCCCTTAGTTGGCTGTCGTTTTTCAGTGGAAATAAGTGGTCGATTATTGACCGTGCTTCTCGCACTACACTTGTTGTCGGTCTTGAGGATCATCGTATTTATAGGCTTGTAGATTCAGGCGATTCCCTTGAGCATGCCTTCATCGCAAAATCATCTGCTCTCAGCAGCCTCTGGCATCAGCGATACAGTCACCTGAACATTCAGTATCTAGCACAACTTGCTCGGGATGATTTAGTCCATGGCCTACCTGATATCCAGACCCAGAACCATCGCATTTGCGGAGCTTGCCAAGCAGGGAAGCAACATAGGACACCATTTAAGGATGGTGAATCATGGCGGGCATCTAAAGTACTCCAGCTGGTCCACGCTGATGTATGTGGTCCTATGAATACTCCTTCTGTTACTGGGAATAGGTACTTCTTACTCTTTGTGGATGATTTCAGTCGCAAAATGTGGGTATATTTTCTTAAGCAAAAATCAGATGCTTTTCCTGTATTTCAGCAGTTTAAACCCCTAGTAGAAAAAGAGTTTGGTTCCCCCATCCGTAGTCTTAGGACCGATAATGGGGGGGAATTCTATTCTTCTACTTTCTCTGCCTTCTGTACTACTCATGGCATTAGACGTCAGTTCACCACACCTCAAAACCCTCAGCAAAACGGTGTTGTAGAGCGTCGAAACCGTACCATCACAGAAATGGCTAGGGCTATGCTCGAACATAGAAATGTTCCCAGAAAATATTGGGCAGAAGCAGTATCCATAGCTGTCTACCTTCTTAACCGGTCACCCACCCTTGCAGTTAAACATAAGACTCCTGAGGAAGCATGGTCTGGTCGCAAACCTAGGATCAACCATTTGAAAGTTTTTGGCTCTCTAGCATATGTATGGATTCCTGATGCCAAACGCACTAAGTTGGATTCCAAAAACCAGAAACTCATGTTTATAAGATACAGTCACACACATAAGGCCTACAGACTGATTGATGTAAACACTGATCGTTTAATCTTTAGTCGTGATGTTGTGTTTGATGAGGAACTCGGACCATTTCAACTCTCTGCCTCCCCGCTGCATTCTGAGATTCAGTCTTCAGCAATCTCTGACTTGGGTCCTTCTATTTTATATGAGTCATCTGATGCTACTGATACACCACCTCAGCCACCTCTAGATAACACAGCTCTTGCTCCTGCTTCTGCTCCTGCTCCTCATCCCGCTCTTTTGACAGCATCTGATATTGGCTCCTCTACTCTTCGGCCAAAATGGTGGGCTCAAACGATTTGTGATCTTCGTCCTGATGAGCTCATTGAGGGTAGAACCTCCAGAAATAAGAGCATTCAGCACAACACAGTTAATGTTGCTCTTATGGCCAACATCCACAATATCCCTAAGCCTCAGACATATGCAGAGGCCAAAGGAATTCCAGAATGGGAACAGGCAATGGATGCTGAGCTTCAGAGTCTTCAGAAGAACAACACTTGGGTTCTTTCAGATCTCCCTCCTGGGAAGAAACCCATTAGCTGTAAATGGGTCTATAAGGTCAAGTACCATGCAGATGGTACCTTGGACAAATACAAAGCCAAACTTGTTGCTCGAGGATTCACCCAGTGCGAAGGCATTGACTATGAGGAGACCTTTTCCCCGACAGCCAAGATGAGCACTATTCGCCTTCTTGCCATTGCAGCTCAGTATGGTTGGAAAGTTCATCAAATGGATGTGAAGAGTGCTTTTCTCAATGGTGAATTACAGGAAGAAGTCTACATGACGCAGCCCCCAGGTTTCAAGGTTGCCGGTTCAGAACCAAAAGTATGTAGACTCCAGAAGGCCCTCTATGGTCTTAAACAGGCCCCTCGAGCTTGGTACATAAAGATTGATCAGTACTTGGTTGCTCAGGGATTTCAACGTAGCCCGTCAGACAGTAATCTGTATATTAAACACTCTGGTAATGATATTCTTTTCCTTGTTGTCTATGTGGATGATTTGATCATTACTGGGAGTTCAAAACATTTGATTTCAGCAATCAAATAGGATCTATGTAGAACTTTTGATATGATAAATCTCGGATTGCTTCATTATTGTTTAGGTATTGAGGTTTGGCAAACTGACAACAATATTTTTTTGACTCAGTCCAAGTATGCCAGAAATTTGCTTGACAGGTTTCGAATGCAGGATTGCAAACCTGCCTCCACTCCTATGGAGACTGGTCTAAAATTGTCCCACAATCTGATTCTCCTCCTGTAGATGAAACACTCTTCAGGCAACTAGTAGGTAGTCTCATCTACCTTACTGCTACTAGACCTGATCTCAGTTTTGCAGTCAGCTACATCTCACGGTTCATGACGAACCCCAAGACTGATCATTGGATTGCAGTGAAACGTGTGCTGTGCTATGTACATGGTACTTCAGATTATGGTCTTCTTTACACAAGGAGTGCTACTCCTCAGCTCAGTGGATTCACCGATTCCGATTGGGCCAGCTCAATTGATGACAGGAAATCTACTTTTGGCTATGTGTTCAGTATAGGATCTGCAACAGTTACCTGGACCGGTAAGAAGCAACAGGCACGGGCACTCTCCTATACAGAAGCAAAATATAGAGGAGCTGTCAAGGCAGCTTGTGAAGTAGTTTGGCTCCGTCAGATGCTTGCAGATATGCATATTCCTCAAGCAGGTCCGACTTTTTTGTTTTCAGACAATCAGGGAGTACTCAAACTTGCCAAGAACCCAGTGTTTCATGAACGAACCAAGCACATAGAGCTTCATTGCCATTACATCCGACAGTTAGTAGAAGATGGATCTATTCAGTTACTCTATGTCCCTACCTCAAAGCAGCCAGCAGATATTTTCACAAAACCCCTCGGTCCTGACAAGTTTGTTAAATTCAGGGGATCTATTGGTGTAGTAAATAGATTGAGCATTAAGGGGGGGTATTAGAATAATATTTATGTTTCTTATTAATGCTCACTATTGTATCTTATTGTATCTCTATAAATATTAGAATGATTCTAATATTTAGGTGTAGTCTAGAATAGAATGTTTCTATTCTATTCGACTCTCCTCTTTGTATATATAGATCATTTGATCTCTGATTAATCAATCAAGTATTCTGCCATTTACGTTTGTAACAGAAAAGCAATGATCTTATTTTGACACTGTATCTGTCGATTCAGATCATACCTGTTCACTCTTTCCTCTACTTGGTTGTTGAATCTTTCTCTCTCTTTCACTCCTTGTGACTGTGAGCCTTCTCAGAAGACTCTTCTCTTCTACTCCGCTCGCTCTTCGCTCTTGATTTTCAGCAACACATCTTCAAGTGCAGGATGACCTCGAAACGCTCTGAAAAAATAAAGCTAACTCCACTTCATCTGAAAAAGCCAACTCCAGTTTGTTCGAAAAACACTCTGCATAATTCGGATCAAATTATGAAGCACTAACCGGTCAGTTTGCAATGGAGTGCAAACCAACGTGCAACCTATTAGTCATTTGCATCCTGTGGTATCTGCCAAGACCGGTTCGACAACACCGGACCGGCATAAACGTGACCGGCTAAGGTACACTATTCACTTACTCATTCTACCGGTTCACCATTGTTCTATCATGAGTACCAATGTGTTTGATGTTTGCCAATGATGACAACTAAGCTTTATGTCAATGATCTTCCCCTTTGGCATTGGTGGCAAAACACATCAACACATACACTCCCAATAGAGTATCATACTTCCCCTGTAGACCTGCTCTACTTGTATCCTGTAGACTTGCTCTATTTGTGTCCTGTTGTACCGATCTGAACTCTCCCTTTCATCTGATGAGTCTCATCCGGTAACTTCTCACATTTCTCTACCAATCTCCGTCTGAAAGTTATCTTCCCCTTTTTGCCTCCAAGGGAGAAAGGGTGTGCATTGCTTATAATTGGAGCTTGTTGAAGATATCCCTATAGATCTTCCTGGCAGAGACTTGGAAAGGTTTCCAAGTACCTGTTACTTGATATAAGGTATACTTCATAGCTTGTAGAGAGACAATTAGGTTCTCCATATCCTCAATTGTCTTGTAGTCAAGCTCATTGAGAAGTCTGTCAACATCATTTGTTGTTTTTTGCATCAGATCAAAAGTAAGCGCGATGAATAGCTTGAATCCTATGAGACCTTGGATTCTTTTAGTGTTTTCTTCTAATGCCTTTCTCAATGTGAGAGCTAAACTTGTTAGCTCACAACTATACTTGGTCATAGAAGAGGTCTTAACATTGAACTTTGATGTTATCTCCTTAAGCTCTTTTGTTGTCCTTTTGGTTCTCTCTAATATGTCTTTTACAAAATCTTTGAAGTTTGAAGTTCTTCTAATTAACCTTCCAGCTTCTAGTACCTGTTGTTTTAGCTCACCGATGCTAGTAGCCACAATGGCTTTAAGTTCTTCAACCTTACCATGAAGAATAGTTTTTCTTTTCTTTTCATAATGATCAACGGCAATTGTTTTTGAATCATAAATATCTTCACCAATCGCTTGTGCCAGTATTTCTAATTGATCAATTATGGGTTCCTCTTCATCTATGTCAGCATCAGGTGCAAAATTGTATAAAATATTTTTCACGCTTGTGAGAAGCATGTCATGTTTTCTCTTAGTGAGTTGCTTCAACTATCTAGTTGACATTTTTCTTATGTCACCACAGTGTCACCTATTGGAGATGTGCTAACTTTTCCTCTTTTAGATTCAGGGTCTACCGCAAAAGATGGCTTTCTCTTTGATCAAGAAGCACTTGGTACATCTATCGATTGCTTCTTCCATATGTCCTTTGCAGGCTATTCTTCAAAATGCTTCTCCTCTTCCTCTATATCCTCTTGTTGAAGCTTTTCTTGTTGTTGTACCTCTTCTAGATGCTCCTCTTCTTCTGGTGGTTTCTCTTCTTCTTCTTGTTCCTCTGCAACCCATTGATCACTCATGACCGTTTCAACTTTCTCAGTTTCTTTTTCTTCAGTCACCCTAGCCGATGACTCCCCCATTTCTTGTTCTACTGGTCTCAGTGGTGTATCTTGTACACCTATTGGAATCTCTTCACCGATGTTAACCTGTTCACTTGTTGTGAACTATTCGCCAGTATTATCCTTCTCACCGATTGTACCCCGATCACCTGTTGTGACTTGTTCACCAGTTGTGAACTGTTCTGGTGGTACCAACTCTTTTGCCAGTTCATCTTGAGAGATCTCCTGAGGACCTGTTGACTTAGGTGTTTCCAAAGAAACCTTTCTTGACATTATTTTCTCTTGTCCCTTCGGAAGAGTACTGAACTTATAATTCTTCCAAAGTTGGACTGTGTCTTCATACACTTCTATCTTGACCACTTGTTATTTTGGCCACCCTGTCTCTTATATCCATATTAAGTGACTCTGCTTCTAACAAAATCTTGACTGCATCTTCATCAAGATCTTGTTTAACCTTTTCCAAAACTTCCCTTAAGATTTTATTATTTTGTGCTACACCGGTTCTCCATTTGGTCATTAGTCTTTTGTTCAGTTCAGGAGGGAAGAGGGGCATGTAGTCCTTAGGACCCCAGTTGAAATCTAGAAAGCTCTCTAACAGAGCAATTTCAATTTTCTCTTTATCATCAGTGCCTAAAGCATTGAGCCACTTTGTAACATTGGTCACTTTTCCACAGTCCAAAATTTCATCAACTATATCATCTACAGTTAGGGTTTGAGCTTTACCTTTATCTGGAGATGCAAGGATAGTTGGTGGAGTTAGATCACCACCAGTGTCTTCGGTGATGTCTACAATGACTGGTTCAATTGCAGGCTTAGCTTGGACCGGTGTCTCGACTCCCAGAATGCCCTTTACTCTGCTAGTGTCCTTTTCTAGTTGCACTGAGGTTTTTTGAGATTCAATTTCAGCTTGATGTTGTTGTTTAAGAATGGTTGACCAAATGGCGACACCTTCATCATGAACTACATAAACTTCTCCTATCAGGACTTGACCAATCCTCTTCCTGATGTTAAAGCTCTAATTGTACAAATCAGCTTGATTGGTTGCCTCGGCGGGCTCAAATGATTTTGCACTTCCAGGAGTGCCCTTATCCTTAGCTCTCTTTCCTTAGCTATACAAGATTTCCATCTTCCTTCAATGATCTCATGTAGCTCTGCAAGTTTTGTGCTATGAATCTCAGTGGGAGTTAATTTAAACTTGAGAAGACAATATACTACAACCTCTTCCACTTTTCTCCTATCTTCATCATTTACAAGCCCATATCTTCTTCCAACAACACCCATTCTACCTGTTTGCTTTACTCCAACCATTTCATCTATAGTTGGTTTCCTTCCTTTCGGTACATCATCCTTTACCGGTTTCCCAGTCTTTCTCTTTCTGAGATATGTGGTGGTTTCTTCTATTTTTGTTTCCTCATAGTCCTCACCTTGTAACGATTCCATTGTCACTGGTTGTGCCTTCTTTTGAACTTTTGGTTCTTGCACAGTTGGCTTCATTTTTCTTGGAGTAGGAGACCGTTTGACATATACCTTCTTTGGTGCCTTAGAAGGTGCATTTGTAATGTTCCTTGATACCACTGTAATGTTCCGACCCCTCCCAGAAAGAAAGACAGTTGTACAGTGTTGCCTGGTGGTTGTACGGTGAAGGCCGGGTGGCCATCTGGTGATGCCCAGGTGGATGTCTGGTGATGGCCGGGTGGCCTATCATGTCCCTCTATTTCTATACCTTCGGCAATGTCCTAATCTGGTTTGGTGGAATATCTAAAAAGATGATAACAATAACAAAGTTCAATTAGAACTTTTAAAAGGATGAGAACAATATAATTTATAATAATATATCATTAACATAATAATATATTAATTAATATAAAATGAAATAATATAATATATAATACAATAATAATATATTAATAGTATAAGTTACAATACAATAATAATATTAATAATATTGAATATATAATAATCGAAACATAAAATTTGATATATCAAACATTAATATTATATATATAATAATATATATGTATCAATATATTATATATTATTTATTGATATAATAACAATCTATTAACAACATATAATAATAATAATATATGATTATTATAAATAGAAATAATAATAACTAATAAATTGATAGTTATCTATGAAATATTGTTAATCAATATTATTAATATTAAAATAGTAATATTAGTGTTATTATAATCACTATTAATCAATCATTATAATTAATATATATTCATTATTAATTAATAATTAATCATTATAATTCATTAGTTAATATAATTAATTTATTATATACATCAATACTAATAATAATCCGTATCAATATTAATACTAGACAATATAATATAATCCATACTAATAAGGAAATGGATGTCGTAACATTCATTTATAATCCATGCTAATCAAATCGACGGTAACCATAACTAGTCAATGATAGATTGACTTTGTAATCACTGAATCGTTAGAATGAATGGGACGCAACCCTCAATGCTATTGACGTATAAGTATGGTCTGGAAAAGACAACATAGGGAGGGCAGGAACAGGAAAGACGATTACAAAGGAAGTTGTATCAAATGCTGTGATTCCATGAAGAATTGATATTTGATAACATATATATTCCCTTTGTGGAAAGCACTCAGTTAAGAGCATAGAAGGTTGCTACAGAAACTGCAGGTGCAAGTTATTCATTTATAAATCAGAGACGGCATCCCTTATAGAAGCATAATAAACTATTGCTATATCAGAGACGGCTTCACCAATCAGAGAATTAGTGCATAGACAAGTCATGAATGTCAGAGAGGGCCTATATCTCTGCCAATGAACAGCACGCCAACCTGTATATGCAGTGTGGCTTATATCAGATAGATCAGAGACAGCCATCCAGGTCATTGAGCATATCCCACATTGCTATATCAGGCACAGCCTTTTATATTCGTATGCTGCATTCTTGAAAGTATATTATACAGAGATTCAGCGAATGCATTTGTTATTACCAGAATTTAAATTTCATTGATACTGTAATTGTACATGAGTTTGTATATTTAAGATCAACTGCATTATTTACTTCTTTATAAATTAAAGTCTGGATCAATAAAGCAACAATTCAAATAGAAATTGTATAAAGTCAGCAGTGTCTCCAATCTAGTAAGAAGGGGACATTACAGTGGTATCAGAGCGTGATCTTGCCATCCTGTAGGGTAAAGATAAAATAAAGTTTCGCATATAAGAACAAATATTGATCACGAAGATGAGGTAAGGAAGCAAAGACCAGGTACGTATATATGCTAAAAGAAATTTCAAAGGAATATGTCACAGAATAAACATTATCAAGATAGTAAGTTTGATTTAATTTCATCTTCCTCATGTATTCCTTAGTTGCTGAATAATTTAAATAATACCAGGCAAAGTAATAAATCCAATCTTAAGCCAGGAATTAATACCTTGAATCCTAGTTGGAGGAAGGAGAGTGGGTAAGAGGGTAGGCTAGAGAGCCCAGACTCCACCATGTCTGCCTTAACACTCCAATGTGGTGAAGGTGTGAATTCCATAAACTTCCAAATTCTGAAATTCCTAGATACCACCCTTCATAACGGGAGGGAGGAGAGTAGGTAAGAGGTTAGGCTGGGAGTAGAGACTCACCGAGCCAAGAACCCACTATGTCTGCCTTCAGCTTCCTGATGATGTAGGGTATAGGGAAAGAAGCAAGTCAATAACAGGACAACAATAATTTCTGGACATCTTTAAGACCAATAACTTTAACTAAACCAATATATGTTTATATATTAAACATTTACAAGTCATTAACACATATGATTGCAGGTATAATGAACCCAAATTAACTTGGGACATTACATCCAATAGTATACACACATTGTTGGAATTTATATATACTAATTTGTCCTTATTGCAGGATTTATGAGTCAAGAGCATAGTGACGAGATACATCTTCCCTAACACTAGCCTATTATAGGGGTTGGTCAATAAATGTAACAATGCTTGCATTATGTGTATGCATCATGTATGCTTCGTGTCTTCATGCATTAATGTGCCTGCGCCGTGTATGCTTCATGTCTTCATACATTCATATGTATACCTTGCATACTTCATGTGCGACTCTTTTTATAAATAGAATTGAGTAATAGATTTGTGACAAGTAGAAATTTGAATTCACCAGACCTTATTGGATCCAAAAGTCCATAGGATTAACTTACGTATGAATTAAAGAAACATCTTGGTAGAATAAATATAAGAATGTTCATTGCTTGAGGACAAGCAAATTCGGGAGGGAAGGACTGTCATGTCCCTCTATTTCCAGACCTTCGGCAATGTCCTGATCTGGTTTGGTGGAATATCTAAAAAGACAATAACAATAATAAAATTCAATTAGAACTTTTAAAAGGATGAGAACAATATAATTTATAATAATATATTATTAACATAATAATATATTAATTAATATAAAATGAAATAATATAATATATAATACAAATATTATTATTAATATAAAAATATATTATTTAATATAAAATGAAATAATATAATATATAATATAATAATAATATATTAATAGTATACGTTACAATACAATAATAATATTAATAATATTGAATATATAATAATCGACATATAAAATTTGATGTATCAAACATTAATATTATATATATAATAATATATATGTGTCAATATATTATATATTATTTATTGATATAATAACAATCTATTAACAACATATAATAATAATAATATATGATTATTATCAACAGAAATAATAATAACTAATCAATTGATAGTTATCTATGAAATATTGTTAATCAATATTATTCATATTAGACTAGTAATATTAGTGTTATTATAATCACTATTAATCAATCATTATAATTAATATATATTCATTATTAATTAATAATTAATCATTATAATTCATTAGTTAATATAATTAATTTATTATATACATCAATACTAATAATAATCCATATCAATATTAATACTAGACAATATAATATAATCCATACTAATAAGGAAATGGATGTCGTAACATTCATTTATAATCCATACTAATCAAATCGATGGTAACCATAACTAGTCAATGATAGATTGACTTTGTAATCACTGATCGTTAGAATGAATGGGACGCAACACTCAATGCTATTGACGTATAAGTATGGTTTGGAAAAGACAACATAGGGAGGGCAGGAAAAGGAAAGACGATTACGAAGGAAGTTGTATCAAATGCTGTGATTCCATGAAGAATTGATATTTGATAACATATATATTCCCTTTGTGGAAAACGCTCGGTTAAGAGCATAGAAGGTTGCTACAGAAACTGCAGGTGCAAGTTATTCATTTATAAATCAGAGACGGCATCCCTTATAGAAGCATAATAAACTATTGCTATATCAGAGACGGCTTCACCAATCAGAGAATTAGTGCATAGACAAGTCATGAATGTCAGAGAGGGCCTATATCTCTGCCAATGAATAGCACACCAACCTGTGTATGCAGTGTGAATTATATCAGATAGATTAGAGACAGCCATTCAGGTCATTGAGCATATCCCACATTGCTATATCAGATACAGCCTTTTATATTCGTATGCTGCATTCTTGAAAGTATATTATACAGAGATTCAGCGTATGCAGTTGGAATTACCAGAATTTAAATTTCATTGATACTATAATTGTGCATGAGTTTGTATATTTAAGATCAACTGCATTATTTACTTCTTTATAAATTAAAGTCTGCATCAATAAAGCAACAATTCAAATAGAAATTGTATAAAGTCAGTAGTGTCTCCAATATAGTAAGAAGGGGACATTACAAGTGTCCAGTGATGATTGGGTGGCCGTGCGGTGATGGCCGGTGAATGTTCGATGATGGCCGGGTGGATGTCCAGTGATGACCGGGTGGCTATTAGGTGATGGACAGGTGGCTGTCCGGTGATGGATGGGTGGCTGCCCGATGATGGCCGGGTGGATGTCCGGTGATGGCCGGGTGGCTGTCCGGTGAATGGCCAGGTGGTCGTCTAGTGATGGCCAGGTGGTCGTCCAGTGATGGCTGGGTGGTTGATGGTCGGGTGGCTGTCTAGTAATCGCCTGGTGGTCGTACGGTGATGCTTGGTGGCCGTACAGTGATTGCTTGGTGCTCGTACAGTGGAAGGTTGTCCAGTGGTGAAGACTGCCAGAAGTCGTATGATGTCCTTTGTTCCTTCGTCAACAATTAAATGTGATTGTTGCAGACACATAACAATAATTTGCAAGTCGGAAGACACAAGATGAATTAACAATGATAGCACAAGAACAGATGCGGGGTCACCAAACACCAACGACACGAGAAGTAATTCAAATTCAACAATAGTATTGCTACAGACACCAGAACAATGAGTGCCAAGTATCCGCAATACCACAAGCTCTATTAATGCCAAAGATGTATACAAAGATGGTGTTACAGAGTTGTCAAATCCGAAACAAACAAGCACAACAGTTTGGTGCATAGTGAAATATCGGAGTGATATTCCCGACAGCGAACTAGGGTGGCTGTGAACCACCGAAACTGCAAATAACCAAATAGGGAGGATCTTTCACCTCCAAAATGGCAGCTAGCAGAATCCCAACAGGAATTCGCAAATACAAATAAAATATCAAATCTCAATATGAAAAATACATCCTACATGCCGGTCATAAATACCCCTTCGGAGAAACTCCCGAGGGTTTACAAAAGAATGCCGACACAGCAAACACCTACGGACAATAATAATAAATATGGGCCCCCCCTTTTATTAATTAAAGGTCCATTTATAATATTATTTAAATTCTGGGACCAATAATTTATTAAAAATGGAGACATTGCAAATCCTCACCGCCCAAAGATTGCTTGCCCTCGAGCAATTCATCATCGATACTCCAGGATTCCAAACTAAGCGTGGGCATTGATAACTATACCCACTGGAACCCTCAAGCCGCAACCTGACCAAGCGTTTGGAAGGAAGCGAGAAAAGTAACTCTCCATCAAGCATCCGCTGCTCCACTCTGATATAATTGTTGCCATGCCCAGAGTCACCAGGATCCCAATGAAACCAAACATCAAACTCATTGATGCTCAAATCCCAAGCCAAGTGCAGACGTTGGTAGTAATATCCGTTGAAAACTCTGTATTGCTTTTGGACCATGTACACATAGTTGGATTTAGTTGAGACCAGTAAGCCATCATCAAGCTTTAACTGTGTTACTTTAATATAAATATTGTCATGCCCTTCACCAGGATCCCAACAATGCCAACCCATGAAATTTTTCACACCCTCATGTTCAACAATCTCTTCCAGTATGGGCACAAACACAGACGCTGACATCGATAACACTGTAATGTTTTGAAGGCAATCTCTGCCTGGAGGTAAATTTGTTAGATGTTCAGAAGGCAATCCCAGCCCAAAGGGAATCTCGATCCGAAGGCAATCTCGGCCCGAAGGGGATCTCGATGCAAAGGCAATCTTGGCCGGAGGGGGATCTCGACCTGAAGACAATCTCGGCCCGAAGGGGATCTCAACGCGAAGGCAATCTTGGCCAGAGGGGGATCTCGACCCGAAGACAATCTCAGCCCGAAGGGAATCTCAATCTGAAGGCAAACTCGATCCGAAGGGAATCTCGATCTGAAAGAAATCTTGGCGGCGAACAAAGCCTTGGCGGAAGATAGAGTCTTTGTGGCGACGGCGACAAAGAGACCCTCAATGGCGAACAGAGCCTTGACGACAGACACAGCCTTGGTGGTAGATAAAGTCTCGGTGACACACACAGCCTCAGTGACGCACACAACCTCGATGATGCACACAGACTCAACGGCAGCCTCAACCTCGACAACGGACACAGCATCAGTGACGAACACAACCTCAGCGATGGACACAGCCTCGGTAATAGACAAGGCCTCGGCAACAGCCTCGACGACGAATAGAGCTTCGGCGACGCACATAGCCTTGGCGACAGACAAGGCCTCGGCAACGAACACAGACTTGACAGCGGACTGAGTCTCAGCGGCGACCGTGTCGGAGAGAACCTTGGCAGCGGACAAAGCCTCAATGGTAGACAGAGCCTCATGTAAAGCATCACCTTTATCACCGTCATCAACTTTCTCCCACTTGTGCAAATGAGATATTAGTTTTTCTTCACAATGCTTGAATACATTACTCACCAATCTACACATTGCCATAGATGGAACACATTCTAGATTGCGAACAGCCCACAACATAGATATGATAGGTTGGGATATTTCATCCATCTCTTCAATGCACAAAATCAAAAGGCTCTCCATAGCAACCGACACCTTACTATCATGACATTCCTTGATTGTGACCAAGAAGTGATGAAACATATCATGAATCAAGTCTTGCAACTCTAGATCTAAGAGGAGGTTACTTACTTTGACATTTGCACAATTCTCCAATATTGTAGATCTCCTGCCAAAAGGGTCACCACTGAAGTCATCAAGACTTTGAAAGCTGTCAACGATCAAATGCAATATCTCTATCATGGTGTTGTTATCATACGGTTCTCTAGGAGCCCAAATTCTCAAAATCTCACTAAGACATGCTGCAGCTCCCAACTTCATTTCTTTGTCATGGTGTCTCAAAAGCTTGGGTTGACTTAAGGCATTCTTCATTGGAGAAAGGATCCTCTTTATAAATCTTGAAGGTAATTGGTCAACCTTACACAAACATACTTCCAATATATCTAATGGACGATCAATACCCTCGTTGAGCTCTTTGCCAATCCTTTGTAGTGCCTTTAACCACCACTGTCCATCACTGCTGGGCACCATAGAGTGATCCAAATCCCAAAATCTTTCAATCATCCCAACAGGTTCGCAAGATAACCTGGCTCCGATACCACTGTAATGTTCCTTGATACCACTGTAATGTTCCGACCCCTCCCAGAAAGAAAGGCAGTCGTACAGTGTTGCCTGGTGGTCGTACGGTGAAGGCCTGGTGGCCGGGTGGTGATGGCCAGGTGGATGTCCGGTGATGGCCAGGTGGCTATTCGCTAATGACCAGGTGGTCGTGCGGTGATGGCCGGTGGATGTCCAGTGATGGCCGGGCGGATGTCCGATGATGGCCGGGTGGCTATTCGGTGATGGACGGGTGGCTATCTGGTGATGGCTGGGTGGATGTTCGGTGATGGTCGGGTGACTGTCCGGTGATGGCCGGGTGGCTGTCCGGTGATTGCCGGGTGGTCGTCCGGTGATGGTCAGGTGGCCGTACGGTGATGCCTAGTGGTCGTACGGTGATGACCTAGTGGCCGTAAAATGGAAGGTCGTCCGATGGTAAAGACAACCAGAAGTCGTATGATGTCCTTTGTTCCTTCGTCGACAATTAAATGTGATTGTTGCAAACACAGAACAATAATTTGCAAGTCGGCAGACACAAGATGAATTAACAATGATAGCACAAGAACAGATGAGGGGTCCCCAAACACCAACGACGCCAAAAGTAATTCAGATTCAACAATAGTATTGCTACAGACACCAGAACAATGAGTGCCAAGTATCCCCAATACCACAAGTTGTATTAATGCCAAAGATGTATACAAAGATGGTGTTTCAGAGTTGCCAGATCCGAAACAAACAAGCACAACAGTTTGGCGCACGGTGAAATATCGGAGTGATATTCCCGACGGCAAACTAGGGTGGCTGTGAACCACCGAAACTACAAATAACCAAATAGGGAGGATCTTTCACCTCCGAAATGGCAGCCGGCGGAATCCCAATAGGAATTCGCAAATACAAATAAAATATCAAATCTCAACATAAAAAATACATCCTACATGTCGGTCATAAATACCCCTTCGAAGAAACTCCCGAGGGTTTACAAAAGAATGCCGACACGGCAAACACCTACAGACAATAATAATAAATATGGCCCCGCCTTTTATTAATTAAAGGTCCATTTATAATATTATTTAAATTCTAGGACCAATAAGTGAATAAAAAATAATTTATTAAAAATGGGGACATTACAGCATTCTTCTTCAAACTTGCACTAAACTCCTCGTAAGTGCCAAACCGGTTGGCAGAAAGATCAAAGTTACTTTCTTGAAGTGCATTGGCGTAAGCTTTGGTAGTCTTGGTTGTGATCTTGTAACCAATTTCTGGTGCATACTGGGTTCTAGGCTCAACAGCCTAGATGATGCGGTGATCAGTGCTCACCAAGAAGCATATTTCATCCTTGTAATCCTCTACAATGGTTGAAGGAATTCTTTCCCTCTGATGCATTCTTAGTTGATAAGCCTCAAAGTAATCAGTCATTACTTTGTTAAACCGATTCCCCAAACTATTAACTATCTCACCTATTTGAACCATTACCAGTTTATCTGTTAACCAGGTAACCTTACCTATTCTTGGAAAGATATTTTGATAGTAGAAAAAGAGACATACCAACAATGTCCCATACTTCATAAACTTCTTCACCATACCAAGCTTTTTCAGGTTCTCAAAAATTTCGTTCCTCAACATAGCGCAAATGTCATACTGAGCATTATCATGCATGATCTTGTGCGCTGCATGTATTGCACCACCTGGCATGCTGTTGAGGTTGCTCAACTGATAAACTTTATAACCGATGACAACAGTAGCAAACCGGACACCGTCGTCTGCAATGTCAATCACAATCATCATACGACTGTCGGATTTCGACTTTCTGAGCCGAGTGACTTCGGCATTTGCAATTTTCCTCAAGGTAAGAACTTCCCCTGTGGTGTTGAATCCGATTACTCTATGCAAATCTTCCTTGGTTATCGGAGTAATAGCGCCTTAAGCAAGCCACGTTCCTGGATTGTGTACTCTGCTAAGCACCAACCGATTCCAATCGGGTCAAAACATAGTTGGGTATTTGACCCCATTCATCAATCCGGCTGCTTCCAATTTCGCGTATTTCGCCTAAAACTTTCCATCTTCACAAAGCACAAGGTATTCACTTTGAATGAATGTTTCACCCAATTCCTCCTGTTTGTTGTGGATGAAAGCGGTCACATCCTCTGTCAACAATACTCTGTCAAGAATGGATGATAGGGCACCAACCATATCATTCACTTTATTCTGCACCACTATTATATCATACATAGGTCTGTCGAGTTGATTGACATCGATGAGGCTCACAACAAAAGATGATGATGCCATTTCGCTTGATCAAAAACACAGAGTTCTTGACAAGATTCACGGAATTCGCAAAGCAAAGATCACAAATCACAGCAAGAAAGATTACTCAAGCTTTTAAATCAATAATCACAAAACGAAAAGTAAAGTGAGATGAGTAATCGGCTTTCCCTTTCATGCACTTAGGTTGTAACAGTAATTAGCAAACGGTAACTTTTGTTAACAGTTACTATATTAATTACCCTTACCTAACCTTAACTTTATCAACCGGTTCACCGACTCTTTACCTGTTTACATCACTAACCTCGGTCTGGACTTCAACCGTGATAGGTCAGCTTCCCCATTTTACCAGTTCAAGTGTTAGACCGGTGAATCCTTCCCGATTCCTATCATTGACTTCATGAGAACATATCTCACTAGTTACTCCGGGGACAGTAGCTTTGCTACCTGTTCCCTTTAAGCCCTTTGGCTTAATTTGCACAAGAGATATCACCATCAGTGGATGATGACCTTACTTCTGATTTCCCTTCTAGGGAACTCTTTGTCCCCTTTTTAGACCAAGTCTTCTTAACTTCCATGTTGATCTCTATACTGATGTTTCCCTTTTGATTGGGGGACACATGCTTCTTGACCTGTTTAGCTAGGCCTTTTCCTTTGTTCATTCGCCGGTTCCTGCAGTCTTTAGCCAGATGCCCAATCTTGTTACAGTTGTAACAAGCCATATCAGTTCCTCTCCATGGATTGACCCTTCTTTCTATGTCCATGGGTGAGTGACATTCAATGTTCCTATGCCCTAATGGTCCACAGGTAGTACAGTTAGATGTGCCCCGATTAACATTCCTATTATGGAATACTGGTCTCGGTGGAGATTTGAATGGCATGGTTTTAGACCTACATTCTTCAGCCTTGTGTCCGAATTTATTGCATGCATAGCGATAGCCTTTAAAGCCTCCCCTGCTTCCACTAGACACACTGTTAGAACGTGACCTGCATTCAAAGGTCCTGTGACCATACTTATAACAATTGTTGCAGTAACAATTTGTTGTGAATGGTTTCACCTATGCACTCCTGCAGTCATTTGATTTATGACCTGATTTGCCACAATGTTTGCAAGAGGGTTTGAAAACCTTTAAACCTTTCTCTTATCGATTTCTTCTTTTCCTTCTTTCTTTGCTTGAATCCAAAGGACTCACCGCTTTCATTGTTGCTTTGACCAATGTACCCAAGTCCTGTGGGATCCGTGTGCTTTCTTTGAGCTTTCAGTTGCTCATCAAGCTTCTTAGAATTTTCATTATACCTTCTCAGTTTCACATTCCTCTGCTCAGGAGTTTTCAGTCGTTCTTTTAGTTTTTCAACTTCAACAATCATTTCTTTCTATGCCTCATCATTATCATGCAAGTGTTCATGCATGATTTTATTCTCCTGATTTATGCTCTGCATGTCTCCATGCAGTTGCAGTATGAGAGCATCACTCTCTCTTAATGCATCTTCAGCCAGGATTCTTTCTCTCTCAGCAGTCAGTTGTGCTTCTATGGCACTATTCTTCTCATCCTCAGCTTTTCTGCTTGCTTCAATGAGTTTGGTCATCCTCAGAGCATGATCTTCTTGTTCTCTTTTCAAATTGGAGATTTGATCAGTCAAATTCAACTTCTCCATTAGATCAATGACTTCTTATTCAACTTCATCAAAACCACTCTGTCCAGAGAGTTCTTCAATTGTTTCCTGACTTTTGTAATGTCCCCGTTTTTCAGGCTTTTGGGATTAGCTTGGTTTGGCGACCCTTGCAAGCTAATCAGGTGATCTGAGGGGGTCAGATGTCAGAGCCAGTGTTGGGATTCCTTTCTAGGGATTCAGTTTATCAGGTCTGCTCTTCGTTCAGGTCAATTCGGTTGGCTTACTATTTTTAGTAAGTGGTATTTTGGGTATGGCCAAGATTAGCAGGCTGTCTACATGGAGTGTCAGATGTTTCAGGATTGAGCTTCAGGGAATCTCCAGTTTGAGAGACTTACTATTTATAGTAAGTCTATTTTTAGCATCTGGCTATTTTTGGCAGTGGGTTATTTCCGGCAAGGCAGTTAGCGTTTGGGGTCTGGTGTCGGAAATGAGTTTGTTTCAATTAGCAGAATTCAGTGGCTTTGTTTTTAAAGTTATAGTTATTAAATTAAAGTATTTTAATTTAATAACTTAAGTACTTTATAACTTTATTGTTATAAAGTGAAATTATCATTTAAAAGCCTTTTTTATTAAAAAAGTGAAATTGTGCTTTTTCCCAAAAAGCTATAAGTACAACTCGAAAAAGCACTTTCATTTACCCATTGTTGATTTGATAAATTGTTTATGTGAGAATTCTGCTTGGCTTGGAAAAGCTAGGGTTTCTAGAGCTTGGTCTTCATTTTTGGAGAGAGTTCTTCTAAGATTTGTAAAGTTTGGTCTTCTCCCAGGAGAGAGCTCAATCTGTTACTGAATTAAATCCAATGCTAAGGTATACTGGATTTTGGTGAAGTTTTTTATAATTCTACAAGCGGATTGATTTGTTCTCAAAGAATCGGAGTTGTCTACATGCTGTGGTTTTTTTGAAAGTGAAATGACCCTAACCGGCCATTTACTAATTTTCTCAACCAAATCACATGCAGATTCGAAAACCAATAAAACATGCAAATACCCAACAGAAATATTCGAGTAACCAGCAAATTTAATCATATCACCAGCAAGTACATTTTCATGAAACAACTCAGAAAATCTGGTTTTGTATTACACATCAGCAATACAATAACCAAGAAATATAATGTCCAATCTGAAATACAGCAGAGAACAGTAAGACTGGATGATAAAGAACCTAGTATAACAATGGCGAACTCTGAATGAATCCGCACCGGGATGAATCGGGTTTCCGTGGAATCCACCAAGAAATGCTGAAGGTTTCCGTCCTCAGATTTCTGATTCGATAGCTGAAGCTTCTCGAATTCTCAAAGAGAAGTAATATCCATAAACTGAAGCATGCTGAATGAGTCTCCAAAACCTCCTCTTATGGCTGCAGTTGTGACTCTTCGTATGCCCATTTCGTCTCTTTATAAACTCACTTTAAGTCACTTTAAATAAATGACCGTTGAGTTATAAAGTAAAATAATAAGTGAGGAAATCATCGAGCATTAAAACGGGAGCCCAAACGAGCTCGGATGCCGTCATGTGATAGCTCGTCGAAAAGCGCTCGACGAGATGCTCCAAGTCCACCACTGGAAAGCCGAGAATTCTAAACCCCTAATAACTTACTATAAATAGTAAGTACTCTAGAAGCCTGCAAAAACTGCTCTGATTGGCCTGGGACTAAAACCACCTAGGCCAATTATCTCCTGGTGCACCGCCACATCATGGTTAGCCCTCCGGACCAAGGTGAAAAGACTAACAACCCGGCACAATATAATGTACCCCAAAAAGGGGACATTACAATCATCCCTTCCCGGAGATTGTTTGCCCTCAAACAATCGGTATCTGCATGCTGAGATCAAATACCTGGATCCCAAACTAATCTCAGGGAAGCTACTCCACCAACCTGTCGTGTGTAGCTGACATAGTCATTAGGCTCCGATCTATGAAGTCACTCTCTCCATAACCAAACAGCAGCCAAACCAATGCCCGGCTCCCAACTCACTGCAAGATCAATCGTGCTCATTTTCCCTGTGCTGCTGTCATCTTAAGTAAGGACTCAACCCAACTAAGAACCTCACTCCAACTAGGATCTCCCGCGCCTCTACCGTCATGTAATGGAGAAAACCAAATCTCCTGTCGATCGGCTCCAGAAATGAGAACCAATTGCGAGTATGCCCCTCCTGGATCCCACAAGCAAAAGAGCCATACATCGCCTCAGCTGACTGAAATATCTCAAGGCTCACTGTCCATACTGAGTGACATATCGGAAGTATCCATTTGCCATAAAGCTGCCCCTCTAACCTGTAACCTGAACCAATAACTGCACTGAAAAAGCAAACTGTCAAAACCGCCGGATAAGACTTCCACCTGTGATGCACTGACGAGCCCTGCTAAAAACCCCAAATCAACATAAGGACTCCATGACTGTCTCTCAATACTCGAGGTCATACAGTGTATATCATTGTGTGAAAAATTCACACCAACCAGCATAAACAACATGCCAAACTCGGTAGCCTCGTACTAAATAAGTCCTACCTGATCAACCTCCTCATCGAGCGGTAGTGTAAGAAAAGACATAACTCTCATCATGCCACACAACATAGCTACCTCTTCTGTACTACGGGTACTCAAACCATACTGCTCATCAACTGAGCTCATCCCGCTACTCCAACCTGATGACCACGGCTCCTCTCTGATAAGTGCTCCTGGGTCCCACACCCTACAACCAATCTCGTCCTCATCCTAGGAATAGAAGTATCTCCCTCATCTAACTCAAAGAGGGGATTGTCAATAGTCAACTCCGCACCCATATCAAACATGGAGTTATCCATCTTCTGAAAGTGATCTAACTCATCACGAAACTCCTAATGACCCAAATATCTTCTTGGACAACTATCCAAGTCATAGGTCTGTTGTATGCTATCAAGCTCCTGAATCACCTCCTGATAGAATTCAGACCTATCCCTGTCATCCCGCTCCCTGTACTGGCTAGAAAGCACAATCTGATTTCTCGCCTCCTGTAGAGTGATACGTGTGTACTCTGAGTAGCACTAAGCTCCCTATTGAGCTTACCGATCTCAACCTCCTTACTCCCCAACTGCTCAGCATAATTCCCAGCAACCTGTAATAGGTGGTCACGGTTTGTAAGTAGTCTCAAATATTCCGACTTCCAATCCTCAAAAGCTGTCCTGACTCCCTATAAACCTGCAGTATAGGATCCAATCCCTTTGCTGCCTTGCCCTTGATCTCTCTGAGCTGTCCTATACAGATCATCAATGATCTGGTAAGCGCTATCATGGTGAACTAGCGCTGCAATAATGGCGTCATCGCTAACTTTCAGCTGACTCTTTAAGACACTTCTCATCAGTGTTACCCCGAGATGCACTGCCAAATGGATCATCCATATCCGTGTGATGCAAAAGTGAAGTGCTACTAAAGAAGTCACACGATTCCTCATTACCGGAATCACTGAAAGTCTCCCACTGGTCATCACAACCTATAATCCTGGAGTTATCAAACTCCGCCACCAAATCACCAAAGTAGAGTGCTGAACACTCAACACCGTGTCCTGAAAGCCGGGAAGTCTCAACTGTAACGTCTCTCTCACTAGGCTGCAATTTATCTTTCCCTTGATCAATCGTGCATACATGCCCCTATGACCCGCTTCCCTGGCATAAGAAAGAAATCTTCCCTACAATCACCGAGTCCTGGTCTGTCACCAGAAATCCTGCAACCTGTAAACCTAATGATTCTCGTTTGTTTTCAGATAACGAACTCATGAATCTTTCAACCTGAAGCTTAATTAATTCAGCTAAGAGTTCATGTGTCATGGATGCTTTCCTTATTCCTCCTCTCCATAATGCCAACAATTCAGATCGCAATTGTTTGCATATGTCGCAGTCCTCATCCAAGATCGAGGATAAGATAGTCCTTATGCATGTCTTCACCTCATCTAAATGACGCTCCCTGTAATTATTTAGGAGACACTGAAATAATTGTTGAATCATCTCATCATAACCAAGATTCAGCATGTGATTGAAAACTCTAGTGCTGTTCACTAACTCCAAGATTTTTACCTGAGTACCAAAGGTAGAATCTCTGTCATATTTTAGTCCATCCAAGCTGTCTACAATCAGCTGTAACACCTGTCTCCAAATGTGCTCGGTGTAAGGAACAACAGGTGTTGTAATTCGAGCGATCTCATTGAGACATAAGGCGACTGCAAGCCTAACATCTCGAAGTGGATGACTCATAAATCTGTGTTGCATTAAGGCAACCATTGTGGGATGCATGGCCCAATTAAGAAGCCTGCAATCAGCTTGCTCTATCCGGGATAGATACGAACTTATTTTCTCAAGTTTGGCAAGCATACCTCTCGTGATTTTCTATTCTTCCTTCCATCCAAGGCAACACAATTCATTTCCTATCTCCATTTCTTTTCAGATATCTCGGAGCTGCACACCGTAAAATGTGTCATTGAATTCATGCGAGAACATAGGGCTTTCTAATGACTCCATGAGTTAATTTTCTTCAAATTCATGCCAAAGACTGAGTTTCCTCTGAAACTAAAAATGCTGCCCTAGTACAATAATCCTGATAAAAGAGGATCACATAATTCTCTGTTGCAGAAGGTTTACCAATTCTGATCACTAAGTTACAAAATTTTTAACAGTGATTGCAACGGAGGATGATCTGACACAAAGGTCCTCAAGAAAACAGTAGCAGTATTATGAACTACTGAGCGTGTTGTACTTTATTTCTGAAGGTGTCTGGACCACATGTTCGTCCCAAAACATGACAGTCCAAGCCAAGCAACTGATGACAACTTTGCAATGCACCAACTGCTGTTTCTTATTAATTCTGATGAGCAAACTGTATGTATTCATAAAAGATCAGATTGCATAATCTCTAACCTCTAACCAGAGTTACTGATTCTAATGTTCTGCTGCAAAAATCATAATGATTATCATTCGGGAGTTCTGCTTATGCTTGAGTTACAGTAGTAGTTTTTTCTGTTAAATTTGAAATAAGCTCCTTTATCTTCCCCAACAATATGCAGACTTCCAGAGACGCAAACATAAGAACCCAATGCTATCCGCAACTACCAGAATGACCTCCCAGTAATAATATGGTGCTGCTTACACCTACTCATGAAGACAAGCACTTGCGATAATCTTCCCTTACCACCGCATTTCCCAGATTCTTCTGACTGCAACAATCTCCAAGAATACTTGACTCAGTTTAATTGTGTATGGGGTGGTGCAAAATACGTAACTTCGAATAGCACCAGAACTGGCATATAAATGAGTATGCTGCACCAGATAGTGCGTCACCCTGTCAAACACTCCCTGTAGGATGCCGCCAGCATTCTCTGTGGTTGCCATTCCAACACTCCCGTGGTGAACACACCAGGCCCACACGAACTCCTAGCCCCTATGTCAAGCTGTGTAACAATTTCTAGGCAATCCCGAATGCTTTCTGTAAACCGAAGTGGACTGGTGGCCTTCCGCAACACCCAGTCTCGGTCTATGAACCAACTCACAATGCCCGCACGTTCAGCCTGTGCTGCAATCTTCCCATGTCAAGAATACAATCAGTCTTAAATCTCAATGGAGACTAATCCCTTCCTGCCTCGTTCCAAGTCTAAAGCGCGTTCAAATGCCGCTATGCTACAACAATAGAAATTTCAAATAACAAAGCCGAGGCTCTTTCTATGCTATGGGGGATCATGATTTCAAGGGACAAAGGGTGGAATAAGTTGTGCATAGAAGGGGATTCTAGCTTCATCATTAATGCTATGAAGGGAGGAAAAATAGACAATTGGGGCTTCGAAACTATTCTGCATAGTGCTAAATGGGCGATAAATGATGTGGAGCAAGTGGTATTCACTCAGGTCAAGCATTCTGGAAACTAGGCAGCTGATCAGTTGGCCAACTTTGGGGTTTCTATGGCAAGAGAGGAGGGCATTTGTAAGAAACAGTGGTGGAGTAATTTCCCTGCTGCACAAATAAAGCTTCTACAAGATGATATTATTAACCCTCCAATCTGCGAGCTCAAGGAGCATCCGCAGGACACGACACAGCTGGAGATAGGAGGCGATTGACTGAATAAAGTGTTGCGGCTGCTTTGTTTTTTACATGTGGGTTCAGTTTAGTGGTTTTTGTTGTCCTTAAGCGACGATAAATAACTGTCTGAGTCTTATATGTATCTATTTCATTTGATGCTTGTTGGTATCATCAGATTTCTATTTTTTTTTATGGTTCCTGGACCTAAACCAAGTTATACATAACAAACAAAAATAAAGTAATAAACAAAACCACCAAAAATAAAATTAAAGTAAAACAAAACATAATGGAGTTAATGAAAATACCTATTGTTATGGAGTATTCTTTCGGCATTGGTGTATCAAATAATGCAGTGCAATGGTATTTATTAAAAGTTTGTGTGGTGGTTAAGGGCAACCATCATGCATTGATTTCCATCATTCTCTACACTGAAATTTAAAATGGAATGTTGTGGAGCATTAATGAGACAGCTTCTCACGTCAGACAATGGAGGCTTGGCCATATTTTGTAATCCAATATCTTCCCGTTTTCTGACATTATTGCTGGGCAGTTTCCTATCAATACCAAGTGGGCCCATGCAAGAAGTGTACTATAAATCTCCATGTTTTACGCTGTGCAAATGGGACATAATAATAATAAAATTAAATGGCCCCATATAGGTCTCCTTTATATTCATAACCTTTTCATACATTATTTGTAGATAAAAGAATGAGATGATTACTTCTTCAATTTACATGCAAGTGCTTCAAATTTGTTTCCAACAATCTCAAAACTGTTGGACAGTAGAATAAACCTATTTTCAAGTGTGAGATAGGTTTTCCATAGAATGAGGAATGGCAAGTCCACAATAAAAAGCGTATTGGCTAATTACAGGAAATACTTCATTTGCCCAAAAGAGCAGCACCATATAGCAATGCAAAAAGTTGTTGATGGATTCAAAACTCTATTCCAGAGAACTTTTCTTGATCCAGATGTGGAGGATATTATTGTGGGTGAATTTTGCAGTTCCACCTCATCAAAGAATCACACTCCATCCTCTTTGAGACAAGTACAAGAAGGACGCTCATACATGAGGCAATGTTCTATTTTTCTTCAACCGCTTGCAACCAAAATTCTGTTACAAGTGTTATTTTAACAGTCTTACTATTTTTTGAAGCTATAGAGATTTAGAGTCTCTATTAGTTCCTCCCTCTACTATTGACTTGTCTCCAACTTCAACATCTTAGGAGTCCTTTGGCTGAGCAGAACTAAAGTACACTCCTTTATCCACTCAATTACACACAGCTAATTGACAGCAAATAAAATAAAAGAATCAGTCTTATGTGCTTTCCAACTTGTACTTCCTATCAAATAAGAAAAACAAGTACAAGCAAAGGGTGATAGACAATTCAGATGTAACTCCTAAGTGTGCCACCTTGGATGCCACTAGGAGTGGCACTACAATTACTTGTGGTTCAAATGATCCAGCTTATAACTTTAATTGATCTGACATTAGGCATCGAACTATCAAGTATCAATTATGTTTATCACTATCAATTGTGTTTTCAATTATGTATTTCTCTTTGCAAATTATTGTTATTTGTATATATAATCTGTACCAAAACCAAGGATAACAATTGACAATTGTCGTACTGGCAAACTCATATGCAACCCCATACCTGAAGCAACAACTTGGTTTTCAATAGTTATTATATTATTTATATTGTTTTCTTTTCCAATGTATCTGGGACCTCATTATGCCTACACTAATCAAGAGTGTAGATGGGACCCCAAATACCTAGGCATGTCCCACATTAACAAAAATATCATTAACACCCTGTGTGTGTTTGTCCTTGGTGCTCTAGGTTGCCTTTAACACATGAAGGTGATTTGAATGCATTCCCATGCATACAACTTACACATCTTACCCATTTATCAGTACACCACAACCACCTAGATATTTGGTGCTATTTGTTAGTTTTTATATGTTATTTGTATTAGAATATTGTAATGTTTCTTTAGTGGTCATCTTAGTTGGTCTTTAGTTTATTAGGTAGTTTCTATTTTCGTCTACAGTTCATGATTGTTTCTTTTAGAAACATCGTCTTTGTAAATCTATATAAGGAACTTTCATCTCCTCTGTTTAATACCACATCAATTGACTAACAATTTGTTTCTTTACACTTAATGATGAGTTCCACCCTGCCCAATTTTCAAATTAAGATAATTGGTTTTAGGATTTAGGATATACAATTGTCCCAGTATGCAGTAACTGGTTGGTTACATCCACGAAATATTCCAAACATTATCTCCATTCTGGGAAATGCTCGGGAGATGTTGCTTCTTGCTTGTTTCCCTCCCTCTTGAAATTGCCCCAATGCTGAATATTGTTTCCTAGTTATCAATTAGAGATGCATATGAATGGGATAAGAAAGAAAAAAAAATGATATTTACCATATGCAATCAGAGATTATCAAAATATTCACAAGACCTAGAACACAGACAAATGCAATACGAAGCAACACGAGTAAGAAAAGCACTTTCCTGCAAGCAGATTGCTTTTAAGCGTGGATCTTTTGGGAGAAGTGGATGCTCAGGATACTTCTCCTCCAAGTACTGTTAAAGAACAAGCTTTGTTAGTTAGTATTTCTTATAATGTCTACGTGAGGAAAGGAAACATAAATGATAAAAATCAAAATAAGTGTAATACATATAATTATAATAACATGGAACCTCATAATATCACCAACTACTAAGAACTCAGGTCGATTTGGCTACTTACCAGCACTATGGCAAGTGAATCTGAAACAATCACATTACCATCCACCAAAGTTGGAACTAATTGAAGGGGATTCAATTTTGTATAATCTGTGAAAAGAATGGCGATGATGTATCATTTGTACACTGAAACTATTCAGCAGTAGGTTTACTTGTGCAGTAATTCGTCCACAGTAAGATTATTATTCACTAACTACATAATCACTATACTCATAAAGAATAATTGTTATCAAACGAATTAACTTTAACAGTTCGTGATCCTACCTTCACTAAACTGTTCACCTTTCAGAAGATTAACTGCATTACACTCATATGGTAACCCTGCACACAAAAGGAAGGTCCTTATAAACCTATACCCGTAACTCTCATCAACTTTATATGATAGAATAGGAAAATAGCACCTAAGCCACTAATATAAATTTTGCATTAGTACGCCATATTTTTTGTTGGAATTTTATAATACATCAAATAATTAACTACTGTAATGTGTTAATAATATTTCACTAGCATTATTAAAATAAATAATAAGGATAAAAGATGATTATAGATGGTCAAATATGGCCTGGTTGGTTATTTACAAGCCATGATTATAGTTAGTTGGTCAATTATGTCAGGTCTGGTTGGTTATTTACCAGCCATTCTCATTTATATAAATCAAAGCAAAAAAAATCCATGTGCCTGGTATGAAAATTGGAAGATTGGCAATCCCGTGAATAATAGTGAAGGAGGATTGCAAAGGCGTGTAGAGGCTATGTAATGCATGAGAAAAAGTGCTCGAGAGTTGAGCCATTTGAGAAAAAGAACAGTTAGTGACCAAAGCCCTAGCCTTGCAGCCAAAATGGCAAAAACACATCAAGAGAGTAATCTTCTTTCGCTGCTTGATGTTTCATGTCCAATTCAAATGAGGCACGTATATACCCAGAAAAAATAACAAAAGGAGTCATGGAAGGCTGTAAGCACGGGTTAAGCAAAAAAAGCACAAAAGCCTATAAGTGTAGGTAAACGAAGAGGAATTACAAATGCCTTTAAGCATGCGTAAAGAACACTCAAATCCTAAAAACTGTCACTCCAAATAAAAATTCTCCATTAGTGCACATCAAGTAAGTCTTTGATGTGTTATTGAGTCAACTTTAATGCTTCTTCATGTGAATGGCATCAAACAAACTCCAATTGCACTCACACCTAAAATTACTGCAAGGTTGGGGCAAAATTTGAAGAACCCCCTTTCAAAGATTTGGGAAATTTCCACCCCAATTTTCCTACCAAAAACCTACAAATAAAATAGTCAAGAGTTTGTGAGCAAGCAGTATTTCATTGATAATTGTAACTTGTAACTTGTAAGATAAAAAACTTTGGAAAGGGTAGACACAAATTTCTTTGTACAATCTATGAAGATGACACTACTTTTAATTTCAAGGATACATGAAAATAGTAAGAAAATGGAAAGGGATGGAAATAAAAAGCAGAGAATGTGAAACAGTTATTATTTGACTAGATTAGAATTATGAAGGACTATGCAAGTAAAAAAATAGTATCCATAGTCATACAAAAAATGAAGGCTCCTGCTGCTCAATCAGCTCCTACTCCCACTCATCAATCAGCTTCTGCCCTTTCTATGACTCTATCCTCCAGCTCTCTTTCAATGCTCGTGACAGGAAGAGTTGTCAATGGCATGGATGAATGTTTCTCCAAATTGGCAAATGTTTCAGCTTTCAGTAAGTCTTTCCTTGCTACAGCTTATGGGTCAACCCCTATTTCTTTCTTGATGCCTAAGGATGCCAAATATGGGCTTTGGAAATATGAGGTGGTAGGATTCTAAAACTGTCTCTGACATCACTCTCTATAGCTGATATTCTAAAGCTTTTGACGCTGGCATGAGGACCCTTAGTTCCAATCTTGCAATGGAAGCCATTTGGGCCTCTCACTCTAGTTCTTGCAATTCTATTCAATTCAACGGCATCCTTTCTGATGAATTGTTCAGTGGGGAAATTGCTTTGGAGGTCGCGCAAACAGTGTCTTCTTCAGTTGCGCCATTGCTCGCTATAGGTGGGGTTTCAGATGAGCAATCTATTGCTAGGCTTCATTTGGGAATATGGTTGATCGGAAGCTAGCCATGAAGGTTAAAAGCTTGACAACCGAGTCAGGCACTGCAACAGATAGGGCGTCATTTTTGGATGCTATCAAAGTTAGGCTTCACTCCTTCCCCTAACAATATGTTAAATTCCAATGTTCCCAAGGTTAAGGCCATCAAAATGGTTGTGCATGGCTCACGCGAGTCCACTGAATTAATGTTTGATGAAGAGGTGATTGAAAATGAAGTTTTCTTTGCTAAGAATGGGCTTATTGGAAGATTCAGTTGTATGTGGCCCAATCTACAATATTTACATAAATGGATTTCTAACTCCTAGATGCCCCTCATGGAAGAGAAACTAGAGATTTATCCCTGTGCAAGGGGTTTTTCTATTGTTGTTTTTGACAGCAAGAAGGAAAAAGACACCATTTTAAGTTATTTAAGTTATTTATGTTCATGGGGCCAGAATTTGTTAATGCTAAAATCATGGCATCCTCACTTCGACTCTTCCGCTAAATCATTTTCATCATGTCTATCCGGGTATGACTTTTGAATCTATTCCTTCACTAATGGTTTGATTCTTGCTTTGCTGCTATTGGAAACTGATTGGCAACTTCATGACAACAAATAAAAATCAACAAACTTTATTCACACAACCTTTGCTCAGATTTTAGTGGAAATAGATACTTTTGAGGATCTGTTGAAACAAATAATTCTAAATGCGGATGGCAAATATGGTCTCAACCCTTGGACTACAAAGGTTTATCTTTTTGGCGTAGGAGATGCTACAAAAATGGGCATATTGCAGTGGACTGTCCTAACATTAAAACTTGGTCCAAGTGAGAAGCCTCATGGTGGAAAGATGCTTCTCCCCAACTTTTAATTGTTGATTTTATCTCCAAAACAAGAAGACCCTTCCCCATTTGATGACAACAAGAATGGGAACAATCTTAAGGAAGCTAAGCCTTCTTTGCTTTCAGAGGCAGTTCACAGTCCTTTAGATGATACTTTCGGCTCCTCGACCTCTCCAAAAAGTAGTAAGGAATTAACACTTGAGTCACTCCAGAATTCTATCAAGGAACATAATGCCAAAAAATCTCCAATCGCCTCAATGATTGATGTAGGATCCCACGTTTTTGGCAATGAGAGCTCATCTCCCTATCCTCCTCATCCTGAAAGTGGATTGTAAGGTTGGCAAGGGTAGAAACAAGTGGAAAATAATGCGGAAAAGAAAAAAGAGCATTTACAATAGCATCAAGGTTGGCAACAAAATGCAGTTATGATTTCACTCCAAATATGGTGTTAATACCTCGAAATTAATTTAAGTGGCATTAGCAGTTAATATGATCCTTTTGTTTCTCGAGGCAACGTAATGTAATCAACACCTAGTTTTGGGTCTATCTCTATTTATAGCAGGAATTTTGTTGACGAACTAATAAGGGTGGGCTTTTGAAGCATTCAAGAGTCTAAATTTTAAATTATATAAAATTTATTTGTTAATATTAACAGGAGCAACCCCCATGGTAGCAATTTTCGGATAAAAAAAGATATAAAACTTCTTTTTTTCTTACTTGGTGTTTCGGTAGATCTTCCATGGATAGTTGGTGATGAAGAAAAAACCTATGCTTAGCTTGCTTATAATTGTACAACAATGAGATGATGAGGTATTTAACCTCAACCTCAAGTGTCATTCTCTCGATGCATGTTGAGAAACATTCCATGACCTCCCCATTAGAACCCACGTGTAATATACCCTTTTGGGATCACCTTTTACTTTGCCCTTGCTCTCAAAATATGAATAATAATTTTTTATTGTTGCTCCTCTTGTTTGGCTTGGAATGAAATCTCCTTTATACTCTATTGAAAAGGCCGCCACCTTTCATTATAATTGAGTCACCATTTTTCAATGTTGCCTTTGAGAGTAATATATTATTTCCCAAACTTTTCTCCCTTCCTTGTCCCTCAAATGAAACATCCTCCCTTTATATCTTCCAATGTGGAGAAGAGTTACACCTCTTCATCATGTCTGCCCCTTGCAAATAGTCTAAACCTTTTTACAATTACTAATCATTGGAAGAGTCACAAAACTTCATCATTGTTGCCCTCTGGAAGAGTCACAACCTTTCAGAATTACCACCTTTTAAAAGAGTCGCAACCCTTCATCATTGTTGCCCTTCAAAAGAGTCACAACCTTTCATCATTGTTGCCCCTTTGTAAGAGTCGCAACCATTCAGATTTACTACCCTTTGGAAGAGCCACAACCTTCTAGAAATGCCACCTTTTAAAAGAGTCACAACCCTTCATCGTGGTTGCCCTTTCGAAGAGTCGCAATCATTTATCGTTGTTTCCCCTTTGGAAGAGTCACAACCTTTCAGATTTACTACCCTTTGGAAGAGTCACAACCCTTCAGAATTACCACCCTTTAAAAGAGTCACAACCCTTCATCATGATTGCCCTTCAGATCACAACCTTTCATCATTGTTGCCCCTTTGGGAGAGACAACCTTTATGATTTACTGTTGGAATCATTTGCCGTTGCACCAAAAGCTCGAACTATCAATGCCCGATACAAATGCCAGATTTAACCCGTTCTACGGGAGGCGGTTAAGCCATGTCACGAATCTCCAAGGAGGTGCTGACCACCAAGTCAACAATCTCAACAATCTCCCCCTCAGCACCGACTGAGCCTTCAGCCCCAACTGAAGGAAGACTCGAACCCGTGACCCAAGGCTCTGATACCAATTGTTGTATCTCATATGTCTAAGTAATTTCAGATTTTTGTGTTGCATTAACTAATGTCAATGGTCACTGATTTTGACATCAATGACAATATATCCATCAATCTCCCCCTTTGTCATTGATGGCAACTTTTCAAATATATGATCTTGATAATGCAAAGCTCCCCCTTAGTTTACTGTTCCCTTCAGCTTCAATCTCTCCCCCTTTGACATCAATGGAAAAGGGTCTCCAAGGCTAGAGACTAGCTCCCCCTGAACACATGCTTCTCATAAGTTCTTCAATGTTTTGTAGGCAACAACCTACTAGAGGCTCCAACCTCTAAATTTATGAGCACCGACTCACTGGAAGCACCAACTCCCACACTTCGCAGGCACCGACCTACTGGAAGCACCAACTCCCTTGTCCGGATTCTGAGCACCAACTCACTGCTTGCAAAATTTCTTCCACCTAAATGTTGTTGCTAATTCAACTGATGATGGACACAATCTGCTCTTCAAGTCACGACCCTTTATTAATTCCTATACTCTTTTTTCCTTTCTCTCCCATTCCAAATGAAGTTCTCTTCTCCATTTTTATATCTCATGTTTGAGGGAGTTACAACTTTTCCTTCCATACCTTTTAATCCTTCATTAACTTAACTAAATTGATAATGAGGGGCAAACGCTTTGGCCTGGAGCTATGAACCGGTGAGGCCACAAATTGGGGACCTCATCCCCAATGGGGTTTGAACCTTGATGGCAAGAACAACTTAACCATCACAACATGACACTATTGGCTATATTCTAATTTTATTATTTTATATTTTATTTTTTATTTTTTATTCTTTTATATTTTAATTTTATTATTATTATATCAATTATATAGTATATTAATGATATATTATATTAGTATATTAATAATATATCATATTATTTAATAATAGGCATTTGCAACATTTATGCTACAAATGATTACAAAGACAAAGCTGCCCTTATTATGGTAAAATAATGAATGTGTTATTAAACAATGATCATGAATGATCTATACATACAAGATACAAGAGAATGTTTCTATAATGAACAAGAGAGAGGAAATAGAAACATTCTTGTACAGTGAAAGAGAAAGTTTCCATAACGAACAGAAGGAGTTTATGGAAACATTACAAAAAGAGTGACCATTAGAAATAGACGAAAGAGAGAGATAAAATTAGAAACTATCTATTATTGTAATAGCACATTGGATCTTCTCTAGAGACTTTCATATGGTAGATTTTGGTGAGGGAAAATGTGGAGAAATTAAAAACACTTGGAAGGGTAATGAACACTTTTTTGGGGTTAAATTTAAGAGAAGACTTAATTTAGTTGATCCTATTGAAAGAAACAAAGATTTCTTCTCTGATATCTGGTATACATGGTGCAATAATCAGGCTTGGAGACAGTGTCTATTGTAGACTTGATGAGTATATGTTGATTCCTCCCTTTTCTCATTTCCGACATCTAGTGGGTTATCTCCTGTTAAGGTTTCCCCTGCCACTATCACAGACCACTCCCATGTTTCCACTTCTCTCCTGATTGATGACAACATCATTTGCACATCCAGACCTAAATACAAGAACCCTTTTAAGCTTAATGTCTCTCTGCTGCAAGAACAAGACTCCCTTGAAGCCATTAAGATGGATACTTGTCTTTCAAAGTTCTACAAAAAAGGGCTTGACCTAAGGAGCCAATGGGAGTCCCTCACTATAGTCTAGAGGAAGATGTTCTAATTGATTGGTGAAAAAAAGGTTAAAGACAGAAATAAAATTGAGACTTACCTTCAGACAAAATTGAACTCTGTTAAAAAGATGCTACAAGCTAATGGATATGATAAGACTCTAGAAGAAGAATTATGCATCACCAAAATGGAGTTTAGGTGAGTTCAGAACTATAGATTCCAAGGCCAAAAGGTTAGAGCCAAAATGAATTGGCTAAGGGGACAAAGGCACGAAAAACTTCTTTAACCTGATTAGAGCCAAACAGAAAAGAGAACTAATTGATGAAATTCAGTGTGATAAGGGTCTTACCAAAGAAGTAGTAGATGTTAAAAATGAATTTTTCAATTTCTAGAAGAATTTGTTC
Organism: Chamaecyparis obtusa; assembly: GCA_027943335.1. Taxonomy (NCBI): domain Eukaryota; kingdom Viridiplantae; phylum Streptophyta; class Pinopsida; order Cupressales; family Cupressaceae; genus Chamaecyparis; species Chamaecyparis obtusa. The sequence goes on along the minus strand of BSBK01001245.1, from coordinate 839,025 downwards.
TCCACAGAACATGGAAACAGTAACCAGGAAGCATTAAACAAATGTCTGGAACTAATCCCAAGAAAGGTTTCTAGGTCTGATGCAAAGGTTCTTGAGCAGAACATTACTGTTGAAGAAATTGAGGAATCTATTAGAGCAATGGCTAATGGGAAATAACCAGGACTTGATGGACTGCCTGCTGAATTCTACAAACAGAATATTGAGTTGACTAGTCTGAATCTACTTGAATTGTATAATGAAGCATTTGAACAAGGCTCTCAAGGAGAAAATATTATAGAGGTGTGATTAAATTGATCCCAAAAAGTGGGGATAAAACACAAGTTAAGAATTGGATGCCAATTACTCTCCTTAATCTATCTTACAAGATTATTGCCAAACTTCTCACTAGAAGGATAGCTGGACTTCTAAAGCATGTTATCTCTATCACACAAACAGGTTTCATCAAAGGCAGGTATATTCTTGAAAATTTGATAACAAGTTGGGAAGCTCTTCACTGGGCTAAGGAAGATGGATAAAACTCTGCTATGGTCCTATTTGATTTCAAAAAAGCATATGATAGGATTGCATGGCCCTTTGTACTTGGCATGCTCAAAACATTTGGATTTCCACCTTATTTCTCCAAGTGGATTGAAATACTCTTTTTAGACTCTTCAACAGTTACAGATGTTAATGGGGAGCTCTCTAAACCTATTCCCCTGCAGCGGTCCATAAGACAAGGTTGTCCCATTGCTCCAGCCCTATTTGTGATTGTTGTTGATGCACTCTACTACATTCTCAAATCCCCTACTTTGGGTCCGCCTGTTAAAGGCATCACTCTTCCTAATCATGAAGAACTAATCAATGCTCAATTCGCTGATGATGCAGCTCTTTTTGTGGAACTTTCAGAAAGTAACTTTGATAATGCTTTAGAGAGATTACAATTTTTTTGTCTAGCTTCTGGAGCCAAGGTTGCTCCTCACAAATCCACTGTTCTTGGCTGGTATGATGATGCTCCTCACTGGATTGGAAATAGGGGATGGATGTGGGCTGGCCCCTCCACAATTGTCAAATATCTTAGTATTCCTTTTGCAGTCTCCCCAACTCACAAAGATATGTGGGCTTGGATATACTCCAAGGTTGAGAAAAAACATCAAAAGTGGCAAACCCATTTGTTATCTTTGGCTTCTCACACTATTTACAACTCTTCCTCTTGGCTATTTGCAAACTATCAAATTGGTAAATTGGACAGGATAATGTGTGATTTTCTTTGGTCTAATGGATTGGGATTGAAAAAAAGACATTGTCAAATGGGAGTGGTGTTGTATGCCTAGGAGGATGGATGGCTTGGGTTTGAGAGATTTGAAAACACATGGAATTGCTCTAGCATCTAAATCGATTATCAAAGCTTTGCATGGTAATGAGCCATGGAAAGTTCTCATTAGGAATAACATTGTGAGATCTTCTATTAAAAAAGGCAAAAATTGGGAAAACCTTTCCTTATGTGATATTATCATGGGAGAATTTGATATTAGAATCTTTGGCTCTAGTATCTTTACCTCTCTATGGAAGGCATGGACTCAGGTAAGGTGATTATTATGTTCCAAAGGTGTTGTAGGAGGACCTCCTCCTTTTCTATTGCGGATAGATCTCTATGGTGGGGCATTCAATTGAATAATAAACCACTGGCTCTTACTCAAAGTTGCTCTGTTAGACAGTGGAATGAACGTGGTATGTCTCTGATCAAGGATATTCTAATTGACAATAGACTAGGGACTTGGGATGAAATTAAAACTAAATTTGATAATCCCCCCTCCAAAAAAGACATACACTCTGATTGTCAAGGCTGTTGGCACTTTCTTTCCAGGTAAAATGGTTCTTAGTGAGACTTTCTTAAAGCAGTTGAAATGGCAAGATGGTTCTTTCTTAATGGATGTTTTTACTAAACAGATTTATAACATGTTGAAGGATGATTCTCATATTCTTAAGTATTTGAATCAGTCATGGAGCCTTGACTGGTCGTACTCCAAGTGGCACTTTATTACTGGATCTGTTGTGGCGCCAACCTATTGAAACCAAAAAATCCTGCTTTAGGTGGCTTTTGTTGCTTAAAAGACTCATTGTGGGTCCTGTTTTATCTTATGTGGGTATTGCACCCCCTTGTTCTCTCTGTCTTGTTCCTGAATCTCTTGAGCATATTTTCTTTGATTGTAAGTATGCATGTATGGTTTGGTCTCTGTTTTTTGGATCCCCTATTGTTTGGAACTCTCATCCTGGTTTTACTTGGCTAGAATTCTTACCTGGCTATATTGTTATATTTGATGAAAAGTTGAACGAATTTTACTCTTCTTTTTCAGCCGAAGTCTCATGGTTCCTCTGGAAACAGAGAAATGAAGAAGTCACCCAAGGTAAGAAGAGGGAAGTTATTGGGTTTAGCAAAACTCACCCACCATTTTATTATGGCACGGGTATCTGTTGTGCTTCAGATTCCAAAGAGCAGATATATGATCCCCATTCAAGAAGGAGCCCTTATAATTTACAAAGATGACATCCAATCAGCCCACTACTTTAACACCTACAGTAGCATGCTAGATCAGAAAGGTTTGGAGATGCTAAAGCAGTTTATTAAGGACAAAGGTATTAACATTGAACAAGAAAATGCAAAGATCAAGGAAACACGTGAACCAGATGCACCTAGCTGGGAACCTGCTGCAAATGTTTCTCAAACAGTTGATCCTCCTCTTGGAACCTATGCCACTGACCATGGAGATTGCAGTAACAATGGTATTGGGTCATGGGACTCTTGATGACCTTTCCAGTTCATGTTTCTTTTATACTTTTGTTCTAGAACTCTTGTAATTTATTTTTTTGATGTGTAATGCAATGTAAACTGATAATCATATGATATAGTCCTAAATGATAGCATAGGATCAGATACACTTCGATTGATAAGCATTTTGCAGACACTGGCACCTTAATGATTTAGTATTGTTTTGATCTTTTTTAAACTATCTTTATATAAAAAAATTAATAGGTTATATTATATTATTATTTATTTATTTATTTTAAATCATAATATAATAATATATCATATTATTTAATAATAGATTTATATTATTATTTATTTATTTATTTATTTATTTAAAATTTATTTTATTATGATTTATTATTATTTATTTATATTGTAATTATATTATATTATTTATCTATTTATTAAATTATATTTAATATTATCATCTATTTATTAAATCTTCTTTCGGAGATGAGACATCACACTTTGCCCTTCCTCAAATTGATTGCCCTCAAGCAATTATACATTTTCAATATTCACCAAGAATGTCCTCTTTCAGAGATATGTAATCTTTGCATTGTATAGGGAGCTCTTAGCGGTTCTCCCTTAATCACAGGGCAATAGGGTGCCCTGATAACAGTTCTCCGTTAACTACTATTGCAATAGGGTGCCCTTAGCAGTTCTCCCTTAACTACTTTGCAATACGGTTCCCTTAGAAGTTTTCCCTTAATCACAGTGCAGTAGGGTGCCCTTATAGCGGTTCTCGCTTAACTACCACTACAATAGGGTCCCCATAGTGGTTCTCCCTTGTCTACTTCTACAATATAGTGCACTTAGCGATTCTCCCTTCATCACAATGCAATAAGGTGCCCTTACAACAGTTCTCGCTTAATTGCCACAACAATAGGGTGCCCTTCACAATTCTCCCTTAATTGCAGACCTAGAAAGGTGCTAGAAATAGGGTGCTCTTAGCGGTTCTCCCTTAATCATAGCACAACAAGGTGCCTTTATAGCGCTTCTCCCTTAACTACCATTGCAATATGGTGCCCTTACCCTATCAATGATCCTTCTACAACGAATGATGGATAACCCTTTTTCTCCACAATTGTCGCTATGGATCTTTTCTTCAGTTTGTGATAATCTCTTCTCGAATCTGCCATAAACTTTTTTCGTAACTTATGCCTTAATCTCTGCTCCAAATTTGACTTATATCTTTTCTCAATTTCTCCTCATATTTTTGCTCTAAAAGTTCTCTGCATTAATGCTTTTTGTATTTCTTCTTTTACCCTACAGGATGGCAGAATCATGCTCTAATACCACTATAGTGTCCCCTTTCAAGATCACCTTTTACTTTGCCTTTGCCCTCAAAATTTTCATAATAAGCTTATATTGTTGCTCCTCCTTTTTGGCTTGGAATGAAATCTCCTTTGTACTTTGTTGAAAAGGTCACCACCTTTCATTAGAATTGAGTCACCACTTTTCATTGTTTCCTTTGAGAATAATATATTATTCCCCAAATTTCTCTCCCTTCCTTGTCCCTCAAATGAAAGATCCTCCCTTTATATCTTCCAACATGCGGAAGAGTTACACCTCTTTATCATGTCTTCCCTTTGCAATGGTCCCAATATTTTTGCAATTACTAATCTTTGGAAGAGTCACAATTACAAAACTTCATCATTGTTGGCCTTTGGAAGGTCACAACCTTTCAGAATTACCACCCTTTAAAAGAGTCACAACTGTTCATCAATGTTGCCCTTTGAAAGAGTCACAACCTTTCATCATTGCTTCCCCTTTGTAAGAGTCACAACCTTTCAAATTTACTACCCTTTGGATGTAATGTCCCCTGCTAACTTAACAATAACAAATACAAATAAAAATAAAGAATAGATCATGATTTAAGAATTTTTGGCTATTCCCAATACATATTACAAATTTGATCATATTATTACTTCTTGTCCTGAGAAGGGAGAAGACATTGGAGGCAGACCAAAGCACTTAGAGACCATTAATTGACTCCCTCAAAGTTTACAGACTCAGCCTTTAACCTGTCTTGAGCTCAAGCTCTCAAGGTTAAAGATTGGCTGGTCCCCACCCTATTTTGGGAGCTATCCTGTTGGATTTAGACTGCCCCTCTTTGGTGGCATCTGCCTTCCATTCTCATGTAAGAAGTAGTAATCGAAATCATTTTCATATTATGTTTTGGTTATCCCGATTATCTTAAACTTCTTATAGACATATGATCAAAGAATCTACTATTAATTGTTTACAAGCAGAATATTTATTCATTTATGATTAATAAATTCATTACTCACAGTTCTATGGCTACTATTCCAGTGCTAGCAAGCATCAACCGGTGGCCTTCTTACTTATGGCGGGACTCAATACTGATCCTCCTTTTCTTATCTCAATGTTTTTCTTGTATCTCTTGAATGGCTCCTGCTTCTGCATTTATACCTGTAATGCCCAGGAGATGCGACTCATGCTTTGCCAAGAGTCGTGACTCATGCCTTTTCAAAGCACAGTTCATCCTTTGCACCGTTTTCTTAATGACGCGGTTCATAACCTTGCGATTATTTTTATCGCTTAACACACCGTTTGGGTATCTCGTGCATGAGATACAAGCGAGTATTAATCGCGTCGAGTATGATGTTAATACGCAAACACTGTTTATGAGTTGTGATTTAATAGATTTATTAATATATTCTCTTCGATTATTCTGTAGGTTTCCCTTGTTAGAGACTGATATAACGTTAATAGACTGATATAACATTAATCAGTATAATTATTATTTAATTATTAGTTTATTAATTAGTTATTGATTAATATATAATTATTTAATCATTTATTTGTTAATCAATATATAATTTTTAATCATTAATTTAATTATCAATTTTCTAATTGTCAAGGTATATCATAGTCCTCCCCTCCTAAATTTGCTTGTCCTCAAGCAATTTAAGGTTTGGATGTTCAAAAATATCTGTTCCTTCCCAAGTTGCATCTTCCTCAGGCAGGCCTTTCCATTTGATTAGGTATTCTGGAATGATTTTATTTCTTAACTTTTTTTCCTTCATATTGAGGACTCTTTCTGGTTCTAGGATAAGTTTCCCTTCGTCATCAATTGGGGGTAATTCTTCACTTGGAGTGACCTGTTGTCCAAGGACTCTTTTTAGCCGTGATACATGGAAGAAATTGTGGATCCTGCTATTCCCGGGTAACTCCAATTCGTAGGCTACTTCACCGATTTTCCTTACAACTTTGTATGGTCCATAGAGCCTCGGCTTAAGTTTTTCTGCTCCACTAGTTTTTATTGATAATTGCTTATAGGGTTGTAACCTTAAGAAAACCCAATCCCCAACTTCAAATGCTCGCTCGGTTCTTTTCCGATTGGCATAAATCTTTTGTTGGTTTTGTGCATGGTGTAGGTTATCTTTAAGACTTCTCATAATGTCCATGTTTTGTTGTGCAAAATCCCTAGCTCCAAGTACCTTGCTTTCTGGAAGAATTAGACTCCCAAAAGAAGTGGCATCATAGCTATATAATGCCTTGAATGGGCTCATTCCAATGGAGAGATGATGTGTGTTATTGTAACAATGCTCACCCAAGTGTAGCCATTTTACCCATGCATTTTGTTGGCCTGTGACGTAATTCCTCAAATACCCTTCTATCCATTTATTTACAATTTCTGTTTGTCCGTCCATTTGAGGATGATAGCTTGTACTTGGTGTCAGTTCTATGCCTGTCAACCGAAAAAGTTCTTGCCAAAACATGCTTAGAAATCGGCTATCTCTGTCACTAACAATGTTTTTTGGTAATCCATGCAATCTGAAAACTTCTTTGAAAAAAACTTCTGCAACTTGAGGTGCTCTATATTCTGTAGATATGGCCATGAAGTGTGCATATTTGGTCAACCGATCTACCACTACGTATATACAGTCTTTCCCTTGTACTTTGGGGAGGCCCACTATAAAGTCCATGGAAATGCTTTCCCATTTTTTATTAGGTATGGGTAAGGGTTGAAGTAATCCGGCTAGGTGTGTTTGTTCTGTTTTATTTCTTTGGCATATCATGCATTCTTGAACATATTTGAGTATGTCCTTCTTAAGTCCCTTCCAAGAATACCTTTCCCTTATTTGTTTGTATGTTTTGTAATACCCCTGGTGTCCTGCTAGGGGGCTGTCATGAAATTCTTTGGTGATGATTGCTTTCATTTTTGAGTCGGGTGTGAGATAAACTCGATTTTTATAGAGGATAACTCCTTCTACCACCTTGTAATCTTCATTTGGTATGTGACCTTCAATGATATTGCTGGCATGGGAGTCCTTGGCATAGTCTACGATAATGGAGTGTTTCCAGTCTGCTGTGATATCTGTTATGCTACACAAGTAGGGCCTTTTGGATAGTGCATCGACGACTGTATTATTCTTCCCTTTTACATATTCTATGTCGAAGTTATAAGCTTGTAATTTGCTCACCCATTTTTGTTGACGGTCATTAAGACCTTTCTGCTTTAGGAAGAACTGTAGGCTATTGTGATCTGTTTTGACTAAAAACTTCCCACAAACCAAGTATTGTCTAAACTTTTCCAATGCATGCATAATTGCCAACATTTCTTTGTCATAGATAGAGTAGGATCTCTTGGTGGGGTGGAGCTTCCTACTTTCAAAGGCAATTGGGTGTTTATTTTGCATGAGGATAGCGTCGATGCCTTCTCTTGATGCATCACATTGTAACTCGAATGGTAGAGAGAAGTCAGGGACAGCTAGTACCGGACAGGAACTCATGGTCTTTTTGAGCTCTTCAAAAGCTTGTTGGGCTAGTTCATTCCATCCAAAAATCCCTTTTTTTGTCAAATCTGTGAGGGGTGCGGCTAATTTTGAGAATCCTTTAACGAACCTCTTGTAGTAACTGCAAAGTCCCAAAAAGCCCCTTAATTGGGTTGAGTTTTTGGGTTTAGGCCACTCTTTAATAGCTTTGATCTTTTCCTCATCCACACTTACTCCCTGTTCGCTGATCTTGTGACCTAGGTATAAAATTTCTTTTAGACCAAATTCGCATTTCGAGGATTTGGCATAAAGTGACTTTTGGTCAAGAATTTCCAATACCTCATCAATGTGCCTAAGATGATCCTCCCAAGTTTTACTATATATGAGGATATCATCAAAGAATATTAATAGAAATTTTCTGAGTTGCTTCCTAAAGGTATGATTCATACAGGACTGAAATGTTGCGGGAGCATTGGTTAACCCAAAAGGTAAGACCAGAAATTTAAAGTGTCCATAGTGACATCTGAATGCTGTTTTTGGAGTGTCCTCCTCTCTCATTCTTATTTGATGATATCCAGACCTTAAGTCAATTTTCGAGAAGTATTGGGCTCCATGGAGTTCATCAATAAGTTCATCCACTCTCGGAATAGGATAACGATTCTTGATTGTCTTTTATTCAAGGCTCTATAATCAATGCACATTCTCATTGTTCCGTCTTTCTTTTTGACTAGTACAACTGATGATGCAAACGGACTAGAACTTGGTTGAATGTGGCCCATCTCTAATAATTCATTTATAGTCTTTTCTATTTCTTCCTTAAATTTTTGTGGATATCGATATGGAGTGGTCATTACTGGTTGTGCTCCTTTTTCCAATTCTATGATGTGTTCAAATCCTCTTTTGGGGGGTAATCCCGAAGGGATATCATCAAAAACCTTCTTGTGCCTTTTTAAGATTGGTTCTATATCAGTGTGTGTAGCCTTTACTTGAGAGCTATTTTTGTCGAGAATAATGCATTGGGCTGCCCATTCGCCTTGTCCTTTCCTAAAAATTCTCTCCATCCTTTTGCAAGAGATCATCTTTGGGGAGCCACTAGGAAGCCCCTTTAATGTTACTTCCTCTCCTTCATGTTGGAACCGAATGGTTAAATTGGTAGATCAAACATAAAGCATCCCAAGGAATATATCCATGGAGTGCCCAGAATTATGTCAGCATCCAAGAGTACTACGTAGAAATCTTCCTTATAGAGGTGTTTTCCCAAGATTACTTTCAGTTGGGGTACTATCTTGGTGCACTCCACCATGGCTCCTGTTGCAGTTGCTGCTATGAAACCCTTGAAATATTTAGTTTCTAATTTCCTTTTTGTCACCAACTTCTCATCTATGAAGTTATGGGAAGCTCCGCTATCAACTAAAATAATGACCTTTTGTCCTTTCAGGCTGCTTTTAATGCGGAAGGGGTGATGTTTGGTGGTTTGGGTGATGGTAGGCAAAGTCACTCTTTCTTCATCATCATACTTGATTCTTTTGTTAGGATTTTCTTCACTTTCCCCTTCTGATGTTACTTCTAGTTGGTGGGCTTGACTCTTACATTTATGGCCAGGTTCCCATTTCTCATTGCATTTATAACATTCTCTTTTATTGTTTAACCCTCTCTTATGACAGTTGTGCCCTCTCTCCCAAGGTTCTTGACATTTGAAGCATAAGTTCTTCCTTTTCAAGTCGTTTCGATTTTGATCGTCCTTGTGGTGGTGGTCTTTTTAATGAAAGTTTTTTACATGATCATTTGATGTTTTATTAGTGGATGATGTTTCTAAGTTCAAGGCTGTTTCTATTGCATCATCTAAGGTGGTTGGTTTGAATGCAGCTACCAGCCCTTTAATGGATTCTTTTAGTCCATCCACAAATAGATAAGTTAATTTTTCCTCATCCAACCCTGTAACACCTATTGAAATTCTTTGGAATCTGCGAATATATTCTTCCATTGTTCTTGTTTGCCTTTGTTGAGTTAATTCTCGGAAGTCTTTTTGGGGGAGTTTGCGGTCAAACCTTTTTATTAACTTTTGTGAGAATTCTTCATAAGAAGTTATATTTTCATAACCTTGGGTATTGATGCCATGGTACCACCAATCATGGACTGCATCTTCTAAATGTAAGGTGGCAAATTGGATTGCGTCTTCTTCGGTCATGGAGTTGAGGTTCAAGAAGGTGTTTAGTTTTTGCAGCCATCCGTGGGCTGTGATTTTTCCAAATCCATCAAAGTTGGGAATGGTAACCTTATTCACCTTGTGTTTTAAGTCCTTATTAGTTTGGTCCCTCTCTCTCCTAGGAGCTTCTGATCTCTTTGCTTCACAATAATCTCTAAAAGACACACTCCTCCTTATTTCAAAACTTAGTTTTGAGTATGCTTCTGCTAATTCTTTTGTGTTGCTAGGGGGGTGATTATTCCCTTCTTCTTCCCTCAGTGTATCCTTCCTTGGTAGAAAGGAAGGGTTTCTTATTCTTGGGGTGGATGTCCTACTATTATTTTCAGACTAATTTGTATGAATATCTCTTCCACTGGGGTGTGATCTAAGATCGTTAATTGAAGCATTCATATTTTTCAAGGCCTCCATGAGGACCTGGGCTCTTTCATTTTGTTGCATTAGTGTTTTGGTTGTTATTTCCATGAATGATCTCATTTCTCCGCCTGTTAATTCATCCATTGTATTATTAGTTTTTGTTACTAGTTTCCTTCTTTCTCTTTCTAGTGCTCTTTGAGCCCTTTGCATTGACTATGTTTCCACAGGGTGGCAGGAAAGATGCTTTGATACCACTTTTAATGTCCTCTGCTAACTTAACAATAACAAATACAAATAAAAATAAAGAATAGATCATGATTTAAGAATTTTTGGCTATTCCCAATACATATTACAAATTTGATCATATTATTACTTCTTGTCTTGAGAAGGGAGAAGACATTGGAGGCAGACCAAAGCGCTTAGAGACCATTAATAGACTCCCTCAAAGTTTACAGACTTAGCCTTTAACCTGTCTTGAGCTCAAGCTCTCAAGGTTAAAGATTGGCTGGTCCCCACCCTATTTTGGGAGCTATCCTATTGGATTTAGACTGCCCCTCTTTGGTGGCCTCTGCCTTCCATTCTCATGTAAGAAGTAGTAATCGGAATCAATTTCATATTATGTTTTGGTTATCCTGATTATCTTAAATTTCTTATAGACATATGATCAAAGAATCTACTATTAATTGTTCACAAGCGGAATATTTATTCATTTATGATTAATAAATTCATTACTCACAGTTCTATGGCTACTGTTCCAGTGCTAGCAAGCATCAACTGGTGGCCTTCTTACTTACGGCAAGACTCAATACTGATCCTCCTTTTCTTATCTCAATGTTTTTCTTGTATCTCTTGAATGGCTCCTGCTTCTGCATTTATATCTGTAATGCCCAGGAGATGCGACTCATGCTTTGCCAAGAGTCATGACTCATGCCTTTCCAAAGCGCAGTTCATCCTTTGCACCATTTTCTTAATGACGCGGTTCATAACCTTGCGATTATTTTTATCGCTTAACACACTATTTGGGTATCTCGTGCATGAGATACAAGCGAGTCTTAATCGCGTCGGGTATGATGTTAATACGCAAACACTGTTTATGAGTGTTGTGATTTAATATATTTATTAGTATATTCTCTTCGATTATTCTGCAGGTTTCCCTTGTTAGAGACTGATATAACGTTAATAGAGTGATATAACATTAATCAATATAATTATTAGTTTATTAATTAGTTATTGATTAATATATAATTATTTAATCATTTATTTGTTAATCAATATATAATTTTAAATCATTAATTTAATTATCAATTTTCTAATTGTCAAGGTATATCACATTGGAAGAGTCACAACCTTCCAGAATTACCACCCTTTAAAAGAGTCACAACCCTTAATCGCAGTTGCCCTTCGGAAGACTAACAATCTTTCATCATTGTTGCCCCTTTAGAAGAGTCACAACATTTCAGATTTACTACCCTTTGGAAGACTCACAACCCTTCAAAATTACTGCCCTTCAAAAGAGTCACAACCCTTCATCATAGTTGCCCTTTGGATCACAACCTTTCACCATTGTTGCCTCTTTGGAAGAGACAACCTTTCCGATTTACTACCCTTTAGAAGTGTCACAACCCTTTATTAATTCCTATGCTCTTTTTTCCTTTCTCCCGCCTTCCAAATGAAGTTCTCTTCTCCCTTTTTATATCTCTCCCTTTTAGTTCTCTTTTCCTTTCAGACCTTTTGATCCTTCATTAACTTAACTAAGTAGAATTATGTTATATTCTAATTATTTTTTATTTATTTTATTTATTCTAAAGGGGTAAATGCTTTGACTTGGAGCTATGAATCAGTGAAGACACAAATGGGGGGAGCTCATCCCCTATGGTGTTTGAACCTTGATGGCAAGAACAACTTAACCATCACAACATGCCACTATTGGCTATATTCTAGTTAAAACTAGGGTGAAATAATCAGTGATACACTTTATGAGCAACTAGCCCAAGTCCCTAAAACTCTCACGTTTTACATGAATTCATACTTGGTTCACATTGGAGCTTCCTTGGGATCTTATTTTGGTCTTTCAACCAAGGGTAATAGATTGTTGGTGCCAGTACGGGAGCATTATGAGCAGCTGACACTGATGTTATTCCTAACCGGTTACTGAGACAGGGGGGTGAATCAGTAAATTCAATTTCTATTTCTCCTTTTTACAATTAGATATTCTTGTTAATACTGAAATCAAAAGAATACTTTAACAATCATAAACAGAAATTAAATGCACAAGTCAACACAGAATTTATACGTGGAAACCCTTGGTTAGAAGAAAAAACCACAGTGGGACAGAACCCACAAAACTCCACTGCTGCAATAATAAAGTTGCCATGTTAGAGGCTTACAAAGCACTGGTGAGAGTGCTACACGGTTAAGGCTCTTAGTAGAAGACCTGTTAGGATCTTGACACTATGAGGAGTCGTCTTATCAGAGGAATTAAAACATCAACAAAGATGTTACCCAATAAAGGGATTTATACAATGGAACCTGTTAGGGTTCACCCTGATTGAGAGATTTAAATATGCTTCTCAACAAAAGCAACGATCTTATGATGACACTATATCTGTCGATTCAAATCATACTTGTTCACTCTTTCCTCTGCTTGGTTGTTGAATCTTTCACTCTCCCTTTTACCTTCAGTGACTGTATTTCCTCCCAGAAGACTTTGCTCTTCTGCTCTCTCTTATTAGAATATTTCTAATAATGCTCTATCTATCGTATGTAGATAGTTTCTAATTTTTGTATATCCGTTTTGTATAAATGAGCTTGTAAGCTCTTTGTAACATTCATTCATTGATTATTCAATACACAAAATAATCTTTCGATTATTTTATGGTATCTGAGCTAAGGCTCAAATCTTTTTTTTTTAATATTTTGCTCACAACCGCGTCTAGGGTTTTGATCACGATCGCGCCCACGCCTGTTGCTCGTAACTGTGACTTGTCTTCATTGACTTGTTTTTTTTCGTGCCTGCGCCTGTTGCTCGTGACTGTAACCTGTGTCTGCGACCTGCATCCGACTACATTCGTCCGCAACCTGCATTCGCAACCTGCATCCACAACCTGCTGAAACCCTAGAAGAAGCGTCGGGGGGGCATTTTTTACTCATTCCTCACGCAGGGCATCTGACAAGCACGCATTTTTTTATTCATTCCTCACGCAAGGCATCTAAGACTTCCAACCAGAGCCGTTTTGGCTTCGAAACCCTCATTTTCGGGATCCGAAAAAAATTTTTATAACATATTTGTGGTGGGTTTCTCGAGATCTTATCTGGGTCTCTATCAGAATTTTTTGGGTACATCGTTTTCCATGTCTCGATTTCGAGCCAACGGATTTGAATTCTGAATTCAGTTTCTTTCTAGGTTCTCTGATTACTCTTTTGGGTACGTGTCGAATCTTTCTGGTTCCGTTTAAAATTTGCCTCGAACTTCATGCAAATAGCATCCTTGACCAACCTGATGCTGGAAAACAGTCAACGATTTAATGGCAGCAATTACAACACCTGGAAGCAACGCATGTTAACCATCTTCGAGTATCGTTGTTTGGATGTGCTTGTTCTAGGCACAGAAATTCGTCCTGCCCCCACTAGCACGCCTGGTGGGACCTCCGTTACAACAGATCAGGATAAGTTTGATGATCGGAATCGCGAAGCTGTTATGCTTCTCAAGCTCTCTGTCACAGATGATCAGCTACCTCAGATTCCCTCTGGCAAGTCGACTGCAGACATCTGGAAATATTTAAAGGAGCTACATGAAACATCCGACAAGAGTCAAGCATTCTTTCTGAAGAATCAGTTGTTTTCCATTATGATGGATGAACGTATGTCCTTACAGAAACATCTCACGAAGATTAAGGACATTCGTGATCAGCTTGAAGCCATCGGTCGGACAATGGAGGAAGAAGATATGGTAGTTATTACCCTGAAAAGCTTGCCAACATCTTATGAGCATTTCATAGAGACTCTCAACATTACCTCAACTAACGTTGATCTAAAATTCTCAGAGTTGTGCACCAAACTCCTACAGCAGGATCACTAGAAGCAGCAGTTTGGCAGCCGTGCTTCCTCACCCTCATCAGAACAAGCCTTTGCAGCTAAGTTTCAGCCATCTCCACAAGGTAGTTCCCATCAATCCTCAGGCAGTTTTCAGCAGAAGAGTGTTCAGTGTCATTACTGCCGTAAGTACGGCCACATGAAGAAAGATTGTTGTCAGCGACTCGCTTCCGAACATCAGAAGCTGGGAGGGTCCAATCAGCAAGCCAATGTTGTTGAACATTCTGAGACAAAGGAGTCTGTGTTCTACGCTTTTATGGCTAAAAGTCCTTCCGATTCAGCCCGATCCTCTGCTTGGTATATCGACTCTGGTGCTTCACACCATTTCTCTCATCGGCGTGACTGGTTTACGGATTTCTATCCATACAGCAATTCAGTTGTGCTTGGCGGAGGAGAGGAGTTCAAAATTATTGGTAGAGGAAATGTTCAGATACAGTCTGGTGGGTGTCAACTCATCTTTCTCAATGTCTGCTACGTTCCTAGTATGGCACTCAATCTTCTCTCTGTAAGTCAGATCATGAGAAATTCTCCTTAGTTGGATGTGGTGTTCAGTGCCCACAAATGCTCCATTATTGATCGAGAGACTCGTCTTACTATTGCTACTGGTCTAGAGGATCATGGCCTATATCGGCTTACTGACACTGGTGATTCTCCTGAAATAGCTATGGCAGCTCATGATTTATCTCTCAGCACTTTGTGGCATCAGAGATATGGACATCTCAACATCCAGTATCTCTCTCAGCTATCCTGGGAGGAACTTGTTTCTGGGCTACCTCCGATTCAGATGCAACATCTTGGAGTATGTGATGCTTGTCAAGCTGGCAAACAACATCGGACTCCCTTCAAAGATGGAGATTCTTGGCATATATCTTAGGTACTTCAATTACTTCATGCTGATCTTTGTGGTCCTATGAATACATCTTCAGTTGCTAGTTGCAAATATTTTTTGCTTATTGTTGATGATTTTAGTAGAAAAATGTGGGTGTACTTTCTTAAACAAAAATCAGATGCACTTAGTACATTTCAGAATTTTAAGTTGTTGGTTGAAAACAAGTCTGGCTGCAGTATCATTTCTCTTAGAACAGATAATGGGGGGGAATTTTCTTCTCATGCATTCTCCGGTTTTTGTGCTGAACATGGCATCAAGCGCCAATTCACCACACCTTACACTCCTCAGCAAAACAGTGTTGTTGAGCGTCGCAATCGTACGATTGTTGAGATAGCTCGTTCTATGTTACAACACAGGAGTGTTCCTAATAAGTATTGGGCAGAAGCAGTGTTTACTGTTGTTTACATTCTGAATTGTTCCCCTACTCAGGCTATCAAGAACAAAACTCCCGAAGAATTGTGGTCTGGTCGTAAGCCCAAGATCAGCCACCTGAAGATTTTTGGCTCTCTTGCCTATGTCTGGATTCCTAATGCTAAATGTTCCAAATTAGATTCCAAGACTCAGAGACTCATGATGACAGGGTACAGTGACAACCATAAGGCCTACAGATTGATAGATATTGACACTGATCATCTTATCTTTAGTCGTGATGTTGTTTTTGATGAAACTCGAGGACTGTTTCTATCCTCTTCTGAGCAATGTTCTGAGGAACAGCCTCACAGTGTTCCCCTTCCTTTAGTACCACCTGATGGGAAGAATGATACAGATAATGCCTACCCTGGGACACCTGATGTTGATCCTATTGAGGCTCCTGAGCCTGATCCTCCTCCCGTTGTTGCTCCTGAACCTCTTCCAGCTCCTCCAGAGGTCAGCTCTTCTACTCTCCGACCCAAATGGTGGGTTAAAACTATTAGTGATCTACAGGATGATGAGCTCATCAAAGGTAGAGATTCTCGAAATAAGCGCAAACAAACAGTTAATTTTGCTCTTATGGCTAACATTCATAGTGTTTATGAGCCCCAGACTTATTCCGAGGCTAAAGGTATTCCTAAATGGGAACGGGCTATGGAAGCTGAACTTCAGAGCATTCAGAAAAATCAAACTTGGGTTCTTTCTGATCTTCCTGCAGGGAAGAAGCCCATTAGTTGCAAATGGGTATACAAGGTAAAATATAAAGCTGATGGCACCTTAGACAAGTATAAGGCTCGTCTTGTTGCTCGAGGGTTCTCACAAAGGGAAGGTATTGACTATGAGGAGACTTTTGCTCCTACAGCTAAAATGAGTACCATACGGCTTGTTCTTGCTCTAGCAGCTCAGTTTGGTTGGAAAGTTCATCAAATGGATGTCAAGAGTGCGGTTTTGAATGGTGACTTACAGGAAGAGGTCTACATGACGCAACCTTCTGGATTTAAGGTTGCTGGTCAGGAACACAAAGTCTCTAAACTTGTCAAAGCTCTCTATGGTTTGAAACAAGCTCCTTGGGCTTGGTACATGAAAATTGATAAATATTTAATCGACCATGGTTTTCAGAGGAGTCCATCGGATTCAAACCTATATATCAAACATGTAGGTGATGATGTTTTGTTTATCGTTGTTTATGTGGATGATTTGATCATCACTGGAAGTTCAGCACATTTGATCACGGAGATCAAACAGGATTTGTGGAGCACTTTTGATATGACAGATTTGGGACTCTTGCACTATTGTCTCGAAATTGAGGTTTGGCAGACTGAACACAGTATCTTTCTTTCTCAGTCCAAGTATGCTAGAAGTCTTCTGGACAGGTTCAGAATGTAGGATTGCAAACCTGCTCTCACTCCTATGGAACCCGGGCTCAAATTATCCGCTCAGTCTGATTCACCTATTGTAGATGAATCCTTGTTTAGACAACTAGTGGGTAGTCTCATTTTTCTTACTGCCACCGGACCTGACATTAGTTTTGCTATAAGCTATGTCTCCCGCTTTATGACAGCACCCAAGACTAATCATTGGACAGCTGCAAAGCGTGTCTTGCGCTATGTGAGTGGTACTCTTGATTATGGTCTTCTATACACTCAGAAGTCTGATTCTACACTATGTGGCTACACAAATTCAGATTGTTCCGACTCTGTTGATGATTGTAAGTCTACCACCGAATATGTGTTTAATTTAGGATCTGCTGTTGTGACATAGACTAGTAAGAAGCAACAGGCGGTGGCCCTGTCTTCGACTGAAGCAGAGTATCGGGGAGCAGTTAAGGCAGCTTGTGAGGCAGTTTGGCTTCGACAAATGCTTGCAGATATGCATGTTCCTCAATCAGGATCGACTCCTATATTCTGTGACAATCATGAAGTACGCAAACTGGCAAAGAATCCGGTCTTCCACGAACGAACCAAGCATGTTGAAACACATTGTCATTACATTCATCAGCTGGTTGAAGACAAATCTATTCAGTTGCTGTATGTTCCCACCTTAGAACAGTCTGCTGATATCTTCACCAAGTCTCTCGGTTCTAATAAATTTGTAAAATTCAGGGAGGCTATTGGTGTTATTGATAGATTAAGCATTATGGGAGGATATTAGAATATTTCTAATAATGATCTATCTATCGTATGTAGATAGTTTCTAATTTTTGTATATCTGTTTTGTATATATGAGCTTGTAAGCTCTTTGTAACATTCATTCATTGATTATTCAATACACAAAATAATCTTTCGATTATTTTATCTCTCGCTCTATGCTCTTGATTTTCAACAACTTTCTCATGTCTTATGACCTGTAATTATAATAAATTATCTTATTAAAAATACATCTAACAGTTTCGCCAAGCTGTAAAATCTCCCAAAAATCACGCATGCAAAACTCTTGATAAAAAAGTTTGCAAACTGATCTTTAGTTTACCTCAAAACACTCGCAGAAAAAACAAAGCTAACTCCAATTCAACTGAAAAAGATAACTCCAGTCTGATTGAAAAACGCTCCGCATAATCCGGTTCAGATTATCAAGCACTTAACCGGTGTGTGATATGTATTAGGTTAGTCATTTGCACCGGTATAAGTGTGACCAGTTAAGGTACACTGCTCACTTGCTCATTCTACTGGTTCACAATCATTACCTATCATGAGTACCGATGTGATGTACCGGTGTTTTGGTGTGTTCGATGTTTGCCAATGACTTTGCTAATGACAACTAACTTTATGTCAACAACTGAGACCAAGTCGGGTACATTACAAAAGACTGCAAGATGCCTTCTTTGGACATTTTATGTGCCCCTTTGATAAAACATTACCAAAGAGGTGGGTGTCTGATGAAGCGTGGAGGAAGGTGAACGAGTATCATTGTCTGTTTCTTCAGTTTCCAACTTTTACCTGGATGAGGGTTGGTTATTTCTGGGGTGAGCCTTACACACTTCTCCGATATCCTACTGACAGGATCATCCTTATGGAGCTTGCAAGGCAGCTCATGGCTATCCAAGCATATCGGTCTACTTTGCACAAGCCCAAAGTTGGTATTTCTTCACAGAGTCCGCTTCAGATTGGGGGATATGCCTTGGTCATTGTTCTGAAGGCTAAGTGTATGGACACCAAACTTCAAGAAATCACTCTCAAGAAGTTCATGTCTAGAAATCACTTTGATTACCGAGGAATGAATGACAAAATGAAGAGAAGCTTTATACACGTTCATCACCTCGAGGACATTTGGATTGACAAACGCACCGAAGTAGAGATTAGGAAGATGGATTACTGCAAATTAACCCTAAAGTAGATTGTAGAATTCAATATATCTCAGATTCCTAAGGGTGTTGAGGACAATGATGACATCTTTGATCCTAAGTACCATAAGCATCGAGTTGAGAACCTTCCTATTTTATCTATCCCATGGTCATTAAAAGAGAGCTTATCTATCTGGGATAGATTTCAATCTATTTTAGCCAATACAAATGTATGGCTAAAGAAGAGAGGTCTAAGGACCATCAAGATTAAGCAGGGAAAGGACTTTGACACTGCTGCTCCAATTGGACTAAGGTCAGAAATCAAAGGAAAAGCAAAGGATGGTGCTTTGGCATCAGATATTACAAGGATTCCTAAGCTCAAGATCAAAGGGGGAAAAGTTACAATCAAGTCACCTGAAAAGTTGTTGCAGTAGAGGAGGACGTGGCAGAACCAAAGAGAATTCATCTAATAGATAGTGAAGATGAGTTGCAAGAGGATCCCACTCCTGAGGTATCCCATCCTAAAGACATAGAACTGACTCATTTGGCACTGGAATCAGCACTAGTACTTAATGAGGCTCCTACATCTCTTGCTAACGAATCATTACCAGTACTTGACGAGGCACCCTAGTCTCCTCTTGATACTGATGTGGATTCTTTCTCCACAGTGTATGTTCCTCTAGTACTTCTTCTAGAGAATGCATTTGTGATGCCTATTTCCTCAACAATTCTTGTATCCATTCCAAGAGAGCACTATGGTAATCTGGAGAATGTGTTTGATGCATATTCGTCCTTTTCCAGCTTATTAGATGTATCCATGACTCTTCTTGATAACTCAGTTGCGGGCTTTGATCAATTCATGGTTGAAGTTGCACAGAACAATCAAGCACCAGTGGCTATTCAAACTGAGGCACCGTCCATTGTGACGACAGTCATACATTCATGATCAATGTCTGCAGTGGCTACCACCTCCATTTCTCAAAATGATAGGTTCACACTACCTCCATGGCTTAGCATAATCACTTAGAAAAGGAAGCAGGAAGCTCCTTCAAAGGAATTTGACTTCAAGAAGCTCAACAAAGCTAGACTTTCAACGAGCAAAAAAGCGAAAATAGTTTCAAGAGTTACGGTTGGTCAACTCACAAGCCACAATAATATTGTAGCAATAGGTACTTTTTGTTGAAGTTTTAGTACTGTTCGAGAGTTGTTTGTATAATGATTTCTAAAAAAAAGAGGAATAGATTAAGAGAACTACCCTATTTTAAAAATTTCAGTTAAGTCCTTGTCGGAGCCACCTACAGTAAGAATGGAGCTCCCCTATTGCTAAGAGGAGAGAGTAATCTCACCTGACGTTGACTAAAGTTACAGTTTTGCAAGTTGTGGTCATAGTGACTTACAAAACTTTTAGCCAACACCATGGATGGAAATATCTAACATTATTAATGAACAATGCATAGAACTTAATGATCTTCATCATGGAAGAAAGCTATTAGAAAATGGGTCTTCAAAATCAAACAAAAGGTAGACTACAGCGTAAACAAGAACAAAGCCTAATGTGAAGCTAAGTGATACATACAAAAGGAAGGTATTGACTATGACAAAAATTTAGCCCCCACGACAACGATCATGACTATCTAATTAGTTTTGGAAATGGTGATGTTATTTGGGTGGAAATTTCATCAAAATTGTTCTCAAGAGAATCTTTGTTAATGGAGATCTCAAAGAATGAGTCACAAACTCCCTGAGCCTATTACATCAAGATAGATGAACATATGTTTCAACAAGGATTCACCGAGAAACCATATGATCCTAATCTCTATATCAAAGAGCAGGGGGAGGATAGTAATTTTGATTGTATCAACAATCTAATTGACATAGAGTTTCTCCACAAATGATTGCAATAACAAAAAATGTTTTTGAACAATCGTTTCACATGAAAAATCTCAGGCTCCTACATGATTGCCTTGGACTTAAAATATGGCAACAAAAGAATCACATTTTTGTCTCTTAGATGAAATATGTTGAGACATTGTCTTCAGACATGTAGTGTCACAGTTTAAACACTTCGTTGGCGAAGCGGCCACCAAGGTTCAAACCCCTGCTAGGCCATTGTGCTCGCAGGCCTTGTGCCTTCACTGGGCCTTTGAGCTCATGGGCTTGAACAAGTGAAGTGTGGGTATGAGGCCTCTCGTTTGTGGCCTCACTGGTTCATAGCTTTGGGTCAAAAGCATTTCACATGGAGCCGAAGGGCGTGTCATGCCAGCGTCATCAATCACGTTAAAAAGTTTACATGGCATTGAAAAAAAAATATGTTGACAGTCCTCGAGAAATTTAGAGCCTATGCCAAACCCCATGGAGACAAAACTGAAAATTTACCATTGTGATTCATCACCTCAAATCAATGTTACTCTTAATTTCTTGTTGATTAGAAGTCTCATTTACTTGACCTACAATAGATCTGATACTAGCTATGTTATCAGCTATCTCTCCAAGTTTATGCAAAACCTAAGGTTGCTCAGTAGAAAGCAGCAAAGAGTATTTTGAGATAAATCCGTGGAACAATGGAATATAGCCTAATGTAATAAAAGACTGTGCAGGCTTTGTGGATAATAGGAAGTCTACTTCAGGCTTTCTTTTCTTTTGTGGATCCCATCCAATATCATGAGGAACAAAAAAGCAAACCATTGTTGTTCGCTCTTCTAGAAAGGTAGAACATTACACATCAATTGGAATTGTCAATGAGGTGATATGGTTACATCACAATGTACCAAGCATAGGTGTTCCTAAGACTCGTCTTCTATGTTTTTTTGTGACAAGCAAAGTGTGTTGAAGTTTTCTCTGAATCTTGTTTTCCATGAGTGCACAAAACCCATTGAAGTTCAGTTGCTCTACATCTGTTAACATGTCCAACAACTAAATATCCAGCTCAATATTGTTTCACTCAAGAGCGACGCACTTAAAAGCTTCTTGAACTTTATTGATTTGTTCTCTTGAGCATGTGATATAATAAGGGGGGAGGGGATTGAAATATTATATATCACATCATAAAATGATTAACTATTGTAATATGTTAATAATAATTAAAATAATTTATAAATAATAACTATAATAGATGTTATACTTAGTTGGTCAGATATGCATGGCCTAGTTGGTTATTTAGCAACCATTCTCATATATATATTTTGCCGAATTTGAATAATGCATTGCTTATTCATCCCCACCTTAAAATCATTATTTTTGAATGCCAGTCCAACTAACAATTGAGTATATTTGAATGTATTTTCTAATAAATAGATTAAATCCAACCTTTTAGATTAAGTGCAATCCTGACACGCCAAGAACATGAACTGCGCCAGTAAGAGTACAGTTTTAATCTTGCAGGAGCAGGAGCAGTCTCAAATTTCTCCTGTATATATGACAAATCAGAAAACAAATTACTGAAGAATTATAGATATTAGATCCTTCACATATAAGGCATATAATGCAACTAAATGGACCAAGAAAATGCATTGAAAACCCAATGAACACTTGACCTCTGAGTATGACTGCAAAGCAAAAGTTTAGATTATCGCCAATAAACTAATTGTTTGAACTGAAGTTTCAAAATTAATGAGTAAACAACAATATAAAGGCCTAACAAGTAAACAACAATATAAAGGCCTTTCCCATGTGAAACAACAAAGAAATGAAATCTTCAGATAGTTTGATTGGAATGGAAAAATTCCATTGCAGCTGACATTAAGTAATTAGTGCTGGGTAAATCTTTTCAATTATATTTGTGCATTTAAGTATTTGCACTTGTACAGTGTTGATGAATTAGCTTTACGGTCTGGATTATCTTCAAGGTTTCCACCACATACAGGGAAAGAAGGTTTCCCTCTGCTTGCAACTTTTGTTTATCATTCTTACTGCACTCAACAGAATGCTTGACCTGAGCTTATCCCAATGTAAACCTATCTGTTTTGTTTGAAGTCAAATTGAGGAGAAAAGGTGTATTATTTGGATAATTATGCAGGGATTTTCATTCAAATATGGTTATTAAAAGGAACCTACTTTAAGAAGTGTCTCATTCCCACTTCAAATTTCCTTCTTGAAGTTGCCAATTATTAGAATATTTAATTATATTTAGTCTGTTATTTTTAGGTGTTCTATTAATGGTCAAATAGTGGGTTTTTTCATTAAAAGAGGTAGTTGCTATTTTTAGCTTCAGTTTGACGCTTCAGTTCAACAGTTTGTTCTTCTTAGAACACTGTCATGTAAATTGCTATATATACCTTGTATATTCATGAATAAGATAATGCAATTACCTGAACACGGTATCAAAGTGGGTTGATGGGATTTTTTAAAATTTGGCAAATTTTTAAAAAAATTCATTAGTTCCTACCTGGAATTTATTTCCAGAATTTTTTAATCAAACTTTTTATGAAAAAAAATTGTTGGAGTAATTTTCAGAATTTCTTTCTGCATTTTCAAGGGTTTTCAATTTCTATGTTTGAGGGGCCGCTTTTTCTCAAAACTTGTGTGTCCTGTTAGATTTAGTTGTGAAGCCACCCAAGATGAAAATGACAAAAGGAAAGCAAGATTGAATCTAGAGATGAACAAAACTCAGCACTCCCTTAGCACTGAACTAGCACTCGTAAATAGATGAGCTAGTGAACTTAGCATAGGGAGAGGTGAAGGTTGTTTATATAGAAAAATAGAGGCAAGTAAATCCAAGAGGAATAATAACTCCCAACAGTCCAAAATAGGAGGAAGTTTTGCCTACTTGGTAAATGTCAAATACATGGTTATGCCAACTTAGGTAAAGACAAACACATGATTATGGGAGGTGGCAAATGAGTCCAAAAGAGGGTGAGAAACTCAACTACCCAAAGGTGAGTGTGAAATTCGAATGACACGTGTAATTGTAGGATTATGTCATGTGTCCTCCTAACCATTCTAATATAACCTAAGCAAGCTTAATAATGTGTAGGAAAATAAATATTCCTTCATAACATAAGGAAAATAAATACCCACACTAACACCCCCCCTTAAGTGTAGCTTAGGTGGGTGAAATGACACAAATATGGGTCCCGACTAAAACAAACTCTCGCAAATGGCGAATGGGACAAAACTGCTCCCCAAAAGAGAGAAAAGGAAATAAAAAGTTACCCAACACAAGAAAGAATCCCATGCAAGGAGGCAATCCCCTCCAAAATAGAAAGGATACGAAAGACTATGTAGCCTTCCCACAAGTAATCAATTGTACCAATGGTTGCTCAAAATAGAATGTAGAAGATGGACCACAATCGTCAAAACAACGTTCCTCCCCTTGGGAAGAAATAAAATCTGAGGTGTATGAAGACTATCTTCCCATTCCTAAAAGGAATATGAAGGAAGAAAGTGCAAAAACTGTGAATTCTTTGTATACTACTCGTTTGTCTCCATGTCAATGCCAAAAGTTATCATCTTCAAATCAAGCATTCTCGGCCACACTAATGAAGATGACAACCCAAACCTAGTAGAGATGTATGCACAACAAGATCCAAAGACTCGTGTATCTCCTCTAAAGATAAAGATGCCTCCTCCAAATGTTGATCAATAGCATCAACACTCATGTCAAACTGTGATGATTGTGTTGTCCTTCATTTTGTATTCGCAAAATTTAGGCAACACTACGAAGTTTTAAATAAATTTGTCGCCTAAACTCTCCAAGGGAGGCATTCTAAAGGCGTTTTTTGAAGGCAATTGGTTATACCTTGAATTGGCCTAAGTTTCTCGTCCTACAGATGTCATTTTTGGAGATTTTCGTCGAGTTTTTCTTTGTCTTTCTTGCAAAATCAGGTTTTGTGTTCCTAATTGCAAGTGCTTGATTTTTGGAAATGTTAAGTCTTAGATTGATTTTTCTTGGATGGTTTGATTGCCTTTGTTTCTCTTTATGTCCTAGGTCTCTTGCTTTTTGAATCCCAATTGTTTTGAGCTATCGCAGGCCTAAATACATGCTATAATTAAAGAGAAAATGAAGGTTGAAGGTACTTGTAATCGGGCTTTTAAACTCCAATTGCAAGTGGTCTTTATAAATCTTTGTCTTAAATGCTTGCAATCGGGCTTTTAAAGCCCGATTACAAGTTCTCTTTACTTGTCTTTTTAAATGCTTGTGAGTTGCACAAGCATTTGAAAAGCCCGATTTAAAGGCATTAGTAAGAAAAGAGTGTTTTTATAAAGCATAATGCTTGAAGTCAGGCTGTTAAAGCCCGACTACAAGTAGTGTTTCTTTTAAAAAAGCATCAAAGACTTGCAAGTTGTGATAAAAAGCCCGACATTAGCATTATGACTTAATATTCATTTGTTTTGTTTTAAAAATGACTTGCTATTGAGGCTAAAAAGCCCGACGTCGGACTTTATGTAGCTAAATGCAAGTCACTTTTACTTGTTAAGCCAAAAAGAAAACTTGACCCAGCTCATTTTGGAGGGAAAGAAGGTTTATTTTTCGCTTGCAATCACTGAAATGAAGCCCAACGTTCATGTAACAAAGCATTTTTTATAGCTTTTGCACTTGTAAATGCTAAAAAGAAACCCGAAGTCGGGTATTTAGGGCCAAGTTTAAATCAAAATGTCTTGCATTGCTGAAAAATAAAGCTCATTTTTGCCCTAGAGGTCGTCGTTTTTGGACCAGATTACATTTGTGCTTGCAATCTTAATTTTAAACCCTGATTTTTGGAGTTGAAAGAGTCTTTGGCTTGCTGAAATTAAGCATTTCTGTTTGTGATTCTTGCCATTTGTCAAGGAACTCTCAAAGACTCAAAATGCATTGATTAAAGAAAGGATTTGGTCAATTTTATTTGTCTATAAAGCTGCAATTTGGAGGATCTTCCCTTAGATACGAATCAAAGATTTGAGGTATTTTTCTCAAGATCAAGACAACTTTCTCATTGCACATTTTTTTAGTTTTCCCAAAGGGGTATGGCTGGCTTTCTTTATTTGCATTTGTTCTTCATTTTAGAAGAGTATTTTGGGAAGCTTTTTCCACTTTTTCTTCATTTTCAGATTTGTAAAGGTTTTTGTCTTTTAAAGTTTGAGTGTATTGTTCCAATCACAATACAAGTTCTTCCCTCAAAAAGACACAAAGTTCTTCCCAAAGCAAAATGTGAAGTTCTTCCCACCAAGAAGATATAAGCTTTTCCCCAAATAAGAGCTTCAAGAATGCATGTTCCAAACGGAATTAAAAACCCCGATTGTGAGTTTACTTTGCCAAAGAAAAGCTAAGTTTTTCCCTTTACTTGCAAGTGGGCTTTAAAAACCCAATTGCAAGTAATGAACCTTCCCAAATTGACTTGTAATTGGATTTCAAAACCCCGATTACAAGTAAGAAAGGCTCTCTCCTGTATACATATGCATTTACGCATCATTTTGACACCAAGTGCTTATATCCCATTCACCCGCAAAGCTCATAAAAAAAACCCGAAATTCCTCATTGGCCCTATTTTGCAGAAGGATACAAAGTGAGAACAACCACATGATGGAAATCATACAAGGAAAAGGATAAGAGATGGAATGATTGTGGGCATAGAATGCTTTCAAGACAAGATGGAAAGAAACGTTGAAAGGATGTTTTTCCAATAAAGGCTTTGGTGATGCAGAATGATCCAAAATGCAGGTTCCTGTTCCAAAATGTTTCCACCAAACCTGAATACAACAATCATGGAGCATCTTGTGACAGCATGAAGACTGACAAAGGATGATGTAGTAGGAGTCGTGTCTTGTCAAACACTTAGTTTATTTTTATCATGCATTTTGTAATTTTGTTATTGACAAATTACATGTAATTGAGAAACAAGTTGTAATTACAAGTGACCTTTTCACCTATAAGTCATTGCATGTAATCAAATTGCAAGTCAAGTACATTAGGACTTGCAGTTTGAATAAGTCAAAGTTAGTTAGGGAATAGGTCAAAGTTTGTTGGGTTTCTCCCACCTTTCTCTCAACCCCTCACCTATATATAGGAGGGAGTCTCATTGTAATGATCATCTTTTGGCAAGGCAAGAAAACTCTGCCAGTTTGTATATGCACTCTAAGACTTTGAGCTTAGATGTAAATTAAATTGTTTTCAATAAAAAGGGCAACTTGCTTTCAAACTTTGTGTTGATTCAAGGTGTTATGTGATGACATTTTCTAGATATTGATTGTGAGTTTTGTACTTTCGTTCAAGAGGGATTTGAATTCAATCTTGCAAACTTTGAGCTGCATATTGCGTTCAAAGTTATAATTTGGTTTTAGATTTGGTCTTGCAGATTTTGAGCTGCTTATCAAGTCTGAGACTAACATAGGACACTCAAGCAAGGGAATAGCTTGCAAACTTCGTGCATTTTCTTCGTTTGTGCATGCAAGGTAAGATGCGTGTTGGAGACTTTGAGTTGCACATGTGTTTCATTCTTGTTCTCAAAACCTCATAAGGAGCCATGGAAAGACTTTGAGCTTTCATGAGTTTCTTGGTCACATAAAATGTTGGTAAGTTGAAGATTATTCTTACGTCTAGTCTTCTGTTTATCGGAATTATTGCTCCAATAGATACTTCGTAAGTGAATTACACTATTTCTTTAAGATTGTATTGTAATAGTAACATCTAATCTGAAATAAGAGAATGGGATGAATGTCCCGCCCTGATTTAGCTTAGTGTAAATAGTAGTTAAGTGTTTTGTTGATTCCAATAGCAATAAGAGCGGGGAGCCTTTCCTAAGAAGTAGGAGAGACTATGTCTCACACGCTGTGATTGGAACCACTGTTTTGTAATTGATCCTAAAAACTATTGGTTGCAAAACATCCACAGTTTTGTAAATTGCCACCCAACAAATTGATCATGTGGAAAATGAACAAGAGGATCCAAAGGTTCCTCTACAACAACTGAAGAAGAATCAACTTCATCAAAGAGAAGATGAATGTCATGAATAGTGTCTCCCAAGTCTGAAATATGAGACTCCACAAACAAACCTGCAATGTCTATCAAGTAGTCATCCCATGGTACTAAATCTGGAGGACAATGTAAATCCTGGTGCATTGAATCACAACTAACCATGAATGTAGCAACACAAGTATCCTCAAAAGAAACAGTAGATAGAGGAGATGAAATGTAAGGCTCAAGAACTAGATTTGATGTGATAATTCCCAAGTTCAAGTAACCAAAGTTCTCAATATCAGGATTACAACTAGGAGTATGATCAACAACCAACGGATCTGAACAATCATCAGACACGAAGTCTAAAAAGGTATGCAATCGAGATGCATGATCAACCATCCCAGTAGCAATTATCTCTTTGCTTTTCAAGTCTCAAATGATGACTGAATCAGGTGTGAATTCCACAGTCTTCCCTATTCCACCATAGGTGATTTGATAGATGGAAAGAAGATTGTTTGATAGATGAGGTACACGCAAAACATCATCGAAGGTGTCATCCCCAATATCAATAGAACCTTTCCCAATCACACTCATGTAAGTGTTGTGTAATATCCACCCTCAAGTCTGAATTTGCTAATTCTGATTTGTTTTGCCAGAGTATGATTTGTTTTTGTGTTTTTATTTTTTCTGACTTTTTTGGTTTTTGAGGGTTTTATGATTTTTTTTGGTTTTTTTATGAAATGAATGCAATGATTGAAAATAAAGAAAAATACTGAGATATAACTAACAAAGGATTTTGCACCAAACAAGGAAATAAATCTGAAATTCTATTTTAAAGATTGCTTCATGTCTGTACCAGGCAAACATAGAATTCAGATTTGTATAGCAGCATTCAATGATTGAATGTTTACTCCACTTCTGAATTTTCTCCCTACTACCGTTTCCAAATCTTCAATGGTGTAGAGGAAGAACATGATTACTTGTGATCTGCAATTACTGTATTTTACTTTCAGCAAGGTATTGACATCAGAATTGCTTCGGGATGTACAGCTTTAGGCAGTCTGATCTCTTCTTTATAACTCACTAATTTCACCCTCTGCAAACTGTCAATTTGTTGATGTCGACTCAGACTTGAATAGTTTATACTGATCTGCTGAATTTACTGATGAACACACTTTGGATGTTGAGAGGGGCGGGTGAATCAGCATAAAGCAAAATCACACTTGAGGAAACAACTAACTTCAATATTCACCATTAAAACATCAAGCAAATAATAAACATAACCAGCAACACAAAAACACCAAGATTTTATTTGTAGAAAACTCAAACTAAGAAAAACCACAGTGAGCACTTGCCCACAAAGATAATTCACTGATATATATAGTTTGATTACAAAGATGATAGGAGCTCATTGCTCTGGAATTGCAACAAGAGGCTCACTGCCAATATAACATTCAATACCAATAGGAGTTCACTGCTCCAGACTTGCAAACAAAGGCTCACTGCCAAAGTAGCAAGATACTGCAAAGAACTTGTACACCAAAGACTCGTCCAAGGGACAAGGTACATACAACTATTCACAATAGATAAAGAGAAATTCTCATGATAATGCAGCTAATCTGCAAAGCACTGTCAACCTTAGCAGCACACTGTTACTGTCTTTATTTCTCTGCCACTATCACAGAATAGCAACCTCATAAACCAAACTTTTCTCTTCTGAAACTCTGCAAATAGATCTTTCACCAATTCGTCCACGACTCACTCTCTTACTTTTTGCCAAAGCACATATTGTACTTATATACAAGATAGATCATTGGAGTTTACAACAAGGTCGATCATGCCAAAAGCATATTACAATTAACTTACAAGTCGGCCATGGGAATAGCAAATTACAATAAGGTCTCATGCCAGAAGCGTCCGGACAAAAACAGAGATTATACTTAACATGGACCCAACCAAAAAAGAGATAAACATTAAATACATAGGTCACACATAGCACGAACCCATCTCGATAAGAGATAGACATTAAATGCAATACTCGGACCAAAAATATGAAGCATGATCCACTCCAAGAGAGAGGGGAACCATGAGAACACTACACATAGCCCACTGTTAGATCTGCAATTCATGGAACAACTTCCATATCCATCTCAAACATGTAGTAACACACTGACCAAAGAACCACTTGCCAATTGTATCCGGACCTCCACACGCCATGGTGAGATCCACACACCACGTCAAAAACAATATCACTTGCCGACAATCCACATCAGAATCCATCACAACACATTTCTAGACCAAACCATAAACTACAACACTTGAAGACACTGTTTTCGGATCACCAAGAACTATTTCTGGATCACCAAGAAACACCGCAACCAAGACCAAATCTTGTAAACAATTTAAATCATATCTACATATCAACAGAAATATTCTGGAAAACACAACTGAATAATTGCCATCGTCAACTGCATAACTTTGTTACAAAACCACTGACATCCAGACAAAACAATTGACTTCCAGACCTAAGAAAATAACTCTGAAGTAGTGACAAACATAATTCTCACAATCTCGTAATGTCCCTAATTTATTAAAGTGACAATAATAAAATTAATTTTTATTAAGTTGTCGAAAAATAAACAAATATTTAAATGATGACTTAATATTAATTAATTGGGAAATTCAAGATCCAAAATCTCTAGGCATTGCCCTTTATAAAGATAGTCGAAGCTCTGCTAACTATGCAAAGAAATCCAAGAAGAGGGGTAGAAAGCCAAATTCTAAATTGAGATTGTTAGCAGGAGAGGGTGTAGGACAGATCAAGATTACATCACTTCTAAATGCAGGGTGTTAATACTAACCGGTTACTGAGAGGGGGGGTGAATCTGTAAAAGCTATTCATAATCCAATTCAACACTCGTTACAATATTCTTCTAAGATAAGAAGAATGTAAACAATTATTAACAAGCATAAATGGAATTACACAAATCAACACAAAATTTATACGTGAAAACCCTCGGTTAGAAGGTAAAAAACCACGGTGAGACAGAGCTCACAACTTCACTACTATAGAATGAAGTCGCCCTGTTAGGAGCTTACAAAGCACTTGTAAAGGTGCTACCCGGTTAAGGGATTTTACAAAAGATCGGTTAAGATCCTAACCCTATTAAGAGTTGCCAGGTTAGAGGTCTTTCAACATCAATCAAGAAGTTACCCTGTTAGGGGATTTTACAAAGAACCGATTAGGTCCCACCCTGATAAGGGATTTCAGTTTTCTTTCACACCTTATAAAAGCAATGATCTTATATGACACTGATTGTCTGATTAGATCATACCTGTTGATCTCATCCCCGATTTGCCTGGCTGTTGAATCTTTTCTGCCTCTTTGCCTTTCACCTCTGGTGACTGTGATCTTCGTGCAGATGTCTCTTTACTGCTCTATTTGCTCAACAACTTTCAACAACTTTTTTGCATCCTATGACCTGTATTTATACAAGAGTTCATCGTTATGAAACCCTTAACTCGTAGAATTGTCATGCTGTAAACTCACCAATAAAATCATGCAACAAGCAAAAAGCTTTGCGTTCTGATCTGGAGTTTACCTTTAAAACATTCGTAGAAATAAAGCTAACTCCTGTTAGAAAGCTAACTCCACTTCTGAGCGGTGTATGTCCCGTATAATCCGGTTTTAACTCAAACTGCTCCGCATAATCCGGTGCGGATCTTTAGGCAGTTAGACCGATGTATCCTATGTCTGGTTCATCTCTGTATGCACTCTGAGACCGGTACTGAGTACTTGGATCGGTCTACTGGTGTAGCCCCCTTTGCTTTATCTACCGGTGCATACACTCTGTTTCTAGTTTACCGGTGTCTTCTAAGTAACATGAGTGATCGGTGAATCTTAACCGATACATGGTATTTGTGAACAAACACTAATGACAACTTTAAATTGCTAACAATCTTCCCCTTTGTCATTGGTGGCAAAACCATACACAAAACCATAAAACCATACTCACTTGTGACAATTTATACTTGGTTCTTATGCAAACTGCTCTCTTTTCTTTGTAGCTGTAGACTTCTCTTCTGTCTATAGAATACTTCCCCTGTCTGAGTGCTCTGGTGGTTGTTCAACTTTGTTCCTCTCTTTCTCTATTCCTGTTCTGCTCTTCTTCTTTCCTTTGTTCCTGTTCACTACTGGTTTTGTTCTTCTTCCCCTTTTTGCCTCCAGAGGACAAAGGGCGATGCATCTCTTCACGTCTGAAGTTTTGTGAAGATGTCTTTATATATTGTTTTGGCAGAGTGAAGAAAAGGTGCCCACTGACCGGTGACATGTTCAATATTTTTGAGGGTTGCTTTAAGAGAAACAAAGATGGTCTTCATATCTTCAACAGTTTTGTAAGCCGATTCATTTATCAGAACCTCTGTAATAGTGGTCAATTGCCACTATTTCTGGATCAGTTAGATCATCACCGATTGCCTATGCCAGAACTTCTAGCTGATCGATGACCGGTTCATCTTCATCTAAGTCAATGTCTGGTACAAAGTTACTCAGAATGTTCTTTATGGTGGTTAGGACCGTGTCCTGTTTCCTTTTGGTCAGCTCTTTTAGCTGCCTTGTTGACATCTTACTGATGTCCACCACTGTATCGGTGACCTTACTCTTTTTAGCTTCCTTCTCAGCAAAAGAAAACTTCCTCTTAGACGAGGAGCTTGGTATGTCAACTTGTTCCTGTTGCCTTGGCCCTTGCTCCGATCGAGCTTGCTAAGTGTGTCCAGGGATTTCTTTCTCCTGTCCCTTATTCTTTTCAACTCCTTGTTGACCTATATTTTCTGGTTGAACCTCTTCTTCAAGTAGAACATGCTCAGCAGGTGGTTCTTCCTCATTCTGATCATTATCTTCCGGTTGCACTTCAACTTCTATGTTTTGTTCCTGTTGAAGTAGTTCATCTGGTTGCTCTGCAGCTGTATGAAATTCACCCATTCATACTTCATTTTCTGTTGTTGGTTCAACTTTTATTTGTTCACTAGCTGTGAACTCTTCTATTTCAACTTTTTCCTTTCCAATAGAAGATTCTTCACCAGTGGTGCTTGCATTTGTTCAGCTGGATCCTGAGGACCTAAATTGTCCAGGGTACTAAAGTCATACTTTTGCCAGAAATCTAGAGTCTCTTTGTAGACCTCTTTATCAAGTCCATTTATTATTTCGGCAACTCTAATTTCGGGTTCCAGATTCATTGATGCTTCTTCTAATAGAAGCTTAATGCGGTCTTCACTTAGGTCGGGTCTAACTTGAGACAAGGTTTCTCTAACTATTCTTGTATTTGTTCCTAGACCAGCTCTCCATTTGGCCTAAAGCCTAGCATTCAATTCTGGTGGAAACTTAGACCTGCAATCCCTTGGAGTTCTATGAAAGTCCAGAAAGGTTTCCACTATTGCTATAATGACTGCCTTTTTATCCTCTTCTTCTAATACACTATACCACTTGGCAGCATTGTCAACTATTCTAAAGTCCATTACTTCATCAACTATATCATTGACTGACATCGACTTAGAGTTACCTTTGCTTGAAGAAATGATGACAGAGGGTCGTGCTGCCTCGTTGTTGTTGTCGTCAGGGATCTCGACGATGTCTGGTACGCTGGAGCTCTTTTCTTTAACCGGTGCTTCAGCTCCAAGCACTCCTTTCCCCTTACCGGTGCCAGGAACCGGTTGAATTGTTGCTCTTTGAGCTGCTTCTTCCGCTTGCTGCTAGGTTTGAAGGAGTCTGGTCCATATCTCAACTCCTTTGTTACAGTCTCAGCTTCACCAATAAGCATGAGACTGATTCTCCTTTTTGTTAAGAAGGATTGTTGATGCAGTTCAGCCTATTCTGTGGCTTCTTCTAGAGTGAGATGGTCCTAAACCTCTAGAAGAGCTTGAATCCTTAGCTTGTTTTCCCTGTCCATTGATGCTTTCCATCTAGTTTCTAGAATCTCTAGAAGATCATTAGGCACGATCGTATGTAGCTCCGTAGGATGAAGATTGAACTTCTAGAGGCAGTGCACTACTACGTCTTCAATTTTCCTTTTGTCTTCTTCACTTGACAGATTATATCTTCTTTGGACGCTACCCATTCCACCATACTCTTTTAATCCTGACACAAATTCATCTATTGTGGGCTTCCTGCTCCTTGGTTGATCCTCCTTTACCGGTTTGTTGGATCCCCTCTTCCTCTTAATTATAGGAACAGTATCTTCTGAATCTAACTCCTCTTGTTCTGCAGCCCGGGCACTGGATACCGGTTCTGCTTTCTTCTTTCGAGCCTTGGGTTGCTCCGTCCCAGGTTTCTTTTTTGGTGTGGGGGTCCTTTTGGTGTAAATGTTTTTGATCGGTGCCCTCTTTTTAAGTTTCTCTTGAATCTCGGCTGCATATATATATGTGTAGGTATGCCAATAAATGTGGATAGACTTGTGGTAATGCAGCAATGCTCCTTTTAGGAATTAAGCTATAACTTCTTTTCCCTATCCCTTGGGATGGATTATTTGCTTTAATTAATTAATTTGATGAGGCTAGTAAGGAATGGATAATCATCTTCCTTATCTTTCTAGCACTTCAACTCTGTGGAATATCTTTGGTTCTCCAAATGGCATGTTATATTTAAGAAATATCTAGAGTTAGGAAATTTATATCTATGAATATGCTGGAGATTCATATTTGGGGAATCTAAAGGCAGGTTTATTGGTTTCTGAATAATTGCATGTCTAGTCTCTGTGTCTTTGCACAAATATGTATCTTACAGCAAGTATTGGTGGTCCCTACCAAAATCATAATAAAAGATTCTCTTCCAGATATAAGCCATCTCTCTTCCCCTTTATTTTTACCAAGGAAATGGTTTGTTGATGCTGTTTGCTATTTATAACATGGTATCTAAACAGTCTACATTTCGACTTATATCCAGCCAGGTTTCTTTATCTCACTAATTGATGCAGGGTAAAGATGTTCGTATTGCTATTTATTATCTTCATCTGTGATTAGCTCTAGCACGAAACAATCCTTTATGAGGATCTCTTATCCTGAAGTCAACATAGAGACCTCTGTGATGACTTCTGGTTAGGAACCCTCAAATTTTTATTGTATATCTGTATGGTTATTTCTCTTTCCTGTGTTAGGGGAGGACTACTTGCATAGGGGGTTTTTAGCCTGATGTTTACAATATTCAGGAATCGATGTGAATGGTCTAATGAAGCTTTAGCTATTTCTCATTATTTGTGTTTATCATTATGATTCTTATTCAGGCTCTCTAAGCTCTTAATCGGATAATGCATTTATATGGAATATGTAGAAAGCTTGCTCTGAGGATTTGCTTCTAATTATTGAAGTATAATATCTTAGACAAGCACCCTTGAGGCTTCTAACCATTAGAACAGACGTTTAACCATGTGACATCGGGAGTATCCTTGCCTGGTAGTATCTCCTTATTTTACAAAGTGGTTTTATGTTTGATAAAAAGTTAGGATAATAACAATGGTTATTCTTTAAAACCATAAAACCATGGGTCAGCAAATTATTGTGCTTTAATAATTGATTATAATTATGATTAAGATTAAGTCAATGATCAGGTTCGGCATATCCAGTAAATTATATAATTAAAGATCCACACACAATCATACCTCTATATATATATATATATAAAAACCAATACGAAGATATATATTTACACATATAAATAACTTTCTTTTCAATCATATATATATATATAGAAATTCATAGCATATCATTAAGCATTCTTTCCCCACAAAGAAAAGAAGTGCATATTCATAAAATATCGAATTAGATTCCCTGGTGGGACTTCTCGTTATTTCTTGCTTCGATCTTGTAATCCCATTGATTTGCAAAGTGAATAAGTGCATACTTTGGTAGCTATAATCTTTATCATAAAAGTAGCAAATGATTCCAAATTGTTTAAATGAAGATGCATATTCATCAAAGTAGAATTAGGAGTTAAAGGAGTTATTACTTCACTTTTAGTTGTAGACTACTAGTTACAATTAAAATATCTATAGTCTCTAAATATAGAATAGCCATATTTAATTGGATAACACTTTCAATAAATTTCATTCATTCATATTACAATAATTGATGGTTTGTTGTAGGGAAGGAGGGTAAGTTTCCAAACGATCTTTTACAATCATTAAGTGCAATAGATTTTCCTTAAACTTATATGATCTGTTAGTCTTCAAAATAAAGGGGATGTATTAATATTATAGAAACTATGCTAACAAGTACATGAGTTCATGCCAAGTGTTTGAACAGGATAAAAGAAACTGCAAATGAAGACTATCTACCTCGGCTTATCTCCATAGAAAATGGATTATGAAAAAAGTATGGATTTAAATTAGGATTGTTTCAGCGCTTTATGTGTTGGGCTTCGCAGCATATATTATGTAAAATATAAATTGAGCATTGTAAATAGAGGGAGGCCCAATCTTTCTAGGATCATGATAATAGGGGAATGCCCCGATCTTTCAAGTTCAATTTTGAAAATTGATGTAATTGAAAAACTTGAACATCTTCAAAATTTAATTGTGAATTTGGATTTTTTTTTTTTGAGAAAATCTTGTGAATTTTGTTTGGTGGAGAAAAATGGAAATTAAAGAATAGATTTAAAATTGCCAAATTTGAATTAAATTGCAAAATGATTTTTGGGTTGCAAAATAATAAAAATTAATTTTGGTTGTCATTATTAAATGCACATTAAAATCATATTTTTGGGCTGAGTGTTTGTAATTTTATAAATTTAATTTGGGCCCCCTTTGTGTGTTAAATTCAATATATTTTAAGGCCTAGGAGGTGTGAAATTCAAGGCAAGTTATTGGGTCCACAACGGGGAAGGTTTAAAACTATATTAAAAGCCTAAATGACCTTTTTTCAAAATTTCAATTTTAAGGCCTATGATAATTTCGGATTTAGCTAATTTAAACTCATAATTTTGCACTAGGCTGGCCCAATTTTAAATTAAAATTAAATCCCCTAGGGCTAGGCAATTTATTTCATTTAATTCATGTTAAACTTGGCAATTTTAATTTATTTTTTTTCCCTCCTACAAAGTCGGCCCTGCTTTTTGGAGGCAAAAATTTGGTATATAAGGAGAGCTCTCCCCCACTTCATTTCACCATCTCATTCACTTCTCTCCCTTTCTCTTGGCAGTAAGGAGCAGATCCGAAAAAGCAGTCCGAAAAAACAGATCCGAAAAGCAATCCAAAAAAGCATATCCGAAAAAGCAGTCCAAAAAAGCAAATCCGAAAATAGCAAGTTGAACATTTTAATCTCAGAATTTGGGAAAAGAGGGAGTTTTTTGCTTGGCAAATTAGAGTTTCATTTCCAGATTTTGTAAAAAGTGGAGTTGATTGTTTGAGGTCTCATCTCAGAATTGTGAAATACATTTTGAAGGAAGATTTTGATCTATACTTGGAAGCTATATTTTCATAATTTTAACAAGTGTAGAGGATGATATCAAGTCTAAAAGATCAAAGAGGAACAGTTATCAGGCTAAGGCAAATACATCAAGGTAGAATCCAGAATTTCATAACCGGTGAGTAGCTTATCTTATCTTCTTCTTCTTCTTAATTGTTTTCACTTCATTGGTATTATTGTTAAGTGTCGAAAACTAGTTTCAAAAGTAGAGTTAGAAGTTTGGTTAGTAGGTTGATTACTCAATTGTCTTGATTAGCTTTTTTCCCCAAGTTCTTGCTTGCATTCCATCATTTCATCATATTAGGAGGAAGATTGGAGTGATAAGTGTAGTCCATCTCATAGAAAACGGCGGAGAGTGATAAGTGGTAGTCCCACCCCTAGGGAGAAGATTGGAGTGATAAGTGTAGTCCATCTTAAGGCAAAGGCAGGGAGTGATAAGTGTAGTCTTCATCATTTCATCATTAGGGAGAAGATTGGAGTGATAAGTGTAGCTCATCTCTTAAGGTAACGGCGGGGAGTGATAAGTGTAGTTTCCATCTCATTAAGAGGAAGTTTGGAGTGATAAGTGTAGTTTCACCACCATTGTAGAAAAGGCGGGGAGTGATAAGTGTTTAGGATGGCGGATGCCAATGCAGGCAAACGACCCAAAGGAACTAATGCTAAAATAGGAGACAAGGAAGTCATGATACCCAATTCCAACTTCCGCTCAAAATTGAAACACGTTGGAGACACCAACATCGGTACCCTTGACTTGCTTCAATTAAGAAAGAGGTTGAGAGACAGCCAGTCCCCTATGGCAAAGATCAAACAGTATGGAATTGTGCAAGAGGAGGGTTCGATCTACCCCAGCAGTGGACATGATATGGCAGAATTGGTTACACCAAGTCATCAAGGCTCACAAAGTCAAATTGCAAATCAGAATGCAGCAACCTCATCGTGCTTCTCAGTCGGATCCCAGGCTATGCAAAAGGTACACAGTTTGATCCTTGGATGTTTTATTTTATTGAAGGCATTGAAAATGGTAAAGAAAGATTGATTGGATTAGGATCATTAGCATGAATTTAGAGTTGCAACTTAGTACAAAATCGAGGGCAAATCTACATGGGGTCCTACCTCTTCAATTCAAATGCAAGACTACTAGTGATGCTTTGTCAGTCGAACCAAATCCGATTTTGGGGAGATGCACTGCACCACTATGGTTGAAGCGGATGCTTATGCCAAAGGGCAAGGTTGTGGCAATTCGAACAGTTGAAGACATCCAAGGGTAATGAAAGAAAGCAGAGAAGAGGTGTGTGCAAATCAAATTCGAATAGAAAGGTTGGAAAGATCAGGAAGGTTAAATGAAGGCAAGGATAGTAAAGAAAGAAAGCAAGACGAAAGGTTGAGGGAGGTCAAGTTTGATTTCAAGGCGGTGGCCAAGAGCAAGGCTCTCGAATTGCAAGAAGGTTCACATCCAGGCAAGCCACCAAGGTCAAGACAAGATTACCCCAAGTGCATGGAGACCTCACCCTTTCGAGGTCAAGACATCAAGTACAAGCAAGTTCAAGTGGTGGTGAGAAAATTTCTAAGGACAAGCTCAAGCATCCAAGGCTTCATCTCATCTCAAGGATTAATGAACTTTATAAGACAAGGTTGATGAGGTGGCAATTTCATGTGCATGCAATCAAATCATGCCAAGTGTCCTATGTTCTCATTGGTTGACAGATTATTGTAATTTTCTCATTGGCCCACAAAGTTGGTGCCCTCATGTAATTGGTTGAAAGATGGTAACCCTAATTAGGGTTTGTAAGGTTTAATCTTGGCCCTTGATTTTGCCTCTTAATCTTGGCCACTCGTTGTAATTTTGAGCCTCTATATAAGGCCATTTGTACTCATTTGTAAGAGAGTTATGTTGGAGAATTGTTGCCAAAATACTATCAAATTTGTTCTCTATTCATTGTTGTGGTTTGCATGGTGAATATACATGATCATTTTGGTGTATTTGCATGGTTCTTCTCATCTCTCAAATTAAAATAGGATTTTATTTCATGTTGTTAGAATAGAAGTAGATGGCTAGTTGTATGGTGATATTGGTAAATGTTTGATAGGGATCTATATACTAGCCCACTAGCATCCTAGCGGCTTGTTAGGAAGCCTTGTGTGGTAATCTAGTCCGATTGCTCCCAAGTTCTACTTGCATTTCATCTTTCCACTTGTACTTCAAGTTGGGTTGGAAGATAGGTGTTCGTGTGAAAATCCTAAGAGTATCCCTTAGAATCATCGCACCGATGGAGGTAGCGCCGCTGGCAAGCTTTCATTTGATTTGATCCCCGTCCATTTGCCAATCTTTCCCATTCTGTAGAAGTAGTAGTAAAGCAAGAAGTGGTTTAGTAGTGAGAAGTTTGAGAAGAGCAAAGTTGAAAGTGATATAAATTGGAGAAAATCATTTGAGTATACATTGCAAAGCTAGTTCACATCTTCATCATAGCAAGAATTTGACATCTTTCAAGTGAACAAACAACGTAAGCCCGCCGAAGTGATTACCAGCAAATCACATTAATATAACTGAGTTAGTATCCACAGGTGTAAGGAACCTTGGAGTATCTTATATACTTTTCAAGAGAGGGTTGAGTGTTTGGTACGCTGTATCAAGTATTCAATTGCTATGTGTTATGTAGTGGTACAAAACTCACATCAACAATTTTCTTCTCCATTCTTTCCTACCAATGCCCGCACTGAATGGAGAATAATGTATGAATTTAAGAATTAATAAAATTATTTGGCTTCGGCCTTTTACCGATCAAAAAAAAAAATCTATTTATAAATGTTTTCCTCAAAGTTCAATTTAAAAATTAACAAAGGGAAAATGTAAAGACAAATAAAAGGAATTTCAAGAGTCTTTTGGAATCTTCATTGAAGGATTATAAAAAGGTAGCTTGGGTCATTTTGGGCATGCTTGGTTTATTCAATTTTTCTTTGGCAAAGCTCTGAGAACTTGTTTCTTGAGGATGAAACCCTTGGGGATTTGTCAACAGATTGGACGGAAACCCAATTTGTTTATTGGGATTGGATTCGCGATGGAATTCACACTTGAGCAAAATCTCTAAGATTGAATTATTTCAGAAATATCCTACATATTATTGTTCTGGAAATATCATCTGAAAGAATTTAATATTCTAGAAGTAAAATAATATTCTTGTTAAATGACTGGCATTTGAGAAGTATTTTTACTTGAGAAATAAAGTGATTATTTTTTGAATAATTCCAGCGTAGTGAGAATATATATTTGCCAGTATTAAATAAAATGAGTCGAATGTGAAAGAGTTTCATATATTTCTG
This sequence comes from Chamaecyparis obtusa, assembly GCA_027943335.1. NCBI lineage: Eukaryota > Viridiplantae > Streptophyta > Pinopsida > Cupressales > Cupressaceae > Chamaecyparis > Chamaecyparis obtusa. Next base: position 798,620 of record BSBK01001245.1, on the reverse strand, counting down.
ATAGATTGGACTTCCTTATGGTTGGGGATATATTTATGACGAATGCTTAAGTTCATTACCAGCAAATATTAATGATCGGTGACTATATTTTGGCATTTTGAGCTGAGTGTGGGGACCGCCAAATATGAGAGAAGGGTATTGTTTTCATGGGCCATTGAAAAATTATATCGCATGATAAAGATTTAAGATATTAACAACATTAAATTGCCATGGATTATAAGAGAAATATCTTTGTCGTGGAATTTAGAAGGCCCGCGATGAAGTTAGAACATGGGGAATATAATCGAAGGGCTTAATATTTGTGCTTCTGTTTGTGGCGGCAATTATAAAATATTACTAGTAGCTGGATTAATGATTGGAGGCGATATATTTAAATAAGTTGAGAATCCTCATTAAGGCGTTTGCCCCTTGAAGTAATATTTGTTGAGATTACATTATCGAAGCTAATGTTTAATGGCAAATAAATATCATATCAGGCGTTGCTATTGGTTTGATGAAATATATTATCATGGGGTTTTAGCAATCTGGAATTTCTCTATTCAAGGCAGAAGTCTTCCTCAGACACATACAGTGAATTATTCTTTAGAGTGACAAATGATTTGGAAATCAATAATTGAATCATTTTCCTCTTGCAAAAATCTGGGCAAAGGCTTATTTTGGAACGGAATTCATGTAGGAAGGCCTCAGCACTTTTGTGTGTGAAGTTGAGCATTTTTTAGTCAATATTTGTGATTATTAAACCAATACTGGAGTAGAGCATGTGTGCAAAAAGTCAGAATCAAGTCTGAAAGTATTCTATGTTGTTGTAATATTCCTCTTCCTGGAACGAATAACGATTGTTGAGTGTGTTTATGTGGCTGCTACAACTGAACAACATTTTTCTATTGTTAAATTCACAGTAGAAATCTCATGCTAAACACTCTTAATATGTACAAGCAATTCTTCTTACATTGCTCTGCCTTTCCAGCAGGCTCTTGAATAGAGGCTCTTATAAGATGCAATTTATTTCTGTTGTTTATTGAATCAATGATTATATGGTGAACAACTTTGGCTTCCAATAATTTGCAGAATAAGTAATAACCTATCAACATTTGCAATGAAGGTCAGTAGTCTCATTACTTCCTTCTTTGGTTAATAAAGAAGTTGTTATTGTAGATATTCTCCAATATTAAAATTGTCATCAATTGTGCGCTCAATTCTGAGAAAGAAATCTTTTAGAAACACACATATCAGCCATTTATCATTTTACGTAAAGAGAATTCTTGCCATCTGTTTGATGCAATTTCTTGAAGAGGGAGAAGCTAGAAATATGGGGCGAAAGGGGTAAGGGTTATTACAAATCTCCAAAATACATATTGTCTTCCACTATTCTGAATACATAATATCTTCCACTGCATTGTAGCACTGAATACATACTTGTCTTCTATTTTATAGCATTGAATACATACTTGTCTTCCACTGTTTTACAAGATTAGAAGCACTAACATGTTCAGCACACAACCTTACTACTTTCCGAACCAACATCCTTCTTCTGGACAAAAGATATACCTGAATATGTCAATAAATATTAGCTGAGTTTGAGGGAAATATTTAAATTAAATGGTCCCCTTTATTTTATAACACATTGAAGACATAAAAAAGTGTTTGGGGACTTAAGTTGAAAAAAAATCATGTTAAATGGTATGGAAAATATTAAGGAAAAGGCAATCGCAATAAAACAGGGGAAAAAAACAACCGTGAGAAAATAGGGGCGCAAAAGCAAAAATCTTGAAAAAAATAGGAAAGGGCAAAAAAGTGATTTTGTTTATCCCACACTAACAAGATGAGTGGATGAGCTCTTAGAAAGTGTTATAAAACAGACTGAAGAGCTCTCTTTCAACATGTTGGAAAATATATGAAATTGATAGAATATTGGAGATTTCTTCTTCAAACAGATTTGTGAAGACGGAACCCCTCGTGAATGACATTCTCTTCGTTGTTGAAAGACACAATCAGGAGGATTGATAAGGGCTTTTTACAAAGTAACTCTATTTGAGATAGATATTGCATTCATATTCCAATACTTGGTTGCCAGGGGAGTTCAATTGGAGGGTTTAGAGTTGTTTTACTGTTTGATCTGCTGTGAATGAGTTTATTGAAAACGAGTTACATCATTTGGAGGGAAACATATATGCTGAACAAGTCAGATTCTGTCCAGGAGTGAGCTACAGCAGTTGGGTGGTGGATTTCAACAGTTGTACAAGTTTGTGACATCCATAACAGTGACATACAGGTCTGCAACCATTAAATCTCAGTCGTAGCAATCTAAAATTATATTATAAAGGGCTGTACAAGTACAAAGATCTGAAGGGGGTGTTGTACATACCCATAGGTAGTCCTACCAAGTCTAAAACTGATCAAAAGAAGGTTGTACATGCCAACTAGGGCTGCATCAGGTCTGAAATAGACTGGACTGTAGACTGGTATGTTTGTGTTGTTATTGTTGAGGTTATCTGATTCCATCTAATGAACATTATTTTATCAAATTGTTGTTAAAGAAATCTGATATATGTATGCATTGATATTGGTCGTTGAAGACGTTCAATGGACATTTAATAACATCTTTTCAGACTATAGCATAAATCCGCCTTGCTTATTTGTTGTTAGTAAACATTTCAAAGTTATCTTCATATTGGTTGAGTTTATGCCTGTCCAATAAATTGCAAAAACTCAAAACAAAAAATACACATGTGGGCAGCCTCTTACAGTGGTATCAGAGCAGTGTATCTTGTCATCTTGGTGGGTACAAAATGATTAGACTGTGATATGACAAATTGGAGTATGCAACTGTGGATTTATCATTATACTTCACGCAAAAACAAGATAGGGTTAGGAGGATAGGAGGATCCGAAGGAAAACAGGATTACAGATGAAGGGAACACATGATATACAGGTGAACAAGTCACGGGGAATATGGATGAAAGAAGGGATATGGGTGAAGAGAGATTTCTAAACTTGTTGGATGCACTAGTTCAAACACATCAACAAGAAGAACAAAGAGCTCAACAACAGAACCAGCGGTTGGACCTTTTGACTCAAATGATGGGTCGACAAATGGGGTTGATAGAATTGAAGCAAAGTTATCAAAGACAAAGTGAGAGTTGTCAAAATTATAGAGTTTTGGAAAAACTTAAAGTACTTGCATGAGTATACTAAGTGGTTAAGATCCATCTTTAAAAAGAAAGTAGAAGTAAATGAAAAAGATTCTTCTAGTGCAATAAACACTGACAAACAAACAAATGAAAAAATTCTCAAACAAATGAAAAAAGGTTCATAGCAGACCATTTGAATGGAGATAAATGCCTTGATAGCAGACCATTTTACAGAGTTTCAAAAAGACCCTTTGGCCATGCATGCAACTATTGTTGATGAGTTTGTGCATGAAGGGAAGACAAAACAGCAGCCTTGGGATTGAGTTCAAATAATTCCAATGATGATGGTTCAAATAGATATAGGTTGGATGATCATACACAACCCTTGGAGAGGAGTGTTTATAAAGACATCAATACTAGTGAGTTTGGGAGTGACTTTCTCACAAAGGTAACCAGTCATGAGGAGGACAACAAGCACCTTATTTCTGAACAAAGCAATCAACCTTTTGACACATGGGATCCGGGTGTTTTGGCACCTAAGTATGATGGAGATCTTACACAAGATGAATTTCATTTTGATTGTGATGATGACCATAATGCAAATATGGAGGACAATATTAATGATTATGATGAAGATCTTGAAACAAAATCTGATTTATCTTTGCACAGAGCTGATTTTGAGCAGAAGTTTAGGAACTTGGATCATTTGGATCTACAATATATTGCTGAAAATGATAATGAGGATGCACGAAAGACTTGGGACAACCTTGGAGTCATTGATGAAAGGTATAACAATTCTGATTTTGATATTTAACATAGCAGTGATTCTCTTGATTTGCATAAAAATGTGTAATTGCCCCTTTTTAGCATGACCATGACTATGGATGGATTAGCCTATCATGTGACCCTCGTAGCCTTAAGAGGATGGACAGAGGATCTCTTTCAGTGGGCATCTACTTCAGGATTCAGCATGCTTTGGTTTGGCTTTCGTTTGGCATCATTTGGACTTCATTTGCTATACTTTTGCCACATTTACTATTTAGAGTAAGTCTGATGTTGTTCAAGAAAGACCCTTTCTATTTTTGGAAAGTGCATTTCGTCACATGGGGAAATAATAGGTGGGACTCATGTTTCAAACGACATATTTAAAGGATAAGTATTTTGGGAGTTATTGTTAGGAATGGAAACACTGAGAAGGGGGAGTGAATCAGTGTTCTACAACATTAATTTGAAAATTTTTTATTTTAGAATCTTAACTTAATAACTTAAATGTTGAACTGAATATTAAAGCATGTAAAGTAAACAACCATAACACATAACACCAGATATGATTACGGAGAAACCTTGGCCAAAGGAAAAACCTCGGTGGGAATTAATACCCACTAATAATTGTACTTGTATATTATGAATCTGTTAATGTTCCTTAGCCCTGTTAGGAGCTGTCATTACAATGCTTAAGTACAATGACCTTGTCAAGGGTCGGACCCCATTAAGAGTCTGTAGTAACAAACCCTATTAGGGGTGGATGGCTCACTACCAGAGCTCACTGCTCAATGGAGAAGGCTACAACCTCCTGGATATCAGATACTCACTATATCTGCAATGGTGAACTGCTTCTATGACACTGCTTGTCTGATCAGTTCCTTATGTGCGTTGATGCTTTAACCTCTTGTAAAGCTCTATATCATACTGACTGCTCTTCGCATACTTCTGCTCTGCTATATCATCTTTTATATCCAGCATATACTCATACAAAGGCACATGTCTTATTTATATGCGCAAACAAAACTATTCACTAAGTTGGCCTATAACCTATTACATACAACGCTTCCAAATGAATTGGCTCAAGCGTGTTTACATACATTGCTATTAACATGTTTACAACATAAATACAATAGTCGCATAGCCTTTACAAAACAATATTATACACGCTAACCAAAATACTAACAGTTGGCTCCATGCTCTGTTCTGTTCTGCCACTCACTGTCTGTGTCACTTCAACTCGCAGTAACTTCATCATACTAACTCATCTGACCATGTGTTCTTAACCATAGCTTAATAACATATCCAAAAGCTTATCTTCAAGGGCGCATGTCATAACTCAGTCATATGCACGTGCGTTGATGCTCTGTTCCTCAGGTGCTACACAGACTGTCCTGTCTTCCATACTTAGCCATTTTTCTGATCTTCTAAGTTATGCGCTGACTCCAAAACTTTATATGACTTTGTTGTCATAATGACAACACTAAATCATAGTCATATACAACAATATAGTCAACTTGCCAATAGTTATTATTATTTTAGTGGTCAAATTATTATTAAACAATTTAATGGCTTATTATAAAGTTATAATTTCACTTAAGTTGAGGGTTGAGTCATCATTGGAAGGAGCCATTTATTCAATTAATTCATAGAAGCTTAAGCCAAGGTATTAATTAAAGTATTGGAGTAAATGAATTATTAAAAGGAAAAAGTATATTATCCCACATTGGCTGGCAATGTGTGTGAGTTCTCCCACAAAAGTTATAAAAAGACTCACATGAGTTCTTTTTCATTATGTTGTTTAAGCTTTTTCAAATTGGTGAAGTTTATGAGAGGAAGAAACCAAGGTTTCGTCTTCAACCATTGGAAAGCAGGGATTCTTCAATTGTGCAATCATTTGAGAAAATGAAATAACTTCTAAATTTGATCTTTTCTGAGAGAGCTTCAAGACAGAGGCTCTAATTGCATTCACATGGTGATGAATTTATATGTTACAGCAGCGATCTTATTCCAATATGGCTACGAATTGAATGTAAGAGGCAGCATGTGTTATTGAAGGGTTGCGTACATTTTTCCTTGGGCTGCATTCAATTTCAAGGGAGCTGCGATCTCCTTCCAAACAGCTCATCCTTTGTATAGGTTGCGTTTAGTTCCTTTAGCAGCAGCAATTTCATATATCTATGAAAATTGAGGTGCACCTTTGATATTTGTAATTGCATACATATTTGTAAACATTTCTTTGGTGTAAGAATTGAAAGGATGCATGTCAAGTGTTTGTAGAAATGTCTATTGGTTGTAGATGCACATTTTACATGTAGAAATCATATGTACGCATTCAAATGGTTAAAAAGGATTGCATCTGTATTTCAATTATTTGCCTGGATTTCTTAATAATCATTTGCTAGCATTTAAACTTCATTTGAAACCATTCCAAGCAAGCAAAGACAATCTGAAAATAAAAGACAGCAAGATAGAGGTTGTCTGCAAAGTGTTTGACAAAATGTCAACCATTCAAGATTGGAGGATACTCTTTGGATACAGTTCCTAAGGCAAAATGCATGGTGTTTGAACTTCAGGAGATAAGTCTCAAGAAGTTCATGTCTAGAGGCTTCTTTAACTGGAGAGGCATGAACGATAAAATGAGAAGGCAACTTGTGCACGTGCATCACCTTGAGGACCTTTGGATTGACCTGCGTAAAGAGCTTTATATCAGGAGATTGGACTACTGTCAGTTAACTTAAAGCAGATTGAGGACTTCAACTTGGGAGAGATTCCTGATGGAGTTGAAGATGATGGAGATGTTCTAGATCCTGAATATTTGAGACACTGTGTAGAGAGCTTGCCTATTTTGTCGCCTTCATGGTCAATGAAGGAAAACATGTCTATCTGGGATAGGTTTCAGCCAATCTTTGCTAATACAAATATCTGACTAAAGAGAAGAGGCCTCAAGTGCATAAAAATCAAGTTGGGAAAGGGCTTTGGATCTAATATCAGAGGTAAAGGGAAAGATGGAGCTTCTACATCAAAGGTTGCAACTATCCCAAAGCTTACTATCAAGAGAGGTAAGGCTACCGCCAAAGCTCCTGAGATAATCGTCACAGAACCTGACAGGATACAGGTTGTATCTAGTGAGGATGAGTTGCATGAGGAGCCTATTCCTAAGGTACCTCACTCCATGGATACGTCAGTGATGACTGCACTTCCAAATTCCGCACTGGTGTCAGACGAGTCTCCTGAGTTTCTTCTTGATACAAATGTGGATTCATTCTCCACAGGACATGTTCCTCCAGTGGACCCTCTTGTGGTTACATCTATCATGCCTATCTCTTCAGTTGCTCTAGCATACACATCAGAGGATCACTATGGAAGCCTAGAGAATGTATTTCATGCATACTCTACATTTAATTCTATGTCTGATGCACCTATGACGCTATTTGACACCTCAATTGCGCAATTTGAGCAGTTCATGGCTGAGGTTTCACGGAAAAGCCCAACACTAGTAGTAATCTAGATAGAGGCTCCTGTTATAGTCACTATTGTTGCACAGGTGGAGACAGTGACTACCATGGCTACTACATCAGCATCTCAGACTTCTTCTTTCTCTTTACCTCTGTGGCTGAGTTCCATCACTCAAAAGAGGAAGAAACGGGAAGTTCCTCCAGAAGAATTTGATTTCAGACAACTCAATAGGGCTAAGACTTCGAAGAACAAGAAAGCAAAAATTGTTTCCAAAGTCGTGGTTGATGAGCATGAGATCAAATATGTTGAAGTCGCTGAGCCCATGGTTGATAAACCGACCGAAGAACTTCAAGCTTCTAACTACAAGTACCAAAGTTGAACTTGGAAAGCAGACACAATTGGGATGTCAGCAGGATGTGCAAGATGCAGCTATGGGAGAGGAAAAATCAGCTGAAGGAAGAGAATGCATGCCTTTTAGAAACAACTGAGAAGATAAACAACTCCTCACAACAAGTTGATCCCATCTCTTCATCTCTCTCGAAAGAGTCAAGTAGGTATTTTGAGCAGGTTGATCACAAGGCCCAAGGCCATTGATGATTGGGGCAGCTGGCTAGAGTTACAGGTGATCTAGTAATTAGAGATGCTTTCCGTTTGTTGATAAACATCAGGGAAGTCGTCACCAAGTTGAACAAGCTCCTCACATCATTCAACCAGCAGTTGGAGGTATTAGACAAAGACTTGGGTGTTTGGAGGAAAATGCCCGATTTTGACCTAGATATGTTATGTGAGTGCGAAGTCATTTCTTCTCATGAGATGTACTTCAATTACTTAGAGTTGATGGTCAATAAAGAACAAGTCCTTAAGGGATTAGTGATGGATGTGATGGCAGCCATGGAATTGTGCAAAAAACAGAAGCACACTATCACTAGCAGTTTTGAGGAATAAACATGTAAGGTAATCGCTGAAAATGGTGAACTGGTTGCAGAAGATCATGTTTTAACAGAGTTCACAAAAGTAACTCACCTAGAGCTTGAGGCAGATAGCTTTGATTTCAATTCGATTGATAAACTGACAAGCTACAAAGTTCTGTTGAATCGTCTTCAAACCAATGTTGCAGGGGTACAACAAGGATATTTCCAAAGGTGCAAGCGTAATTCGCAAGGCAACTATCATTGGATAGAACACGGGTGCACCAGACCCCACAGTTGTACATGAGTCTCTTCGCAAGTTTGAGACTGTCATCGATACTCTCTAAAGATAGTTCCTAAGTGTCATGGACACTTATCATTTCTCATATGGTTTTATACATAGGTGTAATTTTCCAGACAGATTACATGTAGAATGTAGACAAGTTGTAAATACAAAGGAATATGCACCTGTATAGTAGTTACATGTAATCAGGTTGCAAGTGCTTTCGGCCTTGTAACTTTGAATAAATCAAGTAGAATCTTTTAAGTAAGTCAAAGGTGGTTAAGGGTTTCCCTTTATTTCTCCACCTTTTCCTCCACTCATCACCTACATAAAGGAGTGAGCTCATTGTAAATATTCATCTTTTGGTTTTGTGCAAGAAGACTTTGCTAAGATCTCGTATCTTGAAAACTTTGTGTTTCTTGGTGCAAATTTTCTAAACTGAATAGAAGAAGCAAGAGTTCTCCAACTTTGTGTTGTGAATCTTGAGATTAGTTGATGTATTCTTATGTTGCATTGATTGATCATCTTTAATTCAGCTTATAATTTATTTTGTATAAATCTCTTGAGCATTTGATTCACGTGTTTGAAGACTTTGTGCTTCGAAAGAAAGAATTGTTATAGTTAATAATGGCTGTAATTACTTAGAACTGAAGACTTTGAGCTTTAGTTATAAGCCATGTTACCCCAAGTTTCCGGGACGAGGGGACAGGGAAATGGGTTTCTGGGACGGATTTTTTTTCTCAAAGCAAGGGACGACAGTGGGAACAGCCATATAAAAAATAGGGACAATTTAAAATATATAGGAAAATTTTAAATATTCATATAAAAAAATGGATAAAGCCTACTTATATAAATTATAGAACCTTAACATATAATGTTTGTGTTAAATAATTTAACTTTAGAGTTCACATGAGAGTGGAAATCACACAAATTTTCAAAACTGAAACATTAATTTTATGGGACAGCCAAGGGAAAGGTTTCTGGAAGTTTTCGAGTTTCTAGGACATCCCGGAAACGAGGATGGGTCAATTTTTGCCAGAAACATGTCCCCGGGTAACATTGGTTATAAGTATTTTTACTAAGTTTGAGAGTATCCAATAAGAGACTTTGTGCCTTATTGGTTATTCTGGTGATTGAATCCTAATTTGGCATAATCGCAAAAGACTTTGAGTTCCTGTTCTTATTCCACAAAATATAAAAGTAGACTATTGTCTTTGGAGTTGTTCTTACGTCAACCCACGAGCCACCGGTATTCTCGTAGCAGTAAATACCTTTTGTTAAGTTGGATGTTGTTGTGTATGAAGCATCCTTGAAAAAAGAGGAATTGATTAAGAACTGCCCTTTGTTAATTTCAGTTAGGTCTTTGTTGAAGCCACCTACGGTAAGAAGGGAGCCTCCCCTATTGCTGAGAGCTCAGTTACCGATGCGCTCAATCTAGGGCCAAATGTGGAGGCGAATGCATCCGAATGTGGATCCGGATGCAGATCCGCTTTGGAAGCACACAGGATTCGTAAATTTGTCTGATACAACCTACCAACACCCGTGCCTGATTTTTCAGCACTCAGTCAACATCGTTTTGTCTTTTTTGAAAGCCAACGCCAGCAATTTTCTTGATTTTTTTTACAGATCCGCGATTTTCTTCATTAATACCATAATAGCAGGTTAATATACTCTGATTGAATCTGATGGTATTAAATATAAACTTTGATTGAATAATACTCCTTGGTTAATACCATTTTATAATTAATATTTTATTCGCTTATTCAATTTTATAATTAATAATTAATATTTTATTCGCTTATTCAATTTTTTTACAGACTCTGCTTGAATCTTATGGTATTACTATTAAATATAAACCATGTTGCGATCACTTATGTTTTTTAGCGAGTTTTTTACGGTGGTAACAGATAATTGTTAATTTATATTATAAATATTAAATAATATATAATAAATATAATATATAATATATATATATAATTTATAAAATATATTATAATTATATAATATATAATATAAATTTATAATATATATATTTTTTAAAAATAAAATATATATATACATGTATCCAAATGCATCTGAATCCCCTAAACAAAAATTTCACGCATTCGTGCATCTGAATCTCGCATCTGCATCCGAATCCGCACCTGAATCAGTAACTAAGGCTGAGAGGAGAGAGAAATCTCAAGAGACGTTGCCTAAAATAACTGTTTCATAAGTTGCAGTTTTAGTGACTTACCAAACTTTTAGCCAACATGCTTGATTTCTCTTCTTGTTGGAGATTGGCAAGATGTCTTTGATTTGGGCACCTTGTAGGACAGTGTCTACAGTAGATGGTGTTGCAATTTCCCTAGGTTGACTTGGGACCCTACGATCATTCTTGGTTTCAGTATGGATTAGTCAATTGATTTTGGATTTTGCATTGGCATTGCTTGAGGACAAGCAATCTTTAGGAAGGGCGGACTATAATGTCCACTTTCTAGCACAAGTTGTATGAGTTGTAGGCTAACTAGGACATTTAAGGGATTTTGGGGTCATTTGGCCTAAGCAATTTTGGTTGCAATTTATTCCGAGGTGATCTGAGGCAATTTCAGGCATACTTACTATTTATAGTAAGTCATTCTGGGCATGACTGAACATCCAATGGCAATGACATGTCAATGGTAACTGTTTAAAATCGACAAGAAGTTTTATTTATGATTGATATGATTTATTGTGCATTAATAAAGTTATTTTATAAAGTTAAATTTAATTATTTAACTTTATCAATGCATTTTCTATAGTTTGTGGGAAATATTTAAATTAAACTATGTTGCACATGTACTTGTACCCATACCCTTGGGACACGTACCAGGTATTGGTACACATACCTAAGTATCGGGTACTTGGTGGGTACTCGATGGGTGCTTGGTCGAGAGCATCATAGCTAAGGACCTTGATTAAGATTTTTGATTTTTGTTTCTGTATCAGCTTGTTGTTTATCACACTTAATCCAATACGTAATCATTTTGGAATTTCAATACAATACTGATTAGGAGTAACCTTTATCACTATTCAAGCTAGGAGTTTAACATTTGCAATATGTCATTGTTATATGATTTATGATCTTCTTGTTCATGTTTAAAGTTTGTCTTCTATGTTATGCATCTAAACATTTAGCATATATTATTATTACAAATATATTGCAAATCTGAAACTGAAAACAATACATTACATCTACAAACTTAATCACCATTCTTGTTTTGAAAACTCATTGTCATGACTCATATTTTCAGATTTTCTATAAAATATTAAATTATATTAAAAATTTTGACATACCCAAGCACCTTTGTCCCCTATTTTTAAAAATAGTCGTATCCGTACCTATACCCGTACCCTAAGTATCCAAGTACCCCTATCATCGCGCAACCTTGAAATTAAATGGTCCCCTTTATCTCATAATACATTGGAGACATAAAGAAGTGTTTGGGGACTTAAGTTGAAGGGAAATCATGTTAAATGGTATGGGAAATATTAAGGAAAAAGCAATAGCGATAAAATAGGTTCAAAACAAGCAATTGCGAAAAAATACCAAAAAAATAGGAAAGGGCAAAAAAGTGATTTTGTTTATCCCACATTGACAAGGTGAGTGGATGAACTCTTAGAAAGTGTTATAAAAGAGATTGAAGAGCTCTCTTTCAGCATGTTGGAAAATATATGAAATTGATAGAATATTGGATATTTCTTCTTCAAACGGTTTTGTGAGGACGGAAACCCTCATGAATGACATTCTCTTCACTATTGAAAGACACAGTCAAGAGGATTGATAAGGTCTTTTTACAAGGTCACTCTATTTGAGATAATTATTGATTTCAAATTCCAATACTCGGTCGCCAAGAGAGTTTGATTGGAGGGTTAGAGATGTGTTATTGTTTGATCTGCTGTGAATGAGTTTGCTGAGAACACGATGCAAAGGCTATTAGGATTCACACACACAACTTGACAACATCTCATTTTCCATCTTTGCTTTGTAACAACACTCACCTAAAGAGACTTCAAGAGGAACTCCACCTTTGTCAAATTATAGCATAACGTTCTCATACTCTAAACACCTTATGTTCTTGATTTTATATAACATAAATCAGAGATCAAACTGTTCAGTCCTTAGAAGGCCTTAACTGATCACAAGTCCCTTCATTGGAAACAACTTATACTCACAAGACAATAACTGATCACAACCTATGAACCAACCACTCAATCTAAAGGATAATCATCCACCTTTGCCTTATAAGAAAATCAAATGAAATGTCACCACTGATCTTTACAGACACCCCCTAATGTCTGATCATATTAACAGAAAGGTTAAAACAAAGCATATGTGGGAAAGAGACTTACAAAGGGATCAGAGGGACACCAATGGACTTCTTCAATGTCTCAACACATCCTTGAGAGGTAGAACTTCACAACAATGCCAAAACATAGCTCCTACATGCTGCTCACTGTTACAACAGTCACCTTCTTCTCACTTGATGTTGCAGCAGTACACTTGGAAGCAATGATCAGGGCTCCTTCAATCACTCAATATTACTCTTCCACCAATGAAACTATCTCAATCGCAGACTCCAAAGATAGAAAGCCATTGCACACATTAAAAAGGAGAATTCACAGATTTGTGCCTGTCACTGCCTTATGACAGTTTGACAGTATTTCAAGAATCAGTAGTTCCAAGCATTCAAAATTCCTTGCCAATCAATTTCAGAGGAACATTTCAGGATTGTCCAACATTCTCAACTTCTTACAATACCCAAAAGTTTCAAACTTTTTCCAACAACTAATCAAAAACATTGTAAGAACTGTCTTGAACAGTAAAAAGTTGCAGAACAGTCCACCTAGGGCTCCCAAATTCTCACAAAAGGCAAAACCACCCAGCTTAAAACTGATTACATTTGAAAGCTTATTCAAGGTACTAGTAAATACCTGAGAATCAAAATTTGTAAACGTTGGCAATGAGAGTAATGAAACGTTTTATTCTTCAAACCCCTGTTTTGAGGGTTTCTAGACAGATTTTAAAGAAATGCATCAATCTTTTAACATAGATCACGGCAGAACTTAAAACCCTAACCAAAGTAAAGCTAATCCATTAAATTTTAACCTCCAATAGGTTACAAACAAAAATCCATCCAAGGTGAAAGGAAATGAACGACTGATCAGCAAATTTACAGAGTTTGGACATTATAAAACAGCATTCTATTGATCATGTTCTTCCAAACTCACATCTCTGCCATACCCTCGACCCAAAGAGGGTATTTAAACACACCTCAACCAGTTGCAACCGATTTTGGATCAACTACCTGATTAGTTGATCAATTCGGACTTAATTGACAACTTTTGCAAAAGTTGTCAATGCAACATTTTTGCGAATTTTGACATCTTAACTGACCACACAATGAGACTTAATACATCAGATTTGTGCCAAACATGGCTTAAATGACACAAAAACATCATTCCTATGCTAGTCTCTCACATTTGACCACTTTGACCAAGTTTGACCTACTAGGTCCTTATTGGCTTTACAATAGCAATTTGGCTTATTGGCATTACAAAATGACTCAAAAAGATTACAATTGACATCAAGATGGCCCAATGGACCTTATTACATGTTTGCATATAAACTAAACACCAAAATCTTTATAGGCCCTCTTTGACCTATAGGTGCTCCTGCACCAGAACAATTTACATCATTTGGAGGGAAACAAATATTTTGTACAAGTCAGATTCTGCCCAGGAGTGAGCTACACCAGTTGGGTAATAGATTTCAAGGGTTGTACAAGTCTGTAACCTCCATAACAGTGACACACAGGTCTGCAACCATTAAATCCCAGTTGCAGCAGTCTAAAATTATATTATACAGGGTCGTACAGGTAGAAAGAGTTGAAGGGGGTTCTGTACATGCTCATAGGTACTCGTACCAGGTCTAAAGCTGATCAGAAGAAGGCTGTACATGCCAACTAGGGCTGCATCAGGTCTGAAATAGACTGGACTGTAGACTGGTATGTTTGTATTGTTATTGTTGAGGTTATCTGATTCCATCTGATGAACATTATCGTATCAAACTGTTGTTAAAGAAATCTGATATATGTATGCATTGATATTAGTCGCTGAAGATGCTCAATGGACAATTAATAACATCTTTTCAGACTATAGCATAAATCTGCCTTGCTTATTTGCTGTTAGTAAACGTTTCAAAGTTATCATCACATTGGTTGAGTTTACACCTTTCCAATAAATTGCAAAAACTCAAAACAAAAAACACACATCTGAGCAGCCTCTTACAGTATGACAGCAGTACAAAGTTGTATCAGTACTATATCAGTTTGTTGCTTCAACTTTCAAAGTATACTTCAGCTGGGATGATGAATAAACACTCTTGGTATGACATTTCATGCTCATTTTGTCTCTTATTCTAATTTATGTTATTGCAGCAATCTGATCTTGCAATCAGAATATTATATCAGAATTTTGTAGCAGTATATCTATATAGCATTTATGCCATATTGCATCCATACTTGATTTGTAAATCCCGGATGGTAGTGCCACCAAAGGTATATATTTGTATGAATTTATCTTAAGAAATTGAATGGTTTACCACCAGTTCATATGCATATCATGTTGATAGGTCTTGGTTGGTTCACAACTAGATCCAATGTATTTCATTAGCTCGTTTTGGCATTAGACAAGCTGATATAATCAACCATTTTGCTTTGAAGCAGCTTAGACATTCTTCCGATGGCTTGCATTAATTCATGTTTTGTATTGGAGTGTTGATTGAGGCTGGTTGTACCGCCTGCATGCTATGGTTGACTTGCTGCTACTTCATTTTGTTTGCATACACTGTAGTTAGTAGTGTGATTGAAGCGTTGTATGCTCTCACCTTGCCTACTCTAGGATCTGGATGACCAGAAAGTGTGAATGCATTACAAATGCCTTTTATATCCAAAAAAGATTCAAAAAGAAAAGTATGGTGGTTTGCTACATTCTTTGAATGTTGTGCAATGCTATATATGATGTGCCAATAGGGAAACAATTTGGTGCTCCAAGCTGGGATGTTTACTGTCGATCCTAATAAATTGAGCCCTTCCAAATGCAATAGCAAAGTCTATATTTAACCAAGGACCTCCTACAATAGATGCTTAACAAAAACCAATGTAAACCCTAGTCACCTCATTTACAAGCTTCTAGCCATCACATTCAGACAAAACAAAGGCTAATCCTAACTGATTTGATGCTTTTAGATATAACAATAAGCTCAAAATGACTCTACCATTTAGCAAATACGCTCCCAACACAGAAAATAAACTAACCCTAAAACATCGTTGCCCTGATACCATGCTAGATTTGCAAAGCTAAATAAACCCAAAAAATATGCTTGAATTGCCTAATTCAAACCCTATGTTAAGATTCAATTTTATAGCAATAGCTGTTTTGTATCAATTAATAATTTCAAGAAACTTATACATACATTTAGCCTCTTGAATGGAGGAATCATGGCAACACATGCCCAACAAGATATGGTTTAACTTCAGTTAAAAGAAAAGGTAATTGAATTAAGAAGCCCTGACAGGGGCACTTGTTGAAGCAGAGATGGCACTTAATTGTCATCAATCAAGAATGACATATTACTCTGAGCCACCGAAAATAAAAATGAATTCACTTAAATATAGTTAATAAAATAGGTGCGGCAGATATTACATCAACAAGAACTGCGCTTACGGACATGTAACATTATTTTATATTTATTAAATGTAAGAAGAAAAGTAGGATTATAATTTTGTATCTCAGAGTTTATGTTATACGCATACTCAACTAAAGGATTCCTTAAACTAAATTGCAATGGAACAAAAGGTCTTTCTTGTCGACCTGTCTCTATCTAAAACTAAATTGCAATGGAACAAAAGGTCTTTTTTGTCGACATGTCTCTATCTAATTGAAGGCAATCTTTTAGCTGAGTATACATACGAAGTTGATCTTCAGTTGAATATATGTACTAAGATGTTTCTTGAATCGGGAAATTATAGTCCTACTTGTTTTCTTTTAACGTTATCACAAAATGATGCTGTATACCCACACGTGTGATCCTCCAATGCAAAAAGGACACTCCAGTGGAAAAAGGTTAGGGGAAGAGTAAAAAAAGCAAAAAAACTCCTGTGAAAACAGGTTATGCCGCAGAGTTTGTGAAATGCCCTGCATTCGTTTCACATAATCAGGTAAGAATCTGCGTGCCAGGAATAGTCAGTCATTAGCTTGAGCTTCGTCTGTTGCAAACGAACTTCATTACAGTGATGTGTATCATTCATTTAAAAACAGTGACCTAAAATATCAACTGGTTTAACATTTTACTCATTTATCTTCATTGACACTGTCTCTCCTGGAAAGCCAACATCTCGGCAATTCCCAGATTGTCAAAGTTATGCTTGGAAAAGTGAAACAAAATCATAGCCAGCAGCACGCAATTCTGCAGCAACTTAAGAGTAATTATGGGTAACATAAGTCCAACAGGCTGTGATCTAGCAGTAAGGTAGGGCACTTATCACCGTAATAACCCAGGTTTAAATCTTGTGCGTATAAGATAACAGCTTGCGAGATGCATAAAGAGTAAGGAAGCTTCTTATAGCTGAAAACACGAGGCTGATGATTAATCCTTTAAATTCCCGCAAGTAATTAGAAAATAAGAAGAACTCATTGATCACTCAAACCCTCTAAAACCTGATTACCATCCAAGCATTAAGAAAGCTCGCAACCATTTAATATAGATTCTATTATAATCTCCATACGCACCTCAACAGTAGAAGCCATGGATGATATTTTGATGAAAGAACGCCAAGAGTATAGGAAATTCCGTTTTCACAGCTGAGATCAAATGTTTATGTTTACTTTATACTGCAATCTCCTCTTTTCAGGGTACGATGTTAATCGATCGTTTTATGTTAACAGTGTACCATATCTCTGTTTTATTAATACTAGCAATCACACCTTAGTGTGCAATGGATACGACCTATTTGTTTGGCAGAATTAAAATTTACTTTTATTTTGTAGGTAGTAATAGATTATTATTTACAAAATTAATTAATAATTCTATTTTCAAAGAGGTATGGTCATAAAAGATGACATTTATAATTAGATAATATTACATTAATAAACATGTAGACAATAGTTATTAGATGTAGTAGCTTTTAATCAACTATAAATTCACTTTGAAGGATCTAAACATGCCTTTAAAAAACCTTTGAATCAAGAAGGTATTTAGGTTCTGACTCCATTTCCTATAGATTCATACTATATTTACAATAGAGAGGGGAGGATGACTACATAGAGAGAATGATAGGGGAAAGAGAAAGGAGAGAAGGCTATATAGAGAAAAGAGAGAAAATATATAAAGAGGAGCAAAGATAGAGAGATCGATAAAAACATATAGATAGAAGTGTTATATAGATAAAGAAGGAGACATATAAAAGGAGAGATAAAGAAAGGGATATAAGGAGAGATAGAAAAAGAGACACGAATAGACAAAGCTAAAGTACTAAAAGCTAGAACAAAATCTTAAAATATATTTATTTTACAATAATTAAATTTTAATAAACTATTATTTATAAAACAAATTAATTCTACTATCTCTTAATTATTCTTTATAAAATAATTAAAAAGATAATGAATTAAAAAATTAAAACTAAATCAAAATAAATTAAATTAAATGAAAAGTTAAATATACTACAATCTAAAAAGTAATAGTAATAGTAAATAATAAATTTATGAAGTTCATAAATAATTAACTAAAATAATATAAATAATATTTTACTTGAAATATTAATAAAATATGTACATAGAAATTATAATCAATATATTACAAACACTACTAACATTAATTGAGTAAAAAATAAACTCAATATTATCAAATAAGAAATAATTATAAAATTTATTAAAGTATAATTAAATAATAAAGATTTAAAATTTAAAATAAAATTTTTAATAAAATTTTAAAAATAAGTATAAATTATATTAAAATTGTTAAAGTTTAATTTTTGAATAATATAATAAACGATATTAAGTAAAATAAAATTTACAAAATAAAAAATAAAATGAATTTGTTAAAAGTATTAGAAGTCATTTTGTTATTTATTGATTTATTTCATTGAATAATATTTTTTTATCAATATTTTTATTTGAACATTTCTTATGTTTATTAAATCTTATTATTATGCATCTATATATTTTAAAAGTTAAATAGTAAAATTATCTTTAAAAATAACTATCATTTAAAAGAAGTTAAATAATATTATAACATATATCTTTCTCTCAAATAGTCAAATAGGTAAAAAAATAATGAGTGGTAACATCTTTTTAAACCTGATCAGTATACCTTCACAATTATGATGCAAGTGAATTGAGAAATGTCTTGTCACATAATATTCAGTTAGACATTAATTGAACAATGTCTTTTTGGACAACCTAAAGTATTAAAAATCATTTAAAATATTTATTTTTAATGGTACATATTAATTAAAAAATTTCCATTTTCCTTGACACAAGGCTAATTCAGCATTAAAATTGACTAACTTATTTTCCAAATAAGTGAGAGTTTAAAAACACAACACTTATACATATATTTGTTATTTTAACACAATCTGCAACATTTGTTGAGTTGTTTGCTCTCAATATTTTTGCCTCGGCTTGGAATTTTTCTCAAATTTGGCTGTGGAGTATGTGTTTACCTTTCTTATATATTGGAATCCATTTTATGAAAATAATCACATCTTTGTATATGAATTCATGTGGGCAGTGGTGATGGATTTGCAGTAACATTTTTGGGCTTCATTCTGGGAATTATTTATGATCTCTATGTTCTTGTTGATGAAAATTTGTAATTGTACAAGAGAAATAAGGCTACTTGATCATGTTGACTGGGAAATTTTAGTTCGTTCATCATTTGGGGATTTTCCTTTTTGTTTGAGATCATGAAATGAAATCTATTGTAATGTGGTAATGTAGATCTGACATTTTATTTGTAATTTTATCTAAGAAGATTGAACTTGATCGTGAATCTGAAATGTTTTGGTTATATATATATATATATATATATATATATATATATATATATATATATATATATATATATATATATATATATATATATATATATATATTGAATGATGCTGGTCTGTATAATTTCAAGGAATCATATATTTATTACAGTAAATCCAATAGAATTTGAATTATGCTGAGACTGTAATGTTACTAAGACCTAAGCCCTTTCTCTTTTTCAAAGACATATTTGACAATTCCTTACAGCCATTAACTATTGAACAAAAGCCCTACATCAAGAGGTGTGTAATGTAACACCATTGTACCATACCTGCTTCACTCAAACTATAAAATTATAATCTCTTTTTGGTGAATGAAAAAATTTCTACACATGTAAAAAATTCTACAGGTTGAAAGATAATTCTAAACATAAATCATGCTAACTGTTATTTATGTACTTCAATTTATTTCTATATTTCAAATAATTATTTCTACTATCATTAACCTATATTAAATCATTTCTACTTTTTAAGCTATTTACATCTGCTAATGTCATCTATTTTGTTGAGGCTTGTTTTTTAAAATTTATTTCCAGTGGAAAAAAATGTTTAATTATTAAATAATAATAAAAAATTTGTTAGGAAAATCA
This sequence comes from Chamaecyparis obtusa, assembly GCA_027943335.1. Taxonomy (NCBI): domain Eukaryota; kingdom Viridiplantae; phylum Streptophyta; class Pinopsida; order Cupressales; family Cupressaceae; genus Chamaecyparis; species Chamaecyparis obtusa. The sequence goes on along the minus strand of BSBK01001245.1, from coordinate 778,376 downwards.
TTTATTGGGAAAGGTGTCTTGGAGGAGAAGATCTCGTCAATTGGCAGAAGCACAAAAGAAAAAACCTAAATGTTTGTCAAATGCACATTTACCCGTACATGTTAACCTACCTAAAGGGTGTCATTTGCCAGTTTGTAAAAATGGTTTTCACAAAATATAGTATGCATTTAAATAAATGAGTGCAAAAAAAAGGATCGAATGAATACAAATAGGAAAAATAAAATGACAGGCAAAAAAATCAGATGGCGAAAAAGACTTCAATGGTAGTTCGAGGGTTTGTGGAATCGAGGGTCACACTTGCGGATTGCAGTTGCTTTGAAACCCTACCCTTTTAGAACTTCCTTAAACAAATCCACGTGGCGTTTGGCGAATGTGTTTAAAAAAGAAAAGAAATGGCAAGAAAACAGGTGGCCAAGATGTATTTGATGGTCATCCACACTATTTAGACACACTAAACTGTTGATCGTTGTATTCAGCTTGACCTTCTCATATAAGGAATGCCTACGGCGTACTAAATAAAACTAGCAATCGCACCTTAGTGTGCAATGGGTACGTCGTAGAGGTATGAAAGGTCAACTAATTATTTTTCCCTTTGTTTATTTCTCCTCTCATCCTCTATATGTCTCCTCATCTCTTTATCAATCTATCTGTATTTCTCCTATTCTCTCACTCTATATTCATCTCTATTTTTATTTTCCTTTCCCCCCTCAATATATCTCTTCTTCTCAATCTCCATCTCCATACCTCTCTCTATCTCATTACTCTCTCACTTACTCTTCCCTTTGCACCTATCCCTCTTTCTATCCTTATCTCTCCCTATGTGTCCCCCTACTCTCTCCATATCCCTCTTTCTCTACCCATATCCTTCTATTTCTTTTCCTCCATCTATATCCCTTTATCTCTCATCTCTCCCTCTTTATATCTCCCCTCTCTGTCTCTAAACAAGAATTTCAAAAATACAACATTAATAAAATTTGTGCACTAGCCATAATAAGCACATGAACAATGTTCTCCAAAATATGGCATGTCTTAGGAAGATAATACATTTTAGAAATAATACACTTTAAAATAGAAAAAAAAACATCTAGGTGTGTTCGGTCCTATATTACGTCAGCTGTCGTGGACACACATGAATCGAGCTATCTATCGTGCTCGAAACAGGTTCCAGACAACTCATCAATCCAACACAAGTAGAAGTAGCTATGACCTTTTACTTGTTAATATCTCAAATCTTTTCTATGTAGAAACCCTGAGTTTCTGTAATTTATTGATTTTCTTTCTATGTTGTTTCTAGATTCAAGTTGAAACCAAAACCTACACAATGAATCGGCTAAGTTTAAAAATTGAGAGTTTAATTTTTGGAAATTAAAATACATGATACATCTTTGTTTTGTATTCAAGACTACAAAGTATATATGAATTTATTCGACTCGGGATGATTTTTGGATGGGAGATGCCAAAGATTTTAGTGAACAAATAGAATTCCTCAGTTCAACTACATCCATTGAGTTCCTAACGTCTCCAAACAATCCAAAAACCTATCTAGATGAGGCCATTTTGAAAAGCCAGAAGGTAAAGACAATTTATGATCATGCACATTACTGGCCTCACTTTACTGCACTGTTTTGTCTGGCAAATGAGGGTGTAATGCTTTTCATGTTCTCCAAGCTTATTGGACATGCAGGCAACATGATAGGGTTTCATTCTTCATCCTATATAAAAAAAAATTGGTGCACTACAGACATTGATTTGTATTTGTTTGTGGATCTATGTGCTTTGGTAGACTGAAAAGATGAATGACGAGGATGAAAACTATCAATGGTTATCCCAATAATCTAGCAGGTAATTATGGCTAAGTCATAATTTAATAGTAATATGACTTTCTCGAAGGCTCTGCGAGCAAGTTGATGTCTTAAAAACACGTACAAAGTTGCAGATTGAGTGTTTTGTCAGTAATCTAGCAAGTAATGAAAAGCGGCAAAACAAAACTATAGAAAAAATGAGTGGTGATGATCAATTTGATGGTCAACCAAGGGCTCTTATGAAGACTGCACCATTGATTGAAATATTTAGCTTGGCTTCTTTCATAAGGAAAATGCCTACGATGTAAATATATCATGTTTCAAAACAATACTATTATTAGCATATTTATATTAGTCATTTAAATTTTTTAATTCATTTTTAGATGAATGTGTATCAATATCATTACTAGCATATTTATATTATGAATAACTTATATAAAACTAGTTGAGAGATATCATTTTCAACAAGACTAAACACTTATTGTAACTAAATCATAACCCTTATTGTTATCCTAATTGATTAAATCTCTAATTTAAATGTAAAACTAATTGTACCCTAAAATGTAATCTTACTTATAATAATATCTTTAAGTTATATTGACTAATATTAAGGGTGACAATCATTTTTATCACAATTTTAGAACCTATATACCTTTCAAAAAATCAAATTAAAGGTCGTTGCTGATTTGAATTACATAAAATATTTTGTGCTCTCTTTGTGTCTAAACATGAAGGCCTAGGATTGGCATACTCTAAAATTTCAATCATGAAAGTAGTACACTTTAATACAATGGTCATTTTCAAGATTCATGGAAATTTAGTGTGTGTCATATCCTTTCTCCATTTTCGCACTTCAAAAAATTGTAAGACAACCACAATTGTAGAATAGTGTGTTTTCTCATAGCATAATTATAATATTTAAGCAATCATATGAAATTTAATGTACATTATTAAACAAAATAGAATTCTCACATATAATATTAATTAAATTATTATATATATTATGTTTATTATTTATTTATATTCATTAATTAAATATATATAATTTATGAAAAAAAACATAATTACCTTATATTACACATTATATGGAATAGCCTTACATGCCTAATTACTATATCATTTTACTTTCTCTCTTCAAGAGAACGAGTGCTATTTAATCTTGCAAATCATTAATAATACCTACTTCATAAGGTGATAATTTGAATCTAAGGAGTGCTATAATAATAAACAAATAGAACTCTTTGTAATTAGCAACCAAAAAATTACTGAATACAATATAGTAATTTATGCAAAGTACAACTATTGTAATGTACTATATTTAGTAAAGAAACAATAATGCTAACAAAAACTCAGTGTGAAATTCCCCCCTCTCCATATCTCTACTTCTCTTTGTTTACTTTTATCTCTCCATATTTACTCTCTCTCTCTGTATTATCTAATTCTTTATATTGTCTATCTCTCCCACACTCTCTCTCACTTTTCATCTCTCCCTTCTTTGTTGATTTGAGGCTATCACTTCTTTTTTAAGACAATCATTGCATAAACAAAATATTTTTTTTAATTTCTTACAAATTGACTTGATTTACTACATAAATCTATGCAAACAATAGTCCAAATTTTCTATTAATTGGACTCTCACACCTCTTTGATGTACCAAATTTTACATTGAAATGAGTTGAACAATGTTAGCATTACAATATGATATATAAGTAAAAATATAAGTATGTCAATATCTTCTATTACAATATAATAATGTTATATAAAAAATATTTTAGAATAATATAATTTATAATAATTTATAATAATGAATAATCATGTGAAACTTACATAAATTCAACTCTTATTACCAAACCTTAATTATATATAGGTTCATATTTTCATATATTATTTATATTATATTGAAACTATTTATTAAATTATATTAAAATTTATAGTACAATTTCTATACTAATTATATTATATTATTGTATAATTATATTAATATTATATAGTCATATACAATATTTTAAAAATAATATATTATATTATATTTTATTAAATTTTGATATATTATAATATACTAAATATAATATAATGCAATATAATATCATATTGATTAATTAATTTATTTATTTTTTTGATCGGTAAAAGGCCGAAGCCCTATAGAATTTTTATTAATATAAAAAAATTTAGTTACATGTGACCCCGCTCACTGCGGGCGCTGGTAGGAAAGAGTGGGGTGGAGAAAACCTCCAGCCTAGCCTGGGACCCAGGGTCCTGTACATATAAATAAATTTACATGGGCATACCCACGAGTCAACAATTGTCGAGATTGGTATAATACATAGTCCTTGTGGGCATTCCCACATCGGAACAGAAAAAACCATAACTCTCCATAATACAACCTTTCAGTGGGCATACCCACCGCTCGAAATTATCGAGATATTAAAAATAATGTAATTACTTTGTTGCTTTTTAAAGTTACAATTTAACAATACAAGTAATTAGGATGACATTTGAATATATCCTTACTCGGGCCTTTGATATCCAGGTGATATAGGCAACTTCTCGATTATATCCTCCTAAAAACCACAGCATAAAACTTCCATCTCTGCTAGTTAAGGGTTGATATAAATTCTAATTTTGAAAAGAATGCAAAATTAAAAATTATAACCTTCATCCATAGCTGAAAATATAACCCTGTTGTCTTAATTTACCTCTTTCCATCATTATTCAAATAAGAAAGACGTGAACCTATATCCATGTCTATACACCAAACTCAGTTATGATAAAGTGGGGTTAACTATTTCTGATATATGTATGTATATATATATATATATATATATATATATATATATATATATATATATATATATATATATATATATATATATATATATATATATATATATATATATATATATATATATATATATATATATATATATATATATATATATATATATATATATATATATATATATATATATATATATATATATATATATATATATATATTATTATATATATATATATATATATATATATATATTATTATTATATATATAATAATATGAAGACATTCAGATCGAAACAGGGAGACTGCTACAATGAATTACCATAGGAAGCAAAACAAACATTGCCTGCTATCCATAAGAAGCGATGGTTCAATCACAATGCCTATCTTTTCATATTGATTGGTCAAAATACCACTTATTAGTATACAGGGATGTTTGCATTTGACCAAACCTCATACTTTCTCCATGCCATCCCTAAATGATCTTAGCATTTAAATCTTCACAAGTATGAACTAGTCTACTATTATATTGAATAATATAATATAACATATAATGAAATTTATAATAATTTATTATAATAAATATTTATATATTGATAATTTAAATTGGTTATAAAATATAATTGAAGTACAAAATTATTAATATAATAAATAATATAAAATAATATACTTAATATAATCTTTTAATTTTAACGAAATTAGTTTCAAAAAATCTAAATGATATTTTTATAGAAATACATGGCAAAAATAATGCACTCTGGCCACAAATCCGAAAATTTCGTGTATAAGACCCAAACTAATTTAACCAATCAAAAAAAAAAAAATTTAACCAATCAAATGATAGGAAAATAATTTTTATAAATTACAAAGTTAAAAATATTGCATCTAACTTTACAAAATATGAAATGTATTACAAAATACAAAATCTAAAAAATTCTAATTGGTTTAAACAATTTTATTTAATCACTAGTTAACACTAAAAACTCAAAAACGGATTCAATAGTACTTAGCCTATCGGCAAGTACTAATAATTGCAAATTTAGACTTAAAAGGAGAAGCATGTAAGGAATGGAGTGTTTTGGATTGCACATGTAAAGACCAATTCTATCTCATAAGAGACACATAAGCTCAATAACGAAAAACTCAAGTCTACTAAAACAAAAGACTTTTCCATATGATATATTTCATTTCTCAAAATAAGAAATTACAATAATCTGAAATATTATCGAATAACCTCAAAGTACAACAATAAGAATTTGACCATACTCTCGAGAGTACATGAATCATCCAAATAAACATGAGGTAATGAATACATAAAAGATGTTGATCATACTGTCACACATCAAACATCAAGAGTATACAATACAATGAGGTACATGACCAAAAGGTCAAAATGGTACAAGATATCAAAATAATGCCATCAGACTATCCATTGTCTATCTGCATGTTCTGGTCTCCAATGCCATAGGACATCTGTCCATCTGTAAATCTCGAGATGAAAATGTGATCCAGACACTTTTTTCATCCAACCACAGAGTGGTTAGCTCCCTCAGGGCTCATCCTCAAATGAAGAGCACATCGACCCTGCTCGAGTAATCCATCAACTCAGCACCGATGGATCATAAAGGAATCTAGTGCAAGTTGTGAACTAACTGCTTTTCTCATACATAAAAAGTAGAACTAACACAGATATGGCAAATAATGAAAATAACCAACACAAAATCTATTATGTGTTTTCATAGCTTAAGCCTAAATATTTAATAACCAGATTTTCATTGGAGTAAAAGAAAAGTATATTTACCCTTCTCTGTTTATCCATATTCAACACCCTTTCCCATGATATCTTTCTCAAAATAGAATAAGTAGGACTAAAATAATGTATATTTATGTTTCCAAAACAAACTCAAAAGAATTTACCCTTCCTCTAATGGTAATTTCACATAGTCAATTTTCTATGATAACAAATATGGTTTTTTAATGACAAACTAGCATTTACGTCTTTTTGAAATAATGTATTTTAAAATCAGAAAATGGTAATAAAAGAATCTAATTTTCTTATCTATGTGATATTGCTATTGCTACAAGAAGTTCATGTGTATCTTGTCACAATTTTAATGAGCAAAATAACAAACATGTTTTCTAAATTTCAACCATAAGTTCGTTAAGATGGTGGTCAAACAAATTTGTTTATATATACTGACATTTAATCACCAGCTAAGCTTTTAACAATGATAACTAATTTCAATTTCAAAAGTTTATTCCAATTTTTTTCCAATCTCTAAATTTTTATATAAACATATCTATACAAATGATTTGCTACAGGAAAAATGGTTTACTCATTTTAAACATGCAAATATTCTTTATGTTTAACCAAACAAGTTTCTCGAAAGGTGTTTATCAAAACAAGTCAATACCAAAATCAGAGATAGTAAAGTTCAAAGCTACAACATAGAAGAAATCAAAATAGTTTCAAATAAGCTAAATTTTCCATCTTCAGTTTACCTATGTCACGACACTTAAATACATTCAAATTTCATCTTTTCTTTTCTAATTACGAAAGTTACTTTAAAAGAAAAATACTTGGTAAGGAAAAATAAATGTACTTCACAAGATTGTAGTTTTCTTTCATGTTGCCTTTGATCAATCTTAGCATTTTCCTCATTTGTTCTGTGTGTATACTCCAACATTTTTCTTCTTCAATGAGTAAGTTTCCCTAATTCTTTTCTTTGTCTTGGATTCTTTGTTCTATGTGCTTGTGTATTATCTCCTTCATTCTTTCTCAATGTCTTCTTAATTCCTAATTTGGCATAGATGTATTTTTCTCTACCACCATTTCCCTTCATTACTTGGTGTTATCACCCAAGTATCCATGCCAAATTTCCCTATTATGTGTGTATCCTCCCAAAGTCACCTTCCTAATTCTTTGTTATTCTTTTTCCTCCTATTCTCTGTAATTTTTTTCTTCTAAGTGTCTCTTCTTTCTGTTATACCTTCTCTTCTTATCTTTTTTCACTACGTATTCCCATTCTCTATTTTTGAGTGTGTCTTCTTTGTTTCGTGTGTCCTCCATTCTACTTCATTTTGTATGTATTATATGTTGATTATCCCTGAAAGATTCTTTCCCATGTTTCCCTTTATTTTCTTCTGATCTTTGTGCATACACTTTTGTTGTGTGTGAGTTCAATTTCCATTTTTTGTGTTAACACTCATTTTGTATATGTCCTCCCATTCCTTCATGTGTCCCCTCCTTGCATATATCAGTACTTTCTGACTTCTTCTACCACTTCTCCCCCCTTGTGCAATTCCCAGACTATCCCTAGCAAGATTCCTACCACCATTAGTGTTGAGTTAAGTAGTGATAAATCAATGATCTCTCCCAGATTGATAGAGAACTGATCAATCCTTGAATACCGTAACAAGTCATGATCCTCCTTAATCATGGGTGGCTCCAACATGTAATGTGGAGTTAGCACAAGTTTTTCTAGTCATTGACTAAAATTATGAGTTAACATTAAGTTAATTGTCCCAACTTTATAATGGCATGATTCGGTCTTATTGAGATATCCTCATCTTCTTATCAACCAGTTATCCTCAACATGAATTCATAAAAAAGGTCATCAATATGCTTATTTCTCAAGATTATAGATTTATTCATGGTGTAAATTACAATTTGATTAACTTGTGTAGTAGTTATTATTGGAGTTTATGAGAAAATCAACCAACAGCTCCCAAGAATAACTTGCATGCAAAGACCTATCACAGAAAGAGAGAAGAAAAAGCTATGGAGGCCTGAATGCAAGGATCCATGAAAGAGAAGACATTCTTGATGTGCAAAAATAAAAGTTGCAATACAATAAAAATTGAATGCATTGTGTTATGAATATAAGAAATATCAATCCTTATAAAAGGAGATCAAAATCTAAAGTTTAGCTTAAGTAAAGAAAGGGATAATAAGTGACTTAATAATTAAATCAATATAATTTAATTAATAATCAAAACAACTTATTACTCTAACACCCCCCCTTAAGATAAACTTAGGAAGTACCTAAAAAAGCTAGAACAACTACTGAAAGTAAATGGGTCTCAACAACAAAGGCCTAATTAGGTACCCAAGTACAAAAGAGAGCCTCTATAAAGCAGAGAAATAGAGAAAACCACATGAGAAAAACTATACTCCAAAAAGAGAAAAAGACTAGATGAAGGACTAAAGAACCCTCCAAAACTAGAGAATGTTCCAAAAAATAGGAACATGGAATGAACATACGAAACATCACTGAAGCAAGAAGCTACAAACTCTATCAAAAATTAACTGCTGATCTAAAGAAACTCCACTAAAATAAAACATGACCAGGTAGAGAAGACTATAATCTACATGAGTTCCCTCAAATGACACTACTCAAATCAGGAGGCAAACAAAGGCAAACAACTAAACTCGAAGATATGGATGGCGTAAAAAACCAAATCCTGAAGAGCTGATCAATCAAAGATGGAAGAGTGCCTCCAAAAATAGGAATGAAAGAGTGTCTATATGGTAAATGGTACATCTCATCGAAATGCATAGGTACCCAGCCACTGCATTTTCTTAGTACATAGGAACAAATACTAAATACATAGCTCACTCCATCGAACCAAGGAAGCATAAGAACAAACAGTAAAAACCCCCCATAATGATGAGAAGGGAGAGGTAATAGGTATGCTAAAAATATTGGCCAATAAGAACTGCATCATGAAGAACTAGGAACATTGAAGGTGCAGAGAAAGTACAAACACATATAAGGCTACATCATGAGGCTAATTTCATGGAAGGAACACTTGACAAAGGTAGATGACAAACAAAGGCAAACATCAACCCCCCCCCCCCCCCTCATGACACTTTATAATGGAGTGCGAGTACAAAAGGCACAAAGATGTGCAAGATCCCAAGCATGCAATAGAATGACACTTTATCAAAGTGTGTTTACATAAAATAATGCTTACAAAAGATGTCTACAATTCTCAAAGAAGAAAGAAGGTTGTAGAAACATGAATAACAACCTAATATGAGCCATCCCATACAGAGAAAAAATCTCAGGACCTGAAACATCCAAGATATTCACCAAAGTGCATAAATGAAAAAAACTAAATAAAATATATCTAGAGCAGAATCTAGAAAAAAGACTCATAGCACTAGAAATATCATAGAACAAGCTTTCCAATGATATCTCATTTGCCAAAAAATAAGTTCGAATGCGTAAGATATGGCTCTCAAAGTGCAAAAAGGAACTTTTGTCTTTGACAAAAAAAAACATCAAAAAGGAAAAATAAAAAATTCAAACCTCTAGATCTGGATAGAGCTTGAAAAGAGATTTTCGACAATATCTTTTTTTCCTAATTTTGACACTATGCTCAAGATATGAGCAAAAAACCAATAGGTGCTTTGAAAGGACCCAAAGGCTGCATGAAATTTGTTGTAGTGCTGATGTCAGCAAGTCATTGGCTTAAATTTTATAGTTAAATGGTCATCATCGCAAAAAACAATTAGGCTTGGGGGCCAGAAAATCTCAGCCCTTGGTTGTGTGGTGACTAGGGGCTAGTGGTAGATGTGTTGGGTGTAACTCTCAGTTACCCAAGAGACCGGAGGTGGGGGCTACAGGGTCAGTGGTGACCCCAACATTAGATGTCGGTAGTGACCGCGATGAACCCATTGGTGGTCCATTGGCACTGGGTGCTTCAGTGGTTGTTAGATGGCTGTCGTGTGGCATCGGGGTGGTTGCCACCCAAAACAAAGTTTTAATATTTATTTTTGTTTCTACCTTAGAGTACGTACCCAGTGCCATATGACCTTGAGGCAAAAAAATGTTTGCCTTAGAGGTCAACGTTGGCCAAAATGGACATGCTTTATATGGAAATGGGGGTTTTTAAGTGCTTTGAGCTCAATATTGAGGTTTGTTTGAGCCCAAAGTGAACATAAACAAAGCTCTCACATATCCAACATAAAACTTTTAAAAATCATAGATCTGACGAACAAGGTCGAATCTCTCATAAAGATAACAGGGGCATGAAGATCTGAAGCTCTGATACCATATTGGATTTGATGAGAAAATAAACCCACATCTCCCAAGAATCACTTGCATGCAAACACCTATCACGAAAAGAGAGAAGACATTATGGAGGTCTGAATGCAAGGATCCATGAAAGAGGAGACATTCATGAAGTGCAAAAATAAAAGTTGTAATACAATGAAATTAAATGTGTTGTGTTATGAATACAAGGGAGATCAATCCCTATAAAAGGAGATCAAAACCCTAAAAGGAAATCTAAGTTGGATGATAATAATTAATAAAAGAATTAATTATTATATATGATCACCTAAGTGTCTTTGTCAAATATGATAGTCTCAAGCACACCATGCAAACTAAAAATATCCTGAACAAGCTTCTTGGCCAAAGCCAAAGATCCATCTCTCAAGCTCCCTGAAATAAAGTCAACTACCTTTCTTAGTGTATCATCTTAAAATGGAAGCACTTCCATGTTAAGAGTGTTTAGCCCTCCAAGTGAGTGGTCTAGGTCATGTCAAGCACCTTGAATCAACTCTTTGCTCAGATCATACTTGTTCTCCTCATTTTGCTTCTATCTGTCCCCTATTTTCACTTCAATTTGCATTTCCTACCATTATGGGTCAGGATCCAGAGGTTTTTGACCACAAGGTCAAAGTTGACCTTGACCTTGATTTAGGTCAGATTCAAGCTCATCTTCGACCCCCAGTCCAGATTTCAAATTTCCTTGATTTTCGGGTGTCGAGTTTCAGGGATATTTGTTTTCCCGCCTCCGGGTCAGCCATTTTGGGTTTTAGAATGGTAAATCCTCAAATTGCATTTAATCTAGGTATATTTTCTAAAGGTTAGGACCTAATTGGGATTTAATTCTCCAAGGTGGCCCCTCTAGAGGATTGTGCCCTAGTGCACTATGAAGGATGCCTTCCTCTCTCATTTTCATCATCAAGTTTTGCAATCTCCTCTCTCAAGCTCTCAAGGTGATCAAGAAAGCATTTTATCAAGAATTTTCAAGGAAGCATTCAAGTCCTCTTTTCCATCCAAGTTCCCCATTGAAGATCAAGGATTTAAGCATTCAAGCCTTTGAAGGGATTTGGTTCAAGCATGCAAGATTCATCATTCAAACCCTAGATCTAGCTATTATCATGGTGTGATCTTCCTTCAAGATCCTTTGTTCATCTTCTAGATCCATTCATTCTTCTATCAAGGTGGATTCCAAGCATATAAGCATGGAGGTTTTGTATTTAATTTCATGGTTTTGATTTACATTTACCATTGTTGTGTTCAAGCTTTCATATCAATATACTTGTTTACATTCGAAATACAATTGCATATCTATCAAATTGCATAGCTTTATTGTTAGATCTACTTCTACTACTTGCTAGCATTCTTATTTCAATTTCAATATTAAGGTTGGTTCCAAACCAGGGTTTGACCAAGGCAAACCTCTCAAAAAAACAACAAAAACCCTCTTTTTCTTGCAGGTGCAGGTACAAAATTTTAGATCTGAGAGCAGATTTGGATACCCTTTTCGATGAACTTCCGAGATTTGTGAACAAAGTCAAAATTGACCTTCAAATAAAGAATGTAGCCTTTGACCTTTTATGAGGGTCAAAGACTACCTACCTTCAGGAAGACACAATATTTCTGGGTTTTCTTCGTCTCGGCGTTTCCAGTCTGAAACAGGTTACAGAATTGCCCAAAAGTGCATAAAGACATCAGAAATTGGAATTTTCCAGATTTTACCTAATTTGAGGTTAGTATTTATATTTCAATTATTTTAGGTTTCAAATACAATTCTACCATAGGGAAATATAGGGTTTTTCTCTCTCTTTCATATTCTCCATAGATTGATTCGATTGTGTATTAACCTTTAGGTTGATCAAATTGGATCTCTCCTTTGGGAATTTGGATTTAGGAGTGGATCTCATATTTCCCCCATACATTACACTCAATAGAGGTGATTCCATATTACCTCTATTCACTTATTTTATCAACTACAACCAAGATTACATCATTTATGCATCGTGTCATGGGTAAACCCTGGATAAAATCCATACTAGTGACTTACCATTTATACTTTGGTATATCATGTGGGTACAAAAGTCCATCTAGGTGGACATGTTTAGTCTTAACTCGCTAAATTTCTAAACACTCGACTATAAAAGTTGTCACATCTCACTTTAGCCCTAGCCAAAAATATAACGACCTCCAATCGAAAATCATCTTGTTTACCCCTAGATGTCTTGAAAAAGGAGTACAATGCATCTCCTCTAAAACCAACTTCCTCAACCATTCTCAGTCAGGAATATGCATCTTGTCTTGGTATCTCATGATACCACCATCATCAAAAGTGTATCCATCAAAGTGATGATCTAATGGATCTGTAAGCAATGCTGACTTGATCATCTCATAATGGTCATCACTTGAAAGATTTTGTAACACATGCTCTCTCAATCAAGTCTTGGATGTAGAAATAGTAGATATGTGCCTTCTTTTTCTTAGAGCATTAGCTATTATATTCTCTTTCCCTTTAGTATACTCAATGCCAAATTCATACTCACTCATAAAATCCAACCAACATCTTTGTCTAGCATTGAGATTAGGTTGTGTGAAGATATACCTAAGTCCCATGTGATCTGTCTTCAACTCAAATGACTTACCCAAAAGGTAATGTCTCCACATCACTAAAGCATGTACAATTGCAACCAATTCTAAGTCATAAGGTGCATAGTTAACCTCATATTAGTTCAATTGTTGTGTCTCATAAGCTACTACCTTACCATCTTGCATAAGAACACCACCAAGACCTCCACCTAAAGCATCGATGATAACTATAAAGTTCCCATTAGGATCTGGTATGATCAAGATAGGAGCAGATGTGAGTTTTTGTTTCAACAATTGTAATGCTCTCTCACATACATCAATCCACTCATATCTTTTCCCTTTCCTTTGAAAAGATGTAATAGGTGTTTCTATTTTGGAGAATCCCTCCACAAATTTCTTGTAATAACCTGCAAGTGCCATGAATCTTCTAACATCACTCATATTCTAAGGAGTTGGCCACTTAAGAATGGCTTTAATCTTTGTAGGATATACTACAATTCCATCTCCAAAAATGATATGACCCAAATAGTGAATCTCCTTCTTATAGAAAGAATAGTTTGATAGCATCTCATACAACTTCTTGTCTCTTAGATATTGTAAAACTATTCACAAATATTCTTCATGTTCCTCCATGTTCTTGGAATAGATCAAAATTCCATCAATGAATATTTCTACAAAATTATCCAAGCAATCCCTGAACACAATATTCATCAAGTTTATAAATGTTGTTGGAGCATTAGTCAATCCAAAAGATAACACAACAAACTCATAATGTCCATACCTTGTCCTGAATGATATTTTGGATATGTTGTCCTCTTTGTTCTAGAGTTGATGATATCTAGATGTTGAATCAATTTTTGAGAACACAGTAACTCCCTTCATTTGATCGAATAGTTCATATATTCATGGAAGTGGATATATTTTCTTAATGGTTATCTTATTGAGAATTCTATAGTCTATGCACAATTGTAAGGTACTATCCTTCTTCTTCATGAAGATCACTAGAGATCCCCATGGTGATACACTAGGGTGAATGAACCCTTTATCCAAGAGTTATTGCAACTGAATCTTTAACTCGTACATTTCAGTGGTCTTCATACAATATGGAGCTTTGGATTGAGGCTCAGCTCCAGTCATCATATCAATTGAGAAATCAAACTCTCTCTCCAGAGGTAACTCAGGTAATTCTTCTGGAAAAACATCCTTGAACTCTTGCAAAATAGGGAAATCTTCTAAACTAGGAGGAGTATCAAGATCTTTGACATAAGCCACATACAACATGCACCCCTTCCTCTTTGCCTTTTTCAATTGCATGGCAAAAATATGTCTCATCTAAAAAGATCTTTTCACACCAAAAATTACTGCAAAATGACATGTATCATCTAGGTGTTCTACTAATTTTTCCTTGCAAGTCACTATAGCCTTATGTTTTGTTAGCCAATTGATACCCAAAATGACATCATAGGAACCTAAAGGTGCAACATACTGGTTTGCTTGCATCTGAAAATAAGGAAGTTCAATCTCTCTACAAGCTAAACATTGCTCAACCTTTCTCTTTGCCCTATTTCCATATTCTACCATCCAAGATTCAAACATATATTCTTCTCTAACTGGCAATCTAGAAACAATTCTAGGATTTATAAAACATTATGTTTCTCTTCATTGCTCCTATCGTCTTCTTCTTTTCTCGATGCTTCCAATCATTGGTCCTCATCCAACTTCCTCTAAGCTTCTATCCTTAGATCTTTTTCCAGTTTCCATTGAGCTTCAAGTCTCTGATCCTCTTCCCTCTTCCTTCTTTCCTCTTCATTTTTCCTACCTCTCAAGTCTTGCTCAAGATGATTCATACGACAACCTTGTTTTTGTAAGAGGTTTCTATGTTCAGTCAAAAAGGTCAATATCTCATCTAGCCTTGGATTTAGTTCATCATTAATCCATTAATTTCTAGATCTAGCCCTGTTACTGTTTCAGGTTTGCATGGTGACAATTCAATTCTTGCACGAAGCATAAGTACGCAACTTAGCAGAAGTAGACCCGGGTCTTAACAATAGTAGACTTGGGTCTGAGTCTTTAAACACAACTCTAATACCACATGTAAAATGATTTCTATCTCATAAGAGACACATAAGCTCAACAACGAAAAATTCAAAAACTCGAACATAAAAACAAAGTCTACTAAAACAAAAGACTTTTCCACATAATATATTTCATTTCTCAAAATAAGAAATTACAACAATCTAAAATGTTGTTGAATAACCTCAAAGTACAACAATAATAATTCGACATGTTCTCATGCATTTTGTCACCACAAAATGTAGGTAACAGTATAAAAATTTTGAACTTAGTTTCATGTTTCTCTATGTTGATTCGCTATTTAATTAGCCATTATTGATCAATCAATTGATCTCAATATGTTTACCGAATCCTTTTGCTAAAGGCTTTCATCAAGTCATTTTTGTTTTTTTACTTTGTCTTCTTGTACTTGATTTTTGAATCCTTCAACGTCCTTTTGTGTGTTTTCAAGTATGTTTTTAGTTTTTTTTAGTCTTTTTGTTTCGTCAAATCTCTTACTTTCAGTTTTCCCTTCAATTTGATCTATCTTAGGGCTTAATCAAACTTATCAGTCAAAAGATATGATCATTTAAGTGCTCAAAAAGTGGACTCTCCAAACTCAACTGCATATTTAAAAAATAGATGTTATTTTCTATAGTTGAGTTGCACTTTTTGAAAAATATAACATAAATTCATTTTATGTTATGTTTTTAAGTTACTTTATCACTTAAGTGATTATAGTGCACTTTATGTTATATTTTGATGTTGAGTTGCTTTTAAATTTTTCACTTAAGTGACTTTATCACTATATAGCTCTAATTTAATGTTGAGTTTTACTTTATGTTTTTAATAAACATATAAGTTAAATATTGCTTTATGAAATAATATTTACACATTATATATACAACTATGTAGTGTAAATTGTTATTTTTGACCCCTTTAGTAATATTAGACTCAATAAGTAATTAGACATGTGCTAAATTAACTACTTAAGTTGTGCAATGCAACAACATGCCTTCATTCTCCTACTTTTTAAGAAAATGCATCTCAAGAACCCAATTTGCATGTAAAGAGGCTAAAAACTTGATAAAAAACATGTCATTGCATATATGCAATCCCTCCTAGAGAGTGCGATTTGCATATGAGGTAAAAATAAAACTTGCAAATCCACTTGGAGAGTGTGATTTGCTTGCAAAAGCATAAGTTGAGTCTATAACATGTAAATACAAGTTTTAAAGCACATACAAGTTTGTGATTTACATGTAAAGAGCTTTCTTTTCAAACATAACACATGCAAATACCTCCAAAGAGTGTGATTTGCATCAAAGAAGCCAAATACATGTAAAAGTGTTACATGGAAGTGCATCTTGAGATCTTGATTTTGATGGGAGACTTCTTCTAAGTCATTTACACCCAAAAATAACTCATGTCTATGCATCTCAAGACCACGTTTTGGCTGGGAGTCTTCTTTTAAGCCATTTGCTTACAAAATAAAATGTGTATATGCATTCCAAGAGTCTGATTTTGCTAGGAGTCTTCTTCTAAGATAAATACATGTAAAAACGTTACATGCCAGAGCATCTAGAGACCACATTTTTGCTTGGAGTTTCTTCCAAGGCATTTTTCTTGTAAAATAAACCATGTGTATGCACTTCTAGAGTCTGATTTTCCTCCATTTTCATGTATCTTCCTTCCAAGGGCACATTTTTTGCATTTTTAGCCCATAACAGTTCATGCAAGGGCATTATTAGAGTGTATTTTTCACTAAAAACGCCCAACAAGCTTGCTCTTGACAAAATGTTTTGCATTGCAAGGGTTTACAAGTCTTTTTTTAATCAAATACATGCAAAAACGTCTCATGTATTTGCATCTTGAGTTCACATTTTGTAACTTGGAATCAGTCAAAGGTTTCTAAGTTGTTGTATGCAAATGCACTTGGAGAATATGATTTTTGGAAAGACAAGTTCATTTCAACTTCTCCTTCTTCCATTTTTTGCTCATTAAGCTCCAAGTAAGTAAATGTATTTGATTTTGCTTGTGTTTTTCACTTGTTTTCCTACATTGTTACATTTAATGACTCATTTTTATCCATTTTTTCAAATGCAGCCCACATATTTTACATTTTGTGTTTAAATAAGTTTAAATCTTCTTTTATCAAATGCATAAAAATCATCCAACACTCAAAAACGGATTTGCATGTAGAAGATTAGTTTCAAGTTTGTCATGTTTGAGTCAATAGCAAGAGGTATGTTTTTGTTTTTCATTTTTTTTGTTTGCTTCTTTTCTTGTTTGTTTTATTTTCATTTCTTAAGAAATTTGAAGTCATTCCCTCAAGAATGCAAGTGCATACATTCATGCCAATTCGTCCTTCATTTTCCAACACATGTGATTGCATCTCCCAAGCCCATTACATGTAAAATAATATCATTCTCATTACATGTAATCACCTCTCAAGAATCTGATTATGATAAAAGGTCACTCTTTTAAAAACCAAAATTATCATTTACACATATCTATGTACTTCCAACTTCCATTCTTGACCATAAAAATGAATTCCCACATGAAATCCATCTCCATAAGTCTGATTTTGCTCCTATTTTCCCACATACATGTGCTATTTGTTTCATTTCTATCCAACACATGTGTTCTATGAGTATCTAATCAATACTCCAAACATCTTGATCTTCGTAGAGTTATCATTGCAGACCAAAGCCTAAACCTTTTCATGGATCTAATCTCCTCAAATGATGTATTTACCCTTTGGAATTTTCACGTTGCAGCACAAGATATGAAACACCATCAAAACTCAAAGAAAAGATGAAATATCAGTATGATAAACAACTGGCTCATTCGACAACCTCACTTGTTTCATCACCTCTTGATCAAATTTCAGATATAAAAATTGGGTATGTTGACATGACTAATTTTCAGCAAAGGCTTGAAGATATTATCAATAGGAAATTACGACATATCAAGAGGAGTAATATGCACCTAGTATCTACCTTCCCTATGGTTTCTCTGGAACCTGAGTTCATTTTTTAATGTGCTCGCCATTTCAATCCCAAAGGCAAGAAAATCAAAGATGCAGATGGAAAATTAATTTTCAATCTAGATCCATATGTCATTGAACAAATTTTTAGAATTCCTACAAATCCTAAATGTATAGACTTGTCTAGGGATATGTCCATACAACTGTGGAACCAAAACAAGTCAGATTATCAAAGATACATGAATGATCAATGGTTGGTTAATAAAAGATCAAATTTCTCTAGATGACCAAAGATGATACACAGATCGAACTTCTCTCTAGAGGTGATTTGATAACACTCCTTAGTAGAATCTGTGGTCGCAAAGAGTCTTGTAACTTTTAACCATGGATGTATAAATTCATTTTTCAAATTCTTGAAAACAAAGAACCTATCTATTGGGGAGAGATCATAAGTCCAACATTGTGTGAACAGTTAAGTCATGTGGGAGCATCAATACCATTCTACATGAAATCCTATTTGGTTTACATTGTTGCAGCCATGGGGACATTCTCTGGACTCTCCACCAAAGGTGATCAATCACTAGTACCCATTTGGGAATATCATGATTAGATCACGCTTACACATAGAAAATACCATTACATGAGAGTACAAGGTGCATTCTTTAGGCATTTCAGGTTCCTTTTTGATAAAGAAATAGAAATCAAGAGATTATCAGATGAAGCTTGGGAAAAGGTAAATTAATTTGGGTGCATCTTCCTATAATTTCCAACTTTTACTTGTTTGAGAGTGGGTTATTTTCAAGGAGAACCCTATACTTTACCAAGATATCCTACTGATAGGATCATCCTCATGGAGATGGCAAGGAAGCTCATGGAAATGGATACATATTAATAGAGTCACCATAGGCCATATTTTGGTATTACCACTGCCAAACCCTGCCAAATTGGTCATTATACATTCAATTCAGTGTATAAAGAAAAGGTTATGTGGTGTAGGAGCGCCCCTGGGAAGCCAGTTGGCTATCTAATTTTTGGTGTGAAAGACCCTCTTGAAGGGCACTGTAAATACATAAGGTCATGTGGACCAAGTGTGGTGTGGTTGAGTCTAGTTTAGTGGATTTTTCTAGGCTAAAGGCTCCAAATCTAGCTTAATACAAGCACTATACTTGATGATGTCAATAGGTACTAGGGTGATGTCATGAGAGTTTTAGGGTTCTTTGATGTCCTAGGAGGTCTAATTGAGGTTAAATAGGTTGGTTTAAAGTTAAATCACCTCAATGGTGAAAAAGATGTAAAAATGTTGTCGAGCAACATTTGCAACTTTTCAAAAGTTGTTGTCAACAAAGGCTAACCTTAAGGTTTTCAGCCTTAGGAAGGTATAGGGTTACTTAAAAGGACCAAACACTTGAAGTGAGGGTATTTAAGGAAAAAGAACCCTAATTTTGAGAGTTAGAAGTCATTTTGTACGGTCTGGTATATTGAGACTGTGAAGTTTTCTATTGTGAATAGAGTGAAGATTTGAGTAACAGTGTTAATTGACGCCTTGGATGGATTAGTCTATCGACTATAGAAATTGGAATCCATTTTTGGGCATGTAATAGTATGTTTCAAGCTTTTAGTTTTTTTCTTAGATTAGTTTTCAAGGCTTTTGTAAATTCTTTTTGTTTTGCACAGTTTTCTGTCATGTTTTGACATTGTTGCAAAGATGTGGACCTAGCTCCATTTCCCATTGTAGGTTTTGTACAAAAATTTGGGGATGGATACTAGGGTCATTGTGCTGCAAGATGCCACAATATTGGGCCCTACAAGTGCATGTAAATATTTTTAAGGTCTTGCCCTAGGCGAGCTGTGAATGAAGCCTAGCTAGGAAGACCAAGTGAAAGATTGTAAAAGTTTCATGAGGGATGAGTTCATGAGCCAAGAAGGCCATGGATGTGTTGAAATGTGATGTTTAGGTACTTAAGAACTAGGAGGAGTGCCCAAGAAATCATTTTTCCAAGTTTTGAAGCCAAAACCCAAAGGCTAGTCTAAAACCAAGGAAAAAGCCCTAAATCTGAAACAGGGTGTACGGACAAAGTTGGGACCTGAAACTAAGAAAATATTGGAGGTCTAATGACATGTAAATGAACTAAAAAATCTTATTTGGGGGTCATTTGAGGATTTTTTCCTAGGATTGCACTTCCTTAAATCTAGGAGGGCTAATTGGGGCAACAAGGCTACTAGGCCTAAAACATAGGAAACTAGAGAGCGATGGAGAAATGCATGAAATTGGCAAGCAGAGACCCAAAAAAGGAGTCTAGAATGGATTTAAAAGAAGCCCTTAGCCTCCTACAAATCAAACCATTGGTTAGGGCTTAAGGAACATGGATTAATAGTAATCCTTTGGAAGACCAAAGTGAGTAACCTGAGAAGATATAAAGATCCTTGGAAGAGGGAAAGAATTGGTTCTTTCCAAGTGTGTAGGGGTGGATTGAGGAAACCCTAAGAGGTCCTAAGAGTTACCTAGGAAGATTTCTAAGCAACTCAAGGTGAATCTAGGGTGTATCCCTATCACTATGGAAGCTTAACTTCAACTTATTACATTGAAAAAATTCAAAGCTAGACCTAACTTTGATTATTTAGGGATGCATTCTAAAATCAAAAGGGCATTCACCCATGTTCATCACATGGAGGATGTGTGGATTTATTTGTGCACTAAGGTGGACATCATGAGAATGGATTATTATAGACTCAAACTATGACAAATCATTGATCTTAATATGATCGAGATCTCACAAGGCTTTGAGATCGAAGATGATGGCTTAGTCCTAGATCCAGAGTATTATAATACTCAATTTGAAAAGCTTGTCCCTTTTCCTATTTAGTGGCAACATAAGGAATGGAATTAGGTCTTTGATAGGTTCCAATACATTTTTCTAAATACAAACAAATGGCTGAAAAGAAAAGGCCTCAAGAGAGTACATCTGAAAGTTGGGGTAGACTACAATCACATTGGCCCTATTGGAAAGAGATCTTAGGTAGAAATTAGAAGCAAGGATGATTCTTCTTCTTCTCAACTAGTTAAAACTATCAAGTTTACACTCAAAGGAGAAAAAGGGTCAAATCCATCCTTAGGTTGTTTTTAATCACCCCTGCAAGAGGAAGGATCAGATGAAGAAGAAGGAGAAATAATGGTTATATCTCCTCCTTAGTTTTCAAATAGTGAGGATCCATCTAATCATGAGGAGCCATTTCTAAATGTCATAGATAATGATGTGGATTCATTCTCCATTCTATTCATACCTATTATTTATATTTTGGAGGTGAATATGTCTACATTTCCCATCTCTTATGCAACTCCTTCCATTCTCACAGTAGGGCATTGTGAGAATTTGGAAAATAATTTTGGTGATTTCCTGGTTCTCATGGAAGGTCAAGTTTCCCAACTTGATACTTTGGTTGTAGGTTTTGAAACATTCATGATGGAGTCATCTCAAAGAACACATGTGGTTTCTACTGTACAAACGAAGGCATGTATCATGATAACGAAGATGCAATTAGGATCAATGCCTACCATAATCACTGTTCAAGGTCTAGCAAAGGAGGGTTTCAGTTTGCCAGCATGGTTGGGAAAAATCACCATGAAGAGAAGAAAGGTCACATTACCCTTCGATGATTTCTATACCAAGAAGGATAAATATAAAACCTCAAAGGCCAAGGTTGTCTCAAGAATCATGGTTGATGATGAGAAGATGAGAAAACCAAATATGTTGAGATTTCAAAACCCTTGGTAGAAAAACCAACTAAAGAGCTTACTTTCTTCGATTATAAGTTCACCAAGGTTGAACTCAATAAACAATCATGGCTGGGATATTTGTAGGATGCTCAAGATGCACTCTCAAATGTGTCAAAAATAAATCATGAGCTCTGGAAAAAGAATAGCTTGTTAAAGCAGGAGAATGCTCATCTTCATGAGATTATTTGTCAACAAACATCTCACTCTGTGACTATTTCATCACAAACAACTCAGGCAAACAAGAGAGAAGAAGCAGTAAAGTCTTGGTTTGAAGAATTTGTCTTAGAAGGCGTTCAATCAATAAAAAATGTGCACAAATTCCTTGAACACATAAGAGAAATTGAGGAAAGACTCCATTACATGATTGCTTCCTTCAGCCAAGACATCAGTAACTTGAAAGAAGACCTAGGCACTTGGGAGCAAATGGAAAATAGTGATTTAGATGTTCTTCTCTCATATGACATCATTCCATCTATGAACATGCTATTTTGGTATCAGGGACTTATGGACCACAAAGTCCAAGGAATGGAAAAGCTTATGACAAACCTACAAGGGGAGCTAGAGAGTTGTCAAGCAATAGAAGTGGACGTCACCAGTAATATTAGGCAATTAGGATGTGAAGTTCTTACCAGAGATGATAACCTCTTTACCGAAGAGGAAATGACTACAGACTATACTGACAAAGTTAATGTTGATTTTGATTCTGAAGAATTTGGAGCACCAACAATGGACAAATTTGCTACATATAAATTTATAGCAAAACACTTAAGGGATTCTCTTGCAGATGATTACAAGGTTTTGAAATCAGCATATATGATTGCAATCAAAGTTGAAGCACCCATTTTAGAGATAATGAAGATTCCAGATCTTCCTGTGGTTCATGATTGTATTGTTAAATATAAGGCCTTCCTTGACAATTTCAAGGATTGATTCACCTTTCTTTACCTTTTTGTTTTAGTTTTCATGTTTTTTAGATTGGAGAAGATGAATTGCATGTAAAGCACTTACATGTAATTCGATTGCATGTCCTCATGACATGTAATTCAATAATTCTTCTCACCTAGTTTTACTAGGTCAAAGTGGTTGAGTTGCTCCCACTTTTTTCTCCTTTTTATCATTTCTTTTCCTATAAAAGGAATGATTCTCTCATTGTAAAAACCATCTTTATTTTATGTAAGGAAGCTCTACCAAACTTGTGCAAGCACAACTGTTATTGTAAAATAAATAGAAAGAAACAATTGGAGTTGAAGTTGTGATTAAGAGCAATTGTGGTGAATAAAATTGGAAGCTGTGACTACAATTTGGTTTACTTTCTTTATATTTATGTTATTCTTGTGTTTTACTAAGAGCAAAGTGATTATTAGAGATAATTAGAGCCACAGTTGTGACTCAGAGTGGTTGTGGTAATATAAAACTAGAAGCTGTGACTGTAGGTTATATTGCCATCTTATTTTCATGCATTTTGTTAGAATAATTAGAAAGTCTACTTCTGGAAGTCTGAGTGCCCCAATGGTAGAGGTATTTATGATAGAATAGATAAATAGGTCTTAGAGATTAGGCGATGCGATTTTCAATCAACCTGTGAGTTGGTGTTGCTTTATCGATATCATTGTTTCCAGCTTTTAAATAAAAGTGTAGTTTAAAGATTAAAGTTTTGCCCATTACTCATTCTTTAGGAAAGTGGATTCCTTCTTGAAAGATAAGAAGAAGGAATATTTGTAACATCTTATTTGATAATCTCTTAACTTCTTACTTACCTTGAGTTGAACCAAGGAATGGTGAGAAGGGGGAGCCTTCCCTTTAAGATAGGAGATACATTGTCTCATATGTTGTGGCTGGTATAACTATTTTGCAACTGGATTTTTTTCCCAAAAATGTCAGTTAAAAAATATCCACCCAACATGAACATATTATTGAAAGTACATGAATCATCCAAATAAATATGAGGTAATAAATACATAAAATATGTCAACCATACTGTCACACATCGAACATCAAGAGTATACAATACAATAAGGTACATGACCAAAAGGTTAATATGGTACAACATATCAAAATAATGCCATTAGACTATCCATTGTCCATCTGCATGTTCTGGTCTCCTATACCATCGAACATCTATCCATCTGCAAATCTCGAGATGTAAATGTGATCCAGACACTTTTTCTGTGCAACCACAGAGTGGTTAGCTCGCCCAAGGCTCATGGTGAAATAAAGAGTACATCGATCCTGCTCAAGTAATCTATCAACTTGACACTAATGTATCAAAAATGAATATGGTGCAAGCTATTGTAATGTAGAAATATATGATGGATAGGTAGGTTTTTTAATAACGCACCTAATAGAGGCCCTAAACAAACATTCTCCATAATACATGTAAATTGAAATAATAAGTGATGTAAATCTAGAAATGCTTGTAAAGAGTACTAAAATTAAATAAGATGAAATGCATACCTCATAATAAAGCTGATCTAGAAATACCTATTTTTTGGTGTTTGTTCTGGGTTTCAGGAAATTCTGCAACCAGATTCGGGACAGGAAAATAGGGATAGAGAAAACCCAAAAAGATTTTTCTTTTATGAGAAAGGTCAACCTTGACCCAAATACAGGGGTAAGATCTTACCCCGGGGCACAATCTTACCCCTTTATGTCAACCTTGACCTGCACTATTCTAATGGAAAATCTGTTCGTGGATCCTAGAAGTTTGTCGAAAATGGTAGTCAAATCTACTCTGCAACTCCTGAAACAACAACTGTAGATATTTGAAAATAATGTTCTGGGGTGGCTATATAGGGTTTTGCCTTATTCAAACCCCCATTTTGGTGATCTCCACCTCCATGAATAGTTGAATGTAATAGAATGTGTGTGTGTGTGTTGAATGTGCAATGCCAAGATCTAATCCTGTAGATTAAAAACCCTAGCATGAATTGATATGAGAAAGAAATGAATAGATTTGAATATGAAAAAGAAAGCATACCAAGCCCTCAAGGATAACGTACTCCTACCAAACTCACAATTTGTAATTGCTACCCCATGATTGTATCTTTAAATGCTTGAATGTTGGGAAGAAGAGATATTTCTTGCTCCAAATGAATGTCTACAATAGCTTGATAATAATGATGTCAACAATGTCTTGATCAACTATATCATCCTCTTTCAATCTTGCATCATCTCCTCATCATTGCTTTCTTGCTTCAATTGATTGTGTGTCTAAATGAAGGTAAAAGAGAGTGCTTATATAGAGATTTCAAGGCAAGGCTCCTTGGGAAATATAAGGGCCCATAATTCATATTTCACCTCAAATTATGGTCCAATCACAATAACCAACTAAGGAGGGAAAATAATTAAATGAGCATTCAGATATGGAGGCCCGACATTAATTTCGGGGTTCGCTAGGACCACAATTTAAAAAGGGGGACCAAAACCTAACAAGGGTTAAGGTCAACCTTGACCTTGACCTAGGTCAGGGTCGACCTTGAATTTGAGCTATGTTAGGGTCGACCTAAACCCTGACCCAAAGGTTCAGGCCCAATCAACTTTCAAAACAGGAAGTCCCGGGGTCGGCCAGAGACTTGGGAATGATGAGAAAATAGGGCAAAGTGCTAGAAAAGGGCACATAGACCTAGAAAGAATGTGATGAGGAATAGGAGGACCAATACCTAGGTCCTACCTAGAAAATAGAGCCATAGAGAAGGGAAATAAAGGAGAATCCTCAGGATCCTAACCCTAATTTCACCTAGAAATGAAGAACCAAGTGCAAATGCATCCTAAATGCAAATCTATCATGAAAAATGCACTAAATGAGGGTGATAAACCTACCAAGATGGAAGTGCTTCCATTTTAAGACAATACATTTAGCCCCCACTTTATCTTAGATATGACACTACGTGAATATGCAAGCTAAAGTAAGAAAACATCATAGTAAATAAAAAGGATATAGCCAAGTCCTCAATGTAGAGATCTTGCAGAAAATCGTTAGTACCTACAACACACAAGGTTAATGAAAATCCATAAATCACCTTAGACTTACTAGAATGAAATTAAGAAGTGCATAGATCCCCTTATGCCCCCTATTTCAACTTTCTACTTCTGAATGGTGAAACAGGGTGATAAGGATAACTTTATACAATGGATATGTAGTTTGTTGAGAAAGTCTCTTCCTAAACCAATTATAAGGATTCCCATCCTTCCTAAACTAATTCAAGGGGTTAGGTATCTGAATCACAATTCCAATGCCACTGATGACACTGAAAACAGAGTTACCAAGCTCAAGTTATGATGAAAAGAAAGAATGTCTATCTAAATGCATATGAAGGGAAATTCAAATTTAACACAAGTAAACCCTAACAACCCCTATTTTTTACTATAAATAAGGAAAAAAAATCATACTTACTCATTCTTACCATTTGCATATTCAAAGAGAGAAAGTAGAATGCTGATCAGAGAAGAACTTTGACAACACGCATGGACTCCTGAGACAGTGCCTAGCTACCAAATGACCACTTCCCGAGGTGAGTTTCTGTTATTGATTTTTGTACTTTGCAAATTCTTATTTTGTAGGAAAGCTAGACCCTGACCCTTAAAGGTTGACCCTGACCTAGTTATGTCGACCTTGACCAAAAAAACTCAACATGAACTGGAAGGTCTTCACCTTTTCTGGAATGAGGTCGACCTTGATCCAAAAAGGTCGACCCTGACCCAGGAAGGTTGACCTAGACCTAAATGAGATCGACCTTGACCTAGTTAAGTTGGATTTATAGATTTGTTACTTTAGAATGCTGATATGATGTCTATTTTCACTTCCAGGACTTGGTTCATCTCTGAGAGCATCACTATGGAGGGTTACTAGTGGTTATCAAAGAGAGATTATCTGAGCTAATCGAGGATGAGATACAATTATTGAGAGACGTAGGACTATACTGGGCAATAGTCCTACCACATATCAGACATCATCGAGCCATGTTATTAGCTCTCATAGAGAGGTAGGATGAGGATACAAGCTCCTTTCACCTTCCCTTAGGTGAGATCACTATGACATTGGATGATATCTACAGAATCTTGCAACTTTCGGTTTGAGGCAAGCCTGTTAGACTGAGAGCACAACGAGGTCCTGAGGAGGTCCTTGCAGATGTAGAGTATTTCTTGGGATAGGTTCCACATATGCGATCTTGAGCAGATCAAATCACTTTATTATCCATACTGGTAGGCCCTACACCTTTGGTATGGAGAGTGATGCTATGTATATTGTCCTTGGCTGTAGTGCCCAACACAAAGGGTACAATATTTTTAGCACCTTTCACCCATCTTGTACGCAAGATGGAGAGTGATAGGACTATCTTCATGTGGTGCCACAACATGCTAGCCCACTTATACCATGAGTTGTGTCAGTTGGTGAGATATCAGAGTGATAGTCTCATGGTATGCACACTTTTGCAAATCTAGTTGTTTGAGCACTTCACATGTACATGACCACAAAGTGTTCCTGTGATGGTAGATGCTAGCACACCAAGAGGCTTTGCTTATCCACTGAAAGATGTCTTGTAGTATGGATATGTCCTCTATTGGAGGGTATGTCTAGACTGTATTCCAGGCACATATGTGTTATGGAGACCCTAATGCCACATGATAGAGTGGTTGAATACACGACACTATATGAAGCACTCATAGTAGTGCAAGCTGCTAGAGGGTCATCAAAGTCACATAGTGATGCCATACTACTATGATCAAGTGATGAGATAGTTCGGTCTTTTAGAGGGAGTCCCTGGAGTAGTACCTTGGTATGCACATCCAGCAAGGTATTATCGAAGACCTGTCCCCATACACTAACCATCAATAGAAAACATAGCAGATAGTGATGCAAATGAGACAAAGGATATAGAGGTATCACAAGATATGGCCTATTTAGGCATTAGTTGAGACTACGTCAAATATTGGAGTCTAAAGGAAACCCACCCCATCTTCCCTGCTGACTATCCCATAGGTGATCCAAGCTTTTCAGATAGGACACACTGGGATGGTGGCACAATAGAGGAGGATGAGGCTCTCAGAGATGAGGAGGAGCCCATCTCCGACGGAGACCCCATGGAGGAGGAGAGAGCATAGGATAGAGCATATGAGAGAGTAGAGGAGATGCCCCCAGTTGGTGGTACTAGTGCGGATGTGCACATTTTTCACACATCACCACTGAGATCATGATGACCTCCACACGCCCAAACATAGACACCACCTCTGAGATGTAGAAACAACAAGTGTGGAGAGAGTGGTCAATCCATGCCCCCACCATCCAGATCCTTTAGTGATGCCCCAGAGGGAGATCCAGGTATAAATTATGAAATTGATTTGAAAATTTAGCTTAACTTATGAAGGAATACTAAATTGATAAATGTATTTCCATTCTGCAGCTAGCATGGTAGAGTGGAGAAGTTTTGTATCTGAGGTTTTGAAGGATACATGTATATCCTACTGACTATTAGCCAGCGAGCAAGAGTCTTTCATTGGTCATAGAGATCCTAGCAGGCATGCCAATATCTTTTTGTGTGTCCAATGAGAGTTGAGGTTGTGT
Organism: Chamaecyparis obtusa; assembly: GCA_027943335.1. Lineage (NCBI taxonomy): Eukaryota > Viridiplantae > Streptophyta > Pinopsida > Cupressales > Cupressaceae > Chamaecyparis > Chamaecyparis obtusa. Next base: position 749,781 of record BSBK01001245.1, on the reverse strand, counting down.
AGAGAGAGGGAAGAGACACTGATGGCTGACTTACTGAGAGCCCAGGAGTGCATATGTGATATGAGCATATTGAGGAGCCACTCACAAACTATCGAACATAGTTCTACATCTTCTCATCATATTAGAGAGATTTGGGAGTCATTGACCATCAGAGCATAGAGATAGATAGACTGGTAGATAGAGCCTTATGGCACATATGTATCAAAACTCAAAAGATTTTATAAATGAAAAACTTTCTCTACTAGTTAGTTCTATGTTTGATTACTATATTTTCATCAAATAACATAAAACTTAATAGAAAGAAAGAATGTTTATAAATGTATTCAAATGTAATTTTCTAAAACCACATAACCTATAAAACAAACATAATTATTTTATAAGGAATACATAAATACACAAGTGAAGAAAGATAAAATTAGAGATAATAACATTTGAGATGCATAATATTGATAGGTTCCTTAAAAGAAACACCGTCCATATCAACAATTTTTATAAGCACCTGAACCAAAGTCCTCAATTACAACAAAAGGTCCAAGCCAATTAGGGCTAAACTTTCCTTTTTCACCAGGTAAAGCATTCACATTTCTTTGATTCTCATATAATACTAAATCACCTATTGAAAATGATCATTCAATTACTTTATGATTATATTGCTTCTAAAGAGATTTATGATGATCTTTTATATGTTCCAAAGCATGTATTCATTGTTCATCTAACATTTCCAATTCTTGTAATTGTTATTCTCAAAATGTATCCTTGTTGATTATCCCGTGAAATGAAACATGTAAATAAGGTATCTCTTATTCCAAAGGCATAATAGCATTAGTACCATAGACAAGATTGTAAGGAGAAGTACCCGTGGTAGTACGAACACTAGTCCTATAAACCCATAAAGCATAGGTAAGTTGGGTATGGCAATCTTTCACATGCTTATTAACCATTTTTCTCAAAATTTGTTCAATGATTTTATTTGATGCTTCAGCTTGACCATTAGATTGAGGATAGTAAGGAGTAAAAAATCTATGCTGAATTTGATATTTCTCCAAGAATTTTGTGACTTCTTTGTTCTTAAAAGAGGTACCATTATCTGAAACTATCGTCGAAGGAATACCAAATCCTATTATAAAATTGTTAAGGATGAAATCACAAATAACATCCCTAGTTGTTGAATGAAAAGGGACAACCTCCACCCACTTCATAAAGTAATCTATAGTAGTCATAATGTATGTATGTCCTTGAGAAGAAGTTGGTGAGATTTTTCCAATAAGGTCAAAACCCCAAATACTAAAAGGCCATGGAGAAACTTGATTACGAAGCTCACGAGTAGGAGCATAAATCAAATTAATATGTTGCTGACATTGAGGACATTTCTTAACAAACATAAAAGAATCATGTTCCATTATTTTCCAATAATATCCCATTCTAAGAAGTTTATTGACTAGATATTTTCCACCAAAATGTCCCCCACAAGAACCAAAATGAGCTTCTACCAAATCTATAGGAATTTTGGTTCTACCAAGACATCTTAATAATAAACCTTCATTAGAGCATTTGTAAAGTGTATCTCCTAAAATGATATAACGTGTTACAAGCTTCCTAACATGATTACGCATGTTCCTTGTTGTCGACTCAGGAAAAGTACCATCTTTCAAGAAATGAAAGATATGAGAATACCATTCATCCAAATGCAAATTGAAACAATCAGAGGTAATCTTATTAGAAATTGTAGGGTTTTTAAGAGTTTCTATAGTAAATTGAAATTTTTTAGCATTATTCTCAAGACAAACCAAAGAAGCTATGCTTGCCATGGTGTCTGCATGTTGATTATCTTTCCTAGGTAAAGTTTGAATCATATAAGAAGAGAATTGTGAAAGCACATTAAGAACCAAATATCTATATTGTTCATTTTATCATTCTTAGTCTGATAACCTCCTTTAATCTATTCTACAATCAATTGCGAATCTCCATAAATTTCCAAATTTTTAATGTTAAGGGATGAAGCTTCTTGTAGACCATCTAAAAGAGCTTCATACTCTATAATATTATTAGTACAAGCAAAGGTCAATTTATACGATAGAGGGATCAATTTCTTCACAGGAGGGATCAAGATATTACCAACACTAGAACATGTCTTACATCTAGATCCATCAAAGTATAATTCCTAAACATCATCCTGTTTAATAGCTAGAATGTTTTCATCAAGGAATTCTATTGAAGTAAAGCATGCATCGAATGAGGACAAGGAGCTTTAGCTAAATAATCTGTTAAGGCTTGTCCTTTAATCAATTTTTGAGAAATGAAATTAAGATCAAATTCTGTAAATAACATCACCCACTTTGCCAAACAGCTAGAGAGATCAGTTTTTGAGAAAAGATGTTTCAAAGGATCAAATTTAACAGTCACATTGACCTCAACATTTAAGAGATAATGCCTAAGTTTTTGATAACCATAAACTATAGCTATTCATTGTCTTTCCAAATCTGTGTATCTTGTTTCATAATTGAGTAAATTCCAACTAATGTAGTACATAGGTCTTTCCTTACCTTCACTATCATACTAAGCCAACAACACACTCACCACTTTTGGAGTGGCTAAAGTATACAAATAAAAGGGTTTATCAAATTGAGTTGGTTGCAAAATAGGAGGATTGACAAGATACTCCTTAAATTTCTCAAAGGATTTTTTACATTCATCATTCCAAGAGAAAGTGGTATCCTTTCTAAGCAATGAAGTAAAATGAATAGTTCTATTAGCTAAGTTGGAAACAAAGCAACAAATAGCTTGGATTTTTCCTTGTAAACTTCACAATTGAGAAATATTCTTAGGAGGCATATTAACAATAGCTTCAATCTTTTCAGTATCCACCTCTATGCCTTGCTTGGAGATTATAAATCCTAATAATTTACTGGAATCAACTCCAAAGACACATTTCTTAGGATTCAACCTCATATTGTAACTTCTAATTATTTCAATTATCTATCATAAAATACTAACATGATCTTCTCTTTGCATAGATTTCGCCAAGATATCATCCACATAATCCTCAAGAATCTTATGAATGTAATCATGAAAAATCAAGGTCATAGCCCATTGATAAGTTTCTCCCACATTTTTTAATCCAAAAGCCATCATGACCCAACAGAATGTTCCCCAAGGTGTTATAAATGTGGTCTTAAATTGATCTTCAGGAGGAATAAAAATTTGATTATAGCCAGAGAATCCATCCATAAAAGATAATAAAGCATGACCCATTATCGAATCCACAATCATATCAATATTAGGTAATGAGAAATAATCTTTTAAGGATGTTTTATTTAAGTCTCTAAAGTCAGTACACATCCTTATCAATGAGTGTTCTTGATAGGTCCCAGGAAGAGTTTTGTAGGTGATTTACAATATGGTTATACTAAAGCCTTGCGTGTTTATATTTATTTTTTAGACATGTGTATGATGCTATGTTCATGGACACAGAGTCATATGTGCAGTACAAGTTGAGTTATGAAGTCTCCAGTTGACAGTCACAGTTTCTTGAGTTTATCTGGTGAAGCTGACAGTGTTTATATTGTTGTAGTAGTTGTGCCTATCATTTTGGTATGCATGTTTGGATTTATGTTTGGATAAGAGTTAATCATGCACACTGCTTACCATATGTTGTCATCAATGACAAACATACAGTCAGCAATCTGGCTCGCTAGAAAACTCACTGACAAATCTCCAATAGGTCTACCTAAAAGAATGTTATAATTGAGAGGTCCAGGCATAACATGAATGGGTATATTAAGAATAACTAGACCAACTTTAATAGGTAAGGTAATAATGCCCAAAGTTCTCTTTGCAATATTGTCAAATCCATGAATAGGGATATTATCAGGTTGAATATTTGTGAGATCAACCTTAATTACCTTAAGCATATCCATGCTACAACAATTAAGCCTAGATCTACTGTCAATTAACATTCTATGAATGATACTCTGATTAATAGAAACTACAACAATAAGAGCATCATATTGATTATGCACCTTAATGGAAGGTAAATCATCATCGGTAAACACAATAGGAGGTACATAAGGCATAGTATGCATACAATCCAAAAAGGAATTAATGTTCTCTTGATTAGGAGATGAAGTAGGAAGGGTAGATAAAGCCTTTTGCAATGCCTCATGATATGTCAGGGAAGTTTGAAGCAATTCCCATAAAGATATCTTAGCAGGAGTAGCACGTAATTTTTCTACTAAGTCATACTCCTTAAAGTTAGATGGAAACCTAGGAGCTTGAGGAAGCACATGTTGAGAAGGTGGTAAAGAAACCAGAATAGTAGGCTAAGGGTTATTCCATGTGTGATAAGCATGAGAAATAGAATATGTGTTATCCAAGAAATCCAAAGGATCTCTAGGTTTACCCTTAATATTATTCAAGGACATACTTTTACCATCAACAAAGGTTTAGGATATATCACTTTAGGTGTATCAATGTTGCAAATAGTGGAACATGAAGGTAACCATGCACACACCGCATGGTAAAGGTCAGTTGAAGAGGTTGTGGAGGAGAGTGAAATAGGAATAAGATCAATGGAGATCTCATTCGAACAATTTTCATCCTCACTTCCATGTATCTCATTAAGGGATCTATCCTTTTGTACAATAAAATCCCCATAAAAGTATTCAAAATAAAAATTATACATGTTGAACACAAATCAACACTACAAGCATGAAAAATGTAAATGTTTTTGTATTTTTAAAGGAATTTTGCAAAAATTTTTTTGTATTTTTGAAATAGAAATGCAAGAGCATAAAAGAAATCTACTTTTATAAGCATGTAAGATCTAACACATGATGCAAATCTAAAACCAAAAAGAAAGAGTTGTTGTAAATAGGTTCACCAAAATGTAATGTGAAAAGTATGATGGATAGGTAGGGGTTTTTAACAATGCACCTAATAGAGGCCCTAAACCAACATTCTCCACAATACATGTAAATTGAAATAATAAGTGATGTAAATTTGGAAATGCTTTTAAAGAGTACTGAAATTAAATAAGATAAAATACATACCTCATAATAAAGATGAACTCGAAATACCTATTTTTTGGTGTTTGTACTGGGTTTCGGGAAATTCTGCAACCAGCTTCGGGATAGGAAAATAGAGACAGAGAAAATCCATAAAGATTTTTCTTTTCTGAGAATGGTCAACCTTGACCCAAATACAGGGGTAAGATCTTACCCCAAGGTACAATCTTACCCCTTTATGTCGACCTTGACCTGCACTCTTCCGACGAAAAATCTGTTCCCGGATCCTAGAAGTTTTTTGAAAAGGGTACTTAGATTTGCTCTGCAACTCTTGAAATAGTGACTGTGCATATCTGAAAAATGGTATTTTGGGGTTGCTATATAGGGTTTTTCCTTAGTTAAACCCCCATTTTGGTGATCTCCACCTACACAAGTAGTTGGATGTAATAGAATATGTGTGTGTATTGAATGTGCAATGCCAAGATCTAATCCTCTAGATTAAAAACCCCAACATGAATTGATATGATAAAGCAATGCATAGATTTGAATATGATAAAGAAAGCATACCAAGCCCCCAAGGCTAAAGTACTCCTACCAAACTCACAATCTGTAATTGCTACTCCATGATTATATCTTTGAATGCTTGAATGTTGAAAATGGTAGATCAAGGAAGAAGAGATCTTTCTTGCTCCAAATTAATGTCCAAAATAGCTTGATAATAATGATATCAACAATCTCTTGATCTTTTATATCATCCTCTTGTAATCTTGCATCATCTCCTCATCATCGCTTGCTTACTTCAATCGATTGTATGTCCAAATGAAGGAAAAAGAGAGTGCTTATATAGAGATTTCAAGGCAAGGATCCTTAGGCAATGTAAGGGCCCATAATTAAAATTTCACCTTGAATTATGGTCCAATCACAATAACCAACTAAGGAGGGAAAATAATTAAATGAATTTTAAATTAAAGCCCTTCCACATTTAGATTTGGAGGCTCGACATTAATTTCAGGGCCTGCTCGGACTACAATTTAAAAAGGGGGACCAAAAATTGACAGGGGTCAAGGTCAACCTTGACCTTGACCTAGGTCAAGGTTGACCTTGATCCTGACTCAAAGGTTCAGGCCTAGTCAAATTTGAAAATAGGAAGTCCTGGGATCAGCCAGAGACTTGGGAATGGTGAGAAAAAAGGGCAGAGTGCTGGAAAAGGGCACAAAGACCTAGAATGAATGTGATGAGGACTAGAAGGACCAATACCTAGATCCTACCTAGAAAATAGAGCCATAGAGAAGGGAAATCAAGGAGAATCCTCAGGATCCTAACCCTAATTTCACCTAGAAATGAAGAACCAAGTGCAAATGCATCCTAAATGCAAATCTATCATGAAAAATACACTAAATGAGGGTGCTAAACCTACCAAGATGGAAGTGCTTCCATTTTAAGATTATACAACTATGAAATAACTACTTTTACCATACATAAAAGTAGAACTGACACAGATATGGCAAAGAGAATGCAAATAACCAACACAAAATCTATTATGTGTTTCCATAGCTTAGTCCTAAGCATTTAATAACCAGATTTTGACTTGAAGGTAAAAGAAAAGTATATTTACCCTTCTCTATTTATCCATATTCAACACACATTCCCATGATATATTTCTCAAAATAGAATAAGCAGGAATAAAATAACATATATTTATGTTTCCAAAACAAACTCCAAAGAATTTACCTTTCCTCTAATGATAATTTCACATAGTCAATTTTTTTGATAAAGAGTATGGTTTTTTAATGTCAAACTAGCATTTACATCTTTATGAAATAATGTATTTTAAAATTAGAAAATGGTAATAAAATAATTAATTTTCTTATATACATGATATTGCTATTGCTACAGGAAGTTCATGTATATCCAGTTGCAGTTTGAATTAGCAAAACAACAAACATTGCTAAAGCTATAGGAAGTACATTTATATCATGTCGTAGTTTAAATGAGCAAAACAAAAAACATGTTTTCTAAATTTCAACCATAAGTTTGATAAGATGGTAGTCAAACATATTTATTTACATATACCAATATTTAATCACTGACTGGGTGTTGGATTAGGTGTGGAAAGGTAAGTACTAAGAGGGGAGGGGTGAATCAGTACTGTACAACACTTTTAAACTTATTTCTTCACAATCAGTTACTGATTCCTTAACATTTGCAGGCATCACATGAAATATATAAAACATGTAATAATCAACACATAACACAAATATTTGGTAACACATAAATCCTTATTTGATGATAAAAATTGTGGTGGGGATGACACCCACAAGACTCCACTACTGCAAAATAAAGTTTCCTTGGTTAGGGCTACAACACTTAGCTATTTCTGATAGCTTACCCTATTAAGAGTATTAACCCAGTTAAGAGTATAAAGACTGCTAAGTCTACTCTGTTAAGAGATTTCATAATTCTAATCTAAGAATTGCACCTGGTTAAAGGATTTAAAATTAAGACATGCTAGGATCTTCTTGGTTAAGATACTTTACAAAATCTTATTTCTCTTTATTCAATAACACTAAATTTATCTTTCAAACTTGCATCAACATATTTTATTCAGAATCTATGTGCTCATTAACTCATTACCTCATACTCTATATCCTTCACACTATCGATTCAGTACTCGGTAGCTCTCAATATTTATTTGTTCTTCACTACTCTATTACTCGGTGGCTTCACTCTCACCACCTTCTCAGTAATATACTTCATGCATGTAATATCCAATTTCTCTTTGTGCATGCATAATGATCTTTATACTCCGATCTTATTATATACAATTTTGAAGCATTGCTAGGAGTTCTAGAATCTTCCCATCAAGTGGTACTAGCATTGGTTACTCCTCCAATGAATATTTAATCCTTAATTATTATTGGCTAATCTCACCTAATAATAATGTGTAATCATCATGTTGTAATCTCCAATGTTTTGCTATACAATCTCCTCGAGATTAGTAAACCATTTTCTGCTCAGTATCTAGTTTCAATATACTTATAATTCTACTGGTGTCGGCATGTTCTTCTCAGTAAAATATTTTTCTTAACTCGATAATTGTCTTCTCTTTTCAGTTTGGTGCTTGGTAGAACTTGGTTCTTGGTGCTTGGTACTACCTTGCTCGGTGCCTATGCTTGCTTCTTCTTTACTGAAATTCCATGTCTTCTAATTCCTTTACCAAATGACTTTCTCTATGTTACCATTTTGTCTTTTCTTCATTATTGAATGACTTTGACATGCAATATAACTTCCTCATAACTAATGCCAACAAAATCAACTCTTAGGAGTATCAATCTCCCCCTTTGGCATTAGTTTGGTATGTTTTGTAAAAACCTTAAAAAAACTTCAAAGTCATTAATCAAAATTCAAAATTTTGTCCTTTGTCCATTTCTTCTTCCTCAGTAAACATATTACTCCCCCTGATGTAATAACTCTGGTACATCTCCATACTATATACATAATCTTTTGCATACTTATTCTTTCCTATATATATTTCCCTTATATATCTATTCCCCCTTCTGGAAAAATAAAAAATTATATATATTTCCCCCTTTTTTAACAAAAATGCCAAAATGCTTACTTATTGCTTACCCGATGTGGGGATCTTATAAAAAATGCTTTTGTACTTCTCCTATGCATCCTTGAATGATGCCTTCTAGGTATCCTTCTGTGTTTGTAACACTATTATCTACTCACTTATATTTGTTGTAAGATTGATCATATTGTGCATAGCGCTTACATCTTGTGTGCTAACCAAGTCTTTAGCCTTTTGAATTTGTTTCTGCAGTGACTCTATGTTTGGTAGAAAAAATATTTGGAGTTCTAATAGATCCATCCTAATCTATTTCTCTTCCTTTATCAATTCAAATTGCATTCCCATCAAGTGCTTCAATTTCTTATAATATTCTTCTATGGACTTAGGTTCAGTGTAAATCTTAGATAATAGCTCGGTGTGCTCTTTTTCCACATTGTCATCCTTTTCTTTGATCTCCTTTGCAAAATTAGAAAACAAACAAATATCTTGAAATAATGAAAGAATGGATTGCAATTCTTGTTCTAATTCACTGATTAACTCTAAAAGAGTTTCTTTGTCTAATGCAACAGTTTAAGAACTTCTTCAATCACCTTTGTCTCCATGTCTTTCTTGTGAACTTTTAGCATAAGTTCTCTAGTGTCAGTTCTTGCCTGGTTAATTTGACTTACAAGTTCTCTCAACTGACTATATATATATACCTTCTTTCTTATTTATTGTAGACTTAGGTACAATCTCATTCAAAATACTTTTAATCTACTCCAAAATATCTATTTTCTGCTTCTTAGCTATAAGCCTATCTTGAGCATATTTCCTTTTTAATAAATCATAGAACTCAGAGAGTTCCTTAGGGCTCATGGTTGTGTAATCAACCTTTGGTATAATTATAACTTCATTTATATCAACCTCTTTTTCTTATTTTTTATTCTTTGACTTACCCTTTGAGCCCGATGCCTTGTTTTCATCTAATTGAGTAGATGTTTCTTCAGTTTTATCTTCCTTTTCTTTCTTTTGTTCTTCTTGTTTTATTTCTTCCTTCTTCTTTTATTCCTCTTCTTTCTTTTCTTGTGTTTCCTCTTTCTTATCTTCAACCTTTTATTTCTCTTTATCTGGTTCCTAGAGTTGTCCTATAGTCTTGGTGGGGTTCACTGACTCTGTGTTTTGACCTTGAGTAAATTTTTTCTTTTTAGTCTTCTTGGTCTCCTTATTATCAGTATCTTTAGCTTGGTCAGTAGGATTCTCAACTTCAGTAGGTGCATCATCCGTCACCTCCATCTCTGGAAAATTTAAAACTTGAACAATAATAGGATCTTTTGTCAAGAATCTTGTTGTGACAGAATCATCTATATCCATAGCTTATGTTTCTATGGCCTTAGTTGCCATGTCATTTTCATCATCTTTCACTGTGTCATCCAGATCTTGTTTAGTAATATCTTCTATTATTACTTCTTCTTGATTTGTTATTTATCCAACTGGTTTGGATTTATCTTCTTATATTTTAACTCCTTCAATTTTCAGTTGATCCAAAGAAGAGATATTTCTCCAAAGATCATTGGTTTCTCTTTGTACTTCTTCTAGTTGAATGACCATAACACTTAATGCTCTGCCCTTTACCAAAAATATTGTTGAATATTCTTTTAGTGTATCATTTATTCCTCTTTTTATCAAGTTTGGTACAATGATTGCAAGTGACCTTTATCTTATTTATTTCTCTCCAACAAGTGCATATTTCCATTTGGCATCTATTTTCTGATATAACTCTCCTTCCAGATATTGTGCTACTTCAACTGGTATCATTCTAAACTTATGTAGTGTGGTAATGACTGTCTCTTCAATTTTATCCTTCTCTTCATCAGCCCTTGTGTCATACTTTAACTATTGCATAACTTTAAGTCCACCATATATTTCAAGTGTCTTGAGCAACTCATCAAGACTTTTTATCTTTTTACTAGGTGCAACCTTAAATTATGATGAGTCATCCAACTCAGTATCACTCTCTTTTAGCAACTTTAATTTTCTTCTTGTCCTTCCAATAGCCTTATTCTCTCTTACATATGTTTTTTTTTTCACAGTCTCTTCTACTACTTTCTTCTTTCCTCTTGGTGGAGAGGTAGACCTTGTAGATGGTCTTACACTGGATGGGCTAGGGGTTTCTTTCTTAACATTTATTTTCTTCCCCTTTATCTCCGAAGGCTCAACTATTTCTTCATCTTCAACATCAATAATACCTAAGCTCTCAGATAAAGCACTTATCATTTTATTTATTTTCCTAATTGCTTTTGGTATCAATATACCCGCCCTTATTTTCTCCTTAACCTCTTCATAGGTGCCATTCCGAGTTGAACTTCTATCAAGCGGTTTCTCCAATAATCCTTTAATTTGAATAGTGACTACATCTATGTTCATTCCATAGCCCATTGGTGGTAACCACTCAATTCTAGGTTCCACAGCCCCTATGATACAAACATCAATATCAACTTCAAAAAAAAGTTCATCCTTATATTCCTTAACTAACTAAGGTGGAATTATGTACCTCTTGTGCATTCTAGATTGAAATTTTCTAAAATAATCATCCATAATAACAATGAAATTATCACCCATGCCTTGAATAAATTCACTAATATGATAAAAAATAGGTTTATCTACTTTCCATGTGATTTCATCGACTGTAGGAAATGAGTTTTGGAAGTAAAAGAATATACATACCAACAGTGGTCCAAACTTTAATGTATTTGTGTTTTCTTTCTGAATGGTATTCATGTTATCATCTAACTATTTCAATAGAATCTCACACAAGTCAATCTCCATGTCCTTCTTAACAACTTTGTATGTAATGTCTATAGCTCTACAGGGTACACTATCTACCCAAGATGATTGGAATATCTTGTATGATATGATATTTGATGCAAACTTCAATTTAGGATCCTTAATTGTAGATAATTTTAGGCCTCTTCCATCCCATTTAGCTTCGGTAAGCTCACATAGTTTGTTCTTATCTATCTTCTTGTAGGCCCTCAGTCTATCACCAATCAAAAATCATGTTACTATATGTAAAACATCCTTTTTTATTTTTACCCATCCATCAAGCCACATAAACCGATCATGTACTCTGCTCAACACAATTCTCATCCGCTAATGCTTAAAGACTGTCAGTACATGTATTGCATGATCCAAACCCTTAGTTTGCAAGAGTGTTTAATCGCTCTTCAAATTTTCATCAACACACAAGTTCTTGTAAGATAAGTTAATCTCTCCTTGACAATTATCTTTGATCCTATAGTGAATGAAGGCACGAATGTCTTCAACAAAATTACTCTTGATGGGATCGAGGATAGGGTTCTAGTTTTTCAATTTCAACATCAACGACATGTGGAAGCTTATACTTTAGATTTACTAGGTCAATCTTCTCTACTATGACTGGTTTTTGTAACTTTGGTGCCATTGTGATCTTGAAATACTTAAACAGATACTAGGGTTCCAAATCAATAGTAATAGAATCTATAATTTCAGCTCGGTGAACACTAGAAATAGCTCAAATGATCTTGTAGATGTTTAGAATGCTCAACTGAATGCTCGAAATTGCTCTATGATCTCATTTCTATCAATGCTCAAAAGTGCTCACAAAAGTATAAAGTAAAAATGAAGTATCATACCCTCTATTTATAGTTTTTTTCTTTAGGTTAGGGATTCCAATGATTATAATATGCATTTAATGCTCTTTACCTAACTTTATTTTACAGTTTAACCAAACTACACTTTGTTTCATTGAATGCAACAAAATAGGTCAAACACTTCACCAATCAATATATGAAATGTTAATTTCACAACTTATATCCAAATGCATCTTTTGTATGTTTATATGGATCTTTGCACTAAATCTAGGAACCGATTTAAGATAACCTTTAAGTTTATCAACTCCTATACATACCTTTGACTGATTAAGTGAAGATAGGTGCACCCGATCTAGAGGATGTGGTGCCATCATATGTTCCTAATTCTATTCCATCATCTTGAGACTTCCTTCTCTAAGTCTTATTCATCTTCTCTCTAATCTCATCAATGTTTACTTGATTCTTTTCTTTCGATTGTTCCTCGGTTGAATCCTTATTTTGGTTACTGCAGTCCTTGGCTAAGTGACTGAATCTATGATAATGGAAATAAGTCATTCCAGTGTTTCTCCATGATTTCATGTTGTTCATTCCATGAATCTTGAATTAGTTTACAACAATGTGAACAAATCTTCTACATGCAGTAGAAGTAATCCTTGTATTATAATCCCATTGTATAGTAGGACCTTCTTGGTTGTTGTCAACATTTTGTCGATTAGGGATCCATTTTTAATTTCTTCTTTGTGATCTTCATTCTCCATATTTATAACCATATTTCTTGTAGTTGTTATAGTAGCCTTCAAATATTGGTTTCTTTGGAGTGTTCACAACTCTTTATCTACATTTAAATGCCTTATGCTCATACTTATTGTAGCTATAACAATGACCTTTGAACTTAGGAGAATTTGGTGGATTACCTCTCTTACTTCTGTAGATGTTTGTTGTGTGCCCTAGTTTTCCTCAATGATAACATGTAGGATTATTTGATTTCAGTGGATTGGTAGCCTTATATCAGTTGCATGCATGTTTGGAGGACTCATCCTTCTCAGTAGAGTTGTTTGCATTGTAATCAAGACCAAAAGTTTCATTTGGTTGCCTTTGATTTCTCAACTGTTCATCCAGAATCTTTAAAGCTTCTTCATTTCTTTTCAAGACATCATTAGCATCTCTCTTTGATTTGAGATTGTTCTATGGATGTTCATTCTCAAATCTCAGTTCTGCAATTTCTCCAACTTTCCTTGCAACATCTTGATTTACAATAACAAGTTTATCTGTCAAGTTGTAGTGAGTTTGTGTCAACTTCATTATTTACTTATCTTTCTCATCTAGTCTTGTATTCATTTGTCTTGTCTCTTCTTCAGTAGTTCCTTTATCATCCTCATCTTTTCCTTTTTGTTCCATGATTTCACACATCCTTATTGACTGTGCTTCTTGTTCTATTTTCAGTGTTTTCACCTGATCAACAAGGTTCTTATTCTTTTCAGACAATTATGATATGATAGCATCAGATTCATCACTCATGCTTCCCTCTGATTGATCTTCAAGTTTCTCAATTTGCTCTTGAGTATCTTTCAACTGATGTGCTAGTTCTTTCCTTTTGTTAATTGAATGTTTCAATTTCTTGCCTAATTCTTCAATTTTATTATTGGCCATCTTTAGTTTCATTTCCATATTATCAATAATACTTTTGTACTTATAGCTTTCCATCTTTCTATATCTTTCATCTCAAGTGATTAAACTCCTTAATAAGAGACTAAACTCTGATGCCAATAGATGGAATAGGTGTGGAAAGGTAATTAGTGAGAAGGGGGGGGGGGGGGGGGTGAATCAGTATTGTAAAACACTTTTAAACTTGTTTCTTCACAATCATTTACTAATTCCTTAACATTTGCATGCATCACATGAAATATATAAAACATGTAATAATCAACACATAACACAAATATTTGGTATCACATAAATCCTTGTTAGAGGATAAAAACTACGGTGGGGAAGACACCCACAAGACTTCAATACTATAGAATAAAGTTTTCTCAGTTAGAGCTACAATGCTTAGCTATTTATGATAGCTTACCTTGTTAAGAGTATTAACCTAGTTACAAGTCTAAAGACTACTAAGTCTACTTTGTTAAGAGATTTCATAATTCTAATCTAAGAATTGCACCTAGTTAAAGGATTTACAATTAAGATATGATAAGATCTATTCAGTTAAGAGACTTTACAAAATATTATTTCTCTTTAATCAACAACACTAAATTTTTTTGTCAAACTTACATCAACATATGCTATTCAGACTCTATATGCTCATTAACTCATTACCTCATACTGTATATCCTTGACACTATCAATTCAATACTCGATAGCTCTTAATATTTATTTAATCTTCATTGCTCTGTTACTTAGTGGCTTCACTTCTCATCACCTTCTCACAAGTCTTCTTCACACATGCAATCTCCAATTGCTCTTTGTGCATGCATAATGATCTTCATACTCTGATCTTCTTATATACAATTTTGAAGCGGTGCTAGGAGTTCTAGAATATTCCCATCAAGAGGTGCTAGCATTGGTTACTCCTCCAATGTGCATATTTCATCCTCAATTATTATTAGCTAATATCACCTTGCAATCATGTGTAATCATCATGTTGTAATCTCCAATGTTCTGTTATACGATCTCCTCAAGATTATTAAACCATTTTTGGCTCAGTCTCTAGGTTCAATGTACTTAGAATTCTTCGGGTGTTGACATGCTCTGCTTAGTAACATGTTTTCCTTAACTCGGTAACTATCTTCTCTTTTGGTTTGGTGCTCGGTAGAACTTGGTTCTCGGTGCTCGATTATGCCTTGCTCGGTGCCTATGATTGCTTCTTCTTTACCAAAATACCATGTCTTATAATTCCTTTACCGAATGACTTTCTTTGCCTTACCAACTTGTCTTTTCTTCATTACCAAATTAATTTGACATGCAATATAACTTCTTCATAACTAATGGCAACAAAATCAACTCTTAGAAGTATCACTGAACTTTTAACAATGATAGATAATTTCAATTTCAAAAGTTTATTCCAATTTTTTCCAATCTCTAAATTTCTATATAAAAAGATTTATAAAAATGATTTTCTACAGGAAATATGCTTTACTCATTTTAAACAAGTAAATATTCTTTCTATTTAACCAAACAAATTTCTCAAAAGGTGTTTATCGAAACAAGTCAATACCAAAATTAGAGACAATAAAGTTCAAAGCTACAACATGCAAGAAATCAAAATAGTTTCAAATAAGCTAAAATTTTAAACTTTATTTTACCTATGTCATGTCACTTAAATATGTTCAAATTTCATCTTTTCTTTTCTAATTACAAAATTTACTTTAAAATAAAAATACTCGGTAAGGAAAAAAATGTCCTTCACAAGATTGCAGTTTTCTTTCTTGTCGCCTTTTTATCATTCTCAGTGTTTTCCTCCTCTATTCTATGTGTATACCCTAACATTTTTCTTCTTCAATGAGTAATTTTCCCCAATTCTTTTCTTTGTCATGGATTCTTTGTTCTATGTGCTTGCGTATTATCTCCTTCATTCTCTCTTAGTGTCTTTTCAATTCCTAATTTGACATATATGTATTTTTCTCCACCACCATTTCCCTTCATTACTTGGCGTTATCACCCAAGTATCCTTGCCAAATTTCCCTGCTATGTATGTATCCTCCCAAACTCCCCTTCCTAATTCTCTATTCTTCTTTTTCCCCTATTCTCTATAAGTTTCTTCTTCTTCTTCTGAGCATCCCTTTTTTCTATTATACCTTCTCTTATCTTTTTTCGACGTGTATTCCCATTCTTTATTTTTTAGCATGTCTTCTATGTTTTGTGTGTCCCCCATTCTACTTCATTTAGTATGTATTATATGTTGATTATCCCTCCAAGACTCTTTCCCTTGTTTCCCTTTATTCCTTCTAATATCTGTGCATACACTTTCATTGTGTGTGAGTTCAATTTCCATTTTCTATGTTAACACTCATTTTGTATGTGTCATCCCCTTCTTTCATGCATCCCCTCCTTGCATATATAAATACTTTTTGACTTCCTCTAACACTTCTCCCCCTTTTTTCAATTCCCAAACCATCCCTAGCAAGATTCCCGTGACCATTAGTGTCGAGTTAAGCAGTGATAAATCTGTGATGTCTCCTAGATTGACAGAGAACTGATCAATCCTTGCATGCTATAGCAAGTCACAATCCTCCTCAATCATGGGTGGCTCCAACATATAACGTGGAGTTAGAACAAGTTTTCCCAATCACTAACTAAAATGTTGAGTTAACATTAAGTTAACTATCCCAACTCTATAATGGCATGATTTGATCTTATTGAGAGATCCTCATCTTCTTTTCAACCAATTATCCTCAGCATGAATTCATAAAAACTTCCTCACTATGCTTATTTCTAGAGATTACATATTTATTCCTAGTGAAAATTATAGTTTGATCACCTTGTGTAGCATTTATAAGACAATGTTCGAATAGGAGAACCTTTGATACACCCTTCGAAGCTTATTTGCCACTCGTATACCACAAAATGAGGAAAATTTGGAAGTTGCACCACATACTGTGATATTCTTAATAGAAAAAATATTTAAAGCGATTGTCGATGGCTACAAAAAATATAATAATATTATTTTTCTTTCATTGACCACAATAGCATCCGCTACTTTGATAAAATCAATATCAATTGTCAAGCCCGGTCTTCAAATATAAATTGGTGCATTCACTAAACATGGCTCACCTCATATTATTGTAATATAATTCCATTTCTTTTGATTAAATAAAAATTATCTAAACATACAATTTAAGCTACTCAATGTTTAATTCTATGAGATAAAATGAGAAAATTATTAAATATAAAATAACTAAGTGATGTGTGTGCTCACTACCAATTTTTATTCCAATCTCACCCTTGTCAAAAAGATAAATTCCTCTACCTCTATCACATTTCCTTCTTCATTTCCTGTCAATCATGCTCAAACTCAAAATATCATCAGTAGGTTAGTCCAATTAAATCCATAATCGAATTCAAATATATATCTCATTTGCATAACATAATTAGCATTTCCAATTTTATCAATAATCATCATTAACAACATTTCATAATGCATTTAAATTCTCATGCGTAACATCATTTTTCATTACATCAACTTATTTCACAAAATAATTGAAAGAAACATAAAAATATTTATGTCTAAAATATTTATTTAATACAAATTGGGTTGACAAACCTTCGAACAAGTCAATATAAGTTAAATAAAGTCGCTAAAAAGGTCCTATAAACCAGGAGAACTGGACTAGGTTATGACATCCCTCCCCTATAAGAGGATACATCGACCTGATGTCTTATGAATACATACAAATAAGTCCAAACAAAGCTTCAAAACATAAACATAACAGAAGTAAAGTCTAAGAAAATAACTATGGAAATGATCTATGCATGTCTTCTATATCCTCCCAAGTAGCAATTACAACAAAGAACTGGTCCCACTGGACATTATATTGCACTACATCCCTATCATGCACCCTAATGATATGCTGATCAATGAGGTAGGTAGGCTGCACCAGCACCACCCCCAGATCCTGAACCTACAATGCATGCAGATCTAGGTTATGCGATGCATCTAGATGGTAGGGCTTCAACAAAGAAACATGGAAAATATTATGGATTTGGACAAGAGTGGATGATAAAGAAAGTCTGTAGGCAACGAGGTTGATAACATCCAAAACATCAAAAGGACCCACATATCTTAGTGCAAGCTTGGAAGAGTTTCCAAAATAAATTAATCTTTTACGTGGTATCACACGCAAAAACACCTTGTCACCTTCCCGGAACTGTCTAAAAGTGTGGTTCCTATCTCCATAACTCTTTTGTCTATCAGTTGCTTCCTTCAACTGAGTTCAAATCAAATTCATATGTTCTTCCATTTCTCTCAACATATCAGGATCAATAATGATCCTATCCTCTACTCTATCCCAAATGATAGTAGTATGACACTTCCATCCATAAAGTGCCTCGAATGGTGCCATACCCAAAGAAGCATGGTAAGAGTTTTTGTAGGTAAAATCTATGAATGTAAGATACTCTTCCCATTTGTACTTTTGATCCATTCAATGCATATAGAGTAAATCCTCAATGGCTTGATTCACTCTCTTAGTTTTTCCATCTATCTATGGATGATAAGCGATATTGAAATTTAACCTAATTCCAAAAGAAGCATTGAAGGTTGTCCAAAACCTTTATGTCATTTGAGTGTCTTTATCAGATATGATAGTCTCAAGCACACCGTGCAATCTAAAAATCTTTTGAACAAACTTCTTGGCCAAAGCCAAAGATTCATCTCTCAAGCTCCCTGGAATAAAGTGATCTACCTTGGTTAGTTTATCAAATACAACCAAAATTAAATCATGTCTGCATTGTGTCATGGGTAAACCCTGGATAAAATCCATACTGGTGACTTTCCATTTATACTCTGGTATATCATGTGGGTACAAAAGTCTAGCTAGGTGGACATGTTCAACCTTAAATTGCCGACATTCTAAACACTCGGCTACAAAAGTTGTCACATCTTGCTTTAGCCCTGTCAAAAAATATAATGGTCTCAAATCAACAATCATCTTTTTTATCCCAGGATGTCAAGAAAATGGAGTACAATGCATCTCCTCTAAAACCAAATTCCTCAACCCTTCTTGATCTAGAATACACATCCTGTCTTGATATCTCATGATACCATCATCATCAAAAGTATATCCATCAAAGCAGTGATCTAATGGATCTGTAAGCATTGCTGACTTGATCATCTCATAATGGTCATCACTTGAAATATTTTTTAACACATGCTCTCTCAATTGAGTATTGGATGTAGAAATAGTAGATATGTGCCTTCTTATTTTTAGAGAATCACCTACTCTATTATCTTTTCCTTTAATATACTCAATGTCAAAGTCATACTCACTAAGAAACTCCAACCAATATCTTTGTATAACATTGAGATTAGGATATGTGAAGATATACCTAAGTCTCATGTGATCTTTCTTTAACTCAAATGACTTACCCAAAAGGTAATGTATCCACATCACTAAAGCGTGTATAATTGTAGCTAATTCTAAGTCATGAGGTACATAGTTAACCTCATACTGCTTCAATTTATGTGACTTATAAGCCAGTACCTTACCATCTTTCATAAGAACACCACCAAGACCTTCACCTTAAGCATCAGTGATAACTATAAAGTTCCCATTAGGATCTGGTATGATCAAGATAGGAGTAGATGCGAGTTTCCATTTCAACAACTTGAATACTCTCTCACATACATCAATCCACTCATAAATTTTCCCTTTCCTCTAAAGATATGTAATAGGTGTTTCTATTTTGGAGAATCCCTCCACAAATTTCCTATAATATCCTACAAGTCCCATGAAACTTCTAACTTCACTCACATTCTAAGGAGTTGAACATTTAAGAATGGCTTTAATCTTTGTAGGATATACTACAATTCCATCTGTAGAAATTATATGACCCAAATAGTGAATCTCCTTCTTATAGAAAGAACACTTCGATAGATTCCTATACAACTTCTTGTCTCTCAGACATTGTAAAGCCATTCACAAATGTTCCTCATGTTCCTCCATGTTCTTGGAATAGATAAAAATGTCATTAATGAATATTTCTACAAACTTATCCAAACAATCCTTGAATACAGTATTTATCAAGTTCATAAATGTTGTTGGAGCATTAGTCAATCCAAAAGGTAAGACATCAAACTCATAATGTCCATACCTTGTCCTGAATGCTATTTTGGATATTTCCTCCTCTTTGATCTGGAGTTGATGATATCCAAATGTTGAATTAATTTAGGAAAACACAATTTCTCCCTTCATTTGATTGAATAGTTAATCTATTCATGGGAGAGGATATATGTTCTTAATTGTTACCTTATTGAGCATTCTATAGTCTATGAACAATTGCAAGGTACGATCCTTCTTCTTCATGAATATCACTAGAGCTCCCCATGGCGGTACACTAGGGAAAATGAACCCTTTATCCAAGAGTTCTTAAAATTAAATCTTTAATTTATACATTTCAGTAGTCATCATACAATATGTAGCTTTGTATTGAGGCTCAGTTCTAGGCATCACATCAATTGAGAAATAAAACTCTCTCTTTGGAGCTAGAGATAACTCAGGTAATTCTTCCAGAAAAACATCCTTGAACTCTTGCAGAATAGGGAAATATTCTAAACTAGGAGGAGTGTTAAGATCTTTTACATAAGCCACATACAACATGCACCCCTTCCTCTTTATTTTTTTCAATTGCATGGAAGAGATTTGTCTCAACTCAAAAGATCTTTTCACACCAAAACGTACCATAGGACTACTTGTATCATCTAGGCATTCTATTGATTTGTCATTACAGTTCATTATAGCCTTATGTTCTGTTATCCAATTGATACCCAAAATGAGATCATAGGAACCTAAAGGTGAAATAAGGTTTACTTGCATTTGAAAATTGGGAAATTCAATCTCACTACAAGCTAAAAATTGCTCAACCTTTCGGTTTGCCTTATTTTCATATTCTACCATCTAAGATTCAAACATATATCCCACTCTAACTAGCAATATAGAAACAACTTTAGGATATATAAAACATTTTGTTTCTCTTCATTCCTCTTATCCTCTTCTTCTTTTCTCAGTGCTTCCAATCGCTGGCCCTCATCCAGCTTCCTCTAAGCTTCCATCCTCAAATATTCTTCCAGTTTCCAATGATCTTCAAGTCTCTGATCCTCTTCCCTCTTCCTTCTTTCCTCTTCATTCTACCTACCTTTCAAGTCCCGATCAAGATTATCCATATAGTCACCTTGTTTCTGTAAGAGGTTTCTCTATTCAATCAAAAGGGTTAAGATCTCATCTATCCATGGATTTGGTTCATCTTTAATATTTTCTTTGCTAGATCTAGCCCTGTTACTATTTTAGTTTTGCATGGTGACAATTCAACTCCTTTACCAAGCATAAGTACGCAACTTAGCAATAGTAGACCAAGGTTTGAGTGTTTAAACATAGGTCTAATATCACATGTAAAAACTAGTTCTATCTCACAAGAGGCACATAAGCTCAATAATGGAAAACTCAGAAAGTCAAACATAAAAATAAAGTCTACTAAAACAAAAGACTTTTCCACATAATATATTCCATTTCTCAAAATAAGAAATTACAATAATTTGAAATATTGTCGAATAACCTCAAAGTACAACAATAATAATTTGACCATATTGTTGGGAGTACATGAATCATCCAAATAAACATGAGGTAATAAATACATAAAATATGTCAACCATACTATCGCACATCCAACATCAAGAGTATACAATACAATAAGATACATGACTAAAAGGTCAAATTGGTACAAGATATCAAAGTAATGCCATCAGACTATCCATCGTCCATCTACATGTTTTAGTCTCCTATGCCATCATACATCTGTACATCTACAATCTCTAGATGAAAATGTGATCTAGGCACTTTTTATGACCAATCACAGAGTAGTTAGCTTGCCCAAGACTCATCCTGAAATGAAGAGCACATCGACCCTAGTCGAGTAATCTATCAACTCGACATTGATGGATTAGAAAGGAATCTGGTGCAAGCTATGAACTAACAAATTTTTTCATACATAAAAGTAGAACTAACATATATATGGTAGAGAGAATGAAAATAACCAACACAATATCCATTATGTGTTTCCATAGCTTAGGCCAAAGCATTTAATAACCAGATTTCCAATGGTAGGTAAAAGAAAAGTATATTTAACCTTCTCAATTTATCCATATTCAATACCCTTTCCCATGATATCTTTATCAAAATAGAAGAAGTAGGACTAAAATAATTTATATTTATGTTTCCAAAATAAACTCTAAAGAATTTACCCTTCCTCTAATGGTAATTTCACATAGTCAATTTTATATGATAATGAATATGTTTTTTTAATGACAAACTAGCATTTATGTCTTTCTGAAATAATGCATTTTAAAATTAGAAAATAGTAATAAAAGAATCTAATTTTATTATATATGTGCTATTGCTATTGCTACAAGAAATTCATGTATATCCTATTGCATTTTGAATAAGAAAAACAACAAACATTGCTAAAGCTATAGGAAGTACATTTATATCCTATCACAGTTTAAATGAGAAAAACAACAAACATGTTTTCTAACTTTCAACCATAAGTTCGATAAGATGGTAGTCAAAGAGATTCTTTTATATATACCAACATTTATTTTTCGACTGGGCTTTTAACAATGATAACTAATTTCAATTTCAAAAGTTTATTCTAATTTTTTCCAATCTCTAAATTTTTATATAAATAGATCTATAAAAATGATTTTCTATAAGAAAAATGGTTTACTCATTTTAAACATACAAATACTATTTCTATTTAACAAAACAAGTTTCTCAAAAGGTGTTTATCAAAACAAGTCAATACCAAAATCAAAGATAGTAAAGTTCAAAGCTATGGCATGGAATAAATCAAAATAATTCCAAATAAGCTAAAATTTCTATCTTTATTTTATCTATGTCACGACACTTAAATACGTTCAAGTTTCAACTTTTCTTTTCTAATTATGAAAGTTACTTTAAAAGAAAAATACTCGATAAGGAAAAAAATATACTTCACAAGATTGCAGTTTTCTTTCATGTCGTCTTTGATCAATCTCAGTGTTTTCCTCATATGTTATGTATGTATACTCCAACATTTTTCTTCTTCAATGAGTAATTTTCCCCAATTCTTTTCTCTATCTTGGATTCTCTATTCTATGTGCTTGCGTATTATCTCCTTTGTTCTCTCTCCATGTCTTCTCAATTCCTAATTTGACATATATGTATTTTTCTCCATCATCGTTTCCCTTTATTACTTGGTGTTATCATCCAAGTATCCATGCAAAATTTCCCTGTTATGTGTGTATCCTCCCAAACTTTCCTTCCTAATTCTTTATTCTTCTTTACCCCCTATCTCTGTAAGTTTCTTCTTCTGAGTGTCACTTCTTTCTGTTATACCTTCTCTTCTTATCTTTTTTGGGTGTGTATTCACACTCTAGGTTTTTGAGTGTATCTTCTATTTTACGTGTGTCCCCCTTTCTACTCTATTTCGTATGTATTATATGTTGATTATCCCTCCAAGACTCTTTCCTCTATTTCCCTTTATTCCTTCCAACATCTGTGCATACACTTTTGTTGTGTGTGAGTTCAATTTCCATTTTTTTCATTAACACCCATTCTGTACATGTCATTCCCTTCCTTCATGCATCCCCTCCTTGCATATATTAGTACTTTTTTATTTCCTCTAACACTTCTACCCCCTTGCACAATTCCCCAACTATCCCTAACGATATTCTCGCCACCATTAGAATTGAGTTAAGCAATGATAAATTGAAGATCTCTCCCAAATCGACAAAGAACTGATCAATCCTTGAATACTACAATAAGTCACAAACATCTTCAATTGTGGGTGGCTCCAACATGTAACGTGGAATTATCATAAGTTTTTCCAGCCACTGACTGAAATACTTAGTTAACATTAAGTTAACTATCCCAACTCTATCATGGAATGATTTGGTCTGATTGAGAGATACTCATCTTCTTATTAACCAACTATCCTCAACATGACTTCATAAAAAAGGTCATCACTATGCTTATTTCTCAATATTTCAGATTTATTCTTGGTGCAAATTACAATTTGATCACCTTGTGTAGAAGTTATAAGACAATGTTCAAATAGAAGAACCTTTGATGCACCCTTTGAAGCTTATCTGCCACCCATATAACACAAAACAAGGACAACTTTGAAGTTGCACTGCATACCTTGATATTCTTAATAGCAAAAATACTTAAAGTGATTGTCCATGGCTATGAAAAGCACAATAAATTTTTTTTTCATAGACCACAATAACATCCACTGCTTTGATAAAATCAATAGCAATTGTCAAGCCCAGTCTTCAAATATAAATTGGTGCATTCACTAAACATGGCTCACCTCATATTATCCTAAAAGAATTCCATTTCTTTTGATTAAATGAAAATGATCTAAGCACATAGTTTAATCAACTCAACATTCAATTCTACGAGATAAAACAAGAAACTCATTAAATATAAGACAACTAAGTGATGTGTGTGTTTGCAACCAATTTTTATTTCGATCTCACCCCTGTTGAAAAGATAAATTCCTCTACCTCTATCACATTTCCTTCTTCATTTCATGTCAATCATGCTCAAACTCAAAAGATCATCAGTAGGTTAGTCCCATTAAACCCACAATCGAATTAAAATGCATATCTCATTTGCATAACATAATTAACATTTTCAATTTCATCAATAATCATCATTAACAACATTTTATAATGCATTTAGATTCTCATATGCAACATCATTTTTCATTGCATCAACTTATTTCACAAAATAATTGAAAGAAACATAATAATATTTATGATTAAAAAATAACAGAGAACTTGCTAGATGAGAGAAATGAAATTTCAAAATGGTCGCATGATCGCAAGCGGTAAAATAATATCATGTGATCATGCAGGGAAGAGGGGAGTATCCAACAGAGAGTCCATCAGATTTGATGGAGGGGAAGGCAGACAACGATATCCAAAAAATAGCCGCTCCCATGATCGAGGTCGCATGATCACAAAAGGTAAAAACTTGCCTTGCGATCATGCGGGGAAGAGGGGAGTATCCAGCATAGAGTTCAGCCGATTCGATGGAGGGGTAGGTAGACAATGATATCCATATGGGGCCAGGCAGCAGCTTCCATCACAGAAGCAGGTGTTTGATCAGTACCAACTGCAACAAGATTTGTCACACTATGGTAAGGTTTCCCGTCAGCCCTCTCGCCCTCCACATTTTCAATCGGTCCCGTTTGCACAGAAAAATTGGGTGAAGGGAAACACTGCTACCCATTTTGATCCTGATGACATAATGAAAATATTTAGTGGAAAAGTAACAGTCCAATCGGCCAAGCCTTTTTTTGTGAATCCTAGATTCATTAACGTACCAGTAAAGCCCCAGTCTGGGTTGCAGAGGAAGGAGGGTTTCAATAAGGCAGTACAACATCTCAAAGCCCCTTTTAACAATGCACATTCTATTCATGAGGCGGGAGGTAATCTCTTCTTGCCAAGACAAAGAGCTCAGGGTAGATATCGGCGCTTCCACAAGCAAGAAATACTGGACATTTGTGAAGGCACACCACCGGGATCGCCTGTAGCCATATGGTATAATCAGGGGCTCGCTAAAAAATAGGGAGATTTGAGGGTTACAAAGCAGATATCTAATCAACATACTGGGCAATCTCATCAGGTCACAACAAATAGAGCCCCTTTCAATCCTAAGAAACCTATTCAAGTTTGGTAGATGAAGCAGAGCACTCTTTAGAAAGCAACTCATCAGGGGTCTGAGACTCATGATTATACATCAATATCCTTTCCAGATCATCTACTTCAAGATCAAATTCATCATCTCTGAAATATAGCATTAATAGGTACATTTTCAAGAACATGCTTATGTATTGACGATATTAAAATTTGGGCCTTTGACAATTGGCCAGGGTTAATTGATGTTTTTTGGTTAAATATTGAGTTGGGTTATTTTCTTGCTAAATTTGAAAACTCTGTTATGAGGGATGGGATACACAAGATCAAAAGTTGGTTCTGCAAAGGAGTTGGACTCTTTACTGCAGTATGGACCCCTAATCTAAAACTACAAGATAGAGCTCCACTTTTCTTCCCCATTTGGATTGCCTTGCCAAACTTGCCTTTAGAATTCAGAGATTTGGACATAGTATAAATCATTGCTAATCAGTTTGGTATCTTTGCTAAGCATGACCTAATACCATTTGAGGTGTCGCACCGAGAAGTTAGAGTGTGTATCCTTCATGATGGAACTTCTGAATTGCCAAAATGTATTTCCCTAAAATCCAAATGGGGGAAGTGGGATCAGAAAATTCATCTTCAAAATGAGGAGACTATCATGTTATATCAGCATCAATTAGGGCACTTCACAACTCATTGCCAATCCTAGCCATTAACCCAATTGAGGGTATGCGATAACTTCTATACAAATCCTTTCTAGTGCTCCATATCACATATCCCTTAGCAAGCAGAATTGAAATCTTCTTCACCATACTCTGTTGAAGTGCTGCCTAACAAGATTTACCCATATGAAGCTTCTATCTACTTTTATTGGGCTATAAGTATCATTATGGTGTTCTTGAGTGCCTCCAAGCAGCCTGCCTTATTAGATTGGAGTAAATTTGAAGACTCAAGCTTCAGTCAGGATGACATAGTACAACACTTAATGTTTTCAAATTCTCCTGCTACAAATCCAATTACAAATGATGTGTTTGATAAAGAGGTGTTGGTAAATCTGTGAGCTAGGAAAATTTCAGAAGAGTTATTGACAGACCTAGCTACCAAAATAATATATGAAATAGCAGAAGAAGAGGGGATCCTTCAGTATGAAGGTGTGTACAACAAACAAGATCAACATAAATGCCTGAGTGATGGTTTTACCACTATTCTAGTAGAAGAGAATATGCAACCGCTTGAAGAGCATCAGATTCTAAACATGCACTAGCAAAGTGAAAACAATAAGGCTCAAGTGGTAAATGAGCTCAGTATGGATTCTAAAGGCTCTTCTTCTTCAGATTCTACTAGTCAATCTAAGGGGAGAGTTAATGGGCAGAGTGAAGCTATATCCGTCGACCATAATAAAGACTACAAGAATGCAGCTAGTATGTTGGTGCCTCCATTTGAATTAGAGGAGACTTTTCACTCCCGCATTGTAGAATGGTTACAGAATAACACATTTCCTACATCAGAGGAAAACCTAGCAGGATATGACCAAGAATTGCATGATGATCCAAATTTGGCTATTGATCGGACTAATTAGGAAATATGTGATGGCCCAAACAATACCACTTGTGTTGTAGGAGCAGGTCCTATGGATTTTGACCCTAATATGTTGCTATCAATTGAGCTATCACCATTACATCAAGCAAAAGCCAAGGCTTCACCCAAAAAAAGAGGTAGAAAGCCCAAAAGTACTATAGTCAAAGAAGAAATTGAAGCTGGAATTCAATCAACACTGGATGGGAAGTTCACAACTTCCAAAAGATTGACGAGGAGAACAAAAGGTTCTCCTTATCAACAATGAAGATAGCTTCTTGGAATGTCAGAGGACTCAATGCCTCTGACAAAAGTAATAGAATCAAGCTAGAAATTGATTCTATAAAAGTGGATATTATACTACTTCAAGAAACAAAGATGTCAGATGAGGTTTTTAACAAAACTATTGGGAAATGGACAAAATGGAATGCTGTTCATAGCCCAGTGATAGGTGCATCAGGTGGGCTGGCTATCCTCTAGGATACTAATCTTTTTCAAGTCCAAATTATTGAGAAGAAAGATAATTGGCAAGCCATCATATTGGAATGTTTTGATACTAAAATATTATTGTTTAATGTTTACGGGCCCACAGCAACCCAAGACAAATTGAGATTGTGGTAAGAGATTACTCAGTTTTTACAACTTCAATCAGACATGCATATCATATTAGGGGGGATTTTAATGCCATTTTAAAACTGTTAGAAAAAATGGGTGGAATTTGTCCACCAATGAGGACAATTCAGGACTTTGCAAATTTTGTTGAAGATAATGGCCTAATGGATGTTGTGCCATCAAATGGGTCATTTACATGGACCAACAAAAGGGCAGACTTCTCTCAAATAGCGATCAGATTAGACAGATTTCTCCTCTCCCAATGCTAGAAATTAGTCAATGTTACATTTCACTCAAAAATTCTACCACAACCAGGTTCAGATCATTTCCCAATTTGTCTGCATTTGTACACGACAGTAACACAATAAGATTTCCAACATAGACCATCATTCAAGTTTGAAAGAATGTGGTTACGCCACCCAAGTTTTTTGAATTCACTTAAGCATTGTTGGAATTCAGTGCCCGTGATAGATGGAACTAAAATGTTCTAGTTTGCACACAAGATGAAGCTCACCAAACAGTGGATCAAGAAATGGAATGAGACGATATTTAAGAATATTTTTAAAGAGAAAGAAACAATCAAGGCCAAATTAGAGGACATATATAACACTATTATAAAAAAAGGGATGAATAATGACTCCTTCGCTACTCAGAAAAGTCTAGTATAGGAGTGGGAGGAAATATGCAGCAGAGAAGAGGAATACTAGAGGTATAAGTCAAGAGAACTTTGGCTAAAAGAGGGGGATAGAAATACAAAATACTTTCATGCGTCAGCTAAACTAAAAATAGCGAGCAATCGTATTCTCTCTATAACCAAAGCTGACAATGGCATCTTATTGTCAGAACCTCAAAGCATACAAGATGAAGGGGTCAGATTTTTTCAAAATTTGTTAGCCCCTCCTGCCATTGCTTGTCCACTGCCACCTCTAATGGAGGAATTGCTACAGGAAATCCCCAACATGATCTCAACAGTGGAAAATTTAAAACTTATGGCTCCATTTACCATTCAGGAATTAAAAAAAGTGGTCTTTTCCTTGCCTCCGGACAAAGCCCCAGGCCCAGATGGCTTTACTGCTCTATTCTTTCAAGTATGCTGGGACTGGATTGGATGGGAATTATTGGATGTTATAGAAGAATCAAGGACCAGCAAGACCATGTTGAAAAACTTCAACACCACTAATATAGCCATTATTCCAAAGTGCAAAATCCAAAGACATTTGCAGACTTCTGACCGATATCCTTATGCAATACTATCTATTAAATCATCACAAAGGCTATTTATTTAAGGATGCAGTACCTTATCCCTAAGATTGTCTCACATCCACAAGGGGGCTTTGTTCCAGGTAGAGAGACAATGGAAGGAGCTCTAGTGGCTCATGAAGTTCTTCATTCTATCCACAATAGTAAATCAGCACATTTTGTTATTAAACTGGACATGATGAAAGCATATGACAGAGTTAGTTGGGATTTCCTCATTAAGGTCCTACAAAAATTTGGATTTTCAAGAAGTTGGTGTAAATGGGTAAAAGCTTGTGTTTCGGGTGCATCTTTTTTAGTTTTGATAAATGGTGTTTCAGCTGGTTATTTTTCATCTACACAAGGAGTTAGGTAGGGGGATCCTTTATCACCAGTCTTATTCATTTTAATGGTAGAGACATTTAGCAGATTCATACTTTGGAAGAAAGCGTCAGGCAAGTGGCTGGGTGTGCAAATTGGTCAAACAAATATTTCAGTGACTCACTCACTTTTCACTAATGATACATTATTATTTGGTACATCAAACATCAGGGAGGCTAGGAAAATCAAAGAAACCTTGGACCTGTATACTATAGCATCAAATCAGAGAGTTAATCCTCTCAAATCCAAGATATATCTGTTTAATACAAATCAAATTGTATCTAATAAAATTGTTAACCTTCTTGGATTTTCAGTGGATTCCCTTCCATCAGTCTACCTTGGTATCCCATTTTTCATGGGGGAAAATAAAATCAGTTATTGGACACCAATCATCGAAAGGATTAAAGTCAGGGTGGTTGCATGGAAAGCAAGGTGGCTATCTCTCTCAGGTAGAATACTTTTAATCAAAACAGTTCTCTCAGCAATCCCCAATTATTACTTATCAGTCCTCAAGGCTCCTATGTTGGTCATTCAAAAAATTCAGAAACTGATTAGAGATTTTCTATGGACTGGGAACATGAACGGAGTAAAGAAAATCCCTTTAGTCTCGATAGAGAAATTGGCACAAGTTAAGCAATTGGGTGGGGCAGGGATTCATGATCTACAAAAGTGGAATATAGCATTTGGGGGCAAATTAGTATGGCAAATGTATTCTAAGCCACATAATATTTGGTGCCAAATTATGCAAGCCAAGTACTTAGATGATTCTAACCTGGCTAGAATTATATCAGTATCTGACCCCCCTAAAGGGTTAGCCATTTGGGACTTCATGATCTCTTCTAGAGATTTAATATGCAAGTATATTACATGGGAAGTCAATAATGGTCAATCAGTCAAGTTTTGGCGTGACTCATGGAGTGGGGTACCACCTTTGATTAGTAAAAATGACATTGGAATGGAGGATATTATCTTTGTAGCAGAAAATGTTTGGGGTATTCACTTAACGTATCTGCTTTATGCCTGCACTCAAGGAAAGTAATTTGGAAAGATCCCCAAGAGCTACCTCTCTCACCACAACAGATTCAACTATTTCAGAAAATCTTGTCTCAAAGACTGCTCTACTTATCAAACTTGGAGGATAATTTGATTTGGGCACGGGGGGCAGATGGGAATTTTAATATTAAGGATGGATATAAACTTATTCAGTAGAGAGATGCAACCAAGCAACCATCCCGTGCTTATTCCTTCTACTGGAATAATCTAACATTACCAAAAGCAGGATGCTTTTCTTGGCTAGCTTTGAATAATAGGGCATTAAGAAGTGAGCGACTTCAAAGACTTAATATAGCTCAGCCTTTTAATTGTCTGCATTGTGATAATCATCAAGAAGACACATACCACCTATTCTTAAAATGTGAATTTGCTCAAGAATGTTGGCATTTTGTCCTTAGAAAGTTACAATATCCAACTCCTCTTCCATGCAAGCTAAGGGACCTGTTTGACTCATGGCCACAACTATATTCATCCTCCCTTTTTTTAGAAATTTGGAAGTGCACTCCAGCAATAGTGGTCTGGGCAATTTGGTGGGAGAGAAATAAAAGAATCTTTCGCAGACAATTTTTGACAATCCAAGTGGTTACAGCTCAAATAGAAAGATCGATATCAGAACTAGTTAATGCTAGTCATAATAAGCTTAAACATAATCTAATTATGACATCATGGGACTCATTTATATTGCGAGAGTGGAAACAAATACATGCTCCCTTTGGTTGGTGTTATCAACCAAAACCAAACAAAATGCTGGACAGAGAAGGGATTAAGTGGATGCCGCCATCCAAAGGGTTTAGCAAGATTAACTTCGATGGTTCTTCAAGAGGGAATCCAGGTAAATCAGGGGTGGGAATTTGTATCCAGAATTTTCAAGGAATATTACTAGCAGTAAAATGCTGCCCGCTTTCTGATGGCACAAACAATATGGCTGAGGCCAAGGCATTATTAGAAGGTCTAATATTAGCAAAAAATGGAGGCTTCCGACAGATTCAAATAGAGGGAGATTCAATAGTGATTATATCTGCATGTATAAGTAGAATATCCCATAGCTGGAAACTATCATACATCCTTCAGCAGATTTGGCTGTTACTGGATTCATTCCAAGAAGTTCAGATCTCTCACATGCTTAGAGAGGGTAATAGACTAGCAGACCATCTAGCAAACAAAGGTTGTGATGGGTATGAACTGGTGGCTATTAATGATGATTCATTTATTAATCACGATGCCAAGTTGAAGGAAATCTATAGTCAAGAAATAGTGTCATGTGCAGTTGATGCCTCAAATGTCTAGATGTGAAGTTTGTTCTTTAACAGATGCATATCTATTTCCCCATCTACAAGTTCATCGGCACACATGTGTTTGTGGTTGTGAAAGTTTAATTAGTGTACTATTGGCAGAATCCCAAGTTCCAAAAATGACATTGAAACTTATGCATAATTTCGCTCACACTTGAGATATCCTGATTTTATTTTGGCTGTACTTGGCAATTTATTACAGCTACAAATATGTGGGATTTTGATCATATCCATCACTCATTGTCGAGTTACAAGTTGGGAGCCAATGGATTTGTGGGTTAGTCAGGTGATGTTATGCAGACAGTGTGCCTGCTATCACCATGAAGTCATGCCCAAAAATTTTAGAGTTAGGATGCAATTGGAACTTTTGGAAGAGGCTCTGCCATCTCACATAGATGAGGGCTCGATTTCATCAATGTTTATATGCTAGTCGCAAGCAATAAGGGATGCAATTCAACTGGTTGTTGGGGAAGAGAGAAATTTGATGGAGGAAGATACACACATTACAATGCTGGATAACAGAACAGAGTAAACAAAACATATATTAATGCCAATTTTTTTGATTTACAGACTGTGCCCAAAGCTGCCTATGCCCAGAATATCATCTATATTTCTGTATATGACTGAACTTCAAAACATTCCTTTTGTTTACAAAATATTCTTCTTGTAGAACATTCTTGAAATGCCCTGGATTACATCCGAATGAGAGAAACGTCAGAGAAAAAGGAATATAAAATGTACTGCATTTATTACAGTAGTTGGCAGATGAAAAATGGGCTGGTCACATGATCGCATGAAGAAAATAATGCTCATGCGATCATGCGACAAGAGCAATAGAGGGGACCCATGCACTTTGGAACATTAGCAAAGTTATCGCATAAGGAAAAAGAGCCTGGCCAAAAACTTTAGGCAGTGCATAATATTTGAGGTTGTCGCATGATCACATAAACCAAATAAGGGTTATGCGATCATGCGAAAAGGTGAAAGGAGAGGGCCCCACACAAAATTATCGTAGGTTCGCATATAGAAAAGTAGTTGCATTTAAATCGGTGGTTGCAGTTCAAAAAGAGCTAGGCAAGTAGAGAGGTCGCATGATCGCATGGGTGGGAATGAAGCCATGCGATCATGCAACAAGGCACGAGGCACAACCGGTGGTAGGTGCGGAAGATGGATGGAAGCTGGGGAAGTTAATGTAGAGAGGCAAAAAGGAGTGTGGTCACATGATCGCAAGAGAGGAGAGAGAAGCCTTGCGATCATGCGACAAGGCATTGAGAAAGCCTGTGATAGAAAGAAGTACGATGGACAGGGAAGATTAAAAATTGCCCTGCTGGCATCCATGTCCTTCAACATACTGGACTCTCATTCGTGGAGCATTTGCAAT
This sequence comes from Chamaecyparis obtusa, assembly GCA_027943335.1. NCBI lineage: Eukaryota > Viridiplantae > Streptophyta > Pinopsida > Cupressales > Cupressaceae > Chamaecyparis > Chamaecyparis obtusa. The sequence continues at coordinate 716,673 of BSBK01001245.1, read as the reverse complement.
GTGATGGACTTATCCCAGTCAATGTCTTTGGTGTCTTCGCTGTATTGCTTGAAATATGTAATACTTATGTATTTATATATCCTCGAATATATGCATGTATAGAACTATGATCCCGGGGTTTCTTACTGGTTCTTCCATGGGGGAGTTATTGAACCAAATTAATAAAATATGGTGGTTACACCACTTTTGCTTAAAAAAAATAAAAAATATTTATGATTAAAAAATTTATGTAATATGACTTGGGTTGACAAACCTTTGACCAAGTCAACATAAGTTATATAAATTCACTAAAAGGTCCTATAAACCAAGAGAACTAGATCGGGTTATGACATCACTCAACAATCTACCATTAGAAGGAGGAATATTTAAGAGATGGATTGCAAATTTAGACTTAAAAGGAGAAGCATTTAGGGAATGGATAAAAAATAAGGTAAGAGGGCAAGGATGATGGTTTCATGAAGAACAAATGGAGATTGAAGATTAAAACAATGAAAATTTGTTGGGTGGATATTTTTGCAACTAATAGTTTTGGGATCAATCACAAAATATTGGTTCCAACCATAGTGTGTGAGACACAGTCTGTTCTACTTCTAAGGGAAGTCTCCTCCTTCTTATTGCTACTAGAATCAACTAAGCTTAAATGGGGTGAGCCATTCATTATATTCTCTTATTTTAGAATATGTATTACCTTTACAATACAATATTTAATCAATGATGTAATTTACTTACAAAGTATTAGTTAAAGCAATAATTCTAATAAACATATGATTAGATGTAAGAATAACCTTCAGTGTAGTAGCAACTTTTCGTAACTTAGAATATCATAAAAGCTCAAAGTCTTTCCATGAATCCTTTGTGAATCCATAGGAAAAGATAGTTTATACATGAAACTCAAAGTCTCCAACATATTTTCACCTTACAACACAAATGCAAAAGACAAGAGAAACACAAATTATGCAAGTTATCTCCTTGAGCATTATACATTAGTTTTTGTTACAAGCTAGGGTTTCTGTTGCACCAAAAGATTGACCTGTTAATGCTTGATACAACCACTAGAATTATAGAAGACATAGGAGTTGGTTAAGCCATGTCATGAATCCCAAGGGGAGCACTGACCATTTTTCCAACAATCTCCCCCTTAGCGTTACCTAAGGGGATTCAAACATGTGACCAAGTTCTGATACCACTTGTTACAAGCTAGGGTTGTCGTTGCACCAAAAGATCAATCTATTAATGCCCAATACAACCAATAGACTTATAGAAGACATAGGAGGTGGTTAAGCCATGTCATGAATCTCGAGGGGAGTGCTGACCATTTTGCCAATAGTTTCAAATATGATAAGAAACTCAAATTTTGCAAGATCATGTCTAAAAAACTAACTATAACTCTAAACAAAATAAGCACATCAAAGTATACCAAATCAATTTTAAATCTCTCTTGAGAAATAAAAAAACACTCACAATCAATCTCTACGAAATGTTGTCACATGACAACTTGAATCAACACAGAGTCTAAAAGAAACTTGCCTCTTTTATTGAATGCAATTCGATTTACATCTAAGCTCAAAGTCTTAGAGTGCTTAACAAATTGGAATTTTTTTATTGCATTTCCAAAAGATGATTATTTATAGTGAGCCCTCTTCTACTTATAGAACATAGGTTGTGAGAAAAAGGTGAGAGAAACCTAACTAATTTTTGACTTATTCAATAGTATAGTCTTATTTAATGTGATTACGGGTAATTAAGTTTTACAATTCAACACACAATGTGATCATACGCAATTGTAATTTTTTGATTTACATGTAATTTGGCAAAACATATTTACATATGCATAATTGAAACTAAAGTGAGTGTCTAACAAGACACAACTCTCATTACATCCTCCTTTATCAAATAGGTCTTCATGTTGTTTCAAGATCACCCATGGAATCTTTAGATTCTTGGTAAATGGATGAGCACATCTGTAAACACCAACTTGCACCCTTGATTGTTCTTATGTCCCTCATTAGTGAATTCTAACCCCATCTTATTTATTTGAGTAATACTGTTTCTTCAAGAAAATTTTCTTTGTGAAGATGAGGCCAAAATTTCAAAGCATGAATGAGAGCATTTATAATGGTATTGTAAGAGTGGATTTTGAGAGTTTCCATGCTAGATGACAACTTGGAATGACACATGAGATGACAAATGAAAATTCCAATTGAAAGAAAAAGACACACAAAAAAAGATAAAAAAAATGACCAAAAATTCAATTTCAAAGTTTTTAGGATGCATTGCACATGAGGGAACAACATGGTTGCAAAGTATAATAATTTTCATAATTAGAAAAAGCAATATTTGATTACAGGGTTAAAAATCAAGATTTCATGTGCAATTGGAGTTTTTAGTTCCAATTACACATTACATTGCATAAGGTAAGGTACTAGAAATTGAGACTAAAAGGCCCAATTACATTTGCATCATCTAGTTCAATGTGCAATCATAGTAAAAACCTCTAATTGCACTTAAAAGTGCATGCAAAAAAGCATGCAATCATAACTATTTGATCTGATTGCATGTAATATCAAGTATAGTTCTTCATGCAATCAGAACAAATAGTTTCGATTGCACATTATTGTGTAGTTACATTTACAATAAAAAAAAAATTGATTGCATGTGATATTCCATGTAGTATCTCATGAAATCAGAACTTTTTGTTATGAATGCATGTAGCATGCAATGGTCTAAAAGTGCAATCAAAGCTAAAATATTTGATCTTATTTTAAAATGTATGTAAAAGGGTTTTCAATTTGGGTTTAAATCCCTAACTACATGTGTATGCATATGCAAAGAGTGCAAAAATCCTTGATTGTATTATGAAATTGCAAATATAAATGCATTTGGAACAAAAAGTCCTAAATTGCATGTGTGGTAAGGAAAAAAAATCTCGAAATACATGTGTAGTGAGGGGAAAAAGGTTTGAAATGCATGTGTAGTGAGGGGAAAGAGGTCTAAGATGCATGTGCAATAAGGGCAAAAAGTTCCAAATTGCATGTGTAGTGAGGTAAAAAAGTTCTAAAATGCATGTGCAACGAGGAAAAAGTTTCTACAACACATGAAATGTGGGAAAAAGTTTATACAACACATACAATGGGGTAAAAAAGTTCCTAAAAGATATACAATAGGGGGAAAATATTCTTACAACACATGAAATGGGGCTAAAAAGTTCTTACAACACATGTAGTGGGGCAAAAACTCTCCTACAACACATGCTATGACACAAAAAAGTTCATAAAACACATGTAATGAGGGAAAAGAGTTCCTAAAATACATGAAATGGGGGAAAAAAGTTCCTACAACACATGTAGTGGGGAAAAAAATTTCCTACAACACATGCAGTGACACTAAAATTTTTGTACAATACATGTATGAGGGAAAAAGTTCCTAAAACACATGTAGTGGGAAAAAAAAGTTCTTACAACACATGTAGGGGAGGAAAAAAGTTCCTACAACACATGGAGTGAAGGAAAAAAGGTCCTACAACACATGCAGTGAAGGAAAAAAGTTATGAAAATTCCAAGGGGCTCACAATACAACTTTAAGACAATGGAAATAAACAATATGAAGACAAGTGATTAGAATGATATGTAACTTGATGATAAAATCATTTGAAATAACATTATTCAAACCTCAAAAAGTGTACAAAAATAATGAATGGGTGAAGGATTGGATGAAAAACTGTATAGTTGTCTCTCATATTTTACCTTGCAAAAATCAAGGAAAATCGCTAGCTCTGGATAGGAAGTTACCTTTGATTATGAAAATAATCGAAGGTAGTGGAATCAAGAAGTCCAATTTCTTATCCATCCATTGGGATACAAAGTTAGGCAATAAAAGAAACAAAAAGACAACAAGGGTGATGCAAATGACTAAAACATGTCTTAACCTTGTACAACAACACTTATTTTGAAAATGGAAACTATCCCAACCTATACTATCCAACAATGGAAACTTTCTCAAATAAACCCATTCACTAGCTCACCAAAGAAGCTTCCCTACTTCAATAATTTTTTATGCTTGACATGATCACTAATAACCTGGTACATATAAAGTTTAAACAATTGTACGAAGACTTGATGCACAAGTTCTTAGAAGAAATGAAGAAACTTGTTTGTCTCCTCAAATAAATCAAAAAATTTGCTGCTCCAAAATGAGCCCATGAATCTGGATTGCTCTTGTTCAACTACAAATGCATGTTTGGCTTCACCCCAAAGTGTCTCTTCATGCTTAGGCACAAGTGGTATTTCTAATATCTCATTGGATTGCAACCAATAAAAATGTCTTATGGGACATAACCTTGATAGGACAAAGGTTGAATTCTTCTTACAGATTGTACCCTTATTAACTGATTCCTCAACCGTGAAAACCTCATGCTATTTTGAAGATGTCCCTCATGAGAATTAGATGTAAACACAACTACATGTCAAACATAAATATGTTTCCCACAGTATTTAAATTTTGAATATTTTGATTTATTTGTGGAAAGTTCTTCATCAATATTTTGGGTAGTTTCATTATACACAATATGTTCAAGTTCATGACCTTGAAACACAAATGCATTCATTTCAACTTGACTAAAACTCACATGGATGTCTATTTTTTCATGTTCAAAGATATTACTATCTTTTTCCACTTGAGTCTTGACAAACTTTCATCCTTCTAATTTTTATCAACAACTTTTTGGTACTATATAAACCATATATGAGAACTACCAGTTAAGTTTTCTTGCTTTTCCTAAAAAGTGCATAGCAATATCACTTGGTTTAGATTTATGAGACTCTACTGCTGCATTTTTTTATGGTTCCTCAAGAATAATCTTTCTTAGTGGTGAGAGAATCTTTTTTTATTCCTCATAGCATAACTACGAGCATTATTTGGGTGCAACCTTCTTGGAATGCCCTTGTGAGAATGGAGGACCCCTTGAGATATTTTATTTTTGAAGGAAAGATAAAATGGGGTGAGACATTCATCATTTTATATTATTTTACAATATATGTTTTTGATTACAAGAAAAAATAGGTTTTAAGAGGGACCCAAAACCCCGTACAAGTTAGAGATAAAAAGTTTTAATGTTTAAGCACCCTAAAGAGAAACAGGACTGGGACCCAGTCCGCTAGAACCAAAACCAATAGAAAAAACCCCAAAACCAAACACCAGCACAACCAGGGAAAACCAAAAAGAAAAGGCCAGCACCAGGAACTCAGGGCACTAAGCAAACTCTTTGAGAGTTTCATCCACTTCCTTCTTCGCCTCATAGATTTTACTTATGGCAGCATTGAAGTCAGAACGCTCCTGGATTCTTTCTTGGATCTTTCTCCTTTTCGTAGACTTGGTACATTTACCCAAGCCCTCCTCTTCCATTTCCTCATTATCCTCCTTAGGTTTCTTGCTGGGGGAGCTAGCATCCAGCTCCACTTTGATGGTCAGAAAATAGTCCATGGAAGAACCCATGAACAGATGATTATCCTGCATATGTTTCTTCATGGCATTCTCTAGCGTATCCATTCTAACTTGCATTTCATACACCTTCTTGTCCCTTTCAATGTTCATGTTGCCTTCCATATTATTCAAACTAGACCCCAACCTTTCCTATAGGGAATCAACCTTAGCAGAAATAGAGCAACATTTTAAATTCAAATTCTTTATCTCTTGAAATACCCATTTCAGTAAATGAAATGAATACATGGAAGTGGCCTTAGAAATCTAGAGAACCTCAAAGGGAGGGTTTATTTTGTCATCCATATCTTCTTTGAGTAGTTGAACATTTCATTCCTTCATATCCACAGTTTTAGCAAAGGGAATGTTCTGAGAATTGATAGGGACATTAAGTTTCTCCGCACCAGGGGAAGCCATCTCTGCATCAGGGGAAGTCTTCTCCACATCCATGGAATCCTTTTGAATATTTGAATAGACCTCCATGATCACCTCCAGCTTAGGGGAGATGGGCATGTCATGTTCTTCAGAACTATCATACTCCACCAAGATGGGCACCTGTTGACTGCCAACATCCTCCTCATTCTTATCATCCTCATTATTATTCTTGATCCTAGAGGTATTCCCCACCTCCATAGTACCTATAGCCTCCTCTCCATGTTTTCATTATCCCTAGAAACCATATTTGAGGCCGAAGTCGAAGCATCACTATCTTCCTTGATTGAATCAGCTGTGTCCTCATAACCATCCGCACTATTTGCAGTGGTATTAGTTTCCATACCGACATCCTTTTCCTTTCTTAATTTTTTTTCCTGAAGAACTCTCTTCTTTAACAACCGTCTCCCTAATACGTTTCTTAGCCGAGCTAGAGGTTTTGGGCAAATAAATGATAGGGCCAATGATAGTAGACTTCTTAATATGTTCTATAATGAGAAGAATAAGCCCTTCATGTAGAATGAGTTTCTTTTGTTTCTTTCTATGCTGGGAAATACTAAGGTGAAGGGACTAAAGGATATAGTAAGGCAAAGACACCCTAATCTTATGATGAAAAATGATGGAGCAAAACAAAATGGTAGGAATGGGCGTGTTTAAACTTACCGTCCAAGGTAACATATTCCATTATCACCATCATCATCATCGCCCATATTTCCTTGAATGCAACAACATCATAGCAACCACTCGAATCTTTCACCAAACTCTTCCCTTCATCCTTGATTTTGGGGAAGCGCTAGATGGCCTTTTGCAAAATTTTCTTGTCTCCATAAAATTTGATGCCCTTGAGGCTAAGCTCGGACACCTCAGCAATGAGTTCCTCAGTTATGTTCATAGTAAAACCAGCTATAGTGACCGCCCCATCTTTCCAAGACTCTGCAAACATTTTTGTAGCACTGTCTTTAATCCCATGCAACCGTTCCATATAGGTAGTAAGACCCCCCTTTGTGAGTATTTCCCAAACCTCTGACATTTTTTTCCATTTTGCATAGTCCTTCGGTTCTCTACGATTAAGCTCACCACCCATGATCATAGAGCTAACAATGACAGTAACATAAGTAGAGAAAAACCAAATGTTGAAAGAAAAGGCAACTTTGAAATTAACAGAGGTTAACTCATGTCTGCAATTAGTAATCTTGGGAAAGGTACCACTTTCTGTAATCATATTACTCTATTTTGCTAAAATGTGTCTAATCATCATAACTTCTTGAGATTCACCCAATCCACCCTTTTGCTTTGAGACCTGTCAAAAGCTAGCTTGGCTTTCATATCAACGGTGAGATTGCTGCATCTATGCCAGATCACAATGTCCTTGGATTTAACTGCAAAGTTGGCCAACTCATTAGTGGTACAATTTTCTTCTCAATAAACGTGAGAGATAATGACTTGCTTAAAAGATCTAATAATTACTTGGGCTTCCTTGATTATCGCCTTAATGGACCATGATGGTTTTGTCATTTCATTAATGCACCTTAAAATATTCATTGAATCTCCTTCAATCCAAACATTTTGAGCCATATCTTTCTTAATAATTTTAAGGGTTTGAAGAAGGGCCATGGCTTCCACCACGTGGTTTCTTTGCACCCCAACAGGCATCGCCACAATAGTGAGGCAATTGGCCATGTCATCACAAATGAGACCACCACAACCCACCAAGTCTAGGTTGCCCTTCGCAACACCATCGAAGTTTATTTTAATCCATCCTGGCAGAGGAGAGATCCAGATGGCATTTTCCCTTTGTATTGAGTTTTTGTTTGTGGGCCCAACACTAAAAACACTAGCATTGAAGTCCAGCTCCCTACCAGTTGACGATCTATAGTTTTCATTGAGACTTCTCTTAATCTTCTCAACAATCACCATAGGTGGGAGTTCAATATTCCTGAAGACTCTATCATTGCATTCTCTCCATAACCTCCTTATCACGTGGGGAGCAATAAGATTCCACAACTATTGTTCCATGGGGACCTCCGCTTTTCTCCACTACATATAGAAGTTCTCCGTATTGTTGGGAAAAAACCAATTAATCTGCCAGCATTGTAACAAGAGACACAAAAATCCCCAAGCGAAGATGAAATCAATGGCGAGATGAAAGACCGACTCCTCATCTTTCTTGCACAAGAAGCATCTATTACTCAAAATCATACCACATTTTTGGAGGTTGTCTATAGTAAGAATTTTATTCTACAAAACCAACCAAAAAAAAATATTAATTTTTAGAATTAAACTTTTGTCCCACACCTAAGCCCAAAAAGGGAGAGGATTTGGCTTCTTCAGTAAGAGCTCAGAACAAGAGGCTATAGTGAAGATACTAGAAGGAAGAATACCCCAAAACAACTCATCTTCTTTTGACAACCTAACCTTCCAGATCATCAGATCCAACATCAAAGGCTTAAGCGCTTCATCCACTAAGGTGAGGTCAATCCACGAACCATTTCTACAATATATGTTACCTTTACAACACAATCTTTAATCATTGGTACAATTCACTTACAAAGTATTAGTTAAAGCAATAATTTTGATTAACAAAACACTAGACGTAAGAATAACCTTTAGCGTACCAACAACTTTTAGTAACTTAGAAGCTCATGAAAGCTCAAAGTCTTTCCATGAATCCTTTGTGAACTCAGGAAAAAAGATAAAAAATACATGTAGCTCAAAGTCTCCAACTTATTTTCACCTTACAACACAAATGCAAAAGATAAAAGTAACACAAAGTCTACAAGTTATCTCCTTACTTGAGCATTCTACACTAGTTTCAAACGTGATAAGAAACTCAAAGTCGACAAGATCAAGTTTGAAAACCTAACTATAACTCTAAACACAATAAGTAGCTCAAAGTATGAAAAATCAAGTTTAAATCCCTCTTGAACAATATGAAAAAACTTGTAATCAATCTTGAGAAAATGTCATCACGTGACAACTTGAATCAACACAAATTCTGAAAGTAACTTGTCTCTTTTATTAAATTTGATTTAAATCTAATCTCAAAGTCTTAAAGTGCTAAATAAATTGGAAAAGTTTTATTGCATTTCCAAAAGATTATTATTTAGAATGAGTCCTCTTGTATTTATAAAATAAATGCTGTGAGAAAAAGGTGGGAGAAACCTAACTAATTGTTGACTTATTCAACATTACAATCATATGTAATGTGATTATATGTAATAATATTTTTCAATTCAATGTGCAATATGGTCACATGTGATTGCAATTTTTTTTTCTTTATACATAATTTGTCAAAATTGAATTATATATCCATAATTGAAACTATTAAGGTGTCTGACAAGACATAACTCTCATTACATCATCCTCTATCAAAGAGGTCTTCATGTTACTTCAAGATGGTTTGTGGAGTCTTAAAATAATTGGTAAATAGATGAGCGCATTTGTGAACACCAACTTGCACCCTTGATTATTCTTATGTCCCCCATCAATGAATTCCAACCTCATCTTCTTGCTTGGGGTAATATTGATTCTTGGGAAAATTCTCTCTCAAGTTGATGTGAAAAGTGTGAAGCAAAAATGAGAGTATCTGCAATGGTGTTCCAATGGTGAATTTTGAGAGTTTCCATACTAGAAAACAACTTGGCACGACACTTGAGATGATGGAAAAAAATCATGACTAGAAATGAAAGGACACAAAAAGAAGAAAAAATGGCCAAAAATGCAATTTCAGAGTTTTTAGGATGCATTGCACATTAGGGAACAACATGGTCTCAAAGTGTAATAATTTGCATAATCAGAACAAAAAAATCTTATTACAAGGATAAAAGTAAAGATTTTATGTGTAATAAAAGTTTTTATTTCGAATTACACATTATATTGCATAAGGGAAGGTACTCACAACCGAGAATAAAAGTCATAATTGCATTTACATCATGTAGTGCAATGTGCAATTGAAGTAAAATCCTTTGATTGCACTTAAAAGTTTATGTAAAAAGACATGCAATTGGAACTATTTGGTCTGGTTGCATGAAATATCAAGTGTAGTTCTTCATGAAATCAAAACAAATAATTTTGATTGCACATTATTATATAGTCACATTTACAATCAAAACAAACCATGTGATATTACATGTAGTGTCTCATGCAAATTGAACATTTTGTTCAGATTGCATGTAGTGTGCAATTAGAGCTAAAAGATACAATTGCTTTTGATAATGTATATGCAAAGGATTCATAAAACTATGATTGTATTGTGTGTGTGAAAATTATACATAGCTGTGGACACAACACTTCAGTAAAACATTAGAGGTTAGTGAAAATCAGAAATCTGCAATGAAATGGAAACTAAGCTAACTAGGTGATTTACTGCCTTCTAGTAGATGCGAGTATGATATTCTCAGATTAGACCGAGTCCAGTGACAATGCAACACCTAAATGAAGGATTTGAATATAAAACATGAATGTAGAATGAGTGCAAATTAATCTATTTTTTTTTTTTGGTATGCAATAAGATGAAAAACTGTATGAAACTAGTCTAGATGAATGAAATTGATATGAAATTAATCTAAGAATTATATGCTAAATGCTATGAATGCTCAAAACAATGAATGCAAATCTCACAATAGCTTTGATTCACAAAAGATAGATTCTTCAGTCGCACATTTGCCAGAGTGAGGATGCAATTTCGAAGGTCCTTTTGGAAGAGCTGAAGCCTTGATTTTATAGAAATCCAGGGCTTGAGGGTGCATGGAGAAAAGCCATAAATCACTCTTGATGAACTCAGGTTGATTTTTGAGTCAACAAGAAATCAGAATTAGATCAACTCACATAATCATGCAAAATCATGTAAGAACAACTTTTTAACTCAAATCAGAAGTTTAGATCAACTTTCAACTCAAATCAGACCTTGAGTTTAAATTTATAACAACTTGGATTGATTTTCTGATTCAAAGTTTAACTGCTCTTTGAATGTGCATAGATAATTATGAATTAATTAAATAAATAAAGTGATTTATCCTCAACTTAACTGATTTTAAATTTAAGAATAACTGATTTACAGGTTAATCAATTATTTAAATCAAACTTTTGAAAACTATATCATTAAATTTGACAATTGACATTAATTAATTAAATAAGAATTTAATCAATTAGTCATAAGATTTTTGATTTATTGTCAAAATTAAATAATATAATTTAGGAATAAATAGAATTAAATGTAATTAAATAATTAAGTGGCATAATTAAATTAATTAATTAAATATTCATCATATTCAATTAATCAACTTTAGGATAAATAATGACATTTATAGCCAAATAATCATTAATTTAAAGATAATTAGGATAATTAGGAATATTTCAAGGAATATTTCCCGATGCAAAATTTAGGATAATCAATTAGGTTTTTGATGTGTAGATGTGCCTTAGGTTAGGACTTCAATGTGGATTTTGATCAAATTGTTGATGTAAGAAGTTAATGAACCTATAGCCCATTTTTGGGGTATTACATTTTGCCCCTCTTTGAATCACTGTGTGAAGCGCAATGGTTCAAAGATTAATTTGTTTTTGATATTAAAACTGATTTAAGAGATTAACCGATTCTGAGACAGAAACTGATTGAAAGATTGGAAAAAGATGATTCAGGTCCTAGTTGACCAAGAATCGTGATGATGTCAACTATAGAAATAATGAACCGGTGATTATGAAAAAGTATCAAAATGCCTAATTCTGAACCTTATGATTACGAAGAAGTGAGTGACCTAATTCCAGACCTGATTGTCTAAAGGAATCATATTGGTATCACATCTGAACCCTTCAGTTACAAAGAACCAAGGAAATAACACTAATGAACCAATGGTTACGAAAAGATGATATAGTTTATAAAATAGATTAGGATACCAGATTGATATGGATCTCGATGAATCTGATATGCCCCAAGTGACAAGGACTTTTGATGAATCAACAACTAGACATGGTTGTTGTCTTGATTACTGAGGAAAGATTTGATTTACGTACTTGATTGATATGCAATACCATGCCCCCTTCGGGATTAAAATCAAAATTTGACAAGAAAAGTCAATGTTAAATAATTTAGAAGCATGTTAATTGATTGTAGAAATGGTTGTACATGTCCGAAAATATATTCTGCATTGTTTGGAGGTCTTGGAGACCAAGTTTGACTAGGTTTGACCATGAGTTGACCATGGTTGACCAAGTTGAAATTTGAATAGTTTGATGTAAGATAATCAATTAAGTTGAATTCTAGATTTCTGTGATGTTTGAAGGTCGATAATGCAAGCAATTGGCTATCCTAGGTCTGAAAATTTTAAATTGTGATTTTGACATAGTAAATGATCTCAAATTTTTATTTTGATCTCGAAAATGGGTTCAGAACATTGAAATTAGTGAGGGGTGCAATTTTCATGGAAAATAGAGCACTTTTGAAAATTATGTCAAAAACCTATATAAGGGCCAAAAGGGTCATTTTCAATTCATTATTCACATTTGACTTTTGAAACTTCTAGAGTCCTCTGAGTGAGAGAATGGATGAGATGAAGGTACCTGTGTCTTCACATCTATTTGAGTGCAGTCGGAGACATTAGCTACCTCCATAGTATGGACATCTGGTAAGTGGACCTTTGTGGCTCTTTGTAAATTCCATTTTTTGCATGTTTTTAGCATTTGTAAGAATTTTTTCGTACGTTAGAATTTTTGAATTTTTGCATGCATGGAAACTCATACGACAATCTCCTAGGACTCGTACGAATTTCCATTTTCTTTTAGAGTGTCATCCCAGAACCCCTAGAAACTTGTAGGAGAGGGACCCAAGACTCATACGACATTTCGTCGGGTCCCTCATATGTCGTACGGGAAGATATACATTGTTGTATGACCATTGTTTGTTGTATGAGAACCTACTAAAACTCGTATGAGTTTTCATGCCAGACTGCATTGTTGCATGAAAAACAGTGAGCTTTTTTTCACCTTTTTAGGTCAACTTTTTAGATTTTCTGAATTTATAGGCCTATTCCTGAGAAATTAATGCACCTTCTGAAGTGTTCAACTTTTCAATTTCTATATCTTTAGCCTATTTTTCAACCAAGTTATTGATAGGATTCCCTATTTATGTGCTGTGTAGGTCATCTACCTTGACGTTCATGTTCGTATCTCACATCCATCTACTCAGAGGCTTTGTGTGTCATTTCCCGACTCGATGAGGGTACATCTAGCTGCCTATGGGTTCAAGTTCTTGATTTGGTTACTTGAGATTCGGGTAAACCATGGACTTCTGACTACATTGATCAAGCATTTTCACTTAGAGACACAAACCTTCCATCTCCCCATAGGAGAGATCACAGTTACCCCAGAGGATGTCTATCAGATACTCCGTATTCCATTCCATGGCCCACAACCTGATTATGTGAGTTTGGGGAACTCTAGATTACTGGCTTTCAGATGGTTGTTCAAAGATGATACATAGTTGACTGGGTCTATTTCTTGGGAGTCTTTAGTCCAGTGCTATCGACATACCCATAGATTAGAGTGTATTATAGCTAGCATGATAGGAGGCATCATTATGTCTGACCGTCAGTAGAATAGTCTTTTGATGGGCTAGGCCCTGATGGTTGCATATTTGATGGCCACTCCTTCTGAGTTGGATTGGGGTTAGTGCCTACTGGCTCATATGTTCTCTAAGATGCATGAGATCATGTATCAGGAGAGAAAGTCATTTGCGTCAGGTGCACAAGTTTTGCAGATTTAGGCCTGGGAGCACATCCTAGTGTGTAGACCAGTATGTCAGGGTTAGCGCCAACCATAGGAGCTAGTGATATACATTTATTCAAGATATGTTACATAGGTGCACATGGGCCACATAGAGTATTAGAGGCTGTGCCTTGATGATATGACTTTTGTGATATGGCATCCTTATTTACTGATAGAGGCTTGGCCTTCTGCTCGAGAGTAGTTCAGTCACTTTTTCCATAGTCGAGTACTGATTGGCCGGTCTACCACAGTGCTTGAGCATTTCATTATTACTAGAGTGTGGAGGTAGTATGGCATCATTCAGGATGCCCCTCAGGACTATACTACATATCCTTGGCTAGTCAGAGAGATCAGGCTTGGATGGACTACTTGATTATCTTATGCTTTGTGTACATAGGAGTACAGTGGGTATGTCGGCAGGGATTGGGACTACTGTCTAGATGTGTCAGATGCTAGAGTGATAGATGGATTCATTGCATGGCTCGCTAAGCACCATATTCATAGATTTTCCAATCCTACTGAGCTGATCCCTAGCATGGAGGAGGCCATGGACGTGATAGGTGCATTAATGGTACAGGGCCAGAGACATCGTGATGCATAGATCCTGATGCCCTAGCCTACACCTCTGAGGCTGATAGTGGTTATGACACCACATAAACCATCAAGTTAGATGAGACCACCTCACCCTACTAGTGCTACAATAGGAAGACCTGTAGGTATATCGAGGAGATTCACCAGAGGAGAGAGTGGCACTTTAGGTAGTGTTGGCAGTGCTAATGATGTGCTAGGTGCACAATAGGATGTAGGTGTCGGTATGGATCCCACACAAGTAGATACTAATTTTGATCTTGGAGCTAAGGTTAGATGTCATAAGGCATAGAGAGCAGAGGCTTTTGACCAGCTAGGTGGAGACACAGAGATGCCTGCCATAGATACTAATTCGGGTGTAGCACAGACTCTGCAGGAGATTATTAGGCATTTGATATTATAGGTTAGGGACTTGAGAGTATGGAGTGCCCATTTTGAGGAGAGATTCATAGAGGTTGATAGATAGTGATCAGAGCTCCGAGAGGAGAACAAGAGATTGCAGGCATAGGTGACACATCAAACTTCTCAAGCTGCATTTTATGTTTCTGCCTATTATGCTTCTATTCTTGTTAGTCAGAGAGTACCAACATACTCCCAGTACATGATAGCATCAGAGGGAGCCAGGGCACCATGGGCTGAGGTAGTACTAGATGCACCACCACCACCTCCACTAGATGTAGAGGATCAGGTAGACAACTTATCTATCTTCATATGTTTCTAATATTTTTTTTCTCCTTTTGTCCATAGATACATTGTTCTGACTTCTGATAGCTCACATGAGCTCATTCTTTTGTACCATGTGCCAGTAGTGCACCCTTGACTATTTTGAGTTATATGATATATATGAGATCAAGTTTTGGTTATGACTTCATTTGTACTTGTCATGTTTGATTTATGATTATATCATGTGATTAATATGCTTATGAGTAGTGTAGAATGTATGTATGGATGTATGCAATGCAATGATTTCTTTCAAATGTATGGAATTATGCAAATGATAGATGAACAATGTATGTAAATGTATGCCTTTGATTATGTTATGCAATCATAAATTCACATGTATGTGATGCAATATAATGAATGGAATGGTGATTATGACATGTAATGTAAATGCAATGATACACATGATATGTTTTACAGGTATTGATGAAGACAAGTACTCAGTCTTATGTCAAAAAGGATTTTTAACCTAGGATGGTGACTGCTTGTAGTTCTATGAAGAGACCTTCGTATGGGATTCAACTCTTGTTAGATGTGAAGATGCGGTTTGAAGAATCGTTTAAGCATTGGAAGTTTATTCAACCATTGTGAGATCATGCAAACATGAAAAATGCAAAGAGACATGAAGAATGAAATTCAAACCTAAGACCTAGGACCTAGTCACTTATCATGTGTCGATCATTCTCATCATTGAATTTTTATTAGGTAATTGGATATAATCAATACAATGTCCACTAGTGATGAAACCATAGACATATGAATATTGATTTGTATGCGCAAGAATCAATACAACACCCATTGGCTAGACAATCATGGACATGAATATTGATTTTGTTTTCGAAATGTCAAATTAGATATAAGCACCAAGGCATAAATGCCAGGATGACCTAAATATCATGTCCATTTTGATATAGAAATTTGTATAAGCATCAAAATAGAAACATCATGATGACCTGAATACACCTTGTGGTACAACACATCAAGCAATCAAGAGATCATTTTGAATCTATTGTGAATTACTCGTAGTGACCCTTTATCGTTCACATCCTTAGGTAAGATTGTGTTTCACAATAGGAATAAGAAATCACTCAAAAAGACAATAGTAAAAGATTGAACTCCCTTGAATATTTCAGGTATCAATGGTCAAGGTACTCATGGCCATCCAATACAAGATGGAGGCTCTTACAGACGGACAACATTTCAATCTATAATTTCCAAAGTTGTTAGATTTTCACATACAATAAGAAGACAAAGAAAAGATTTTGCCCCCAGTCATCACTCTCTAAATCAGATAAAGGACATCATCGAGGAGCTCAAAGGGACAAAATATGCAGAAATATCAATGTGAATTAGTAAGCATACAAGGAGATAAAAGCATGTGAAGCATATATTGTTTTCATTTTGTTTGTTGTTGTAGTTCATTCGTGTTTGATTGCAAAATCCTTTCTGGTAAGGAGACAAAATGACTGACTCAAATGTAGCTTCAAAGGACTCTAACTGGATATGACTTGTCTGAGGTATACTAGAGACCGTAAGATATGACATTGATTGCCTCCAAGTTTGAAACATTGATAGGATATAGACATTTTTGCTGATTAGTGTACAGACTGACTTTATTGAAAATAGGAATGCAGAAACAAACTAGGAGACATGTACAAACTAAAGCAAGACTGAAAGCTGGGAAAGACCAAGATTGCACTGATAGATGGAGCATATTGAACAAGTGACACCCATAGAGATTCTATTTTTGCTACCAAGGTGCCTGTTTCCAGGTTTTCTCCAAGGCACTTTTTCTTTTTCTCATTTTTTTGTATTTTTCATTTTTTCAATTTTTTGTACTTTTTGATTTTTCAATTTTTTTTTCTTTGTGAATCATCAAGGTGCCCATTGCTAGGTTTTCACCAAGATGCTCATTTTTTCAGGACTTTTTAAGATTTTTATGATTTTTTCAGGACATTTTACCATAGACTGAATGCCTTAGGTGTAGAATTTCTTTAGATGTAGAATATTGATTGGTTCTCAGAGCTGTTATCCTTCAGTTGTTGAGAGTTGATAGGTTCCAGAGCCAAAAGTAGTAGTGATTACAAAGGGACCCAGCCAGTTGGGTTCAAACTTCCCCTTGCACTCTCTATGTGATTAATTTTTAGGATTCTCTCTCAAGACTAGATCGCCAACCTAAAATTCTCTGTGTTTGACTTTCTTGTTGTAGCCTCTAGAAATTCTCTTTTAATATACTCTAAGATGATCATACGCTACTTGTATGTGCTCATCTAGTAATTCAAGTTCTTGCAACCTAGACACTCTGTAGTCATCATCAGTTACTAGACCACACATTCTGATTCTTAGTGATGGGATTTCAACCTCAATAGGTAGTACCACTTCAGAACCATAAACTAAAGCGAATGGTGTAGCCCTAGTGGGCATTTTGATACTTGTTCTATAGGTGGAGAGAGATGGATTGATCATGAGGTGCCAGTCTATTCCTATTTTATTAACTGTATGATGCAAGATTTTCAATAGATTCTTGTTTGAAGCCTTTGATTATCCATTCCCTTGAGGATAGTATATAGATGACCAATGTTGTGTAATCTTTAATTTTGCACATAAATCATCTAAATATTTATTCTTGAATTGGCCACCATTATCTGTGACTATAGAATGGGGAATACCATACCGACATATGATGTAGTTCAAGATGAATAAAGAAATTTTCTTGTTGGTTTCTTGTGTCAAAGGAACTACTTCTACCCATTTTGTAAAATAATCTATAGTTATGATTATATGGGTATGTCTATTAGAAGAATGTGGATGGATAGCACCTATAAGATCAAAAGTCCATTGCTGAAAAGGCCATTGTGTAGTAAAGGGAATTAGATCTCTCCCTAGTGCATGAATCAAGTTTCCATTTACTTGACACTTTTGACAATTCTTTGCATACGTGATAGCCTCTTTTTCCATGTCAGGCCAATAGTACCCAGTCCTAATAAGTTTTCAAGCTAGTATTAAACTATTAGAATGTGATCCACATATACCATCGTGGACTTCCTCTAATGCATGTTGAGACTCTTCCCATTCTAAACACCTAAGTAGTGTACCATCTAGACCTCATTTGTATAGATCGTTACCAATGATGACATATCGGGATGTAGAGTGGATAAGGTTTTGTTTCTCATATCGGTTAAAAGATTCGAGAATGATTTGGTCTTGAAGATAGGAGAAAAGGTTTTTATATCAGGATGAATCATGACCCACAAAAGTGCAGATCATGCAGGTGTCAGGGGAATCATATGCAGGATAAGGTAGGGCTTCCACTAGGAACTCATAGCATAGCTCATGTTCAGGTTGCTGGAGTAGGGATGATAGCATTGCCATAGCATTAGCAACCTTATTCTCTAATCTAGGAATCTGTTCAAACATGATAGATATGAAGTATTTATTTAGATCATCTACCATGTGTTTGTAAGGAACCAGCTTCTCATCTTTAGTTTGATACACATCATTGACTTGGTGTATGACAAGTTGGGAGTCACCATGAATGTGTAGTTCTATTACCCTCCACTCAATTGCTATCTTTATGCTATTAAGGAGAGCTTCATATTTAGCAATATTGTTTGTGCAAGGAAGCTTTATTCTGAATGCTTTTGGGATTGAGTATCCTTGAGGAGTTATGAACAATATACCTGCTCCAGATCCATTCTGTGTATAAGATCCATCAAAGAAAATATGCCAAGCCCTAGAAGATATGTTCATGATGAATGAATCAATAAATTCCATTTGTAATGATGTATCATCAATCATTGGTGCATCGGCTAACTAATATGCAATTATTTGTCCTTTTATATCTTTTCTTTGAACATATTCAATGTCAAATTCGCTCAATAGCATCACCCATTTAGCTAATCTACCCGTGAGGGCAGCTTTGCTTAGTAGGTACTTTAGTGGATCAATCTTAACTATTATTTGTGTTGTATGAGCTAACATGTAGTGTCTCAATTTCTATGATGCAAATATCACAGCTAGACAATATTTCTCAATCATTGAATAGTTCTTCTGATATGCTACCAATGTTCTACTGATATAATATATAGCTCTTTCCTTTTTGTGTTCATCATGTTGCGCTAGCAATGCCCCTGGTGATGTATTTGTGGTAGAGACATATAGGATCAATGGCTTCCCTTGGATAAGAGGCATCAAAACAGGAGGATTCACCAAATATTGCTTGATATGGTTAAAATTCTTTTTACATTCCTCATTCCATGCAAATGTCACACCTTTATGTAATGTTCTTGTGAAATGTTGTGAGATGTCTACTAACTAAGATATGAAGCGTCTGATAGATTGCACTCTCCCTTGTAATGTTCTCATTTGACTAATATTCTTAGGAGGTTGCATCTGCATAATAGTTTAACCTTTGTTGGATCTACTTCAATTCCTTTCTTTGAAACAATGTAGCCCAAGAGCTTCCTAGAAGTGACACCAAAAGCACATTTCTTAGGGTTTATTCTGAGACTAAACTTTTCCATTCGATCTAGTATTTTTCTCAAATCATTTAGATGTTGAGATCTTATCATAGATTTTTCCAAAGTATCATCAACATAATGCTCCATAGTGCTATGCATCATGTCATGAAAAATAGACATCATAGCTCTCTGATATGTAGCACCTGCATTCTTCAAACCGAATGGCATGACATTCCAACAGAAGGTACCCCATGCACATGTGAAAGAAATTTTCTCTTGATCCTCTGGAGCAATTTTTATTTGATTATATCCAGAGAAACTGTCCATTAAAGAATACATCTCAAAGCCTGCAGTCATATCCACTATCATATCGATATTTGGTAATGGAAAATCATCCTTAGGACATGCCTTGTTTACATCTCTAAAATCTATGTATACTCTTATAGATTTATCTGGTTTTGATACTAGAACAATGTTAGAGATCCATTCAGCATAGTCAATAACTCGGATAAATCTGACTTTTAGTAGTTTCTCTAATTCAGCTTTGACCAAGAGTGCAACATGTGGATGCATCTTTCTTAACTTCTTGACAGATTTGACACTTGGAGAGATAGATAAATGGTGCATTATAAGATCAGGATCCAACCCTAGCATATCTGAGTATTTCCATGAAAAGTTGATCTTCTTCTCTGTTAGGAATTTGGTAAATGATTATTTTTCTTCCCCTGATAAGGATTGTGTGACATGGATCAATTGTGGTTCCTTTGTTGTTCCCAAGTTGATGGAATAAGTAGGCTCTATTAGCACTGGAGATCTATCTTGTAAATGACTTAGAAGGACATCAAATATCTCATCCTTAGGTGCCTCTGAGAGGTTTTCACCTAGCTGTGGACACAACACTTTAGTAAAATATTAGAGGTTAGTGAAAATAAAAAATTTACAATGAAATGAAAACTAAGCTAACTAGGCAATTTACTGCCTTCTAGTAGATGCGAGTATGATATTCTTAGATTAGACCGAGACCAATGACAATGCAACACCTAAATGAAGGATTTGAATTTAAAAGATGAATGTAGAATGAATGCAAATTAATCTATTCTTTTGGATTTTGTATGCAATAAGATGAAAAATTGTATGAAACTAGTCTAGATGAATGAAATTGATATGCAATTAATCTAAGAATGATATGCTAAATGCTATGAATGCTCAAAAAAATGAATGAAAATCTCACAATAGCTTTGATTTACAAAAGATAGATTCTTCAGTCGCAAATTCGCCAGGGTGAGGATGCAATTTTGAAGGTCCTTTTGGAAGATCTGAAGCCTTGATTTTATAGAAATCTAGGGCTTGAGGGTGCATGGAGAAAATCCATAAATCACTCTTGATGAGCTCAGGTTGATTTTTGAGTCAACAAGAAATCAGAATTAGATCAACTCACATAATCATGCAAGAACAACTTTTTAACTCGAATCAGAAGTTTAGATCAACTTTCAACTCAAATCAGACGTTGAGTTTAAATTTATAACAACTTGAATTGATTTTCTGATTCAAAGTTTAACTGCTCTTTGAATGTGCATAGATAATTATGAATTAATTAAATAAATAAAGTGATTTATCCTCAACTTAACTGATTTTAAATTTAAGAATAACTGATTTATGGATTAATAAATTATTTAAATCAAACTTTTATTTGAAAACTATGTCATTAAATTTGATAATTGACATTAATTAATTAAATAAGAATTTAATCAATTAATCATAAGATTTTTGATTTATTGTCAAAATTAAATAATACAATTTAGGAATAAATAGAATTAAATGTAATTAAATAATTAAGTGGTAGAATTAAATTAATAAATTAAATATTCATCATATTCAATTAATCAACTTTATGATAAATAATGACATTTATCGCCAAATAATCATTAATTTAAAGATAATTAGGAATATTTCAAGGAATATTCCCCGATGCAGAATTTAGGATAATCAATTAGGTTTTTGATGTACAGATGTGCCTTAGGTTAGGACTTCGATGTCGATTTCAATCGAATTGTTGATGTAAGAGGTTAATGAACCTATAGCCCATTTTTGGGGTATTACATGTATTATGAAAGTGAAAATGCAAATGCAATTGGAACAAAAAGTCCCAAAATACATGTGCAATGAGAGAAAAAAGTCTCAAAATGCACGTGGAATGAGGGGAAAAGGGTTCGAAATGCATGTGAAATGAGGGGGAAAAGGTATGAAATGTATGTACAGTTACAGAAAAAAGTTTCTACAACACATGCAACAGGGGAAAAAAGTTCCTACAATGCATGCAATGGGGTAAAGGTTCCTACAAAACATGCACCGGGGGAAAAATGTTTCTACAACACATGTAGTGAGGCTAAAAAGTTCCTTCAACACATGTGGTGAGGGATAAAAATTTATAAAATGTATGTAGCAAGGGGAAAAAGTTCTTGTTAGAATAACAATGTCCCAATCAACTTAGAGGGGGAGGTGAATCAGTTGATGCAAACTTATTAAACTTAATTCCAAATATAAACCTTATGCGCAATGGAAAATAACTATAACACATGAGAATACAATAACACCAATATTTGTTTTCAAGGAAAACTATGTTAAGGGAAAAACCCTGGTGGGAATGGTACCCACAAATCAATACTATAAGTATAATAACTCGACAAAGAGTTCTAGCCCTGATAGGAGCTAATTAAGTATAATAGTACAATTCTTGTTAGAGGAAAAACCCTATTAGGAGTCAAAAACCTATTAAATGTTTTTTAAAATGGCTCACAACCTAGTCACATGACCAAAGGAAGGTTAAATCTGTTAGAGTAATAAAGTTTTTACTTATTAATTAAATTATATTGATTTAATTACTAAGTCACTTATATCTCTTTCTACTTAAGCTAGACTTTAGGCATATAATAATTAATTACTTTATTAATTATTATCATGCAACCTAGGTTTGTTCACCCTTTTAGAATTTTGATCTCCTTTATAAGGATTGATCTCTCTTGTAATCTTATTGAGAACATTAATTTTTATTGAATTGCAACTTTTGTTTTTGCACATCGAGAATGTCTCCTCTTTCATGGATCCATGCGTTCAAGCCTCTCTAGCTTCTTTCTTCTCTCTCTTTCTATGATAGGGGTTTTCATGTAGGTGTTCTTGGGAGCTGTGGGTTGTTTACTCATCAACTCCAATATGGTATCAGAGCTTCAAATCTATTTTTCCCTATCCTCTTTCTGAGAGATTTGGCTATGTTCATCAGATCTGTATTTCAAAAGGTTTTTTGTTGAATTTGGGGGGGACCTCTCTATCTGGTCATCTTGCCTTCAAATGAACCTCATAACTATGTTCAGAGCACCCAAGAACCCCTAGATCTATATAAAATTTGTCCAATTTGGACAAAGTTAGAATCTGTGGCAAAAATATTTTGCAACTGGCCCTGACACAGATCTTGAGGTGGTCACTGGTATTTTGGAGCATTTTTTTTTTGCTCAAATAGACTTCATTATTGAGCTTGCAGCGGCCAAGAACCCCTAGATCCATATAAGGCACATTTAATTCAAATGTCGTTGAATTCTAAGGCAATTTTTTTTGGCATACCAGGGTCATACGACCCTAACATGCATCCCGATGCAAGTACTATGATTTTTTTTGGGCGACGACAACCATTTGGTCATCAAATTTAGTCCCCTGGCAGAAGTAGCTTTAACCCCTTGTCATATGGTGACTAGGGGCCCAATTTTTAATTCTCAAGGGCCTTTTTGTAGTGACGGCCATACGACCGTCAATTTTAATGCCCTGAAGTGCTAATGTCAGCACATGTCAGCACACTTGGACACCATTTTTGGGCCCTTCAGCATACCTATGGTTTTTTGCTAATAACTTAATCATATGGTGTGAAAATCAAGAAAATGAGATATCATCGAAAAGATGGTTCTGAGCTCTATCTAGATATAGAGGTTTGAATTTCTAATTTTTCTTTTTTGATGGTGTTTTTTACTATCAAAGCTAGATGTTTAGTTTTTCACTCTGGGATCTCTATCTTGCGCATCTAGATTCCATTTTGGGAAAATGATATATCATTGGAAAGCTTGTTCTAAGATCTTTTGAGTGATATGAGTCATTTTCCAGATTCTGATCTAGGTATATTTTATTCGATTTCTTGCATTTTTGCAATCTTGTAGATATCTTGGATGTTATAGGTCCTAGGATCTCTTCCTTTTGAGGGATGGCTCATCTTAGGCTGTTATTTTGTGTCAAAAGCCTTCTCTCTTCTTTGAGCAGTGTATACTTCACTTTTGTAGCATTCTTTTATGCACACACATTGAGATAAAGTGTCATTTTATTGTATGTATGGGTCTTGCACATGTTGGTGCTCTATGTACTCACACTCCATTATAAAGTGTCAGGGGGGGTTTGATGTTTGCCTTTGTTTAACATCTACTTTTGTCATGTGAGTGTTCCTCCAATGACATTAGCCTCAGGTATCTCTATATGTGTTTGTACTCTCTCTGCACCTTTGATGTCTCAGATTCTTCTTCATCATATAGTTCATATTGGATGGTTTTTTCAATGTACTTGTAATTACTCATCAGCATTATGGGGGGGTTTCTACTATTGGTTCTACTACTTCCTTGGTTTGATAGTGTGAGCTATGTATTAAGTATTTGATTCTATGTACTAGGCAGATGTAGTGGCTGGGTACCTATGCATTCTGGTGAGATGGATCATTTACCATATGGACACTCTTTCTTTCCTATTTTTTGGAAGCACTCTTCTAGATTTCATTGATCAACTCTTCAAACTTTGGTGTTTTTATGCCATCTATATCTTCGAGTTTAGGTGTTTTCCTTTGTTTGCCTCCTAATTCGAGTAGTGTCATTTGAGGGCACTTGTGCAGATTATAGTATTATGTATCTTCAACTTTAGTTGTTTTCCTTTGTTTGCCTCCTGATTCGAGTAGTGCCATTTGAAGGAACTCATGCAGATTATAGTCTTCTCTACCTGGTCATATTTCAGTGGAGGATCTTCATATCAATAGTTACTTCTTGACAGAGTTTACAACTTCTTGATTCAGTGATGTTTTGCATGTTCATCCTTGTTCCTATTTTCTAGAACATTCCATAGTTCTAGAGGCTTCTTCAATCCTTCAGATTAGTCTTTGTCTCTTTTTGGAGTAGAGTTTTTTCCATGTGGTTTTCTTTATTTCTCTTCTTTATAGAGACTCTCTTTTGTACTTGGGTACTTGATCAAGCCTTTGTTGCCGGGACCCATTTTCTTTTAGTAGTTCTTTCTAGGTTTTTAGCTTCTCCCAAAGTTTATCTTAAGGGGGGTGTTAGAGTAATAAAGTGTTTACTTATTAATTAAATCATATTGATTTAATTCCTAAGTCACTTATTATCTCTTTCTACTTAAGCTAAACTTTAGGCATATAATAATTAATTGCTTTATTAATTATTATCATGCAACCTTGGTTTGTTCACCCTTTTAGGGTTTTGATCTCCTTTATAAGGATTGATCTCTCTTGTAATCTTATTAAGAACATTCATTTTTATTGAATTTTAACTTTTATTTTGGCACATCGAGAATGTCTCCTCTTTCATGGATCCATGCGTTCATGCCTCTCTAGCTTCTTGTTTCTCTCTCTCTTTTTGTGACAGGTGTTTGCATGTAGGTGTTCTTGGGAGCTATGGGTTGTTTACTCATCAACTCAAATACAATTAACCTTCAAGACTCACTATCCAAAGATCTAAAATATTTACTATAATATTATATGAACTAAATTCCAGAACTAACCTTTGCCAAGATAGTCCCTTCCTTATGCCTTAATGTACAACCTCTACTCTACATTAGTAGTCCTTGTAGTTCACAAGCTCACACCTCTTCCACTGTAACAATCATAAGGAAAGACTTCCTTATATACAAGTTACATTCATAATTCCTAGGTTGACCAATTATAGGACCTCTCCCATAAAACATCACATAGACCTAGACGAAGATACACACAATATCCTTAAAAATATTAAAACAATTATAAATCATGAAATAGTCGGCCACAACACTAATCCATGCATAATTATTCAAGAACATGCTACCACCCCTAGGTTAGCTTCCAAATAAATCTTTGCTGAAGTACATGCCATAGATGACATCACAAATCACACTAGTACTATATGATTATACTCTCCTTTGTGTCTTCTAACATTCCCTAAGATCATAAGGTTTAATTCATTTCCACACTAAGTTATACTACAACTACTAAGACCAACTTTGTGAGTTTTATAGTCACTGGACCTATAACTAGTTCTAGTCAATTCAACAATAATTTGAGCAACTAAGCATATAAACATATGTGAACATAACTGTGAGTAGTAAACATGTTAGGATACACAAATTTTAGTTCACAAGAGCTAAGTCTCTGTACATTAACCATAAAATTATCTACAACCTATCTATCCAGTCTGTTTGCAACTTCTGGATTTCTTTACTTAAACATATGTTGACATCAATGAAAAATCAATGAATGCCAATAAGATATACTGAAACAATTCCAAAAATCTTCCCCTTTGGAATTGATGACAACATATATGAAAAACCATAAATTCAAAAAGTATCCTTTCTCAACAACCTTCTTCAAAGCTCCCCCTAAAATAGTAAGGGTTTTTCACCAATATCACTCCCCCTTTGACATTAATGGGAAAGGGTGTCATTACAAACATCTTTTTCTACCTTCTTTTATAGGTGCATCTTTTTCAAATCTTTAAGACTTTCAACTACTAGGTGCAAGATCACCTTGATATGATCAACTATGCTCAAACCATTACTCCCCCTGAGGAGTAAAACCTCTGCATCAAGTCCACAAATGATATAACTGTGATTGCTAATGGACTTGTGCATTACTGCATATCCTTAATTACTTCTAGGTGGGGCTCTAACCCCAAGCTTACCTCTGAGATATTCGAAGGTATCTTTGTTTAGTGGTTCGATGAAGATATCTACAATATGCTCCTTTGTGCTTACATATTCAAACTTCACCTCTTTCTCTTTCACCTTATCCCTCAGAAAATGATACTTATTTGAAATATGATTTTTTTAGTACGTCACTAGATTTTTTGACATATTCACTATACTTGTGTTATCACAGTGTATGATAACTAGTTCACCAAGGTTCACACCAATGTCATTCATCATCTATTTCATCCAAACAATCTTTGTGAAATTAATTACATAAGTGACATACTCTGATTCAACTATTGATCGAGCTATACAATCCTGCTTCTTTCTTAACCAGGAAACTAACCTATTCCCAAGGAAAAATTCTCCTCCACTTGTGCTCTTCCTATCATCTACACTGGTTTCCCAATCTACATCAGTATATGCTTCTAATGCAAAGTCTTTTGATCTATCATACCATAAGCCAAGATCAATTATGCCCTTTAGGTATCTAAATATCCTTTTTATTGTAGAAAGATATGTTTCCTTTGGATCTTCCTAAAATCTAGCAACAATTCCAACTGCACTTTCTATATCCGGTCTACTATGTGTCAGTTATTGAAGACCTCCTACTAGAGATCTATATTATATCTAAGGTACACCTTTTGTCTCATATGAAGTAGACAAATTATTCCCTATTACCATGGAAGTTCGAACCGATTTACTAAATTATCCATGCTAAATTTATTTAGAAGCTCCTCAAGATACTTAGTCTGAGATATGAAAATCCCATTCTTGCTTTGATTTATTTATAGTCCTACGAAGAAATTTATCTCCCCTATCATAGACATCTCAAATTCACTCTTAATCTCTTTTGCAAACTTGTTACTCATAACATCATTACCTCAAAAGATAATGTCATCAACAAAGACTTCTACCATCAAAATGCCATCATCATTACATCTCAAGTATAAATTTCTATCTTCATTACCTCTTTTGAAACCAAGATGTAATAAATACATGTCCAATCTAGCATACCAAGCTCTAGGTGTTTGTTTAGGACCATATAGTGTCTTCTTCAATCTGCAAACCATGCCTTCATTATCTGATATAGGAAAATCATCAGGTTGCTCAATGTAAACCTCTTCTTCTATGTCACCATTAATAAATGTTGACTTGACATCCATCTGATAGACCTTGAAATCCTTATATGCAACATAGGCCAAGATTAACCTAACTGCTTCCAACCTTCAAACTGGTGCAAAATTTTCCTCAAAGTCAATTCCTTCTTGTGGTGAATATCCCTTGCATACCAATCTGGCTTTATTTCTAGTCACAATACCATCTTCATTCATCTTATTTTTGAATACCCATTTTGTGCCAATAACATTCTTGTCTTTACGTCTTATAGGAACTAATTCCCAAGTGTTTTTCTTTTATATCTGATCCAATTCTTCTTCCATTGATTTGATCCATGATTTATTTATGCATGCTTCATTAGTAGTCTTTGGTTCAACCTACGAAATCAAACAGATTTAATCCCTAGTTTGTGACGTAGTCAAGGATGGTGGATCCAATTAAGGATAGTCCAAACCTTGTAGCTAATCATAAAAACACAATGGAATACTCAATAATGCTCACAAGTAATTGTTTAAACTCTTTTTTTCATTAACATGCCCAACTATAAGGCCTTCCGGGTTAGGGCCAATTACAATCAGTAAATAATTCTATAAGATCCACAATAGATCCAATACAAACTCCAACTAGTTTAGCTCTGAAGACAATTAGAAGCTGATGGAAACCCTAAGGTAGATATAAATTTGAGTTCACAAGCCTCCAAGCAATCTCCTTGTTCCCAAGTATACAACCACTAGCTCTGCTATTACAAACTATCTGATAAGAACCAGATCTGCAAGATCATAGGAGATCTTTTCCACAAATTCACCAACTTCAACTTCAAGCTTCACATCTGATCTCTCAGATCTACCCAATTTTCCCCCCTTCTTAAACATCTACCCAAACATCTCTTAAATACTAATCATCAACCACAAGTCAGCTGGATGAAACCCCAAACTCTTCCTAACAAATATTAAATGCCATACAAGTCGACTTACAAAATGTATACAAACATTTAATTCAGCATGTCAGCTCCCAGATCCACTTAGGAGAATCCAACAAAAGATAAAATTAATAAATGCACCAAGTTGGCCCAAAAAATCACATAGAACTCCAGTCGGTAAGCCAAATCTACCGAGCAACAGTGAAATAACCGAGCCAGCCAAGCATCACTGAGCACCAGTGTCGACCAAGAACCATAGGCATGACCAAGTAACACTTTCACCAAGCACCAGAGATTACCGAGTTCCTTCAGAGACCAAGCTTCCTTCAATGACCGAGACCGTCGGTCAAGGCTGCAACCGAGCAAAACCGGCCAAAATACAAAAACTCTATGCAGTTTTACCGAGGATCAGGAATGCCCTTGCCTCAACCTTGGATGCCCCTGCATCAGACACCCTAGGTTCCAAAAGATGTTCATATGTGAGAAGAACATCTTCCAGGGTTCAACACATAAACCCTAAACTGGTTCTTCACATACAAGTCCTCCACCTTTTCTGTTTGCAAATTCTTCCACTTCTATTTCCTCTGTCTCTTCAAGTCCTTTCTAGTTAATGCACAGGTCAGTTCTCCATATTGATCATTCATTTTCTCTGGATCCACCAACTCAACTCGGCTACCAATACTTAGGATTCTCCTACTGAGCGTTGTATCTGTATGCACCCTAAAATGGTCGCCTAGACTATGGGCCCCATTTATTCAATTATCAAAAATCAATCCCTGAATCAATGCTTTACAATACCTTCGAATCAATCTTTTTGATCAAATCATAATTATTTTCAACTATCCTAATACTCCCTAAGGTTGGATATTTCATTAATTTTATTTAATTAAATAAATCCCTTTTAAACAAATAAAATAATATTATTTAATTGAAATTAATATTCCTTAAATGAAATGATGTTATTTAATTAAAATCCATTTTTAATTAAATGACTTTATTTTATTTAATTAATATTCATATTTAAATTATATAATCTTATTTTATTTTATTAAAAGAGATATTATTCTTTTAAATAAAATAAAATAAATAAAATATCTTCTCAAAGTATCTTTTGTGATGGAAAAGGAAACAAATCAATTAATAAAAAAATGAAATAAATGAAATTTCATTTTCCTACAAACCTTCTAAAAATGACATTTGTTTCCTCTTTTCCATTTATCCCACATTGCTTCTAGATTTGGATTCAAATCCACATTTTGCTATAAAATGAGCCCTCTCGCTCTCGGTTAAAAAAAAAACCCCAAATTTTCACATCATACTTATGCTGCAATTTTCATCAGAGCTTTTCATTTAGTTTGCACATTTCCATTTGATGGCATATAGTTTAATATTGCACTTTAGTTTAATCTCCATAGTAGATCAATTTGCAAAGTAGTTCATTTATTGCATAGCAATCATAGTTTAAAATAGTTTAGTTCTTGCAAATCATATAGTTTAAATTAGTTTATTTTGCATTTACAATCATACTTAATCTAGTTTTCATTTACATGCATGGATTAGATTCAACAGAGATTAGCATTCTTGCTATTCATCTGTGAATCTCTTGTTCCGAATGTGTACTTGCATGGGTAAGTTAGTTGATCTGAGGGCCTCACAATATTGATCCCTGCACATATTCGGATAGAGACCTGTGAGTCAGTTTGCGAGGACTCATTCTTGAGTCTCCTTGCATGCAAGGATTCACAGAAGTGTCACATTTTCATGATACAGTATCCATCAAAGGCATTAGTGAAAAATTCATATCATTCTTCTCAACAATAAAGACATTCTTCACATAATCATACATAGCTCTGCGATCAATTGCCAAGGTCTACCAAGCAATATATGACAACTATCCATACCCACAATGTCACATAACACAAAATCCTTATATTGGCCAATATGAACATCAATGAAGCATTGTTCTCTTACTTCCAAAGCATGAACATCTTGCAACCAACCAATCCTATAGGGACGTGGATGTTTCATTTTATTCAAACCAAGTGTCCTAACCATGTCCTTAGCAACAAGGTTATCAGTACTACCACTATCAACAATAACATCATAGAGTTTACCTCCAGACTTGTATCAAGTCTTAAACAAATTACTCCTCTGACAAGGTTCATCCTTTGTACTAAGCAGTGTTCACCGAAGCAACAAGTTCTCAGATTCAGGTTCATTCTGAATGTTCTCATTCACCACAACATTTTGTCGATCAACCTTCTTCTATGTACACTCAAAAGAATGGTGTCCTTCCTCTCCATAGTTATAGCAAGTACCTTTAAAGATAACTCTACATGTCTTCTTCTTAGGTTCCATAGGTTTTTGTTCATCTTTTGCATCAGTCAGTTTATCCTTTGCCGAGTGATCAACTTTCTCCTTCCCTCGAGAGCTAGTATGTTGTTTCCTTTTCAACTTATCTTCTACCTTCAGTGCATACTGATAAGCATCTTCTACATAATCAATCTTTAGCATACCAAGCTCATCCTAAATATTGAATCTTAGACCATTCACATATCGGGCTACTTTTTCCTTACCAATTTCTCGATGTCCAGACCGAATTGTAAGTTTGTAAAAATCCTCGATATTATCTTCAATAGATAAATCCTTTTGCTTCAGATTCTGCAACTTCATAAACAAGTCAAGCTCATAGTCAATTGGTATGAACTTAGCTTTCAGTTTTGTCACCATCAACCTCCACCGATTGATCTTCATTTCACCTTCATCTTCTCTATCTCTTTGTAATTCTTTCCACCAAAGAGCAGCATGTCCTTTCAACTTTGTTTGTGCCAACCTCACTCTAAGAGGATCTTCAATTTCTTCCAGCTCAAATAAATCTTCAAGTTCACCGATCCATTCAATCAAATTCTCAGGTTTCAAAGTACCAGAGAAGGTAAAGACTTCCATTCAGTAACTACTAAACCGAGCAACAGATCTAGGTAACCAAGTAGTTCTATCTTCACTAGATCTATCCCTCTAGTCATCACCACTAGATCCATCAGGTTCAAATTCTTTAGTAGCTTCCTCATAGCCATCCTCAGTACTGACATTTTGAGGAATACCAGTAACAACTCTCATGATCTCGACAACCATGTCATTTTTCATCAATTCCATCTTAGATCTGAAATTTGATTTTACTTTCTCTATAATTTGGGATTCCACAGTATCACAGAGGTCTTGAATAACTCTAGGGTCTAATATTCTTGGAGGCATCCTTAAAGATAGGGAAACCCTCAACAAAAAACCCTCACCGATCACCTTGTGACAATCTCCAAGTTGTATACAAGTCAGATCACAACCTGCAATCTTGCAAAATAACTAGGGCATAATTTCACAAGTTCATTGCCATGGATTTGCAATTGAGATCCAAGATCTTTCCTTCAACAGGATCAAATTCACAAGAACAACCTTGCTAGGTCAAGCTTCTGCTTCAAAAGATCAACATTCACTCCAACAAGAACAAAACCTGGCTTTGATACCACCTGACACAGTCAAGGATGGTGGATCCAATTAAGGATAGTCCAAACCTTGCAACTAATTAGAACAACATAGTGGAATACTCAACAATGCACACAAGTAAGTGTTTAAACTCTAATTTTCATTAACATGCCTGACTGTAAGGCCTTTCGGGTTAGGGCCAGTTATAATCAATAAATAATTCTACAAGATCCACAATAGATCCAATACAAACTCCAACTAGTTCAGCTCTGAAGACAATCAGAAGCTGATGGAAACCCTAAGGCAGATCTAAACTTGAGCTCACAAGCCTCCAATAAATCTCCTTGTTCCCAAGTATGCAACCACTAGCTCTGCTATTACAAACTATCTGATAAGAACCAGATCTGCAAGATCATGGGAAATCTTTTCCACAACTTCACCAAATTCAGCTTCAAGCTTCACATATGATCTCTCAGATCTGCCTAGTCATCACCCCGTCTTAAACATCTACCCAAAAACCTCTTAAATACTAATCATCAGCCACAAGTCAGCTGGATGAAACCCCAAACTCTTCCTAACAAATATTAAATGCCATACAAGTCGGCTTACAAAATGTATACAAACATTTAATTCAGCATGTCGGCCCCTAGATCCACTTAGGAGAATCCAAAAAAAGATACAATTAATAAATGCACCAAGTTAGCCCAACAAATCACATAGAACTCTAGTCGGTAAGCCAAATCTATCGAGCAACAGTGAAATAACCGAGCCAGCCAAGCATCGCCGAGCACCAGTGTCGACCGAGCACCGCATATATGACTAAGTAACACTTTCACCAAGCGCCAAAGATTACCGAGTTCCTTTAGCGACCGAGCTTCCTTCAATGACCAAGACCATCAGTTAAGGTTGCAACTGAGAAAAATTGGCCAAAATACAAACACTCTATGCAGTTTTACCGAGGATCAGGAATGCCCTTGTCTCAACCTTGGATGCCCCCGCATCAGTTTCTGATCTTGTTCTAGTTCCTTTACTATTATCTCCAATGATCTGGTTTTATAGATGATTCCTCTACACATATTTATGTGTCCTAAAAACCTTTGTCTACTCATCTAGATTCATATCTATTCTCAAAATTTATTGTGATTGCTCTTGATTAATTTCCTATCCTTGTTTTTCATTCTGACCTTGATTTTGACTCTAATTATTTTGATTTAGTCCTTCTTCCCACCACAGATCATGAGAATTAAATTCACAATCTCTTTCTTGTACTTGAAACTTTTCATCAATCCTAACATTTTTACTTTCAATAATCTTTCTAGTTCTCATATTGTATCATCTATAAGCCTTACTCTTTGTAGAATTCCCAAGGAATATGCCCTGATCACTTCTTTCATCAAATTTTCTTATGCTATCATCCCTTCTAATGTAACACTTGCTACCAAAAATTATAAAATACTTAATAGTAGGGGTATGACCAAACCATAGCTCATAAGGCATCTTACCAGTACCATATCTCACCTAAATTTTATTCATTGTATATACTATGGTGTTAATTGCCTCTCTACAATGCATGTGTGTAACTCTTCTCTCAATCAACATAGTCCTCAGAACATCAAGAACTGATCAATTTCTTCTCTCAGCTACACCATTTCATTGTGGTGTTCTAAGTGCAGATGTCGATCTCAATATGACATGTTCTTTGCAGAAGGTATTAAATTCACCTGATATGAATTCACCACCTCTATCCGACCTCAGACATTTTATCTTCAACCTTGTCTCTGTCTCCACTTTTTCCTTAAAAAAGTTGAATATTTTAAAACCTTCTAATTCCTTTCTAAGAAATCTTATCCACATCATTTTAGAATAATCATCAGTAAATAGAATGAAATACTTGTCACCAAAGTATGACCTTGTCTAAGTAGGTCGACATAGATCTATATGAATCATATCTAACTTTTTTCTAGTAGAAAAATCTTTTCTATGAAAGCTACTTCTTGTCTACTTTCCAATTATACACTCTCTCCATGTTGTGTTATTTGGCTTCACAATCTTAGGTAGATCTCTAATAACATTAGTGTTGCTTTCCTTTACAATATTATCAAAATTTTTATGACAAAACCTTCTATGCCATAACCAACTGTCATTAAATTTAGAAACAAAACAACGTACTTCAATAGAGTTTAACTAAAAGACATTGCCTTTTTTCTTTGTACCAGATGCAATCAGATCTCCTTTAGCACTTCTAATTATACAATGTCCATTCTTGAATTGTAGATGCTAACCCTTGTATACCAATTGGCCAACACTCAATAGATTATGTCTCAATCCATCAACAAAGAAAAAATCACCAGTGTTAGTTTTACCATCCAAAGTAATATATCCCCTTCCAATGATTGTCCTAGGATTATTGTCACCAAGCTTGACAACACCACCATTATACTTTCTTGACTCAACAAATTTGTCTTTCTCACTATCTATGATCCAATTAAGTCTCTTCTCAACATGAGATACTAATGCTTTTTCTTCACGGATAGTTTCTTCCTCTTTGATTGCCACAAATCCAAGTATATCATTTATATCATCATCCTCATTAGAAACACCATCATGTATCTGCCATGTATTTCCCATACTCGGGTTTATGCTTAAGAACCCTAGCTGGACATCTAGAAGAAAAATGACCAACTTATTGCAATTAAAACATTTCAAAGGTAATTTTCCTTCAAACTTGTGTTGACCTTTCCTTTCTCTTCTTGCGATCATGGCTAAGATCTTGTCATCCACACTATTTTCTAGCTTTTCAAATTTCTCCCACTGCTCGACATATTCTCCTAGTTCTTTGTTGTATTTTCTTGTTCTACTCGAACATGCAAGACTTGATCCTGCATCTCTGTCTCTATGTATAGTTGCCTTGAATGCTATCTAAAATTTTGGTAAAGCCTCCTTAAGTTCTGTTGTATCAAATGTTGTAATTTTGGACACTAACATTTCTCTTGTGAAATTATTAGTTAATGGAATGATCTCCTCTATGACATGCACTTTATTTTTGTACGCTAGTGTCAAAGATATCAAAATATTTGAAATGGCTTCATCCTTAGTGTAAGTTCCTCCATTGTTCCTAATCCCAGTCACACATTTTGTAACCCTTTGAACAAACATCCTTACTATTTCATCTTCTTTCATCCAAAGTGTCTCCATCATCACTCTCCAATTTTGAAGTTTGGATTCTTTAGTGTATGTATCTCCTTCATACAAAGCTATCAATATTTTCCATATATCATGTGCTTTTTCTAGATCTATGATCTCAGATAATTCACCTTTAGATAAAGCACTTATCAGTTCTTCTCTGGCTACCATATTGTACTGAAACACCTTCTTTTCATCATCGGTTGTAGCAGGATCTTCCAACTCATCTTCGGTCTTGAGTAGTACATATTTCTTAGTCACTAACCAATAATATAGGCCCAAATAGAACAAATGAGTCTTCATCTGGTCTTTCCATGCATCAAAATTCTCTGCATCAAACTTGGGACTTTCTTTCTTGAAGTAAGACATCTTGGATATTTTTCCTCAAGCGATCAAGCTTTCTCTCTGAGGACCAATAGCTCTGATACCAATTGTTAGAATAACAATATCCCAATCAACTGAGGGGAGGGGAGAATCAGTTGATGCAAACTTATTAAACTTAATTACAAATAGAAAAATTATGCATAATACAAAACAACATTACACATGAAAACACAATAACACCAATATTTGTTTTCAAGTAAAACCTTGTTAAGGGAAAAAACCTGGTGGGAATGGTACCCACAAATCAATACTATAAGTATAATAACCTAAAAAAGAGTTCTAACCCTGTTAGGAGATGATTAAGTACAATATTAAAATCCTTGTTAGAGGAAAAATCATGTTAGGAGTCACAAACATGTTAAAGGTTTTTACAAATGGCTCACATCCCGGTCACTTGACCAAAGGAAGGTTAAATCCACCTTCAGGACTCACTGTCCAAATATCTGAAAGATTTACAAAAATATTTCTGAACTAACTTCTAGAACTAACCTCTATCAAGACAGTCTCTTCCTTGTGCCTCAATGCAAAACCTTTTCTCTACATCAATAGTCTTTGTAGCTCACAAGCTCTCCCCTCTTCCATTGTAACAATCATAAGGAAAAATTCCTTATATACAAGTTATATTCATAATTCTTGGGTCAACCAATTATAGGACCTCTCCCATAAAAAATTACATTGACCTATGCAAAGATACACACAAAATCATTAACAATATTAAAACAATTATAAATCATGAAATAGTCGGCCACAACACTAATCCATGCATAATTATTCAAGAACATGCTACCACTCCTGGGTCAGTTTCCAAATAAATCTTTGCTGAAGTAAACACCACAGATGATGTCACCAATCACACTAGTACTTTGCAATCACATAATAGAATTTCCCATGTCTCTTCTAACATTCCCCAAGCTCTCAATGTTTAATTTATTTTGACACTAAAGTTATACTGTAACTACTAAGACCAACTGTATGAGTTTCCTAGTCACTGGCCTTGTAACCAGTTTTAGACAATTCAACAATAAATTGAGAAAATAAGCATATAAACATATGTGAACATAGTTGTTGTGAGTAGTAAACATGTTAGGCTACATAGATCTCAATTCGCAAGAGCTAAGTCTCTGTACATTGACTGTACAATTCTCTGCAACTTGTCTATCCAGTCTGTCTGCAACTTCTAGATTTCTTTACTAAAACACATGTTGAATGAAAAATCAATGAATGCCAACAACATAGACTGAAACCATTCCAACCATTCCTATAACACATGTAGTGGGGGAAAAAAGTTCCTACAACAGATGTAGTGAAGGAAAAAACTTCATACAACACATTCAATGAAGAATTTTTTTTATGAAAATGCAAGGGTCTTGTAGAATACAACTTTAAGCCATTAAAAATAAACAAAATGATGACAAGGGATTATTATGATACACAACTTGATGAAAAAACATTAAAAAAGACATGACTCAAACCTCAAAAAGTGAACCCTCAAAAAATACACAAAAGGAATGAATGGGTGATGAATTTGATAAAAAAATTATAAGCGTCTTTCGATTTTTGACCTTGCAAAATCAAGGACAATGAGATTAAAACTAGAAAATTAAAACAAGAAATAAAATAAAATAATAAAAGAATAAATTGAATTGAATTGTAAAATAAAGCAAAGCAAAGCAAAAAAAAATCGCTAGGGAGAAAACAAATACTACAACAAGATGGAAATTAGAATAAACAAAAAGAAAAATTAAAATGTAGAGCACATAACAAACAAAATAAGCAAAGAGGAATTATGTTTATGTGTGTGGTCTAAGTGAAACTTGTGTGTGTGAAAGAGAAGGTGTTTGATAATATATATTTTTTAAATGTCCAAATATGTGAAAAGAGAATTCTAAAAAAGACACACAAATAATACAAAATGGGAGAATTTTAAGGGAAAATAATTATAAGTAGTTTCACAGCTACTTTGTGAAGAAGAATTTATAATAGAAGGTATATTTATGGGCAATTTTCATAAAAAAGGCTTGTTCTTTTCAAAAAAAAGAAAAGATTTTTAAAATTTTTTTGTTGAGATTCTATAAAAGATTTATGCTAGATTTTGGTTAGTATAAGAAGGAATTTTTCAATTTGTTATTGTTTTGTCTAATCTATGATTTATTTTTCAATTTGTTATTGTTTTGTCTAATTTGTGATTTATTTTTCAATTTTCTCCTATAGATTATTAGATTCCCATTCTTATGAAGAAAATAAATATCTTATACATTTAATTTTGTAAAGCTATTCTCCCTTTATTCTTCATTTATTTTGGGCAATTATATCTAGTTGTTGTATTTGATCTATCTAAAATTTATACTTTTTCCTTTCTTCATTTTTGTACTTTTTGGTTTAAAAATTGACAATTCTAAAAAAGTCCTTATCACATAACAAAGCTACCCTTCTCAAATGCAAAGAAAGATCACCTATTTTCATGGTGATTTCTCTAACATTACAAGTTCATGTTATTGTCTAATGGACGATTTTTTAAAACAAACACATAAAGCATGATACACAAAATATTAACAACTATTTTTTTGATTCTATAAGGGATCAAAGCGTAATATGCATTTATTTTGTAGAGATATAAAGGTGCATCCCTAATAATGGTGGTTGGTAACTCTATGAAAGATGAACACCAAAATATGTTCTTCAAACATCTTAAAATAATCATTGAGTAGATTCTTTTAAGAAATAAGAATCTTTATATCCACCTCCAGGGATAATCTAATCATTAAAGCTCTGGATGATCTCATAAAAGGAGTGCAGTTCATAATAAAATTATGAATTTCAAGTTAAGAGAAGAGAAAAAAGTTCATACCAATACCTAGACATGTCCTTTGTAGCAGTTTGTAGCTTTGCAAGGAAGTGATTTAGCCTTGTAATCTACTTATATAGTCAAAAGAATATCCATACGTTGTCTCTTACTAACTATACCAAATATAATGGAGACATAGTTACTTGAAGATCTGATTCTTTCTTGATCTCTAATTCAATCATAGTCGATAAAGCCCTATGATATTGACCGTCTTGCCCACATCATTAATCCCATGATAAAATATTACATAATTTTAGTTCCTCACAAATATTTGAATGCCCTCTTAACATAGATCTAATGTTACTTATTACAATTAGACATATGCAAAACTCATACTACATGGGAAATACATGTCTTGTATAGAGCATTGCAATATGCATATGTATATGTATATATACATGTGTGTACACACACACACACTTGTGTGTGTGTATAGATATATACATATATGTAGATATTATTACAATATTATGTCATTGATGTCAACCTCTATTATATTTGTGTTTCACAAATGGAAGTTTGTTACAAGCAGAGAGCAATGTGTATGGAGCAGTATGTATGATGCAATATGTGTTTTGTCATTACTATAGATATGGATTAATATTGGTGTCAACTCTTTAATGGAAGACAAGTGAAAATATGGATCAATATATGTTGTCCTTGATGTATAGTTACGGAGTTATGTGTATTGTCGTTAATGACAACCCATGATGATGTTGTAGAGAGGAAGATATTTGTAAACGACATAAACCTATGTTTGGATGTAATTTTTTTTTTTTGATCAAGTGTTCATAGTTGGATGTCAAAATGTTTATTGATCAAGTGTTCATGGTTGGATGTCAAAATATGTATAGATCCAATGTATATTTATAATTGTTGATCTAATAATTCATGGTTGGATGTCAAAATATGTTTAAAAAAATGATAATATAATGTTCATGGATGGATGTCAAATGTGATATCTAATGTTTATGAAATGTATGTTGATCAAGTGAGATGATAAAAAATTCATGGTTGGACATCAACTAAAGTAGTTCAACTATGTTGTCCTAGTTTTGGTGTCTCTATCCCAAGGAATTGTACTGCATTTCTCTATACTTGAAGATATGATCTTGAAGGTTGGTATTTAAGTTCAAATTTCTTAAAATATGATATATCTAAAATATCATGAAGTCACAATTCCCTCTACTGAGAAAGTTAGAGATTACTGAGTAACAAATTGTATTTATACAATGTAGTAGGTCTTAGAGGAGAAATTAGAATCCTTTGCATTTTTCCTCATTTCATTTTTTTCTTGTGCTTTTTTGTACTCATTCATCTTGTTTGTATCTTAATTTCCTTCAATTTTTAGATTCTTAGATGTACCGCAAGCATGATTCTGATTGCTATATCTCAAGACTAGTTGACTAATTTGCACATGGCACTAGGTTTATAAGTATCAATGTTTTGTGCTAGTTTATTTAAATGTGATAGTTTGAAAGGATGTTTTTTGAATAATTTTAAATGACATATGATGCTCCTTTGTGCTTTGTATAAGGGTTTATAATCCTCTTAGTATTGCTTGTTGATTGATTGAATGTTTTGCATGATAAAAAAATGCCTAGCTAACCTGGGTTGATTAAACTAATGCTTTGTGGTTTGTACCAACATGGAGAGATGTGTTGATTTATTTTGGGTCATCTTTATCTATTTACACAATTTACATTTACTTTCCTCCCACTATAGAAGTGTTTGGGTTTAACCTCTTTGGTTGATGTACATTTTATGTTCATATCTTTCATCCTAGCTAACTTGGATAAGTTTGTTTGAGCTTGAGGAGGATATAAATGAAAGATAAAATCAATTGAAAGTAATGAAATTCAAGGAAGTATATGGTGTTTTAAAGTGTGTGAACAAAATATCTAATGTATACTTAAGGTAATTACCTAAAGGTATCTACATTCATATAAGGCTAGAAGGTTTTTAGAAGTGATGAGTTAAAGGTTGTTGATGGTATAATTGTGCTATGGTGGATATTTTACTATCCTTCATCATATTATGAGGTTTTAGCCTCATTTTGTAAGTGTTATAATTATTCAAAAGTGGTGAACCTCCTTTTTCATAGCCATTAAACTAGTATTTTATGGATTTATTTCTTCCTTGGGTTGCAACCCTAAAACAAAGTTGTAATTCAATTCTCTCTTGTAAGAAGTCTCACTGTGGTTTTCCCCTTTTTGGGTTTTCCATGTAAATATAGTATTATCTTATGCAATTGTGTGGAATAATTTGTTCCTTCAATGTTACATTATTGAATATGTATAAAGTAAAGGTTTTAACATAAGTAGCAATGAAAATTTTATATATTTTATCATA
Organism: Chamaecyparis obtusa; assembly: GCA_027943335.1. Taxonomy (NCBI): domain Eukaryota; kingdom Viridiplantae; phylum Streptophyta; class Pinopsida; order Cupressales; family Cupressaceae; genus Chamaecyparis; species Chamaecyparis obtusa. Next base: position 675,989 of record BSBK01001245.1, on the reverse strand, counting down.
TTACTAATTCACCCCCACCCCCTCTTATAAATCTTGTGTGTTCAACAATTAGTGTCAAAGAAATGTTCCTTAAAAGAAAGCCTAATAGATTGAGGAATATATATGATGGCACATGAAAACATGCACAAGGAGAGATCCTATCATATTAAAAGAGGGTTATTATATTTTTTGGTGCCTCTAATTCATACAAAGTGCATAGGTTTGATGGAACAAACTATAGCTTTTGTTGATTGAGCATGTAAGCCCACTTGAGTTCTTAATTTATGGCTTTGTGTTTGGAAATTAGTCAAAGATACTAATATAGCTAAGAGTAAAATATATGAGGAATGAAGTTAGGAAAATAATGACATTTTGAGTATATTAGAAAATTCTAAACTTATCAAGGTTATGCATAGGTTCACTACTAAAGATGTAAGGGATATTTTAAGAAGCATATATGAAGAAGACACTAAAGTTAGGCAAGTAAAGTTACAGATCTGTAGAGACAAATTTGAAAACATGAGGATATTTTTGGTTATTTTCTCTAGGGTTAAATGTAATGGTCAAATACCATCATAGGTCTTGGTGAAGAACTAAAATAAGCAACAATGCTACAAAATCTACTTAGATCTTTTCCAAAATCTTATAGTTCCAAAATCTTATTGTTGGATGTTCCTCCTTGGAAGCATTTATATGACCATCTTGTGGGGATAGTTTTCTTTTACTCCTCATCTAATTTATGCTCTCACATAAATTTTTTTCTAAACCACTAATTTTCAAAAGCTTTGAACACTATTTTCATCTCGTGTTTGTCAATGCAATTCACTAGCACCAAGTTGACAACTTAGGGTTAATATTGACATTTGATCTCAACTACCTCCACATCTCATTAGAGAGTTTTCATTCTTCTACCATGTTATTTGTTATCCTTATTCCATTCATCAGTCTCACTGACCCTTATCAATGAGTTTCTTGTATTTTCTTTCCACTATCAAATAAATTTCTCCACAAGGCCACGATCATTTTCTTCCATGACATGTTGTATGAACCTATTCTTTAAGATTTATATCACCCTTTTATCTTTATTCTACAAATTTATCAACTTCTCTATCATTTTCCTTAGAGATTGGGTGCATTCTTGTAATTGGGTGTAGACACTTAAAATTATTTTATCGTCTTTGTGTGATAATTTTACTAACATTTCTCTTAATTGATTAAATAATTTTAAATAATTAATTAATTAGTGTCTTTCTACTATATTCAAATTTTGAATTCATAATCTCCCCCCAATTGTATAGTTGAGTAATTTTAATTGATTATTTAATTATTAAATGTATAATTAATATTCATCAATTCTTCTTCTATAATTTTTTTGATGGAGGGTTCAGACCTGCAAGGCAGCCCAGCAAGGCACGAAGCTTGTGAGCTACCAACCAGCGAAGGCCACCACTAAGCCTATTTAGGAACCCGATATGGGCCCACTCATGCCTGAAACCTCTTCGGTTTAGAGCCAAGGAATGAGGAGCATCCACGCTACCAAATTCGCCTGGGGCACGATCCCGGCCTCATCCCTTATGATGTCGGAGCCTTGCACTCGGCAAGACTTGATCCTTGGTGGGCTCATTGAGAACCATTCAACTTCACTAGCAGACCAAGGGCCCATTGACTCTTATATAACTTAACTAAATGATTTTTATTATTTAATTAATCCCTTATCTTCAATTAATTAAATAATCCTATTATTTAATTAATATTTCCTCATTTTTATTGTAACATTTATGTGATAATTGTAATTAATTAACCATTTTCTCCTAAAATTCAATAAATAATAATTTATTTAATTTCCTAATTGGTTTTCTCATAAATAAATAAATTTTATTTAGTTATTTTATACACGTGCAATTAAATGAATTTCCTAATTTATTTAATTGGAATTATTCTTCTAGTTCTAACTAAAACTAAGTCTCAGTCTGACTATTCAGTCACCTTTTATGATTATCCAATCACCTTTTCTGACTCGTCAATTTATTTAGTCCTATGGTCAATCTATTTAGTCCTTTGGTCAATCTATTTATTTATTTAATCAATCTATTGAGTCATTTGTCTAATCAAATCCAATTCACTCACAATCAAATAAGTTAACAAATCAATCTATTATATTGACTAATTAATCAATTGAGTTCAACTCCTCAATCAAAGTTAGTCAATCTCCTCAATCACGGATTCCTAATTGAAGTTGGATCAATTTTCTATAAAATGAGAGCTATTTATCATAATTTGAAACCACATAATTTAAAATCTTAAGTTGTCCAAGTGAGCATAAACTAAGAGCCCACAAATTGCATTAAGAAAGAGAAGAACAAGGGAGAACTATTTGGTTTGCATATCTTTGTGATTTCAATTGATCTCATTTGCTATTATTGTTTATGAATTTCCAATATCATATGTTTTATCTCTTGATGTTTAGGGATTTATTACAACCATTAGATCTTGTGGTTGTCTAACTGTGTTGTTGTGGGTTCTAGATCTTTAAATTTCTCTAATCTAAAATGGATAACCTAACACGAAGCACAACAATGGTTCTAATTTTATAAATTTTTTGTTCTTTGTAGTTACAGGTTAATAAGATGCAACCGTGTCTTATTCACCACAAGAATACCAATCATTCAACATAATCCTATGACCTAAACATGCAACTAAGCTTAAACACTACACGTGCTTCATTGATGCATCACAATTGCTTTCTTTTTATTACTTTTATTCTGTCATTTCTAATTCTATTTGAGTTATTTTGGTTTCTTACTTTAGGGTTATTTTTGTCATTCCTAATTATCCTATAGTAATTTATGTTTTGCAAATCAGATTGTTTGTTTTTGACACTTTGATTTTCATTTTACTAATCCCATTTTATCTTTGTTTATGAGCAGTGGTTTGATACTAGTGACAAAAAGAAATGACACAAGTGTCTTTTTAATTCCATAAGTGACATACACATTAATTGCATCTACATAATTGAAAGCCAAATCTACACATGAAGCGAGACAATTGATTGTTAAAGAATAGAAAAGTTAAACTCAATCAGCCAACTGAACAAAGAAAAAGGAAAGAAGAAATTAAAATCAATTAGGGATTCATATGCAAAGCAGTAGCAAAAGAATTGTCAAATGATATCGAGTATTAAGAAACCTTCAATGATTACTTGAAAAAGGTATACATGTATTGTGATAAATATAGGTATATTAGAGTTGATGAATGCTATCTTCTTGGTTATGAGTTTTACATTCTATATCTAGGGATTTTTTTATACTAATATTATATTTTTAGCTTCTAGAAAGGAAGCAACAATTATATGTTTAAAACAAAAATCAATTCATATTTTCTTTTAGTGCTCTAAAAAGAACCTTTCTTGGAACAAATAAAGTATTCACACTTGGTTTTAGTTCTCTAAAAAGAACCTTGGTTACAAATGAAAAAGAAATCTACATTTGGTTTTGGTGCTCTAAAAAAGAAACCTTGCAAATTTATGCCCACTTCTTATATTAGCAAACATTCCAATTTGTCTTAATTCAATTAATCATGTGTCTTGTATCTCTAGTGTGCTTTCACATTCTGTCTAGAGTAGAATCCCCTTTTTATTAAAATAGAGAGGCCTATCTGGGGGAAGTGATCACCACTAGAGGATGACCTCAAATTGACAAATCCTTTAGGCCAAAAATAAGATGTGGAGTAAACTCTTGAATGTCTTACACCTGACTAAGTGTGAGTAGATGTGCAGGTGGTAGCTCGGATTGGTCCAAAGTGTCTAAGGAGCTGACGTGACCCATTAGAGACTTTAGTGTCTCACTTATGTTATCTGATTGGGTAGGCACCATAGATCTAATTAAAAACCTTAAAATGGAAGCCACCAATTTCACCTATAAACATTATATTATTTCAATGCAAGGGGAGGGAGCCCCCAATATCGCCATCATATAATCAGAGGGTATTGTTTTACTTGGGGAGAAATCCTCTTTGAGAAATATCGGGTAAAAGGAAAAAACACAGACACTCTCAAGAGGAATTTTATGTTTTAGGGAAGTGAAAAGGTTTTGTGAGTTGATGGACTACCAAAAAATGGGCTTAAAACATTTTAAAACCTTTTTTACCTTAGGATAGTTATTTATTGTATCTATTTTTTATTGTTACTAGACCAGTAAAAACTTATGGCTTAAAAACTCAATGGACATACACAAAGCATGACCCCAATTACTATTATGACCCCAATTCGTAAAGGGCATGAGGAGCTCTATAGTGCCTGACTTGATATGACTAAGATGAACCTCCAACTGTGAAATTAGAACATTCTGAGATCGTATGACCAACTTACTAAAAATAGCAAGTTTCCATAAATAGCATCTCTGCATAAGATAGCCCTTATTGAAAAGAAAACTAGAAATATTTTTTTGGGTGATGCAAGATTGCTCTTACACCTAGGATGCTCCTGCATCAAGAATGAGTGCAATGCAATATGCCAATAATATGATAACTATGCAAGATTTTAACTTCCCAAATGTAAGGATATGACTTGAAATGAAAATTATGACTCCCTAAGTGCAAGGTTACAGGCTAATATGCCAATTACAGTGATAGGAAATTATGGGCAGAGACTAATAGCAGATTTTGGACCCTATTTACAGTCTAATTCAGTTTACATTTTTACTAGTCAATTGTATCATTCTACTACAGAGGTTTCATTACTTGATTATGAAAATTGTGTGTCATGATTATAGTAAATTCATAGCAAACAAATACAGATTCAACTTATAATCAATAACTATGTGTCATGATTAGTACAGTTGTGTTGCATGCATATACAAATTGCGTCAATTTTTTTTAGTTGTGTACAATGACTCTGTTGATTGCATTGCTTTGTCTATGATATAATTTTGGACTGATTTTAATATTATAAACACAACAAACACACATGTAGAGTATTGTTTTTTGACAAACCGGACTTTGACATGCTTTGTGTATGTCCATTGAGTTTTTAAGCCATAAGTTTTTACTGGTCTAGTAACAATAAAAAAATAGATACAATAAATAACTATCCTAAGGTAAAAAAGGTTTTAAAATGTTTTAAGCCCATTTTTTGTCCCCCCATTTATGGACAAAGCAAAGCCAATTGACCTTACCCAAGCATAACCATGGTTATCTCACTCTACCCCCTACCCTTGGGAAAATCCTATATATTGAAGGCATTTAGAAGCATAATTCATCCACTCCATATCTTTGAATTGCAGCAAAGCTCTGTCAATTTGCATCCATATCATTCACTTATCATTTGTCATTGCTAATTAGCTTAATTGCTTTGATCATAGTAGATTGTTCATCAAATAGAGCTAGAATTTGATAGAATAGATCTAAATTTGCATATCATATAGCTTAATTCTCATCTTTAGAGTGTCACTAGTGAGGATCATAGCTGAGAGCCTCATTTACCACTTTATTTTAGAGATCCATGAGATATTTAGATTAATTGTGCATTATTTAGATTAGTTTGCTTTGAATAGTGTAATTGTCTTTTAAATCTTGTTATTTCATGAAGGTGTAAATCACTCACACACAAATGGCGCCCACCGTGGGGCTCTAGGCCTCAAATTCATCATTATTTTCACATTTTTGCTAAATTTAGGCTAGAAATTGTATATTTTTGCTCACTGTCTGCAGATCACAGAGAAGAAATCACGCTGACAGATAAAGAGATCTCACCTTTAGCAAAGAAATGTCACCTACGGAGAATAAAATAACGCGTTGAGTCTAAACTTTTACGCGGATTCACCTACAGATTCACGCTACCGGACAGAGAAATAACACATTATAGAAATAAAATCATGCTTCTGGTTATTAAATTGTCGTGTTTGTGACAAAGGTACCATGCCTCTGGTCATTTAAATGTCGCGCACATAAATTGAAAAGCCGCCTTCAGGAAGTCATTTTACGTCTGGTGTGAAGGGAGTACTCTGCCTTATTGATTTAATTTCTCGCTTTTGTCATTTTAAATCTCACGTTTGATAAATTAGATGTCGCGGTAATAGCATCAGTTTGTCGCGGTCTTGTAAAGATTTCACGCATGGATAAAATTAGACATCGCTCCTGGTTATTTTAATCTCGCTTGAGCCCCGTAAGGTGACGCTCACAGTTAAAGTAATCACGCGTTTGTGAAATTTAATCTCGCGTACAGTCTAGACAATGTCGCGTGGACTGTATTTTTGTGTTTTATCAAATTGTTAAAATGATGATTGAATTTTAACTCTATGTTTATTTTTCTGTCTCAGGTACATGCTCTGTTGCAGAAAAGTGCTCAATTTTTTTTCTTTTTCTTTTTTGCATGCAAAAAAGAAACAAAAAAGGATGTCCTATTAGAGTATACCTTGCACCTTTTGGATTTAATTTGCAAATATTTGAGTTCAAAATAAATCAAGAGCCTAATCAATTTGATCATTTTAAGCTTTTTGATTTTGGTTTCCCCTCACTTTGTATGAATTTGTGTTGACTAACTTGTTGGTGGAGGGAATGTTTTGCTAAGGTAAGGGAAGGATTTGGAGAGAAAATGAGAAAATCTACTACTTAAAAATGCGCCTAGCCTTTGCTAGCATTGTTTGAGGTATTTTTCTCATCAAGCTTGCACATTCCCTTAGCTTGTGGCATTTCAAAGTTCAAAACATAGTTTAATCATAAAAGGGAAAGAATAAACACTTCAATTCTAAGAACCCCTTTGTCACGGGGTTGAAAAAGAACAATTGATTGTAAGTGTTTGGGAGAAATCCACTTTTCATGCTTTCAATGAACATGTTTAGAACTTACTGGGCTCACCTCCTGAGATTTCCTTAAAGGGCCGGTGAGAGGGACAGCCCAAAGTGGGATACAATTGCCTTTGCCGCAAGAATCCAACCCACTATAAAAAGAAACGTGTGTATCCTTAATGGGGTGCATGACAAAAGGATTTTAGCCTTTCAAACTTCCTCTAGTAGGCCTAACAGATTGCTCAAAATCATACTTCGGTGCATGTGGGAAGCCCCTTAACATACTTGGGGGATGAACGGTTGAAATCCATTTTGAACGGAATCCACACTACAAAATGGTAAAAATAGCAAAAACTACCTAATAGAGCCATTTAAAAGCCAAATTTGTGCTAGGTAGCTTGCTTGGAAGTCTTTCTTGTGATCAAACCCATGGAAACATTCGAGAATATACACATTAGAATGATCTAGGGATATGGTGAACTATTGATGTGTGTGTTGAGATTGTCTTCAACTTTTCAAACAAGAAGTTCCAAAGTACTTGATCAAAATACAATTAAATTTTTAAATCTTATAAATTGATCAAGACTTGTGACACATTCCAAACCAACCCAACTGGGTTGAAATTAAAGAAGGAAGGATTGATCCATAATGATGAGCCTATTTGAGGGAATGTCCGACGATCAAATTTTAGAAGCATCCAAAAATACCGAATTGATCAAAGCAATGGAATTAACTTTGAAAAGATGTAATGAATCATATTCCCTTTATTTAGCTCAATCAAAAGCTAAACTTTCTCATAATGATGACACGTCAACTTTAAGAAAGGATGAGGAAAAACAAAAAGATACTTTATCTAAAAGGCGATCATTAAGATCAATGTGTCCTTTTCTTTATAATGATAGGCCATCCATATCTTCATTGTCCTCATATCAGAATGTCCATTGGAATCAAAATGATGAGGTGTCTAAAGAAGAAGTTTCAGAAGCAATTCAAGATCCCATGTTTATGGAAATAATGAAATTAGTCTTGGACTGGGATAAAGAAGCATATTTCATGGAGTTAGTTCAAGCAGGAGTTAAGCTTCCTCGTAATTTTGACATATCAACCTTGAGAAAGGATGAGGAAAAACAAAAAGATACTTTATCTAAAGAGCCATCATTAAGATCAATTTGGCCATTCCTTTATGATGATGGGCCATCCGTATCTTCATCCTCCTCACAAAAAGAAGCATTTCAGAGAAACAAAGTTATCTTAGATCAAAGGAAATTCCATAATCAACCTATTTATGATCAAGATAATAAAGAGTATGGAGTGAAAAATACCACTCTCAAGAAAGATAATAAACCTCCATATAGCAAGAGTAATCCATTCATCCTTTGTCCAGCTCCTAACAAGGTTTCTCCCTGGATGACTTGTACACCTTTCATCCTTCATCCATCACCCGAACCTCTATCTAGCAAAGACCCTCCCATAGCTAGCATTCCTTTCATCTTTTCTTCATCTCCCAAAGCTCCACAATTATCCAAAATTCCTCCATCAAAGAATGAGCCTAATGATGACACTTTTCCCATTAACTATGTCTACCCTCAAGGGCTACCTCTAAAAGAAACCCAAGCTAACTCACATCTTGCTGTAGATTGTTTCCATGCTTCAAAGATCTTAGAACCCAAAGCTTCATGTGCCTCAATGCCTATTATACCTATTCAAGAGGATCCTACACCATATAGCTTAATTCAATTACTTATGTGTCTTTAATATTGGTATTAAAGAGAATCAAGCTTGAAAAGGGGAAAAACACTACGAAGTTGGGCATCCCCATACACTTGTAATTCTGCAATATTCCATTCCAAAGCCATTTTGATGCCAATGACTAATGCCTCATATTCCGCTATGTTATTGGTGCATGGAAATAAGAGTTTATAGGACTTTGGAATGGTGTACCCTTGAGGGGTAACCAATAATATACCTGCTCCAGAACCTCCTTGTGTATAAGATCCATCAAAATATAATTTCCATGTCTTTGCTTCTATGTTGACAATTTTTGCATCTGGAAATTTGCATGGTTTGTGTAGACTCCATTGGGTTATCTGCTAAGTGATCTGCTATCACTTGTCCTTTAATTTCTCTTCTATCAACATATTCAATGTCGAATTCACTTAGGATCATGACCCATTTTTCTATTCTACCTGTTAAGGCAGTTTTACTTAGCAAGTATTTGAGAGGATCGATCTTGGCAATTAATTTGATCTTATGCATCAACATATAATGTCTTAGTTTTTGAGATGCAAAGACCACTGCTAGACATGCTCTTTCCATGAATGAATAATTTAGTTCATATTTTATTAAGGTTCTACTAAGATAGTAAATTGCCCTTTCTTTTCCTTGCTCATCTTCTTGTGCCAACAATATGCCTAGAGACCTTTCTGTGGCTGATATGTATAACAACAGTTCTTTACCCTTGATAGGTGACATAAGAATAGGTGGGTTTATCAAATAAGTCTTCAAAATAGTGAAGGCTTTATCACATTCTTCATCCCACATAAATGTAGTGTCCTTGTGTAGCAATCTGGTGAAGGAGTGACACTTTTCTGCTAATTGAGATATAAATCTCCTTATTGATTGAATCTTTCCTTGTAGTGACCTCATTTGGTTAATATTTCTTGGAATCTCCATTTCTAGAATGGCTTGTACTTTTTTAGGATCAACTTCAATTCCTTTTGCTGACACTATATAACACAATAACTTGCCGGATTGGACACCAAAGGCACACTTCTTTGGGTTTAATCTAACTTTGAATTGTTCTAACCGAATGAATATTTTTCTTAGGATTTGTAAATGCTCTTCTCTATTGTGGGACTTTGCTAGAATGTCATCCACATAATCTTCTAAGAAAGTGTGCATCATGTCATGGAAAATAGTTTTCATGGCCCTTTGATATGTAGCTCCAGCATTTTTTAGACCGAAGGGCATGACATTCCAACAAAAAGTACCCCAAGGGCAAGTAAATGTTGTCTTTTCTTGGTCTTCGAGAGCAATCTTTATTTGGTTGTAGCCACTAAATCCATCCATTAAGGAGTACATTGCGTGACCTGCTGTCAGATCCACTATAGTATCAATGCTTGGCAATGGGAAGTCATCTTTGGGACATGCAAGGTTTAAATCTCTGAAATCCGTACACACACAGATAGATTTATCATGCTTAGTAACCGGCACAATGTTAGAGATCCAATCAGCATATGCTATTGTTCTTATGAACCCCACCTTTAACAATTTTTCCAATTCTGCCTTGACTAGGAGAGCCACATGTGGGTGCATTTTCCTTAGTTTTTGCTTCACAGGTTTAACCCCGGGTCTAACATTCAGATGATGCATTATGAAATCAGGATCTAGTCCGGGCATATCGACATATGACCATGCAAAATTTACTTGTTGTTCTTGGAAGAATTTGATAAAGTCTTCTCTTTCAAGAGATGTAAGTGATGTAGCCAAGTGTATGACCTTTGGATCTACTTCTGTACCAATGTTAACTTTTTCTGTTGGTTCTATAAGAATAGATGACCGTTCTTCTTCATGTTCAGGCAAAGTATCCAATCTCTCTTCTAATGGTGCCACAGTTGGGTTTTCACCAATAGAACTTCTCATTTTTTTAATTTTTTAAAATTTTTTTCTTTTTTTGACTAAGAGATTGGACTCTTGCTGTTGTCATTATGTCCGCATTGAGTTCATTGGTGAAAGAGGGTTCAACCGCATTGAGATATTGGTTTGTTGCTTGGTCATTTGGGAAGTAAAGTAAGTCATGTGGTTCAGTTTGATCCCAATCAATGAGGTCCGGGTGCATCAAAATTAAGGAGTTATTGGGTAAGGTGTCATCAATAGGATTTATGGACATGACTTTGTTTGAGGGTTCATACATTGTATCGTTTAGATCTATGATGTGCGCTTCCTCAAGATGATCCATGGAAGTAGGGTCAAAGTCCCCTTCACTTGAATCCTCATCAACCTCTACGGGAAACAATGTGGGAAAAGCCACAAGCGGGTTAAAACTAACATTTGAATTTCCCTCCTCTGAAGGTGTCCAAAATGTTTCTATCCATGCTCCACTATTAGATGCTTGTTCTATATTAGGCCTTTGAATAGGAGGTTCTTCATTAATTGGAGCATCTTGTTTTGGGATTTTTGCATAAGTATGTATAGCAATGACTTCTTTATCTTGACATGACTCATCTGATAAAGTATCCCATTCATAATCCCGAGAGTCATCACTATCTCCTTCGGCTTCTAATGCATTTATTTGAGGATGAAAATCATGCATTGGACTTGAACTTTCTCCCTTGTATTGAAAACCTACTCCGGATTTTTCATGACTTGCCCTCCAAATAGGTTCAATAGGTTCTAATAATCCTCTATTTCTTTGGCCTAGGGGTCCTCTTCCTTTGTATCCCATCTTTTGCATAATATCAAATCCTTTCCCATATTGTTCGGTTTGTATATTGACATGCTGAATTCTTTCCATGGGAGTGTCTAAGGTACCATCCTCATCATGATAAAGCCATTGAAGGACATCATCTTCTTATTTATCCCATGTTGCTTTGCTATCTTCCCTCACAAAATAAGAATTATACTTATGTGGAAGATGTTCTTTTGAGGGTTTACCATGTGATTTGGGAGACATGGGCATGTCAAATAGAGAAACTGAATATTCTCCTACCCCTTTTGAACTAATCTTGCATTGTTTGTCAAATTTGTTCATCATCTCACTCATGTATTGGTAATGATCTTCTTTAGCTTGTTCCTTTTCTTCTTTCGTAGGTTTGTAGATCACTGTCTCCAATTTAGGTGCTAAATATGGACTTTCCATTACATTTTGACCCTCGTAGCTCGCTTTTTCTTTTCCCTTAGTTGATGTAGTTGAGCTAGCTTGAAGAGGATTTTGTGCATCTTCATTGGTGATTCTTGGAACAACTCCTTCATGATTATGTGGAATGTATGATTCATGCAAGGGTTTGAGTGCATTACAATATTGGAATGGATTTGAGTCTCCTCCAACTGTGATTTCTTCACCCATGTATGGGAACTTGATGCATTGGTGGTATGTGGATGGGACAGCTTGCATCTCATGAATCCATGGTCTTCCCAATAAGATGTTAGAGGTTAATTTCATGTCCAACACTTGACACTTGGTTTCCTTCTTGACTGGTCCCACTTGGATGGGCAACAAAATCATGCCTTTAGAAGCTCTTTCAGCTTCGTCGTAAGCTTTTATGGTGATTTTCTTTGTAGGGTCAATGCAAGACTCAGATAGACCTAAGGATTTTACAAGACTCAATGTGCATATGTTAAGACCAGCCCCTCCATCAATAAGGGCTCTTTTGACTCTATGCCTTTCGATCAAAACCTCTATATGTAATGGCAAATTTTGAGGATGAGTTATAGACATGTCGTCTTGATCAGAAAATGAAAGACAATGAGGAGCCACGAGATGTCCTACCATATTTTGAAACTTTTCTTCCCCTAAGGTAGTAGAAATATGTGTCTATTCCAAAGCTTTTTCTAAAATCTCTTTATGATTCAGTGACAACTTCAATAACTCTAAGATTGAGATTTGTGCTGGAGTACATTGCAATTGGTCCACCAAACTATAAGGCCTTGCTGCTGTAGGAGGTTGTTTGACCACAATGTTGGATTGTGGGATACTGGTGTTTTGAGGGACTATCCCTTGTAAAGTCATTCTAGAATTCTGCCCTCTTGTAATGACATTTGTTGCTCCATAATTACACTATTCAAAGCAAACTAATCTAAATAATGCACAATTAATCTATCAATATCTCATGGATCTCTAAAATAAAGTGGTAAATGAGGCTCTCAGCTATGATCCTCACTAGTGACACTCTAAAGATGAGAATTAAGCTATATGATATGCAAATTTAGATCTATTTTATCAAATTCTAGCTCTATTTGATGAACAATCTACTATGATCAATGCAATTTAAGATAATTAGCAATGACAAATGATAAGTGAATGATATGGATGCAAATTGACAGAGCTTTGTTGCAATTCAAAGATATGGAGCGGATGATTTATGCTTCTAAATGCCTTCAATATATAAGATTTTCCCAAGGGTAGGGGGTAGAGTGAGATAACCATGATTATGCTTGGGTAAGGTCAATTAGCTTTGCTTTGTCCATAAATGGGGGGACAAGGATGGGACAATCATTTAAATGGTTTCAAAAGGCTAGGCCATTTCAACAAAAGTGAGTGATTTGTGTCCATTTTGTCTCATTTTTGCTTTGTTGAGGGAAATTATGATTTATTAATTAATTAAAGTAATTAAATTTAGCCATGAAGGGTAAGAGGTTCATTTTGATTTTTGCTTTCAACCACTATGTCATTAATTGAATTTAATCAATTTCGTAGTGTTTTTCCCCTTTTCAAGCTTTATTTAATCATTTAATTGAATTTTCCTTTGATTTGAATTGCCTTTGTTCCATTTATTGATTTTTCATGCTATTTTGATGATTTGATGCACCTTTTTATTGATTTAAGCCTTTTGCCAATTTTCCGTGTCTACAAATGCCCCTCTTTGAGTCAATGTGTGAAGAACACCGATTCAAAGATTCCCTTTAATACTGATTTGATATAAGTCCTGATTTTGATATGCCTCTAATCATTCTGATTGATGTACTTCCTGATAATGATGATGTGCCTCTGATGATGGTGCTGATATAATTCTGATGCCTCGGATATGATAAAGGTCCTGGGTTTATTGATTGCTGATATGTTGATAAGTTTGATATGATAGCAGATTTGATATTGATTTTTCTCCTGATATGAAATTGATTTGCCTCCTGATATGATATTGATTTGCCTCTTGATATGAAATTGATATGATATGATAACTATTGGCATTAAGCAGAATTGCCACTAGTGACAACACTTATTTGCATTCTGAGTGCAAACCGAGCAGACAGTGCAAACCGAGCAGATAGTGCAAATCGAGCAGATAGTGCAAACTGAGCAGACAGTGCAAACCGAGCAGATAGTGCAAACCGAGCAGACAGTGCAAACCGAGCAAGTTAGTACAAACTGAACAGGATAGTGTAAATCGAGTAACATCATGTCTACCGAGTCACCAGTATTTACCGAGTTCAAAACCTACCGAGTGATCAGTATGAACCGTGCCTTCACTTCTACCGAGTGCATGACGATGCCGAGTAATACAGTGGACGCCGAGTATCAGAAAGTCACCGAGTTAGTTTGAAGGAACCGTGTAACCATACTTGGGCCGACTTAGTAGCACTTATGTTTATTTGTCAAGCCGACTTTGTAATTGTAATTGTAATTAATTATTTAAGACTTGTATATAAACAATGTTGTAAAAATGTCAAGAAGTATGGGAAGAAGCATATATGTGAAAAAGGAAGAAAGGCAGAGATAAGCAAATTACAAAGGGCTTCAGCAGTGTAAGGAACAGCAAAGACAAATTCATCACAGAAGGTGATCAGTACATCAACGAATCTCAATCAGCAATCCAGTTGCAAAGCAAGAGATCTACTATTTCATCCTAACAGGTGAATCAGTACTAAATCCTTTAACCGGGTAGACTTAACAGTCTTTTGTAAAATCTCTTTATCGAGTGCATACTTCATTGTATGTTTGTAAATCCTTTAACAGGGTGGATTTAGCAATCCTTATTGCTTCTAATAGGGCAGATCATCAGAAGTGATCAAATTGTAAGCCTTAACCGGCCAACTTTATTCTGCAGTATTAAAGCTTTGTGGGTTTCATCCCCACCCCAGTTTTATTTTCTTTTTGGAAGGTTTCTGGGTAACCAAATCTATGTGTCATTATTGTGAATGTTTTTAAGTTTCATGCTTTCTGTATGCAAAGGTTAAAGTAAATTACATGTTAATACATCTGTAATTGTAAGAAAATTTGGAGTTACTGATTCACCCCTCCCCTCTCAGTAACTCGGTTAATTCCTGAATATTTCCAACAATTGGTATCAGAGCAGCATTGGTTCTCAAGACAAAGCTTAACTAGCTTGAGCAAAGATCCAGGACAATGGAGGTATTCAAACTGAACAAGGTAATTGAAAATGAAAAGCTAGATCTGGAAATGGCCATAGCTAAACTCAAAGAAGCAAAAGAACATCTTTCCCAATCCCTAAGAAGAAGGAAGGAACTTGCAAATCAGATGAATGATCAGAATTACATTGAAGAAAAGATTGAAGATCTTTTTCCCTCAAATAACTCAGATGAAGCAAACAATGCTGTCAAAGAACTCCTAGAAAAGAATGGGTCTCTGCAGGAAGAAGTGAGAAAATTAAAAAGAGAACAAGAGCTAAACTCTACAAGATTCTGTGAGATCTTGGAACAAAGAAACAAGTTGAAAGATGAATTAGATGGAAGGAACATTGAAGTCCAAAATAAAACCCTTCAGCTAGAAAACCTAATTGATCAGATCTCTCATACAAATGAGGAAATTCTGAATCTAAGATCAGAAATAGAAAGCACAAGAGAAGAACTAAGATCTGAAAAGGAAATCAATCTAAGATTGGTGGATGACCTAAACGCTGAAAAACAAATCAATGAAGGAATGCTGAAAAGTCAAGAAGACTTGAATCAGCTGTATGAGTGAAATCTTCATAGGCAAAAAGGAAAAGCAGGACTTGGATACAAAGGAGAAGGCGAATCCTCTAAGCAAGGTACTCAAAGAAATCAAAAACCTACTTGTAATCATTGTGGTAAAATAGGACATACTTCAAATAAATGTTGGAACAATGAAAAAGTAGAATTCAATGGAAAATGTTACAGCTGCAATCAACCTGGTCACAAAGCAAATGAATGCAGGGAAAAACCAAGATTCAGAGGTAATTGTCACAAGTGCAACAAACAAGGTCACAAGGCATCTGAGTGCAGATCCAAGACATTTAATCCAGCAGAACAAATTATGAAAGCAATGTTTGGATGGGACTACAACACCTGGTGTAGATGTCATTACTATGGAGAATATGGACACATTGGCATGAATTGCATAAAACATCATCTAAGGAAAAGAGATACTACTGTAAGATGCTTCAAATGCACTAAACTCGGTCACATAGCCAGAAACTGCATGAATGCTAGTGAAGTTGAAGATGGAAAGAACAATGAAGCAACTAAGGTCAGGAAATAGGTGAGACAAAAATGGATTCCTAAATCTACCGAGCAATCCAGTCCAAGTAATGGAATGGATGGCTCTACCGACTCAAACTAAATTTCCAAGAAAGCACTGGAACTGTATTTTCATAGACCAATCTCAAGCAGTTCCAGAACTGAATTAAAAGAAAGATCTAAATCAGCATGCAAGATGCAGTAAGATCACAGGGAGGTCGGTATCAGTCTTCACCGAGCAAGGTCGGTACCCGTCTTTACCGAGCGAGGTCGGAGCAATATGAATTCTCGAGTTCACCGAGTTGCGAAGTCTTTACCGAGCAATTAATTCTTAGTGGGTGACAGTCTGTCAGAATTCATACCCTAATTTGTACTGAACATTAATGACAGAGTTGTAAACAAAAAGGCAAGTAATCGAACTCATTCTTCACTGTGAACCTTTAGCACTTTGAGAGCAAAAAATTTCAAGAGCAACCCAGCGATTCAATACTTTTGCGAAAGGAATTTTCTGTGAGCTACCATGGCATCATCCAACACCTCAGCGAAGAAAGGATCTGATATGTTAGTCCAAGGGGAATGGAAAGCACCAGATTTCAAGATCGTGCCCGCAATTGCAGCAGCCCTAGATCCGAACGGAGCTCAATCTCAGATTCCTCCTAAGGTACTACTTATTAATGATATCCGCAATCATTTCAACTATTCAATTCATGAAATGGGGAACCTAGAACTAGATACTGTGCGTGAAGAACTGTGTGTGGATGGTATTCTGAAACCCGAGCACAAACATCTGGAAGATAAAGGTTTAGTTCACATTGCACATCTACCTCGAAACTTTCAAGATAAATGGGTTAGATACATTCTTAGCCGTGTACATGATGGCAAGATTTGGCTTGAGCAACTCATAGAGATCACAAAGAAGATGATTCATCAAATCACCGGTCTTCCCATGTTAAACAAAGCAAAAACTACCAAAACCCTAGGTCGGATGGAACTAGAGAAGAAAACCCTAGCCGAATGGGACGGTAGAGGCATGAAAGTTAGCAGCATTACCGATGCTGAACTGAAGTTTGGTACACACATTATTGCCCATAAGATTTACAGTTCTAGTCGACAAAATAGTGTCTCCTGTGAAGCTATCGACCTAGCATACAAAGTGGTCAAGAATAACTTAACATTTGACCTAGCAGACTTATTGTTAAAGCAGTTTAACAAAAACATGGAAAGCATTCAAACTTCCAAAAACAATCCATGTAAGTTTGGATCCTTATTGGTCTGTTTATTCTTCTATGTCCAGAAATTCTTCCCTTCTAAAGGAAAAGTTGTATGGAGAAAAGATGTGCCAGCACTTTATGAAATAAATGAATACATCTCAGAAATGGGTGAAAATTTTGAAAGCATCATGGATAATTATTTTGAGTCTTTCAAAGAGAAAATGAATGACAGATTCCAGATTCCACAGAAGTTGGTGGAAGATTACAAAGATGACATTTGTTTTATGGTGGATTGTGATAATGTATATATTCAAGCAGCTAAACCGAGGACTGTATATGTAAAACCTCTTCCTTATGAGGTAAATATTGATGAAACCAAGAATATCATTGAAGCTCTTCTTAATCAGCCTGTCAATCCCAAAGCTCCATATTTTGGAACATATGATGAAGCTAAGGTGAGAATTGAACTAAGCATAAAGCTTCCACAGGCGGTAAACAAAGGAAAGAAGAGGATAGCCAAAATGCAAATGATAACCGAGGACAAAGAAGAAAAAGATGAAGAAGAAGAGGAAAAGGATGAGAAAACAGAGGAACCAGAACCTGCAAAGAAGAAAGGAAAGGTATTCATCACTAAGGCACCTAAGCCTCCCACTACTGTATTTACAAGGAGAAATGCAAGAGGCAAGGCAGACAAGGCAGATAAAGACATAGTATTCAAAAGGCCTCCTCTAAACTTTCAAGAAAAGATCAAACTCTTTAGAGATGGATCAGGATCTGGAGTAAGTAACATAAAATCTTTTAAATATGAAACCAGATCGGAAACAAAACAAAAGGAAATAGAAGATGCTGTTATTGAAAAGATGGGACAGTGGAAATACTCTCCTGAAGAAATAGCCCCATAGGTTCCAGCTATCTTATTAAATCCAATAAAAATGAGATGGAGCAATGCAAAGCAAACTGTGATAGACATATTTGATCAAACCCTGAGATAGTTAATGCCGAGCTTGAAAAATGATGAAGTAAAGAAGGCATTAAAAGAAAATGAAAGTAAGATGACATTAAAGTTCAATACTTGTTTGATCTTGATCAACAATATTGAATCGGTTGTGAAGGCTGCAAATGCCACATGGAAGAACATATACCACCTTCACCAACCGAGTATTGAAATAGTAATAATAAAAGATATTGAAGATGACAGTGATGAACAAGAAGCAGACACTGAGGTAGATGATACTGTGAGGATAGCAGCAGAAGTCATTGCATCCCTTCCTACCTATCCAGTAAAAGTTTCTACATCCAGCTCGGAGACACCTTCAAGCATGGTTGTGACAACTTCAACATTTGTCCAATCATCTATTGCAACAACAGAAGCAACTATCATTTCTTCTACTGAGTTGCAGTCTCCCGCATCATCAAGTTTTCCAGCAGTAAGTTTTCCAGTTTTTGAATCTTCAAGTGTAAATATTTTAAGTTCTCCAGTAGAAAGTATACCAGTCTCTATAGCCAGCCCTACTTTATCCACTGTCACTACTACCAAGGCATTAAGTACAGATAAGCCTAAGGCTCTACCGAGTATAAAATTTTTGGGTAAAAATGTAGTAGAGGATATTGACCTAGATGAAGAGATAGAGATTCCAACATTGGATTTTGCAAATCTATCAGCGGACCAAATGCAAAATATATGTGAGATCCTCCAAAGGAAAGCAAAACAAAAGAAGCTTAAAGAGGAGAGAGACAAGGAATATCAAATCATCAAGGATGCTAAGGACATTTTGTCTGATGCATTAGGTATTAAAGTAGACTCCTCCCAACATGTTTTGCTACAATTAGCAGAAGCAGTTAATAAATACAATGAGGATTCATCTGGGACAGAAAAGTTAGTTGAAAGAGAAGAGAAGAGATTCAACAATAAAGTGCTTGAGCACATTGCTCAGTACATAGCTATTAACCAAGTAGAATTGTCTTCAGTTTTGTCAAACATTGAATCTATCTATTCGAATGCTACCTCTCTTTTGGCCAGATTGTGCAATATTGCCGAGTTCACAAAGGATGTTAAGGATAAAATGAAAAAAATGGATGAGGATATGAAGATTAGCATACAAAAGGTGCAACTTGAACCAAGTTCAAGCTCTGCTTATCACATGAAAATCTCACACCTAGCAAACATGCAGTCTGATCTATTGAAAGAAGACACAAGGATCCGGTCCACACTGCTAGACATCCAACACATGATCCTTCCCATCATGAATACAATGTATAAGCACATTGAACATTCCAAAACATTGATTCATGACAATCAGTTCTCTATAGCAGATCACATGATTGAACTCTCTGCAGAAGTCCAAATTGCAATACAAACATGTAAGATTCTGCAAGAAAGTTGGGACAGAACCCTGGCACTAATAATGAAGGTACATTCTGATTTTCTATCAAATTTTGGATTCTCTCTGTAAATAACTTGTATATACACCTTTGGCATTATCGTCAAAAAGGGGGAGATATGTATAGAGGGAGATATATGTATAGAAGAAGATTTGTATAGAAACAGTTAGCACATTGAAAGGGGGAGACAATGTATAAAGCTCTATAACAAAGACAAATTTTGAAAAATCAAAATAAAACTCAGCATGGTTCATGTATATAAGTTTTGGCCAATAAGTGTTTTTGTCACTAATGCCAAAGGGGGAGATTGTTGGCATTAAGCAGAATTGCCACTAGTGACAACACTTATTTGCATTCTGAGTGCAAACCGAGCAGACAGTGCAAACCGAGCAAGTTAGTACAAACCGAACAGGACAGTGTAAACTGAGTAACATCATGTTTATCGAGTCACCAGTATTTACCGAGTTCAAAACCTACCGAGTGATCAGTATGAACCGTGCCTTCACTTCTACCGAGTGCATGACGATGCCGAGTAATACAGTGGACGCCGAGTATCAGAAAGTCACCGAATTAGTTTGAAGGAACCGTGTAACCATACTTGGGCCGACTTAGTAGCACTTATGTTTATTTGTCAAGCTGACTTTGTAATTGTAATTGTAATTAATTGTTTAAGACTTGTATATAAACAATGTTGTAAAAATGTCAAGAAGTATGGGAAGAAGCATATATGTGAAAAAGGAAGAAAGGCAAAGATAAGCGAATTACAAAGGGCTTCAGTAGTGTAAGGAACAACAAAGAAAAATTCATCACAGAAGGTGATCAATACATCAGCGAATCTCAATCAGCAATCCAGTTGCAAAGCAAGAGATCTACTGTTTCATCCTAACAGGTGAATCAGTACTAAATCCTTTAACCGGGTAGACTTAACCGTCTTTTGTAAAATCTCTTTACCGAGTGCATACTTCATTGTATGTTTGTAAATCCTTTAACAGGGTGGATTTAGCAATCCTTATTGCTTCTAACAGGGTAGATCATCAGAAGTGATCAAATTGTAAGCCTTAACCGGCCAACTTTATTCTGCAGTATTAAAGCTTTGTGGGTTTCATCCCCACCCCAGTTTTACTTTCTTTTTGGAAGGTTTCTGGGTAACCAAATCTATGTGTCATTATTGTGAATGTTTTTAAGTTTCATGCTTTCTGTATGCAAAGGTTAAAGTAAATTACATGTTAATACATCTGTAATTGTAAGAAAATTTGGAGTTACTGATTCACCCCTCCCCTCTCAGTAACTCGGTTAATTCCTAAATATTTCCAACAATAACTTGATACGATATGATATGATATGATATGATATGCCCCACTGATAAATGGATGCCCATTTGATACTCTGATGCCCCCTCAGAAATAAAACATATTAATTCCTTGATTTGAAAGATTTTGAGTAGTTGGAATATGTTTTGATTTCTGATACCGTTTTAAAGAAATACGCAAGTTTTATTCATGCCCCGACTAATGAAGATGTCATATAATAGGTCCAAAGTGCATTTTTAAGTCTTTATTAGGGCCAATTTCACCTTAAATAGGGTAAAACCCCTCATTTTACTATTCATTTTCACCTTTCCCTTTTGAGATTTTAGCTCTGATTTTAGCCCTTTTTACATGATGGTGGTCCCACATCGCGAGCATCGGTTTAAGAGAGCGCGCCGGTTCGGTCGGAGAGCGAACGATGGTCCTCCAGTATGTCATTCAAATTTTCCTCATGTTTCAAAAATTGCATTTATGACTTCATTTAATGCATTTTAAAATTTTAATTCTACATTTTTGAAAAGAAATGTCGCCTCCGTCATTTGTACATAGTCATAATAACATTTTTAGCATCATCCTTTGCATTGCCCAAAAGTTGTCAAAACTGATACATCAAACACTTGGGGGCAGCATAAAATAGATCGGAAAGGGGGTACCTCAAAAAGGATTCAAACGAGCAACATTCAGTCACAAGCAGAAAGGGATCAACATTTTCAGAAGAGAGATCAGATTTTTGTAAACCTTTGATTGATATCATTGTTTACTAACCAAGAAGTTGACTACCACAACAAAATCCTTGAGCCTAAATTGACTTATTATTCAGGATTAAAAATCAAACATCATTCTATGATCAAAACACTTGGAAATACTCTTTGAAGATCAGAAAACAATGCAAAACACCTAAATAGATTCTTTTGAAAAGTTGGTTAAAAATTTGTTTACTTATATTAATTCAATTTGTATCAAGTCTTTTTAGCTAATCAATGATGTTTCAACTAGATTGGCAATGATGGAGACATGATATTTTTCTTGACTATGAAGTGAATGTTTGGAGGAAGATTCATTGCCTTATGAGAATTCATCTAAAGACATGGTCATCAAAGAACCATCGAGGATTATCTTATAAAACAATGAGTTAACTTTTGTTTGTTTACGCAATCGGATACCTTGGATATTTAGATTCTTCATATCTAAATGACAAAATCCACTTGCAACATAGAATCTGACAAAATCAGTATTCGTACTCTCATGATTGTTTGTAATCAGTGATAGTCGTATCGACGAGACTGATGGGAAAGAAAAAATGGAGGTTACCATATGAGCAATAAAAAGCGATATTCATATCATCATGTCAGTGGGCAGTGGTGATTGTATTGACTTTACGGTCCCGAGTGCTCAATGATGAAAATATATCCTCAAGGCATTTATTTGCTAAAAGCTAGTGACACTTAGCTGCATTCATAGAAAGGTTAATTGCATTATCATGTTAGATTAATTGCACATGCATTTTTTTTCCAAGGGTTTCATTTTGCATCAAAAAGGGGGTACATAACATCATCAACAAGGTCAAATTAGCAAGGACAACATCACCTCAACATCATCTTTTCTACAATAAAAACATGAGATTATACTTTTTGCATTCATTCCATATCATTAATCATTACATAGATATATTATCGAGGAAAAGAAGGAAATAATCATTTACATGTGCATACATCTAGACAGAGATACAGATTGCATACATGAGAAAATAACACATCAAAAAAAAAAAACTTGCACCCATACATGAAGAAAGAAATGCATCCATCTATCTATATCATACATAAGATACATTGCATCCATAGACACATCCATTTAAAACAAATGCATTAGATAAACACATATAGCAGCATCTAAAGGTAATCTCATATATCATCAAGTAAAAAGAAGGAAAGATCATAAATGTCCTCATATCACATGTCTACTCAAAACTCAATGCATCAAGTATAACAATGATATCATAAATCAACTCTATAATCACCCATCAACAGGGGCATCAATGTCAAACAAGTATCAAAGTACAACTGGAAAGGTGACACCAAGGTCACAAGAATATGATACAATATCAAGTATCTCAGCATCAATACACAACTGATCAACAAGAGCACTCATAGCTCAACTCTCGTCACCACTGGGAGGAGGCTGTGGAGGAGGCTGTGATGGAGGCTGCTGAGGCGGCTGAAGAGGCGTCTGACCAACCATAGCAACAAGGAGAGGAACCAATGGAGCCAGACCTGATACTAACTGCTGAATCATAGAAGACATCTGTGATACCTCTATCCGTAATGCTCCCACATCTGCTCGCAGCTGGGTAGTACTAGAACTCTCACCAACCTCATAGGTACTCTGAGGATCACCTGTATCTATAGGAGCTTTTCCCCGATCATGGGAAAAAGCTGCTGGCATCTACTGTGCACCTGTATCCTGACCATCCACGACAGCCTGCAGTAATCCCGCTCCCGTATCCTATCCTGCAACTGAATCCTGCCTAGCAGCCCTCACATGGTCCTGACGATCTATCCTCTGTCTCTGTGCTACTGCAGGACGAGAAGGAGGAGGAGGTGGTGCCTATATCTGTATATCTCTCGCTCATCCTCTGAGTCTAATCACCGCCCTACCTCGTGGTCTACCTCTGCATCTCCTCCCACCACTGACACCATCACCATCATCATCTCTCCCAGGCACTGGCTCTGCAGGGTCTGTAAATCGAGGCATAGGATGCTCCATCAACCAATCTAGATACTCCTGAGTAACCCCGACATCTCTAATGTGTAACCTCATATCCCAGTCCATAAAACCAAGCCACGATATCTACTCAATAGCATCATCATATGAAGGCATGTGTCCCCAAGTAGCCCTCTCTGCACTAGAATGAGCATACACTGCAGATCCCTGAGGCATAGGCTAAATCCGTCCAAACTGTTGTAGCACTCTACCTGCCAAAAATCTCTCAAGGACATAATCAATCCTGCCGATCATCCATCGAGGAGCAAACATGTACGGTAACTCCAAGCTATCCTCTCTCCAATCCTCAACATCGACATATGGTCTCCAATAGACCTCATCCATATCATCAATCTGTCGCCGCCAATACTCCAAATGACCCAAGTGATGCTGTGTCACCATCCCAGTATACTGCCATGCAAAAGGATATCCTAAAGGTTGGTCTTGCTCTGATATAGGATGACTAACTGGTAAGTGCTCCCATATCCAAAGTTGCAAAATATGAATCCCAGCAGATAAAGCAACTGATCTCCTATAAACCACCTCATGAAGATCATGATATAGTTGTGCAAACACACAAGATCCCCAATCAAATCATCGAGGCTGATGTAGCAAGTCCTCGATAATCCTACCCCAATCCACTGAAAACCCGCGACCTTGACGATCAGGTAGTAACACACCACCAATGATAGCACCTAACATCGCTGGTAAAATAGGAAATGAAGCAAACTGAGGCCATAAGATGCAATCATCACCTATAGAAGGATCTCCGAATACTTGTCGACAATAAGTCCCATCATATACTACATCGTAATATGCTATCTCCCCATGTGTAGGGATCCGCAGTAACCTATATACATCCTCAGGAGTAATAGTCATCTCTCCTTGTGGCAACCAAAAAGTGTTTGTCTCAGAGTGCCAATGCTCTGCGACAGCGGTAATCAAACCTTGGTTCATCTGGAACCGAGGAAGCTCTAATACACATAATAAACCACATCGCTTAATCACTTGTCTCTCAGCATCAGTCAACTGCTCTCTCAGCTCCATCACCCAATGTGGTACAATCCGGAGGTACAGAACAGGGACATCCTCCTGTTTAATCAAAACAATGGAATCACATGAGTAACCTAATATCAGGAAATCAAACAATCAATCATAGTCATCAATTTAAATATACCTATCAGACCTACCAATTCTAACTCTAAGCATTGAGGAAGGATGATCCTAGTTTTATGTCTCTAAGCATTTGAGAATAAAATGAATGGACGATTAGACCCATGACCTATCATTCGTGATGAAGATTGATTTACCTTATCCTTCGATATCATAGTTACCAATGTCCTAATTCATTGTTGAAATAAAACAAGGGGAACACCCTAACCGAACATTCAATCCAATTCATTGACGTGATCCATATCAATCAAGTTGACGCAATCGAGCAATCAGACGTCATAGAAAAGTCTCAAATAACATAAAACTTTTTTTCACTTACGTGACTTTTCTTTCAGGCGTCATTTCATTTAACAAAGGTGACATCAAATTTGACATACGTGTGATTTTAATCATCCGCATGATTTAATTTTACAGACGCGATATCATATTTACCTCAGGCGACATTTTATTATCTAAGGTTTTTCACGCGATAAACAATTAAAATCCTTAAACCCTAAGCGATATTAAATTGTCCGCAGGCGATAAAGGATTTTCTAGAGGCGTGAACAGAGCTAAGGAAGGCGATATTAAATTTACCAAAGGTGACATTTAATTTTTTCAGGCGTAACTGCAATGCACGGAGGTGACCTTTCTTTTCAAAAATGCAGAATTAAAATTTTAAAATGCATTAAATGAAGTCATAAATGCAATTTTTGAAACACGAGGAAAATTTGAATAACATACTAGAGGACCATCGTTCGCTCTCCGACCGAACTGGCACGCTCTCTCAAACCGATGCTTGCGATGTGGGACCACCATTGTGTAAAAAGGGCTAAAATCAGAGCTAAATTCTCAAAAGGGAACGATGAAAATGAATAGTAAAATGAGGGGTTTTACCCTATTTAAGGTGAAATTGGTCCTAATAAAGATTTAAAAATGCACTTTGGACCTATTATATGACATCTTCATTAGCCGGGGTATGAATAAAACTTGTTTATTTCTTTAAAACGGTATCAGAAATCAAAACATATTCCAACTAATCAAAATCTTTCAAATCAAGGAATTAATATGTTTTATTTCTGAGGGGGCATCAGAGTATCAAATGGGCATCACATCAAAAACATTTATCAGTAGGGCATATCATATCATATCATATCGTATCATATCAAGTTATCATATCATATCAATTTCATATCAGGAGGCAAATCAATTTCATATCAGGAGAAAAATCAATATCAAATCTGCTATCATATCAAACCTATCAACATATCAGCAATCAATAAAACCCAGGACCTTTATCAGTGAACCCAGGACCTTTATCATATCAGAGGCATCAGAATTATATCAGAACCATCATCAGAGGCACATCATCATCATCAGGAAGTACATCAATCAGAACGATCAGAGGCATATCAGAATCAGGACCTATATCAGATCATCATACTAAGGGAATCTTTGAATCGGTGTTCTTCGCACATCGACTCAAAGAGGGGCATTTGTAGACACGAAAAATTGGCAAAAGGCTTAAATCAATAAAAAGGTGCATCAAGTCATCAAAATAGCATGAAAAATCAATAAATGGAACAAAGACAATTCAAATCAAAGGAAAATTCAATTAAATGATTAAATGATTAGATAAAGCTTGAAAAGGGGAAAAACACTACAAAATTGATTAAATTCAATTAATGACATAGTTGTTGAAAGCAAAAATCAAAATGAACCTCTTACCCTTCATGGCTAAATTTAATTACTTTAATTAATTAATAAATCTAATTTCCCTCAACAAAGCAAAAAAAGAGACAAAATGGACACAAATCACTCACTTTTGTTGAAATGGTCCAGCCTTTTGAAACCATTTAAATGTTTGTCCCCCCATTTATGGACAAAGCAAAGCCAATTGACCTTACCCAAGCATAACCATGGTTATCTCACTCTACCCCCTACCCTTGGGAAAATCCTATATATTGAAGGCATTTAGAAGCATAATTCATCCACTCCATATCTTTGAATTGCAGTAAAGCTCTGTCAATTTGCATCCATATCATTCACTTATCATTTGTCATTGCTAATTAGCTTAATTGCTTTGATCATAGTAGATTGTTCATCAAATAGAGCTAGAATTTGATAGAATAGATCTAAATTTGCATATCATATAGCTTAATTCTCATCTTTAGAGTGTCACTAGTGAGGATCATAGCTGAGAGCCTCATTTACCACTTTATTTTAGAGATCCATGAGATATTTAGATTAATTGTGCATTATTTAGATTAGTTTGCTTTGAATAGTGTAATTGTCTTTTAAATCTTGTTATTTCATGAAGGTGTAAATCACTCACACACACTGTGATAATTTTTGTAATACTTATTGGTTTTTAAATTTTTTTATTGATATTCCAATTTTAATTTGTTTCCCGATATGAAATTTGAATTCGATTGACAATCTGGTGAAAAATGTTGATAAAATTACTCAGTTTTGATAAAATAGGTAAAAATACCCCTTTTAAAATTCAAATTTGGGTATATATTGGCTCAAAATTACTTTTGACCCATTCATTTTCACACTCCCTTTTTATTTTTTCCTTTATGAGTCCTTTTTACCTCCTCGCTGAAAACATGGCAGTCCCAATCCAGGAGCACCATTTTGAGAAGGGGAGGAGGTTTAAGAGACTTCAAGCATATAGAGCACTGATATGTATCGAATCTTAGCTTTGATTTTCAGCATTTGAGTTTTAGATCAATTTAAATTTATTTAGGTGCCAAATTTTTTAATTTTCTAATTTTTTTAACCTATTTCATCACCTATGCTCATTTTCATGTCATCTCTGCAATTTGTTTTCGCGCTTATACCACCTGAAATGTCACATAAACTAGGACACAATAGGTTTAGTGTGTTGCATAGATAACTTGTTAGGTTTCCTATTCCTTTCTTTGTGCTTTCACTCTTTTCGATGTCGCTTTTATATAGTCTTTTGTCACCTACAAATATTTCATCACCTGTGAAATTTGTGTTGCCTATGCTCAATAGAATGTCACCTATGCAATGTTTTTTAATTTTTGCATTTTTTTGCTTGGAAACTCAACATCTTGATTGATTTTAGATCTGTTTGATATCGATGATGTTTTTGATAGGGGTTTTGATATGTACATGATTATTGTTCATTTTGATATATATGAAACTTGATATTCAATCCAATTTATTCATTGTGTTCATATCAGTGTACTTCAAAACTTAATTTTTGGTAATTAATCAAACATGTTTATATTAATTATTTAATATAATAGAATGGAAATATGTTTATGAAAGTCATTGTGGCATGAATAATGTAATCAAAATCATATGTGACTTTATTTGATGTAATAAGGAATGAAAAGCCAAAATATGTAATGATTTTGTCTATTGTGTCAAATTGTCCTAATTGACCAAATAAGGGTCATATGAAGATGTATATTAATGGGTGGTTTATTTGGTTTCTATTTCTTATGGATTTTGTTTACGAACAAGTTGGTGAAAAGTGTGAAATATCTGATTTTATGAATATTTCTTAGTGACCCTTAGGAACACTTTGGTCTGGTGTGCTCACGAATGTTGGAGGGACTCCGTGGGTGAGATAGGGTTGTCACTAGTGGTTACCTAACTAACCAAAGCTAATGGAGTAGATGATTCAATCCCACATTGAACGGATTGAAAGATAGCCAATGTTGCTCATTTTAATTGAGCAACATTGCAACTTTTGACATAAATCGAGATATGGATGCCAAATTAAAATGATAGGGAATCTCCCAAAAATGAGATAGGTAAACGTAGGCCTCCATAACATGGTCCTTTATCACTTGAAAATTTGTCTATACCTTGCATGAGCTCTGAGATATGCCCCAAGAAAGATCTTTGCCCAATGTTTCTTAGTGCACTCTGGTTTGGTGTGCTCATGAACGTTTGAGGGATTTCGTGTGTGAGATGAGGTTGTCAATAGAATTTATCCAACCAGTCAGATCTAATGGAGCAAATGATTTGATCCCATGGTGAGTGGATTGAAAGATAGCCAATGTTGCTCATTCAATTGAGCAACATTGTAACTTTTGACATAAGCGGAGATAGGGATGCCAAATTAAAATGAAGGGGAGTATCCCAAAAATGAGATAGGTAAATTTAGGCCTATATAACATATTCTTGTAGCACTTGAAAATTTGTCGATACCTCGTATGAGCTTTGAGATATGTCCTAAGAAAGATCGCTACCCAATGTTGCTTAGTGACCCTTAGGGATACTCTGGTTCGGTGTGCTCACAAACATTAGAGGGACTCTGTGTGTGAGATGAGGTTGTCACTAGAATTTACCTGGCCAACTAGAGCTAATAGAGAAGATGATTTGATCCCACAATGAATGGATTGAAAGATAACCAATGTTGCTCATTTCAATTGAACAACATTGCAAATTTTGACATAAACTGAGATAGGAATCCAAATTAAAAGAAAGGGGAATCTTCCAAAACTGAGATAGGTAATTGTATGCCTCCATAACATAGTCTTGTAGAGCCTAATGATCCATCGATACCTCGCATGAGCTCTGAGATATGTCCCAAGAAAGATCACTTCCCAATGTTGCTTAGTGACCCTTAGGGACAGTTTGGTTCGGTGTGCTTGCAAACATTTGAGGGACTTCATGTGTGAGACAGGGTTGTCAACAATGTTTACCCTTCCAAATGGAGCTAATGGATAAGATGATGAAATCCCATGGTGAATGAATTGAAATATAGTCACTGTTGCTCATTTCAATTGAGCAACATTGCGACTTTTGACATAAAATGAGATACGGATGGCAAATTAAAATGAAGGGGAATCTCCTAAAATTGAGATAGGTAATTTTAGGCCTCTATAGCATGGTCTTATAACATGCAATAATTCATGGATACCTTTCACAAGCTTCGATATATGCCCCAACAAAGATCATTGGCCAATGTTGCTTAGTGACTCTTAGGGACACTCTGGTTTGGTGTGCTTGCAAGCATTCGAGGGACTCCATGTGTAAGACATGGTTGTCACTAGAATTTACCCAACCAAATAGAGCTAATGGAGCATATGATTCGATCCCACAAAAAATAGATTGAAATATAGCCAATGTTGCTCAATTCAATTGAGCAATATTGCAACTTTTGACATAAATCAAGATAGGAATGCCAAATTAAAATGAAGGGGAATCTCCTAAAATTGAGATAGGTAATTGTAGGCCTCCATAAAAAAATCCCTTAGCACCTAAAGATTCATCAATTCCTTGCATAAGATTTGATATATGCTCCAATAAATCTCACTTCCCAATGTTGTTTAGTGACCCTTAGGGACACTCTGGTCTGATGTGCTTGTGAATGTTCAAGGGACTCCGTCTGTGAGATGGGGTTGTCACTAGAATTTACCTAGATAGTCAGAGCTAATGGAGAAGATGATTCGATCCCATGACAAACGGATTAAAAGATAGCCAATGTTGCTCATTTCAATTGAGCAGCATTACAACTTTTGACATAAATTTAGATAGGGATGCCATATTAAAATGAAGGGGATCTCCCAAAAATGAGATAGGCAATTTTATGCCTCCATAACATGGTCATGTAGCACTTCATGATTCATTGATACCTCAAATGAGCTCCAAGATATGACCCAAGAAAGATCACTAGCCAATGTTGCTTAGTGACCCTTAAGGACACTCTGGTCCGGTGTGCTCATGAATGTTTGAGGAACTCTATGTGTGAGACAAAGTTGTCACTAGCATTTACCTAGCCAACCAGAGCTAATGGAGCAGAAGAATTGATCCCATGGTGAATGAATTGAAAGATAGCCAATGTTTCTCATATGCCATGAGCTTTTGCAGTGGCATCCATGTTATGGCATTTAAAGAATAGTTTTTTTAAAGATATGTCTGAAAATGTTCTTAATGGTAATTAATATTTAAGTAAGAAATTTTTAAATATATTGCACACTTATTTATTTTTGAACGTACAAAATAAAAGATAAAGTTCAAAAGTAAATGACAGATTCTTCAAAGGTATGGGTTGAGAGGATTGAATACATGTATTTTAATAATATATTTCCAAATTAGGCCCATTGTACCTTTTATATACAAAATTTGGCATCTAACATGCACATGACAACTCATTGCCCTTTTTTACATAAAAAATTGCATCTAATATTTACATGGCAGCTCATTTCACCTTTTATATTAAAAAATTGGCATCTAACATGCAGAAGACAACTCATTGCCATTTTTTTTACATAAAAATTAGCATGTAATATGCACATGGTAGCCCTTTTTTAAAATAATATTTGGCATCTATTTATGCACATTACATCTCATTTTCATTTTGAAGTACAAAATTTGGCCTCTAAATATACATGTGGAGAACCTTTAAGATATACACAAAATTGTCAAAATCATTCTAACATATTGTAGAATCATTCTTCTAGATTTCCCAAAATAGTCAAGAGAACCTTTTGGATCAACTCTAACCCTTATTGTGTCAAGTATTGCCTCGTGGTTAGATTCATGAACTTTACATAAATTCTTGTTAAGAGGTCTTCCACAATACTTAATCAATTGAATATTTGTTGCAGCAATAAGGTTAGAGTAATGAAGAATATGTCTATGTGTTTAAAAGTCCTCAAACAACCAAACATTATAATTCTTGATAGGATACCTGTATTTTATAGAGTTTAATAACCAAATCAATGCAAAGTGTAATAAAAAGAGTTTAATAGGTATGAATACAACTGGATGCAACAATGGTACCTTCTAAGCCATATCCCTATGAAAATAATAGATCTTATTGGGTACTGAATACCCTCTCCATTAATGACTGTAGTTGTCAATTTATTTTTAGCCTCAATACAACAACACAAAAAGTAATCCATTCCTTCTTCATTGTTCTCATCTACAATTACTCCATATACATGACCTACATTTAATAGAAGGGCCAGTTAATACCAAAATCAAGATTTAAAATTTATTTAACCTACGAAATCTAGAGAAATTACCTGGTTCAACTAAGTTTGATACATAGTCAAAATCCACTGATGCTTCAAATTGGTTCATTTGTAGTTCTCTGGGAAGTTGATATGTATCTATATTTTCCAAAGGTACACAAGTCCATTGGTCAACCCACTCTTTTGATTCACATTCATCCCACACAAAATGCATACACAAAGAGCAAAAGAATGAAATTTGTCTAGTATAAATAGCTAATGATGTTGCATTTGAACTTCTAAATGAATGCATATCACTTAATCCTATAAGTGTACAATAGTATAGATAGTTTTCAATGTTAGATTCATGTATCAACCAAAGAAATATAGAAACCATAGAGTTACATGCATTACCTGGTCCCATTATAGAGTTATACCATTGCATAATTATCTCTGCATCTATTAACACTATGCCACCTTTGTACTTTAATTCCTCTCTAGTAAGAGCTCTTTTCACACCTTTTTCCACACCATCATGCTCTCCCTTTCCATGCCCCGCCTCAGTGAAATTCCAAAAATGTTGTACACCACTTTTCACATGCATCCTACTCAACCAGTAGAACATCCTTGCATTCTTGAATTGTGCAGTGCAATTATTTGACCATATTAAGTGTTGGTTGTATCTTGTACCTCTTTCCCTTAAACTATCATAAAAGATTGTAAAGAATCCTTGCACAAAATTTGAGGAATGAGTATGATCATCACTAATATAGAAATGATACTCTCTTATAACCTTTGTGTCTTCCTCTGTGCTATCATGTGCATGCATGAATGCTATGTGTACAAAAATAGTAACTTGTGTAGAGTGGTAATACATAGGTTGCACTTCATTTTGAGGTTTCAATGTATAATCCTCAGAAAAATCAATGATAGACACAATAGTACTAAGGGGGAAAGTTTTCTTACATAACTTAAATCTCTAATCTAACCACCAAAATCTATGTGTGTGACCTATATACCCATAAACTATTTTCTCTTGAAACATCTTCATAAAATCAGCTACACATATATCAATTTTCACTAACTCACACCTCTTTAATTATTTTCCATCTTTAACACCATATGGGAATTAATTGTATTTTCCAATAGAAACTAGTGTCTTATGAATTTCATGTGTGTTATCTAGATGCAAGCATCTAGGAAATTGTTGCAAACCACCACATGTAGGAAAAAATCCTTTTAAACACATCATCTTATAGTAAATGCACCCACCATCTCTTCTACATAGTACACTTGAAATAAATTCTCTTGATGACTTAGGAGGTGCTTATAGATCACATTCCTACAAAAAATCGTTAGTGTACAAAGTACAACATATAGTCATAATGCATGGAAAATTCAACATGGACCCTACAACAACACACAGTACATGCATGATTAATCTTAACATAAAATGGTTTTGTCATCTCAAAATATATTTGGCTAATTTTAATCCAAGGAAAGATTTGAAGAAACCTTTCATAAAGTTGTGTTTGAGTCATTTCTAAATAGTGTTTTGGATGTGATTCACGGTTTCTAAGTCCAATTCTCCTTCTATAACATCTCTTTGGTTGGGTGAAACCCTTGTGTTGTCATGCCAAAATTTGTCAATTAACATTCTTAGTGCATCAACAACAACCTTGTCCTTGCATGGGAGTCTACCCAAGAATGCCCAAAGTGAATTATTGTTAGGATCTCCAATTTTATCTCGCCTCTCTAAGGCATTGCGTAATGTTGTTTCACTTATCCTTAATGACTTTCTTATTTTTCGTATTAAACAAGAGTTTTTCATTTCCTTTCCCATTATGGTTGATGTGAGGACACATTGAGTAACATTAGCATCTTTTGTACATGCTTTCGTATCAATGGCTTGGTATGCATCAAATAGATTTATCACAATAGTTCTTTCACTACTATTTTTAGTTGTTCTTAACCCCAAAATTCTCATTGTCTCTTTAAATTTCAGATTTTAATCATTTCAACAACTAATTGGCATATTCCACTTTGGTTTAAATTTACAAACTAGTTATACCAAATTATTTTAACCATTCTTCTACAAGTTCTTTCATAAATTTTATCATGCATTGGCCTCACAATATTTTCATCAATGTCAATTAGAAACTTTAGTTTTCTATGAATTATTCTAGGAGGTGTTAAGATATGTGCATGATCTTGGTTTTCATTAGGTGCATTTATCACATTGATTTGAAATGGACTATGGTCATTGCATTCATTAGGTGCATGTTGATCATTTGGATTTGGTGCATTAGGTACATTTATCATGTCAATTTGGATTGTTTCATGTTCATCACTATCATTAGGTGCATTAGATGACATACCTCCACGTAATATCCTCATACTCTCTTTTCATATCTTTTCTACCTCTCTTGTTATTTCCCATTACATTAATATTGATTGTCCTATATACATAACATCATGATGAAAATACACAATAAAATAGCAAGAAAAACAACACATGAGCATCATTTTATTATAATCTAAAGTAACAAACCAACAAATAAAAAAAATCAATCATTTCAAAGAAAAACTAACAAAAAAAACAAACCTGACTGTTACTATCCCAAAAAATGATGCCAAACAATGCAGTGGGATCTTCAAACAACTTGTATTCCTAGTTTCTAGGCCATTAGGAATATATTATATAAATTTTCTCATAACACAAATGGGTTATAGAAACATAAAACCAATATTAACATTTTTCTCATAACCTGTACGGGTTATGAAAAATTAGAGGTTCAACTCTACTTCTCCATAACTCGTACGTGCTCTTTAAAATAGGAACCCAAGATGGAAGGTAGGAGAGAGAGAGAGAGAGAGAGAGAGAGAGAGATTTATATGTATATAAAACTATAGATATGCATATATACAAACATAGACATATATTATATACATAAATCTATGCATAAATTTGGTGTATTCTTAATTTAGTACCATACATTTTGATGTATTAATAACCCGTATGTATTTTGTAAAACATAAATTACATTTCTTTACATCTACAAAACATGTATAGGTTTTGAAAATTTTGAAATGTACTTTTTTCTTTTCAAAACTTGAGCGGGTTATGATGTACACAAAAACCTATATGCATTTTAGGCTCGGAAAAAGGGTTAGTAAACGAGCCTAAGGCTTTAAAGCCCATTTTCCCTCCATTTTAGTCCCTTTACACATTTTTTCATCTTCCAACATGACTTCTCATTTTCATCCTCATCAGGTTTACAAATGATCAAGAGGGTATCTCTAAAATTACCACCATAATCTTACACATCTTCTCATCTTTGTAACCATATAATTTTTTAAATTTTTGGACAACATCAACATAGTGAAATTTAATTTTCTTTACAAGTGTCTTGACAAGCCTCATAAACATATGTATACCATTCTTTTAATAAATTTTTATCTACTCAACCAATTGTAAAAAAAATTACATATTACTGTTTTACACTTGAATCTATACACTTTTAAAAAAAGAAGATTGCATTTTTTTTTAAATTTTGATGCAAGTTATGACCAACACATGAACATGTACCATATTTTCAAGATGCGGTCACTTCAAAAAATCATAAAAAAAGTACTCAACAAAAAAATTATGAAAAAATACACAACTTCTAGATCTCAATCTTACCTACCATCCTACCAAACGGTTTTTCAAAATATTAAATCTAACTATATATTTTGTTGAGCACATGCAAATAGTTTTATGCTTTTCTGAAAAAATTAGGAACATTTTTTTGTGTGCAGTGGGTTTGGCCCTCTTAATATTATCCATTTTTAAAAAACTTTAGTAGTTTAGATACTCGATTCATAGTACTACAATTCTTATTCTTTACACATCTTCTAATTTTGAGTGAAAGACCCTCCAATTTCTCTTTCAAGTTCAGGTTTACCTGATTTAAAAAAAAAAAGTGGCCACTTATACCCCCCTTTTTGCACACCATCTTGGTGCACTTACCCTAATATAATATTATAACACCTTTTTGATAGTAATACATAGTTTATACCTTCCCATTCTTCTAATATTATGTGCTTAGTGTTGATGTAGTTTCTTGTGATGTCCTTTGTCCTTGTAATTATATTTCATGTTAGTGCCTTTATGTAGGAATGCATATATATTTGTAGGTTGTATGTTATGCAAGATATAAAATTACTCTAAAGTTGTGAGAAAAAAAACTTTCTCTTACTAGGATTTAAGGTATTAATCCATCTTATAAATTATTGATGCAAATATTATGAATTATTAGGTTGTATAAGAAAGCCTTTATATTAATAGTTTTATTGTGTGTTAGTTGTTTGTGTAAGTCTCAAAAAATCATTCAAATCATCACCTTATGAATTAAATTTCACTTCATGTATCCTTCTTACTCTTTCCTCTACAAAAAAGCTTAGTTTAGGTAGTTTTAGGTGAAGTGTCCTTAAGAACCAGCTTACTTTGGAGGTTCATTCTCACTATAGGTTACCCACAACCTAATAATGTTCCCATGTATCACAAGGTTGATAAGTTGATAGCTTAGCCCAACGTGAAAATTTGTGTGATGATAATATTTGACATGCCTGGTGGAACCAAGGAACTGATTTCCAGTTTATTTTTTGTAATTTCTTATTATTTTTTGTGTACAATAATAATGTTAGACTTTAAGAGGCATAAATATTATGCACTTGGAGAATCTAAGCTTTGGTGAAGAAACATCAGTGCATTATAGCTTATGAGAAGAGTAAAAATAAGAATTAGCTCTTCATCTTTTGAGTACTTGGAGATGTCCCCACCTAGGAGAAGAGGGACAAAAACTAAAAAACCACAAGAGACCCCTTTTTATACAAGGAGAGCTAAGTCTACCCCTCCTGTAGTAATATTTCATATTGTTATTCCAATTACTTCTGATATAAATTCTTCCATTCTAACAAATATTGTTGTTCCTCACATAGTTGTTTCATTTTTTACTACCCCAAGCAGAATAATCTTTAAGAAACCCCCCCTTCAAAAAAGGTGTAAAAAATTGGTGAAATTTGTAAAACTACTGAGGAAAATATTAATTTTATTGGCAAAAAATTTTAGTTTACAAAGAAAACAAATCATGTACATATAAAAAAATGACATAGATGTCAAATCAATAATAGTTACAAAAATGTGGCATGCGCCATGTCAAGGTCGATATATATAATACAAATGTCAAATTTATACAAAAATTGGTCATTGAATGACCACAACTAGATCTATATATCTCTATCAATATCTATGATTGTGTTGGATCATCAAAATTGAGCTTCTTCGAAGCAATACGTGGCTTGCTGGGTATTTTCACAAGAACAATTCAAATGCTAAATCATACATCTTATATCCAAATACTATCAAAATAAATAAATACTAGACTATCATTTGTTGGCAATTGAAATTTTGATTACCTCATCTCTTTCTTATGCACTTGGTTTGTGTAGGAATGCTAATCAGCTCCTTCGTGGGAGATGACTCCTAACAAAATGGAATGGTAAAGGGTTAGTAGGAAGTCATGAAGGGAGCTGTAATAGGTAAAAGAAAATTAACACAAGTTAATAACCCAAAGTTGATGACAAATACTACAAAAGTAAAGATGCAGGTACTCATATCTAAATCCATATGTTTATCACACACACACACACACACGCATATAATGCATATCGGAGCCTCAGATAGCTCTCCTATATTCTTAGGAGGGATCATCATTGATGAGGCCTCTATGACCATTTCCTATATGAAAATAATAACATAAATCATAGTCATAGAGGAAGGATTTCTAAGATATTTTGAACAAACAAGAATGCAATCTAAAGTGAATATAAAAATGTTACCTCAATATTTCTCCTTCTCCTCTACAAGGAGAATTTCCATCATCTTGATGAGACTCTTATTGGCTTTCACAGCATCTATGTCATTTTGAGTTATCTCCTCATCGTCATTACCAAGAATCTCAAAAATGCTTGGGGTTTGATTCTAGTCATAGTGATATTATTGCTGGTTATTTTAAGATTGACCATGATGTTGGTCATTTCAGGATTGATCATGACGTTGGTCATTTTGAGATTGATCATTTTGAGGTTGATCATGACTTTTGTTGTACTCACCCTCTGAGAATTGGAATGGGTCTCCCATCTTGCCAATGTGCAAGTGTGCAAAGTGCACAGACTTAGTATGAGCATGTGTAGTATTTTGAGAGGTAGTGACAATAGGATTGAAAGGGTCGATAGGTTTACAAGGGTCAATAGGCTCAAATGAGTCGATAGGATCAATAGGGTCGATAGGATTGATTCTAGAAAGTGACCTTTCAGAGTCTTGATGGTCTTGAAACAATGGGTTAAGTTGTTCTTGAAACAATAAGCCAGGCTGTGTTTGAAACAATGAGTTGTAATGCTCTTGGAACACTGGATTCCGATTTGGACTGATGTCTATACAGAATGAACATATGGTGCTAGGTCGACTGATAGGAGATTAAGATCAAGGCGAGCTCCCTTTCAATACACCTAGTGAGGAGGAATGTGAGGAACCTTCACAACACTCAGATTGCATGGTAGGTTTGGGGTGACCTCTTCCTTGATTACGAGATCTACCTCTACCTTGTCCAATACCACATATGGGGAATGTGTTGCCACTTTTAGTTGTAACAGACATAGAAAAAGATTAAGTGACGAGGAGGAACTTAGAATTATGCTCGGAACTCTCTCTCTGGGATAGCAAAAAAAAGAGATAAAAGTGAAATGCACTTGACATGAATCATCGAGAGTATGGCTAGAACAGCTGAGATGTGACTATCATGTCGCAAGGTACAAAAGGATAGTAGGATAGGACAAACAATAGAGAGAAAATGTGAGTTTAAGCAGTAATCATTCGGTTCTCAGCCCGAGACACTCAATTTTAGATAGTGGACAACAGGAGAATAGGAAGACAGACCCCAGACAAGAATCCGATAAGGAAAAAAGTTGACCAGTCAATAGGAAATAGCTCATTGTTTTGGAAATCAGGGGATAGTCTCACGCAAAGAAATGAAATCTTGCATGAGGAAAGGCTCAATTGTGCGTGAGGAAATGCATAGGTTCCTAAAATCTCATGCGGGAAAAGACCAAGGTTCGATAGATTGACATAGTTTTCAAGGCAAAAGTCAGATTTCAAGATAGCATGAACTGTTCTCTGACAAAATTTCCAATTTTCAGACTGATTAGGATAGTTTGAATCAACAATCTCAGTTTGAATGTTGCAATCAATCATTTACAAGCATAAAGTTTTAGACCAAGCAATAGTGATGCAATCAGTAGTCGCAAACAGTTCTACCAAGGACAAAGAAACTTGGTAGAATCATGGGAGTCTTTGACAAGTTTAATCATGATGGACAGTTTAAGACTCGAAACAATCACTTAGTTATCCCTACAAAGAAAATGGTAGAGAAGACAAAATCTGTGCCCCAAAACTTATGTGTATGCATTCACCTCACATAGCTGTGTCACCCCCTAGAGGGCACCTGTATTTTCAGTGTTTCCAAGGACTCAATAATAAATGTTCAAAGGTTACCCTTGAAGTAGGGGCTAGTGTCATATACCACCTTCAAACATCCAGGTGCATGCCTATGGTGAGAATCTAGGGGAGAGATTCTTCCCTCTCCCTGCGCAAAGATTATGTCTCCTTTTGGAGGTGATCCAAGTAGGCAACTAACTAAGAAAGTGTTTAGTGGGATTCTATTCACACCAACCTCTGATGTCCTCGATACAGGGTTGGGGCCTCATAGCCACACTAACACTTGAAAGTCATATACCCCCGCAAGTAGGGCTAGGAGCGATGTCGCTCAGTACAACAGATAGAGCTTTCTCAAGATGATAGTCATATATCAAGAGAAAGAAGTTAACATGGCTTCAGAGTCTTTAGAATCAACAATTCTACTTTATTATAGTGAGGTGGAATCACCGGCAATAGGTGTGGACTCACTTGGGTCATTCCTGGAGGTTTAACTTCCTACAGGCCCTCTAAAGGTGACACGGACTTTGGCTTGGATCCAAGGGTCAGATTTTTTGATTCTCTCAAAGAGAGAAGAGCATACTTCTCTACCTCTTCACCTTACCCAAACACACTGGACATGTTTATCACCGAGCTAATTCCTCTTCAACCAATCCACAGGTTTTTGGGTTTCTGGTTCTCTCAAAGAGAGAAGAGCATAATCCCCTAACATGTAGACGTGCTAAAGATTCGTTACCTTTCCTTGCTTCCCCATGTATCTATCATGCTAGAAAAATTTGGGTCTCGAATTCATCCATGGACATCACTTCCATGTAATGAAGAGCCTATTACCCTGGTCCCTATCCTGCTATCAAGACCCTTAAGAAACCTTCACAAGGCCCTAATTATACTATGTGAATAAAGTGATAAAAAAACAAAATGTTTTTGAATGTCTTCGACAACCGTCCTGCAAGCAAACCGTTAGTATGTTATGCCTTCGTCAAGCGTCCTAAAACCCACTATTATGTTGTCAAAAAAATAGAGATGTAAAAAAAAACATGTAATAAATGTCAGGAAACAGTGCAGGAAATTGCATAAATTAATTTTTTTTTAAAAAAACTGATGGCAAGTCTTGTTCGAGGAAGTACAACACTTCGCGCTAGAAAATACTATGTTTCATGTGAGAAAGTTCTATAGATAGAAAACCTTCATGCAACACAGTTAGAAAGCTCACACGAGATTCCATACACAGTTGTACGATCGTACAGACATAGCTTTAAATGTTTGTCAAATTTTTTTTGAGAGTGAGGCTAGAAAGGAATTTTCTGCCCCATGGTGGGCGCCAAAATGTTTATAACTAAATATGGACCTCGAATTTAGCCATAGAATTCAACATGGTCATTTCTCATAAGCTAATTACAAAAATGGATATGAATTATTCATTTC
The DNA here is from genome assembly GCA_027943335.1 of Chamaecyparis obtusa. Classification (NCBI taxonomy): domain Eukaryota; kingdom Viridiplantae; phylum Streptophyta; class Pinopsida; order Cupressales; family Cupressaceae; genus Chamaecyparis; species Chamaecyparis obtusa. The sequence goes on along the minus strand of BSBK01001245.1, from coordinate 635,357 downwards.
GCAAACATACATGAATCAACCTGTTACCTCCTATTTAGATGGGATTTTGAATTACTCTCAAAATTGAGAGCCCAACAACCATAGACCAGACTCTAAAATGGAGGATTTTGAAATTCTAGAAAGATGAATTGAAGTGAATTAAGCTAGCATGAGATTTCAAAATTAATCTAAGAATGAGAATGCAATGTAATCTAAGAAGCTTCGTAAATGGAAATGAGGATTAAGCTAATAACATAGTAAGCAAACTAGTTTAAAATCATAAACATCTTTAATCTAAGAAATTGAAACTAATCTAATTATGCAATATGAAAAGCTCAAAGTAATATGAAGATGAGACAACAATTTGCTATAGTTTCGATACTCAAAAATTGCCTCCTCAAATGAGGAAAGTGAGGCCTCTAATATGGAAGAGCCCGAGTAGAGAGTGAAGAGTTTCTTGCAAAGAAACGGTCAACTCTTCATCTCCTTGGAGGAAGGTGAAACAAATTGGGGGGAATTATCTAATTAATTAAATGAAATATTTCCACATGGGCGGCTTTTTGAATTATTTGAATAATTAAATCCAAATGAGAGTATTTCATTTAAAGAACTAAAGAACTATTTAATTCCTTTGATGTGTATTAGCTAAAGGGGGTGACATTGTTTTAATTAAAGCACTAGGACTTTGGAATTAAATTAATTAATCACAGGGTTTATTTAGCCAATAAATATCGATATTTAGGAATTAAATATAGTATTTGATTAATGCAAATTTGAGGTTTTTTGCATTTGACACCAAGTCAAATAAAGTCAATTAGGAGACATAATTGCCTAGTACAATAGGACTTTGATGATGTAGAAATTGAAGGAATGCACCAAAATTGATTAGGATTGCAAGGTGCCAATTTTGGGGTATTATACTTACAACCTAGAATAGAGGAATTTTTTTTTACCTTTCTTCTGGTGTATTGGTGAAGTATAGAGAGCTTTTATCCCAGTTTATAAGTTGGCATGTAGCATTTGAGTAAGTATTCAGAGCATTTTTCATATTCCTTTCTTCTTTAATAAAGGCCTCCCCATCATAATAGTGTCATCGAAAAATTGTTCATGAGAGCATTTTTGTCTAGAAGAAGAAGGCTAAAGACCTATGATCTACCCTTTCATCACTAGGTTGTTAATATATCTCCCAAGACTTTAAACCATTATAGCAAAAAGGATGGGAGATATAAGATCTCCTTGTCTCAAGCCTCTTGACGGACAATTTTTTTGTTGAAGAGCCCCCATTAACAATGACAGAGGAAGAGACTGTAGTAACCAATTGCATTATCAATATGACCACCCCCACATCAAATCCAAAAGCTAGAAGAATTTTGGATAAGAACACCCAATCAACTTTATCATAGGCTTTTGACAGGTCCAACTTCATTAAGAAACCTTGTTTTTTAGACTTTTCTAAATAATGGATATTCTCATGCACAAAAATTATAAAGTCTAGAATCTGTCTCCCTGGGACAAAGCCATTCTATTGGGGAGATATCAGAGAGGGAAGAAATTTCAAAATTTTGTAAGTAAGAACCTTAGACATGATCCTATACAATGAATTATAGAGACTTATGGGCCTGAATCCATCAACAAAGTTTGCCCCAGGTTTCTTCGGGATGAGAGCTATAGAAGTAGAATTGAGTTCTTTTAGGATAGTCTTGGACCCGAAAAACTCTTTAACAATAGAGAAAACATCTTTACTAGTAATACTCCAGAAAGATTGAAAGAAGAACATCTGGAACCCATCTGGCCTTGGGGATTTTTCTCCTTTAAAAGAGAAAACTACCCTTTTGATTTCCTCATCCTTAGGAATAGCTTTTAAGAAATCATTATCCTTGGAATCTATTTTGCTAGGAATCGAGTCCAGTAGAGTTGTCCGATCCTCCAGATTAAGTTTAGAGTCCCTTGATAGGAGAGAAGCAAAGTAACCCATCATTTCTTCTCCAATCTCTTCTTCTTTAGTGTTAGTTCCTCGAGAGGAGGATAAAGAATGGATTCTATTTATAGCCTTATGTTTTAGAGTAGTAAGATGAAAGAATTTGGTGTTTTTGTCTCCTAATTTCAACCACAGAGATCTTGATCTCTGTCTCCAAAAAGTCTCTTCTTTGGAAATTATGTTGTGGTAATCCGTAAGAACTTGATTTTCCTCTCTTTTTCAGATCTTCAGTTAAACCACTCATTTGGATTTTGTCTAGAGTATCTTTCAACTCCAGTTGAATTTTACTTTTGGATTGAAAGATATCCCCATAGACATCCTTGTTCCACTTTCTAACTTTGGATTTAATATTAGCCATTTTCTTAGCCACTTTGAACATAGCTTTTCCATTCCCATTAATGCTCCACCAATCCCCGATTTTGTTCTCTAAGTCAGGGTGGGCAAGCCACATCTTTTCAAATCTGAACGGGGCATTTCTTTTACCATTAAAAGAGCTTGCAGAAAAAGATATAGGATAATGGTTCGATCCTATTCTATTTAGGGAAGAAAGAGAGCAAGAGAACTCATGTACCAGTTCGGAGAGATGAGCATCCTGTCAAGCTTAACCTAAATAAGATCAACACCTACTCTTGTGTTAGACCAAGTATAATTAATGCCTTCTAGATCAACATCTTGCAAACCTTCATTACTAATAAACTCCATAATATCAACCCTACTTTCCACTTGAGTGATATTCCCACCAATTTTATCCTTTTCCTTCGGGGGGGTATTGAAGTCTCCCATAATCATCCAGTGGTTCTCAGTGCTGGACTTCCTGAAGTCATGTAACTGCTTCCAAAGTTTAAGTCTTCCTGCCTTCGTGTTGGGGGCATAAACATTAATTAGAATCTAAGAGAAATTTTCCTTGAGGTTGCAAACTTTAACAACTAGAAAATGTTTCTCTTCTTTCAAAAACTGGTAGTTGAAGCTAAAAAGATTCCAGAAGATAACCAACCCTCCCGAAGCCCCTTCAGAGCTACTTCCTATACTTCCCCATTTTTTAATTAGGTTAGTTTTAACAACCTTATCTTTTAACATCTTAGTTTCTTGAGTCAAAAGAATGTCGGGATTTGAATATCTAACTAAATTCCTAACTACATCTTTCTTATGAGGACCATTAAGTCCTTGGATATTCCATGATATTATCTTCACTTAAGGATTGGGGAACAAACTTGATGGATGGTGAGCTGTGTACCATCCGCTATGTTCTATTTCACTTCAAGCTCCCTCTGGTCTTTGTCAAATATACTACCTCTATCTCTCTTTGGTGTTCCCACATCCACTTTTTGCTAACCTCTTGTCTGGACACCTCCTTATTTGTGATGTCCATTCTTCTTGCTAGATCTAAGAGAAGTACTTCCTAAAGGATCATTAACATTTTTCTTTCCTGAATTAGATTTCTGCTCATTTAGAGAACCATTTCGTTGAGGAGATCCAAAGCCTATCTTGCAAGGGTTTTTCTTTGGATCCCGTACCTTGATCCAAGGGTTTTCCTTTTTCTCTAATTCTAATACTTCATTGTCTTCATGCTTACTACAGAGGCCAACTGGAGTTGAGGATGAATCTTTATTGTTTCCAATAGAAGAACCACTGCTATTATGATTATCTATTATGATTTCTGCTTGACAACCCTCAATCCCTTGTTGAGGATAAATAGATTCCACTCCTAACAGGGAGTCGTCCCCCCTTGAGTCCATTATTTTTTCTTCTCCTTGGTGAGATCCCATGCTTTCCTCCACCCTTGAGATCATTTGAGTTTCTTTTCCTGTGCAAGGTCCCAGAGTCTCTTCTATTTTTTTATTCAAGCTTTTCAGATCATTAGCACTATCTTCTTTATGCTTGATTTTTAATCATTTGATTTGTATTCATTTGAGTTTCACCTTTTCCATCCTCCTAATGGGTCACTGGATTCTCTTCAGGATTGCTAGGATTGCTAAGAGGAATCTGGTCCTCTTGGGGTTTTTGGGAAAGAGGTTCTTCCTTAGGTTTTTTTCCTCCACTTCATTCTCTTGGATCTTTTTTGCTCCTGTTCACTCTTTTTGTCCTTTAGGGGTTTTAGAGGATATTGTTTTGCCCAGTGACTAGGTTTCTTACATGTGAAACAAGCGAAGGGCAAAGATTCATATTCGACTTCTTGAATCCATTTTCCCACCTTCAAGTTAAGCATGATAACTTGTGGGAGATCAATATTCTCTTGGATGTTAACACATATCCTAGCGAACACTTGTCTGGTTTGGGCTACTGTCATAGGATCTATCATGAGCAACTCACCAAAAGAACTTGCAACAACCACCAATATGTCCTCATGCCAATATTCCATAGGCAAACCTGGAAGACGAAGCCACACAAGTGTAATGGTGAAAAAACTATCATTATAGTCCAGGTTTGTTGACCATTTTTGCAGAGATAAAGATGATTTACCCATCATCCATGGTCCTCCACACATCACTTTTGATAAATCTTCCCCATTGGAAAATTCAAAGGAGAAAAAACCTTTTGGCATTGTCATAATGTCAACCTGTCCTTTAAGCTTCCATTTTTGATGCGCAAAAGATCTCACCAAGTCTATGTTCGGTCAAGGACCCATAAACTTTCCAATAAGAGTAGAAGCCATGATTGAAACAATATGGTCCATTAATGGGTCAAGGATGAAAATACCAAAGTCTCCCTTAAGCGGGCCAAAGATGATGTTCACCTTTGGGAAGGAAGATTTACCAGAAGGTTTAATGCCAAAAAGACCCAACCATTTCCTCTTACCTAGGGTCAGAGGGGTGCCAAGTGATATATCTCCTTGTGGTTTCATTGACTCTTCTTCTGTTTTGGAATTTTTAACCTTTTCCACCTCTGGTCCCAAGAGAGGACTACTTTCCTTACTGGGAGGGGCCAGACTTGACCCACCAGCATTTTCCTCCTCATTGGACAATGATCTCACAACAATTCCCACTTTCACTATCGTAGATCCCACAGTTGATCCACCTTTCTCTAGCTTCCTGCTCGAGCTTGAGTTCAAAAAACCCCCTCCCGCTCTTTCTCCTCCTCCTGCTCTCTCCTGCTCCATCTTTTTTGGGATTATTCTAGGAGCACATAGTGTTTGAGGAATGACATGTTGCCAATGTTTCATAAGAACAATAATTTAATTCATGAAAACATTAATTAAATAGTATTTACATGTTGCATGAAAGAAATGACAATGTTGTTGTTTCCAAATTTGGATTGTTGTTTAAACATACGTCTGAAAACAATATAATTTGTGTTAGGAATAAGGTGTCTCAACCTTGGATAATTCCTATTCTTATTATTTGTTTTGTAAAATGTATTTCTTGCAAATAATGTAATTAAGTGTGAGTGTACATGTCTAGTTGGCATGTTGATGTGTCACTCCACTAGATGTGTTGGCATCTTGAATTGTGTGTAAGGAGATCATGGCTGAAATGGTTATGACGGATTCCTATGACACGTAAGAGCTATGTTTGGAAGATTCAATGACAGGTGAAGACATGTGGCAATTGATAAAATTGAGTACTGTACACTCTTCCCCAATCGTGGGGTTTGGCCTCGAAATTTTTTTTCAGGTTCCTATTTTCTCAGAGAATGGTAAAACCCTAATACAACTATCTTTGGAAGTTTCCCTAAAAAGGGAAGCGCGTGATATAAGCATTTTTTAGGGTTGTGAAGATAGGAGAAGCAAGTGTATTGTTGAAATGTTTTTATGCTGTCGCGATTTGTCTTCAAGAGTTGGAAAATCTTCTGAAAGAACTTGCATTGCAAGTGTATTGTAAACTGTAATAGTTTTGATTAATACACTGTGCAGGTTTTGGAGTGCTGGGGTTTTTACCGAAAGGTTTCCCCAGGGTAAATCATTGTGTCATTCTCTATTTTTTGTATGCATGGTATATGGCTGCAATATCATTGTTAAAGTAGTTAACGAATCTAAAATTGTAAGGGTTTAAAAGAATTTGCACAATACTTTCCTTTAGAGATTAGTGTAGGAAGTTGTTTCCGCACCGGCGTTTCCTTACAATTTGTATGCCTCTAAATAATGCATACAATGAATATAAACATATGAGCAATACTTGATTTATGAAAACATGAAATAAATAATAAGTAAATGTTGCATTACAAAAATGACAATAATGCAGTTTCTAAATTTGGATTACTGTGATTATTAACAATTGATTAAAAATAATGTAAACTAAATGCATCTTAATAATGCATAAAATGAACAATAGTTTAATTTATGAAAACATGAATTAAATAGTATCCTAAGATACCAACTTGAACACATGCCCTAATATCAGGAATGTGCAGATGATGCCTTAGCTCAGAGATAAAATCATTCGAATGGGAAAATGAATGCATTCATTTGTGGTTGTTCATTATGAATTTGAAAATAGAGTGGGAAAGAATTGGGCATCTCACACTACACTTGCCATTTATTTCTCATTTTATGATGGTTTCAACAATTCAGTTTTATGTTTAATGTTTTCCTTTGTTTGTTTATTTATTGAAAGCAATTATAATAAATGCATGAAGATGTGATAGGATATGCATATTAGAGCACATAAAGTTTATAATTATTTTTATTAAAACACGTAATGCACCAATATTTCTAAGGATGTGTGGGAGAATGAGCATATGAAACCGCATAAAGTTCATAATTGTTGTTCATTGTAACATACAATGCACCAATAGTTGTGCATATTTGTACTTAAAATGAATATATTATGAATTTTGGGCCATGTGTTTGTAGTGCTATGTATAAACATTAAATTTAAACAAATTTGTCCAACTTAATGTATATTATAAATACAAATGTACTAATAGTTGTTAATTTGTATTATTCAATTATACATAATATAATGAACAGTTATAAGTCATTTATGTAATAATTATTAACTACTAATTAATTTTTGTTTTATAAAATATATAACTATTACAACACATTCAATTATTGATACTCTTTCCCTAATATTAAACAAAGAACTAGCATAGACTTAAAAAAAAAAGAAAAAAGAAAACAACTAACAAAAACCGGTACTATAATTGATTGTTTGAACAGAGATTAACCACTCTTAACAGTGTCGCCTATGCTATGGTTCCAAGGAGGAGCTGATATATAATTAATTCATGATAATATATGGATGAAATTTTTTTTTCCACAATGTAAAACATTATCCAAATATTGTGGAATCTTATGTGTCATCTTATAATATACTCTGCATGTGATTGAGCACAAATTGAACCACAATGTAAAACTAATCAGCGTGTAAAAGTTCGAAGTTGGAGAGGCAAGGAATGGTGTGTCTTCTGGGTTCCACTTTTGTTGGCAGAGTAGCAGCAATTAACCCCTCATTTCGCCAATGCAATTCCCTGCCTGTGGCAAATGATAATGAGGCCCAAGCACAAGAGGCCGACAAACCATCCCCGGCAAACAACAAACAAGATTGGAAATCCAAATCGAAGGGCAGCACACAGCTGAAGCGATGGTCCAGAGCACGGGCTCTGCGTTCTCCTTCTGCCAGGACTAAGTTCGACAAGGCGCGTACTACTACTTCTGATTCTGATGTCATTCCTTCTTGCCCTATTTCTAGGGACGACGGAGATTACAGCGATGATGAAAACTCGACATCTGGAAAAGCGATTTTCGTGGTGTCAGATGGTACTGGATGGACGGGAGAGCACTCAGTGAACGCTGCCTTGGGTCAATTCGAGCACTGCCTTGCCAACAGGGGCTGTGCTGTCAATACCCATTTGTTCTCTGGGGTGGGTGATCTGTGCTTTCTTTCTTTCAAACTTCTTATTCTCAAGCAAAGCAAAACATAATAGTTTTTTGCTGCGACTGATTGGGATGTTCAGATTGATGATGTGGAGCGGCTGATGGAGATAATAATGCAAGCAGCAAAGGAGGAAGCGCTGCTTCTGTACACACTGGCAGAGGTAAGCATGGCAGAAGCAGCGAAAAGGGGATGTGAGCTGTGGGGAGTGCCCTACACGGACATTCTGGGCCCTACAACAGAGGCAATTGCCAGGCACTTACGGGTTGCTCCTCTCGGCGTCCCTCGAGGGAAATCCCCCTTGTCGAAACAGTATTTCAAAACAATTGAGGCGGTGGAATTTACAATAAAGCAAGACGATGGGGCTCTCCCTCAGAATCTCCACAAGGCAGACTTGGTATTGGTTGGGGTGTCGCGGACCAGCAAAACCCCCCTTTCCACCTACTTAGCACAGAAGGGCTACAAAGTTGCAAATGTGCCCCTTGTTCTTGGACTCAAACACCCCAAAGAGCTCTTTGAAATTGATCAGGACAAAATTTTTGGGCTCATCATCAGCCCTTTCATTTTGCAAGCAATACGGCTGGCAAGGGCCAACACTCTGGGGTTGCGTCCGCAGTCTTCTATCACCAATTACTCGGAAATGGATCATATTCGCCGAGAACTGGATTACGCCAAAAACCTCTTTGCCCAGAATCCTCGATGGCCTGTTATAGGTAATACTTATTTCTTTCTTTTATTTGAACTTGAGCTAGATTATAAGTAGTAAACCTGGTCAATCTATTCCATAATGTCTGCTGGAGTTATAAGCCACCTTGTTGTGATTTTTAGGCTACAATCCTTTAAACCTAATATTGAATAATGGGAATTGAAATTATTTTGAAGTTTCTTGCCAATTGCGTATTGACTTGTGTTATTATGAGAGTGCAGAGGTCACTGGAAAAGCTATAGAAGAGACAGCCGCTGTGGTTTTACGTATTTATCACGAGAAGAAACAGAAGTCTGTAATGCCTCGCATCTCTAAGCGATATTAGATACGTTTGTACAAGTGTTTGTTTTGAAATATTGAAATTCCTTATCCGCTACATGATCTAATCCTAAGAAATAAACTTGACAGTGTCTAAAATTTGCCAGATTGCTCCTGTACAACTAAATGTTATGTTTGAAAATCATATATGTATATTTTTTGAAGCAGTCAAAAAATAGAGATGTCACTTTTCAAGTAAACAGTTCAAACTTTGAAATTTGACATTGTATATTTGCAGACTTCCAAACCAATTCCACTCAAAGAATCCAAAACGAATAAAAATCCAGGTGGCCTAATACGGGACACCATTTGGCGCCCTAACAAGTACTATAATTAAAGACCGGTGTAGATCTAATGAACTGTGAGATAGCTATGCTTATTTTCTAAAAGGAAAAAGCTCTATCAACTGGGATGTCAAAGATTCAGTTTTAACCATCCTCAAGAATTTCAGCTTAAACATGATTATTTGTGGGAGAAAAACAAGCAAGAGACTTGCCAACGGGATCGACAGCAGTTTTCAACAAAGAACAACTGAAGTTCCCTATGTTTGAAATCCATGTTCAATCAGGCAAGACTAATTCTGCCATTAATGAATAATGAGACTATCAGGCACGGAAGATATAAACAGTTTCTCTGGACTGTTCACCCGGCATAAATTAGACAATATTGGAACAACTGAGGAACCAAAGCAGCAGACTATTTCACAGTTGCAAAGTTATCAAAAATTGAATTTTATATATTATAACCCAATGATTTTTTCTATTTACAGAGGGGTCTACTTTGTGGTCCAGTGAGGTTGAGCCTAGAAACACTTCAAAAGTAACCAATTTTTCATTATTCCACAATCTCCATGACATGTCCTCTAAGTTAACCTGGTGACTTTTGTGTGAACACACCCCTTCACCATTATACGAAAACACTTTGGATGTCAAAAACATGGTTAAAAGCATAATTTTCTAATGATATTTTCCTTTGTTATCCTGGATCTTGCTCTAGAATCAGAAGTGCAAATAAAAAAAATAAAGAGCGTGATAGGTAGAATCATAACTTTACCAAGTAAACGTTATTATCAATATAAATCTGGTTGAGATCCTGCAACCATATTAGATAATACTTGAAATATAATTCATAAGGTCAATTATTCCCATTAGGGTTAGTAATCACACATATGAGTACAAATATGTATAATCATCATAATTCATTAGATGGATTTCAAACAAGGGAGCACGATAGGTTGGCCCAAAGAAGTCCTCACACTAAGCCCAAGAGCGGATATATCATCCCATACAGGTGTGATGGGATCGATACAGTTCAAGGCAATAATCATACCATATGTTATTCATCAATTGATGCTTCATAAGATCAATTTCATGAGCACTTCAGAAAGTTCATTAGACATATGCTACATTTTATCCATCTAGAGTTTTTTACCTTGGAAGATTTCATCTCAATGTCTGAAATCTTGTAATAGTTAGAAAGTGAATCATTTCATTTTCCCCACCAGTTATCCTGCTCTTCGGTAATGGACAGGAACTGTGAAGAATAAAAATGCTCAGTTCAAGTTAGAGATAAGGGCTTTCGATTTTAGGAGATTTTGAAAATTCAAAATTGTAAAGTTGAAGATTTCAATGAAGTGAATGACTGCAGCTTTGCTTGAGAAATTACCAAAAAAATATCCAGAAGTCAAGATAGTTGAGTTTGTTTGTAATTTGGGTTTGAAAATTTCAAAATTGATTGTGTTTGTATGTTTCTTTGTATTGAGTTTTTCTACACAATAATGAAGAATGGCATATTTTCCGTTATGAATGTAATTATGATTTCTCTTGCATATTGCATCTGTATAATTTGATTTTATGAGTAATTGATGATTGTTCCCATAGGATTAAAATGCTTATTGTGGTCTATGTATTTAAAGTTCTTTTTGAACAGACTATTTCATTGGCTGATGAGTGCTGCTGCTAGTGACTCCAAAAACACCTCTTTTGACTGTGTTTTCAAGTTTGCATCTACTCAGAAGGTTGCCTTGTTTTGAAGGATCCATCATGGAAAAATCATTAGCTGGCAGCATCTAACATTATCAGAATCAGCACGTTTTTCATTATTTGTGTTTTTTGTTTCCTAAAATGATTTTTGTTTGGCTGGGCCATAGGAGATTGTCCCTGGGATGGTCAAGGGGGTGTCTAGGAGTCCTCTGGCCATCCCATGACGTTTCCAGCAAAATCTAAAATGTCCGCAGGACGTTTCTGAAAAAACATTGCTTTTCTGTAGATGGCAAGTGACATTTCTGATCCATTCCTGTGTCCCCAAGACATTTGCAATTGGGGACGGCCCCATTGTGGCCAGGGACATGTCCACGGGTAATTTTCCCAGGCAGATAACTATTGGTCAGGTCAAAATTTTAGCAGGGTTATATAACTTATATGGATTCCTAGGAAAACAATAGACAGGAGAAGAACCTAAGCGTGCAGGCCACAGTCATATATTATTTCGTCTAAAAGATAGGTAGGTTTAAAATCAGAAAATCAAGTAAAGTCCTTAGCTTCCTCCAAAATACTACTCTTGTTTAAGAGCGTGAAGGACTGTTTTATCCCAGTAAACGCCAACCTATAGTCTGATACACCTGAAAACAGGGGATGATTTTGACATTTAGATTGTAGCCAGAGAAGCATTAAATTACTAGATAATTGTTTTTCAACATCGCTGCATGGTACATAAGTCCTAGGATGTATATGTGGCAACGACTAGAAAATATAGGATCCTGTCAGAACTAGAGTTTGTGAGAGCATTAATTAAGCATAGTTTTCTGGAAATGATAGTGAATTAATTCTGAGAGAATCCCATGAGCTATCCTGGTTACAGCCCCTTGCAAACAGCTTATTAATTTTTAGGTTAACCGTTAAGTTGATGAGATTTTAAATTGTTACCTAAAAGATTCATAGTGCCCCAGTTTAATCCATGTGTTGGATTTTAGCATGATAAGGTGATGATTCAATTGCTACTTGCACATGGTCTCAAGCCCTACTGAAGATGTTAAGCCATAGAAATTTTTAGTTAAAAGTTTTAGAATATTTTCCCTTGAATTTTAGGGCAGCAACAACTATTGTCAGCTGAATCTAGGCACAAGGGCAGATATCCTTGTCTGTAAATGAGGGCAGCTCTAAATGTGGGAATCAATATCTAATTGAGGCAAACGACTTATAATCTTCCTTGTAACTGATTATTAGTTATTAAGTTAATAACTGCATCATGAGTGAACCGATTAGCTCAGAGAACATTCTTTAAGTGTTCAATTTGTCAAGGTTATCTATATTTTGTTCTTAGAATGGAGTAGTTGAGCTTGGTTTTTTGCTTTCAATTTCTCGCCATGATCCGTTTGAGACATTGATATGGCAGTAACCATTTCCTGTCATGCATCCGTTTGGTCTCATTCTCTCTATTATCTCTTCTGTTTTATGTTTTTATTTGAAAATATCAGCCTTATACATTTGGATGTTGTTTTGTTTTATATTTTATTATTCGCATTAGTAGTTTCCAAATGGAGGACTTTTGTGGCATTGCTATTAGGCCTTTAGAATATCACCTAGAATAATCCTGTGGGATATGCCATGGCACTAGGCATGCTTCTACTCCTGGAACCATGATGATTGTCATTTGACACAATCAAAACAATTACATTGTTAATCTCCTACGCTCTATTTTCCATTACACAAGGGCAAGCAGAAAAGAGGAAAAAAAAAGTCTGACAAATGTGAATCATCACACTAAAGGTATCAATAATTGAGGATTCTTGCTTGCAAAGGTTTTGGGCAGTTAGCATATTGGATTACTTACTCTTTTGTTGTGGCTAACAGAACATGCTAATAAATCTGACTTATGACATTATAACTTTTTCACAACTTTCTCAACATAAATTTAAAACGCCTAGACAGAAAAATAAACATTATTTCTCTCCTACATGATGCTTATTTCAGAGATTCCCCACACATTCTCAAATCTTAAATTTTATTATAACTGAGGGGTTATATGTATCTTTACCTTGAGCAACTCAATCTATGTTTTTCTAATACCAAGGATCTGAGTGATTGTGTAACTTAATGTGTTATTCTTGAATGAAAATCTGGATTTTCATCGTTTTCATGGCACTTCTATTGTAATAGGAGAGTGAGTTAGCTTTTAAGTCTTCTTGTCATGAGAAGATTTTACTCGTCTCTCATTAGATGGACCTAAACCTGTTTTTGGCTTGTATCTTCCATGAATGTGTCTGTTGTGAATCGACGAGAATAGACATGAAAACAAAGGTTTTGTACATGAACTTCTTGGTTTACCCTTATCTAGGAAAACTTACATATCCTTTGCAGCCTAGTCATGATGATGGTCCCTCTCATAGTTGGAAAACTTGTCAAAACCAAAAACTTGCCAAGGTCTGAAATTTTTTTTTGGGAAAACTCGGCCAGTTTTTGGCAAAATATCGACAAAAAACTTGAGAACTTAAAAGTTGCTTAAATTTAATTAGAAATGCATTTTTTTTGGCAAAATTCAATGAGAAGATGCATACAATGAGTCAATAAATGAGAACGCAAAAGAAACAAGTGAGTCTAGATATATTTAAATGTAAAGCAGGTACAAAATCGCATTCTCATGAGGAATGCTGCTGGCTGGAAACAAAATAGTAAATAGTTTCTGTAAAATTAAAAGTAAATACATCATTACGATTACATCTTCCTCTTCCCATCTCTAGAAAAAACTAAGAGAAGTAGCTAGAGGGTCTAGTCCTAGAAGTTTGCACTGGGCATGACTGTGCCTCCTCACTCGGTATGTCTGACTCGCGCTGTGGCTCATCCTCCATCCTGGATGTAGCTCTACCTCTAGCTTCTCCTGGCATTGGCAATGACTCCTCATCTGACTCATCCTCCTCAATGTCATCCAGTGTGAAACCAAATCCACCCTTCTTATTCTCCTTAGCTTGCCTCTCAAAATCATTGACGTTAACCTTTGTAAACAATGGAGGCTGCTCCTGTGATGTCTAATCGCTGTAAGGATCTATATCACTCAAAACCATGAAAATCAGTTGCAAGTGTTTGGAAAAGTATTTTTCCCCCTCTCAGCAAAATACAAGTGATGAAATGAAATTTATTTGGGATCTTTTTTTCCTTTAAGCGCTATTTTGAAACCGCGGCCAAGTTTTTAACAAAAACTTGCCGAGTTTTTGGCAACAACTCGGCGAGTACTCGGCCAATTTTTGCCAACCAGTAAAAGTTGTAGAAACTCGCAAGGCAAAAAAATTTGGAGATTTTTTGCAACTCGCCCAATACTCTGCTAGTAGTCCATCTATGGTTCAGTAAAAGTTGTATAAACTCACCAGGCATAAAAACTCAGAGATTTTTTGCAACTCGCTCAGTACTCTGCCAGTAGTCCATCTATGGTCCCTCTGGCCATCCTTGCTGGTTCTGCATATTATTTTGGAATCCATTTTGGAATTTTTTAATGATATCCGTGCATGGAGTTCACATCCATGGAGTAACTTCATCTATGTTTCTCGTCCTGCCCTTATATGCCCCCAAAATTGTCCTTTATTCTTCATTGATTTTGTCTTATCTTCTTTAGTAGGTTTTGTTCAAGGTCTAATGGCATCACACGGTGATTTTATGGTGCCATTGAGAGAAACTTAAGAGATTCTTTTCTCACACGAAGATTCAAGGACCACTAGTGATTTTAGTTCAGTCAGCATTTAAGGTCCTTTCTGAAAATGTGCAGATATACAATCCATGTTTAGGGACATTTATCGTGAAGAAAACGTAACTAATCCGTTGTCTCTGCAAATAGCTCTCAATCTCTCTATAAATGTTCCCCATTAGCTGTTTATATCAGTTTCCTGGAGCATACGTTTCTCATAAATGCTTCTGGAGAGAGCTTATATTTGAATTTCTAATATATCTGAAAATTTGAGAAGAAACTTTTTTTAACTCGAAATTTTTTCAAAATCATTTTGAAGTTTTCACTTTTCATAGATATTCTGACTTTATTTGCTGGCAAAATTCCTGATTTCAGGAAATGTGTAATATTTCCTCCTTTTAGCCTGGGATGCCACTTTTTTGGGAGGTAAAATCTACTTAACCTTACTAACTCAAGAGGATTAATATTCACTATATACATCATAGAGCATGAGAAATAAGGGGTCAATTTTGAAAGGAACTAGAGGTATGGAATATGCTTTCAACATTATTCTATGAGATGAGGTATGTGTTAAAAAATTAAACAAATCATGTAGTTATAAGAATATAAACACAAAAGCAATATATCATGTAACATGTTGATTTTTATGGAAAAAATCTTACTAAAAAACAATTCAATTTATTATTAGGTCCCTTCAAAACTTGTTTTTCTTAATATAAAAAACAATTCAATTTATTATTTAATAAGCAAATGTTACAATACATCTATGTAGAGTCTGATCATAGGGGTATCACCAATTTAGAGATCTAGAAAGATTATGACAGCACAACAATATATACAAAACCCACTAACAAAATTTCCATCCAAACACCCAATACATGTGAGAAGCGATGCATGAAACCATCAAATGGTAATTATAAAACCACAAGTTAAAACCACCTAAAACATAGCACCCAAAATCCAAATCTTTAAATGAGTTTGTAGGCTAAAAGGGGTGCATTTTTTCAATCTATTATAAACTTGCCACAATCTACTATTCAAAGATGATTTATGATATTTCATAACATCCATCATAACTTGGTCAACAAATATAACCTTTTTTAATAGCTCTTTTATATTGTCAAATGTTTAAATATATTTTAAATTTGAGAAACACAACTTTTGGACACTATAACTTCTGATTCAAGAGGTTGCTAGAGCCCTCTTATTTCTAAATCATAGATCTTGAAGAAATCTACACATCACACATCATACATACTTTGCAATCAATGTTAAAGAACTTAAAATATTTATTTTTGCATGAAATGAATTATATAGCCAAAAAAATTGTGTTTTTCTATTTTATAATTCAAAAAAATTAGTTTTTATATTAACTTTAGGAACAAGCTCGAGACATGTTTTCTAACAGTCTTCCACTTATTATTTTAAGATATGCAATAATCTTAAATATAATATTGCACATGATATTTAAGTTTACATAGGTAATTTATTTTTAATTACTTTAATTGGGGCACAATAATGAGTTACACACTAATGAGATTTTAGATCCTTATCCTTTTGGATTTGGAAACATGGATAAACAATCTCTCACTTTTCAATTTTATGTGTTATCTTCATCTTAATAAGATTTGAAAACTGTAAAACTATACATTTATTACTTTCTCTTTGTTGGTATATAATTACACATAGCGAGCATTGTCAACTCTTTCAATTTCTAGGAGACATTCCTTATCTTGGTAATGATTTTTAATATGAAAATCAATAAAATTCAATTTCATAGCATTAGATTTTGGTAATAGTTTTGATCATAGATTCTGACACAAATATGTATATGTTTTGGAACCAAAAAGTAAAAATGTCTTTGTAAAGGCCTTTTTGCAACCTAAACCTCCATACGTGTCTTCTCAATAAGAGCTAATGTAGAGACTTGTTAACTAGTTGACAAGTTGAGGCAACAAGTTTTGTCCAAAACCTTTGATTTAAGTCAAATCCATTGAGCAAACTTGTAGCCCTCTGTAGTAATGTTTTTGAATTAAGGTAAAAACATGTTTTAAATGGGGACCTGAAACCCCTTACAAAATATTACAAGGGATATTTAATAAAGTCTTAACAATTTGAAACACTGTTGGCAGAAACCAAAAAACTAGCAGACCAACCAACAACTAGAATGTAGCAAAAAAAGAACCAGCAAAAGAAACAAAGAGAAACAATAGGACAACAAGAGGACCAAGGAAAACATAGAGACAAAAGAAGAGCTAAGCAAGTTCATTCCGAGCGTTTGCAGCCTGTTTCTCGATGATGGTCACCTCCTCCATCACGTTTTTGAGATGCTGGATAGCCTTGGAGGAGATAGGAAGTTTCTTTCTCAGGCTCGCCCTAGTCCTTTTCCCGTGACCCTCCTCAATAGCAACAATAATGTTGTTCATGCTTTTAGTAACTCTTATTCTATATAGGTGTGTGTGGAGTTGTCTTTTGACTTTCTTTCACTTAGATTCATTCAATTTGTTTATGAAGTTGATTGAAAAAAACTCACTATTATTCTTAGTTATCAAAATTTTAATAATTTTATTAGTCTACTTTTTACAAGAACCCTGAAAATTTTAAAATAACTAAAGATCTTAGATTTACTTCTAAGGAAATGTACCCATGTCTTATTATAGTTACACATGAAATATATATAATATATTGTATAGTCCTAAAAAGTTAGCACCCATTAATTGGATACTTTAGGGCTTGTTAGGCCCTATCTTGGTGATTTTGAGGTCAGGATGCATTAATGCTTGATCCTCGCAACCTATATTCCCCCCCCACTTTCTTTTTTCCATCCTGACATCCCTTGTAATTTTGGGTTCATTTCCTAGGGTATAGGCCACCATTGTCATTCTGTTCCAGACACTTTGGGCCCAAAATTTGCTTAGGGCCTGATGTTAGGGTATTAGCGGGATCTCTTGATTTGTGGTTGGCCTGGATCAAATTTGAATCCTGAAATTAGGGAGTAAAGTATAAACGAACATATTCTCTCCTTATTTTGCATATCATAACTAAGTGAAAGCATTTTGATAACTAAGCAATCCAATTCTCAAGCAAGAAAGTGCAATTGGATTCAAGATTTGAAGGCAAGCATCCCAATTCAAGATCTCTAAGGTATTCTTTTTCTTCAAGATCAATCAAGTCAAAGGCAATCTTCTCCAATTGGAGCAAGTTTCTCTCCCATGATGGCCAAGTAGATAAATTCTCAATCAAGCAAGAAGATTTTGTTACAAGTAGTGGTTGTCGTTGCAACAAAAGATCGACCTGTTAATTCACGATACAACCACTAGACTTATAGAAGACACAGGAGGCGGTTAAGCCATGTCATGAATCTCAAGGGGAGCACTAACCATTTTCCCAACAATCTCCCCCTCGGCGTTACCCGAGGGGATTCGAACCTTTGATCAAGCTTTGATAGCACTTGTTACAAGTAGTGGTTGTCGTTGCACCAAAAGATCGACCTATTAATTCCCGATACAACTACTAGACTTATAGAAGACACAGGAGGTGGTTAAGCCATGTCATGAATCCCAAGGGGAGCGCTGACCATTTTCCCAACAGATTTATCATCCTTTCTTTCTTCTCTCTCCTTTGTAAGTGTTTTCAAGGATATCAAAATTCAAGGAGTGGCATTCATAGATCTATGCATTTGTGAGGGCATCATTGATTCTACATCTCATTCTAAGGTCAACTATTTGGATTCCAAGCACATTTAAGAATCTTCATGGGTATGAATGCTTTCTACATCTATTCATGCCAGGTAAATCTACCATTTGTCTTTTTACATACTTTCCTTTATGCAATTTATCTCTATTTTCAAGGTTGATTCATAAACAAGGGTTTGACCAAGGCAAACTCCTTTTCCCAACCTTTTCCCCATTTTTCTGTGTATGAACATGTTGTAGAGCCACCAGCTCAGGATTAGACAAATCCAATACAATTGGAACTTCTCAGAAAAAATAGTCAGAATTGCCAAGTGCATAACACCATTCGTGGCCTGTCCTTGGGTACAAGACGACTTTTGGCCCGTCCCTACCCTTTTTTTCTTTGATTTTCACTACAAGTTAGTCTTTTGCTCTACTTTCCAAATTTGCGACTTTCTGCTCAAAACCAATCTATTTCTGTCTACTATTTCTAGTTTTCCGCATCGTTGTCTAAATTGGTATCTTAATCAATTCAATTACATTAATCTTTGATTTCCTTTTCTCCACTCACATCATTTTAGCAAAGGACCATTGTCCCCAATTAGCGCTTGAGTCTCCTCTTGAGCATATTGGGGGCATCTTCCTTCCAAATGTGTAATTGAGGAAAAGGGAGGTGACTCATTTACCTATTTACACTCATTGTATCTTTCATCTCCCTCTCCCCCCTATACATTTTTGGTGAACCCGACTCATAACATTTCCTCTTTTGATTTGGTAGTTGGATCTCCTTTGCATGATCTTGTATGCATTATATTAAATCCTATCTCTATCACATTTTATGCATAGATTTATCTCTTTATAAATATGATTTATTGTCTAGATCTACATATTCATATTGCATTAGATCATATTCTTATCATCTTTCTTAGTCTCATTGTTAGATCTAGATCTACTCGTGCATGGTTTACATTAGATCTTTGAATTTGATAGTTAGATGTGTCTTTCATAAAAGATTGTTATTTTATTTTCTTGAATTGCATATCTCTTCCAAATCCCATATTCGCATTAGATCTATCTTTCTTTCATCATCTTGTGCATGAGTGTTATCACCTCGAGTCCCACTTATAGCATTTCAATTAGGAGATGCTATAGACTTATGGGCTCCTTTGACTCTAAGCCCTCTCTCTTTCCTAGGAAGCTTGATGAGACCAACATGCATCCTAATGACATTAATCCTATCACTGAAAACAACTTTTCACATTCTTCTCATGATGAATATGAGGCCTTAAAAGTCCCTCCTATGCAAGTTCTAAAACTTTCTCATGATTTTGAAAATTTTGAGCAACGGTTAGGGGAAGAAAATTCAAATCCCGAGGTCATATCCATTGTAGAAGGATTTAGGAAGTTAATTTATAATGATGAATATGGTGTTAATATCTTGCATAGTGTCTCTCATCTCATTAATAAAAATGTCAAGCCTATTAGAGATTGTGATCAAGAGCTAGGTTTCATTCCTCCTACCACTAGTATTGAGACCTCTATGCCTATTTCTACTTCTATTTCTAGTGTGTCTACCTATGATCCACCTATCATAACAACTTCTATTCAAAATCTCAATCCTACACATGTTGGAATTCCTAATCCTATTGTTTCCACTATTCCTTCAAGTGTTCCATGTGTTTTGTTACCTCCATCAATGCCCACTTACAATAATATTCCCTTAAATCATATTCCACCATTTCTTAAATTTCTAACAATGCTCCAAAATTTTAAACATATCTCCTTCTACCATTCTTTCAACCAATTTCACTATTAATAGTTTAGTTCAAATAGTGTCTTCTTTGCAACAAAAAATTACTTCAATGACTCAATCCAAGTTCAACATTCCTACTTGTGACATTGTTAGTCCTTTGTCCTTAGATATCATCTATGTCGTTTTTCCTCAATACATGGAGATTCCTAATCTTGAAACTTACAATGGTAAAGTTGATCCTTTGACCCATGTCAAACCCTTTCAAACTTTGTGTACTGATTTATCTCATGATCATAGGCTCATGGCTAAATTGTTTACTAGAATCTTTCGAGATAAAGCATTGCAATGATATTTTTCTTTGTCTCCTTATTCCATTGATTTATTTCAAAAACTTGCTAATGCTTTCATTCAACAATTTCAAAATAATATTAGTCCTAAGATTTCTTTGGCCAATTTAATGTATTGTAAAAAAAGTGTTAAAGAAAAAGTGACTGATTTTATTGGTAGATTTAAGCATTTGCATGCTTAGATTTCTTATCTTGTTCTTAATATTGATGTGCAACGTATTTTCATTTTTAATTTACAAAAACATATTAGAAATACAATTCCACTTTATGAATTTTCTTATTTTACTCTTATGTCCAGTGCTTCATAATTATCAGCTTCAAGTAAGTTAGTTTGAGAGCACTACTCCAATGGATCTGATTGATAAGAGTGATGCTACATCCAATAACTTTAACAAGTTTCAAAAACCAAAAAACTTCATCAAAATCAACAATTCATTCAGCAATGTTGATGAGAAAGTGGTAGCAACATCCAAAGGTGTAGCTCTTTGGTCATCTATTTTTAGACTTGCACGTAATTTTACTTAGCTTTCTAAATGTTTGCATAATGTGATATTGAAGTTGATTAATGCTAAAGTGTTAACTCTTCCTCCTATTAAGCCAATTGACACATCCAAACCTTTACCCAAACACTTCAATCACAAAACTTTATATGAATACCATCATCTACCTAGTCATGATATTGAAAAGTGTTTTTGATTGAAATATGACATTCAAGACCTTATTGATTCCAATACCATAACTATTAAGGGTGTTAATGATCAAGGAAACAAATCTGTAGCACCTCCCTACCAAAACTTGCAAATCTACACCAACCCTTTGCCATCTTATTCAACCAATAATGTTGAGTCTACTCAATCTTTGCCTTCTTCTTCCACCCATATTGTTGACTATGATGATAAGTGTGTTGAAGCCAATATGGTTGTCAACCTCATTGATCAAACCAAACCTAAACCTAAGCCCGAACCTTAGTTTTTCATTACTTTTGACCCTAGTGAGACAATTAAAGCACTTGATGGTCCTCTTTATATTGTAGAAAAGGTTAATGACCTTTATTCCTGTGGTGTTCTTATTGATCCTAGTTCCATGGTAAATGTGATAACTAAGGAACATCTCTTTAATAGACAATTGCAACATGTTTTTATGATAAATATGATGCTATGATCCAAACTTGCAATGGTTTCCTTTATCCTTTCCATGGTTCCATTCCATTTCTTATTGAAGGTGGTGGTAAAACTTTAGATGTTAACTTAACTATGATTCCAAATTTTGATCAATTTCAAGTCAAATTTGAGCTTCCTTGGCTTACCTCTATGAAAGCTATCACATCCACTGTTCATAAGTTCTTGAAATTTCCTCACAATGGATAAATCACGACTATTAATCATAGTCTCTATCAACCTTCTATACCTCAAGAGTCTATTGATCTTGATTTCTTGTGGCCTTCCATGCATCAACCCACTAAACCCCGTAGAGATAACCTCTTCTAATCATATCAAAAAAATAAGATACAAAAGATTTATTGGCTTAGAAAACCTAATGATATTCCATCTCCTTTCCCTGGATGCAGACTTCTTCCTACACCACCCACACCTCCTATTTATGTTTCATTTCCACCTTATATATCTTATAAACATTTTGTCGATGCTATCTCTCAATCATAACTCTTATGTGACATTCTTCCATTGTGTTTGTAGTTCTACTACCTTTGGGGGATAATGACAATTCATTTTGATATAATATCTCATGTATTATCATATGATCATATTGACTCTAGAGGTAGTAGATCCCTTTTGTGCTCTCTTTTTTCATGTGTTCATTTCCCTTGATTTATCCTTTCTTGGGGGCATTTCATAGTGGAAATGTTTATTTTGGGTGTATGCATGCTTTGTTAAAGCCATTACTCCTGTTGAGGCATTTTAAATCATTTTAATGTGGGGGCATACACCCCGCTCCTTGTTTCACATTTTTCACACACATACACAATGATTCAATGCATTCCCTCTTTCAAATAGCCAAGGATACAATGGTTTCCTTGTGTTTATCCTTTTTATTGGATCCCTTAATGGAAACAATGCTTTTCATAAGGACTAATCCTCCTCCTTTGATCCCTAAAGACATAATGCTTTTGTTAGGTCTGATTGTTTTCTATATCCCTTAATGGAGAAAATACTTGCATTAAGGATTGATCTTTCCTTTCTTTGATCCCTATGGAGACAATGCTTTCCTTAGGCTTGATCACCTTTGTTGGATCCCTTAATGGAGACAATGCTTTCCTTAAGGATTGATCCTCTTTGATGAATTGACTAGCATAATACAACCTGCTAGACTTTCAGTACCATGTTTGGCAGCACTAACTCTTTGTTTGATCCATAGTAAGGAAATCCTTTATTGGGCTAGTGATCATGCTTCTCTCTCTTTCTTTCTCTCTCTTTCGAGTAATGCCTCTTTTATCTTGGTTTTGGATTTGATGAAGACATAAGTCACTTGGGGGCTTGATGTTTCATTGTATTCTTGACCTTGATAAGATTATTTTTATGCATTGATCTCCTTTACCGTGAGCGTGAGCTTGTCAATTACTCCTACTAAAGTGGGGGATGAATGTATATTCCTAAAAAGTTAGCACCCATTAATCGGATACTTTAGGACCTATTAGGTCCTATCTTGGTGATTTTGAGGTCGGAATACCCGTTATGCTTGATCCTAGCAACCTATATTTTCTCCCCCTGCTTTCTTTCTTCTATCCCAACATCCAATGTAATTTTGGGCTCATTTCTTAGGGTATAGGCCGCCATTGGTGGCCTACCCCTGGGACATGCCCCCGTGGGCATTTTGTCGTAGGCATTTTGAGCCCAAAATTTGTTTGGGGCATGATGTTAGGGTATTAGCGATATCTCTTGAAATGTGGTTTTCCTAGATCAAATTTGAATCCCTAAATGAGGGAGTAAAGTATAAAAGGACCTCTTCTCTCCTCATTTTTCATATCATAACTAAGTGCAAGCATTTTAGCAATCAAGAAATCAATTTTTCAAGCAAGTAAGAGCATTTGGATTCAATATTTGAAGGCAAGCATCCCAATTCAAGGTCTCCAAGGTCTTCTTTTTCTTCAAGATCTATCAAGTCAAAGGAAATCTTCTCCAATTAAAAAAAATTTCTCTCCCATGAGGGCCAAGTAGAGGAATTCTCAATCAAGAAAGAAGATTCATCATTCATTTTTTCTTCTCTCTCCTTCTTTGCAAGTGTTTTCAAGCATATCAACATTCAATATTTAGGAGTTTCATTCATAGATGTGTGCATTTGTGAGGGCATCCTTGATTCTACATCTCATTCCAAGGTCAACTCTTTGGATTCCAAGAAGATTTAAGCATCTTCATCGGTATGAGCAATTTCTACATTCATCCATGAGGGTTCATGCAAGGTAAATTTACCATTTATCTTTTTACATACTTCCCTTTATGCAATTTATATCTATTTTCAAGGTTGATTCTTAAATATGTGTTTGACCAAGGAAAACCCCTTTTCCCAACCTTTTTCCCTATTTTTTTGTATCCAAGAATAGGGCGTAGAGCCACTGGATGCGGATCAGACAATTCTAGTATAGTCAAAACTTCTCAAAAAGATTATGCCATAATTGTTAGGTACAAAATGCCATTGGTAGCCTATCCCTGGTATAGGACAACTTTCAGCCTGTCCTTCCCCTTTTTTGCTCATATTTTCACCATAGGCCAGTCTTCTGCTCTACTTTCTAGATCTACAACTTTCTACTCAAAATCAATATGTTTCTGTCTATTGTTTCTAGTTTTCTACATCTTTGTCTAAATCAGCATCTTAATCAATTCAATTACATTAATATTTCATTTCCTTTTATCCAATCACAACATTTTAGAAAAGCACCATTGTCTCTAGTTAGTGCTTGAGTCCGTCTCCTCTTATCTTTGATCCATCATTTCCCCTATAACTATACAAATTTAGAAATTCAAAAAAATATTAACATAACCAAATACATCAGAATGGATTAAGTTTAACATCCTATAAAATTATTAAGAATTAAAGTTATGTTTAATTTAATTTTACTTTATGTTTATATATTTCTTCACAATAGGATCATAAGAGCTATCATGCACACATCTTGTTGAAATAGAATGGCTATGTAAACACCCTTAGCAAGCATCATAGCCCCGTTCATCATCTTGCATCTTCCTCTCACAAAAACAACTTGCACAAATGAATTATAATGTTAACTTACATAAAATGAGTGTCATGGAAAGTATGAAATATACAAGTTATAATTTTCCTTTTAACTTGTCCATTAGGGGATTGTATTAAGATGTTTTCATGGCTAACATTCCTTAAATGAGATTCATCTCCAATTTGCATCTTTTCACTAGAATATTCTTCATATTTTGAGAACTAAACCCGATGTGAAATAATGTGGGAAAATATGTTGGGTTATATCAACCAAGCATTATCCAATGCATGCATAGTTAAGGTTGCAACTAAGGCACCACCATTGTCATAGGAGATGCAAACATGATGGTGATTATGGATTCTAGATAGTAGACCATGTTAGGTGCACATTTACAATCACAAATAGAGAAAGGGTGAAAAACTACACAAGAAAAAATCAATCTTCAAAAGAGAGAAATGCAAGTGATAAAAGAGTGATGAATGTGGGACTCAATGTGAAGTTCCAAGTACTATACCCATCATACACATTAAATCAATAGCATGCACACCCTTCCTCCCAACCCCAACCATAAGAAGGAAAAAGAGAAAATATATCCCCCCAATAATGAAGTCACTCCTATATCAATAAATATTCCTTGAAGACAAAAGATGATCCAACACTTCCAAAAAAAATATGTTCCTTTTGAAAGAAATAAGTCCAATGGCGTATTTAGAGGGAACTCAATTTACAACTAGATATATAAGGGAAGAAGTCTCATCATTTGTATCTCTAAAAATGATTATATGTCTTGATTCTTGAAAGTGCCACAACAAAAGTGTTTTTTCAATAAATGAAGATGCCAAATCAAGTGAATGTGGAAACTCATTAACAAAAATATCTCCAAAGATAATAAAGATTGGATTATATTTATGTTCTAACTATTATCAAAGAGAAGAGAAACCCCTCAAGTGTGTCCTCCAAATATGCAATATGAGACTCCAAATAAACTTTGCAATATCTATCAATTAGTCATCCTACATAGCAAGATTCAAAAAAGTATGATCATCCTTCTAAATAGAGGTATTGGAAGGCATGGCTACATAAAAACTTTAAGTAGGAGATGAAGGAGATAAGAGACCAAAACTAGTCTCAAGAATGCCAAGATTTAAATGACCAATCTTTTCTCCACAATCATGATTCATACTTGATGTTTGAGTGTCAATATCAGCCAATTGAATCGTCTCATCATCAAAACAAAAATAGAAAAAGAATACAAATATGATCTCTCTAGTCTTGAAGTCCCTATTGAATATCAAACCAAGTGTGAAATTTATTGGTTTATCTTGTTAACTATGTGCAATTTGATAGATAGAAAAGAGATTTGTTGACAAGGATAGAATACAAAGTAAATCATTGAAATTTCCTTCTCCCATGTCAATAGAATCCCCCCAACTCCCACTACACACACATATATGTTAAATTATCCATCAACATGTTTATTGAATTACAAGGCTCAAAAGGATTAAACATACCCATGGATGATTCCTTATGATGGGATGCTCCAAAATCAAGAATCCATCTCCCTAATTTAAGATTTGTATATGTCAAGAGTGCTTTACCTTTCATTTTCTCTATCTCACTTGCAACTCCTATTGTCATTGATTGTGTAGATGTAGATGGTGGTGATGTCGATGTTGAAGAATTTATGGACATTGATGAAGGAAATTGGATGTTGTTCTTTTGAAGTAGGTGTGTTAACTTATAAATCTTATTTTCGTAGAAAAATTGTGTTTTCTATGACCCAACCTTTTGTAATGTGCACATTTTGTTCTCTCCTTCAGATAATCCCCCTTTGGAAGAGGGAGATAAATCAAAGGTATTTTGTGATCGTAATCCATTGGGTGCTCATTGTGATTAAAGTCATTATTTTTCTTGTTACCTTTTCTATATTTGAAGCCCTTAGATCTTAACCAATAAGAGCTTGTGCTCTAGAAGATTTCAATGTGACAATGTTTACCAATTTTCTTCTTCCCTTGTGAGTGAAGTTGCAAATGCATTAAGAGTAGGCATTTTATGTGCAACAACTAAAACACCCATAGTAGAATAAAATGTAGAAAATAAATTTGAATAATTGGAATCACATTTAGAAAGGATAGAAAGAATCAATTGAGCATTGCTTTATCAACTCTACATTCTTTCAACTTCAATTTAAGATATTTGAGCTTGATGAAGAATTCCTTAATATTGTCAAAATTTGATGGATCAAGACTAATTTATTCATTATTTAACTTTGAATCACCTCATCTTATCTTCGCTTTCTAAATATATCCTCCAATGTAGTTCAATTCTCATTTGGTGTTGTGCAAGATTAAAAAATAAAATCAAAGATATGAAGAAATGGTCAAGATTAAAGTACCAAGAGCCTCATTTCTCTTATCATGCTACTTCTTTCTTTCTACAATAATTACGATTTTTGGATCTATGCTTGATGTGTTCCTTTGTAATTTTAATTTGAGCAATAATACCTGTATTTGTGCTTTTCATTTATGATATTTTTAATAGAATTTAAAAAATAACTTTTGACAAATCCACGATGAAATTACAACATACAATATATGAACAAGCAATTTAGGCCCTTGTTCAAGAGAAAACTCTATTTTCTTGCAAATTTTCACAAGGATAAGCCAAAGTACTAAAGCTGACTTCAAACTAAAATTTTGGGCATGTGTAAATCTGTAGTTCCCTTGGAAACCTTTTGGATTCTGTAAGAATTGTGAAAATCAAAGATCTACACAAGAAGTTATGTGTTTGGAGGCTAAAAAAGAAGATATGACTTTAATAGACAAAAATAAGCATCAAACAACAAAACATGAAAAAATAACCTAAACCACTATAAAGCACACTAAATTATTTTTTTATTGATGATTTTTTTTAAAAAAAAGCCTCTTGAATCAAAAGTTATAGCAATTTTCCAATTTTGCTAAAATTCTTAGAAAGACATTTTTTTAAAAATCCCAAAATTGTTGGTTGTTGGTTGCAAATATAAGCTCCATTACTATAGTTCTTAAAAAAATTCCTGAAGGGTGGTGGGTGGATTTGGGTCTCCCATGCCACCTTTGTGGGAACTAATGGACCTTAGGCACCCACACTAGCAGTACAACCATGAGTAGTAAAATAATGGATAAAGGGATAAAAGTTATAATACTAAATAGGCACACTATAAAAGTAAATTTTTAACAAAAAAATATAAAAATAAATTAAATATATAGTTTGGTTTTCTTTCTCATTCTGAGTGCAAACTTTACATCTCAACATCAATATTTTACTATGGTATCTTAAGCAAGATACAAAAATCATTTCCTTCAAAATTATGATCTAATGAATTATAAGTTTTCCACTCTATCTCTTGTGGTAGGATTTCAATTACCCCTGAGACATCCTATGAAAAGACCAATCTGAATCTATGTAGGAAATTAGTAGAAATTTCAACTTGTGATACTTTATCTAAACCTAATATTACTATTGTAGTAGGTATTTTATCTAGATTTATATAAAATCAATATACAGATAACTAGAAATTGACAAAAAATAATAATAATCATAGGGTCAATTATAGGGATAACTTTAAGAGATCCCCTAGGTAAAGGTGTAAAATCTGGGCGAATGTTTCATTATTTTTTGGGGGGTAAACATTAATTTTCTCAGTCAATTTCTATATTATTTAACTATTTTTCAATTAAAAATTGATAAACTCAATATGTTTCTCTCTAATTTTGGAAAAAAATAATACAAAATGAAAATAATAGTTTTCCAATATGTATAAAATGAAGTGTAGTATATTTTTTTAATGATTGAATAAAAAATTACAAAAAAATGTATTTATTTTTTAAAAGAATAAAGACATTACTAATACTGATTAATGAATAAAATCTTAGTATACTTTGTTTTGAATAAGTACATTGTTAGAAAATTAAGACAAAATTTAACATTGTACATTATAAATGCATGTTTTATAACACACTTCCCTTCTAATACACCTCTGAGACGTTGCATATGCAAAAAGTAGAATAATTGCTAAGAAAATATATTTTATCACTTTTGTGGTCCTATAAACTTTGTTTTAAACTATTAGCTATACTTTTTTGTGTTATTAATTCGTTAGTTTTATTCTTTTGTGAGTGCTTTATCATTGTTTGATAATGAAGCATGTTTCTTGATATATCAAATTCATACCATGTTCTTATTGTGTCTTTTGTTTTATATTAATATAGTAAATCAATATTTTCATTTTTTTATTTTTGTAAGAAATACCTTATCATTCTTTGAAAATTGAGTGTTTCTAATAGTTCTTTCATTCATACTATATTGATGCAGCCAAGGATAGGAGGGACATCAAAGAGATTATTCCAATCCTTGCAACAAGAGTAACACAATGGAAACAACAAAGAAGAAATTAGAGAATGCTAGATCAACCTTTGCATTAATAGGAATTCAATTACAATAGACTTGCAACATGTAGTCTTACATGCTAGGCGTACAGGTCTAATTATACAATGAAAATCCTTTCTTCTAACCTTCAATAGGTTATATTATTATCCAAAACTACAAAACAAATATCTCTAAGGATCAATTATAATAGATTATAAAGCCTTCACAAGCATCAAATCGCCTTGAGAAAGATTGCATTCTCCAAGAACAGGAAAATATATTACAAATATAGGCCAAGACCCAAATCACAAGGATTCCCCTCAAATAGATGAAACATGACATGCGATCCAAAGTGTGAGTCATCAAAAAGAGTATAAATATCATGAAATGAGACATGAAGCTTTGCCGATCAAGAAAATCCTTCACAAGATCAGAAAACTCCAATTGATTGTTAGAACACGAAGAATAAAGAAAACCCACCAAGAATCCAAAAGATCTCAACCGTGAAGTAACAGGTCAAGGTGAAAACCTAGGAGAAGGTGAAAAATGATACCAAGAACACTCTATGAAGTGTGAAACAACAATTGATCCAAACTAAAGGAGCATTGAAAGAAACACAGAGCTTGAACAAACTAGAAAACAAAAAACAAGTATTTTTTGGTTGGTGCAAAATTGCGAAGAAACCCAAGATGCTCCTACATCAGACACCTGGGGTTATTGAAAAGTGGGCCTCTCAATTTTAAGGGGCTAGAGTACAACCAAAATGATCAACCTTAGCTTGATAAATTCATGAAGAATCTTCCATTGGTCTATCCTTCCATTTGACAAGATTTTATATTGCTTACCTTTGGTATGGTACTTAAAATTTTGCTACCCAAAATATTTTCTATATCTTCCATTTGCTTCTTATGGTATAATTTATTAACATATGATCCATAAGATTCATTGAAATATAATTCATGATACTCATAGAGGTCTTCACAATTGAATATAGGTGATATATCCATGTCATCCAACAACTCAACTTCATAACCATTCCTTGAATCAAATATCCTCAAGATCTTACACAGTCCAAACTTCCTCTTCTTCAACTTGTTATATGTTCCAACATGAACTCTACCCTTCTTAAAATATACCAACACTTTACCTCCTACTGCATACTCCTTATGTCTCCTCTTTTCATCCACCCTCTCATTATACTTCTAATTCATCTTCTCTAAATATTGTCTGACTTTTTCATGCAATGACTTTATAACCTCTACAAACTCATCTCCCTCTATACTCTTCTTGACCTCTTTGACTGACAGCCCTCAATTCTTATACTCCCTTAGGATTCATCCTTGTAACTATCTTAAATAGTGTCTTACCTTTACTCCTATTCGTTGAATTATTATATGCAAACTCTCCTTGTGATAGGACTAAATCCCAATTTCTAGACTTTTCCCCAACCAAATATTTTAACAAGTTTCCCAAACTCCTGTCTAATCAATATTCATCTTCCTCCAATTTTTTTCCAAAACTAACCTACAAACTCACTATCTCTGTTTGAAACTATGCTTCTAGGTAACCCATGCAATCTCACAACTTCTCTGAAAAAAAAATCTTCTACTTGTACTGCATTTGTAGTCTTTTTCTTTAAAAGAAAAAGTGGGTATGCCACTGTATATATTTTATATATAAATGTAATTTGGTTCGACATATTAGAAAATATAAAAAATGTAACATATTATAAAATATATCCACTACCACAAATATAGAATCATTACCTCTCAGTGTCTTAGGAAAACCAAGGACACAATCCAAGCTAATGTCTTCCTAAGGCCTAGTTGGTACTATCAAAGGCGTATACAATCTAGTATTCTGACTATTTCCTTTAGCAACATGAAAAACTCTACAACTCGGAACAAATTTCCTTACATCCATTTGAATCTGAGGCCAAAAGTAATTCTCACTCACCAAAGCCAATGTCTTATCAATACAAAAATGTCATGCTAATCCTCAATAATTATTTTCCTTAATCAGATTATTCCTCATCAAAATCCTAGGTATACACAAATGAGATCCTCTAAATAACATAATTTCCTAAATAAAATAGTACAACCATTTTCTTTAGTCTACTACAATAGGTTATTTACAAGCTTTCCAAGGTTCAAAAAAATCAGGGTCATCTTCTTACAAGTTCTTCAATTCATCAAACCCAAGCACTTCAACTCTCATGTCCATCAACAAATTCCTCCTTCTACTTAAAGCATCAATATCCTTATTCGATTTACCACTCCTATGCTTCAACACAAATGTATAACTCTACAAGAACTCAACCATCTCATGTGTCTCTGATTCAAATTACTTTGACTATTCAAATACCTCAAAGCTTAATGATTAGTATACAACAAAAACTCATTAGACAATAAGTAATGTCTCCACTTCTTTAAGGCTTGAATCATAGCATAAAATTCTTGATCATAAACTGAATATCTTCTCTTTGCATTATTTAACTTCTCATTGAAATAAGAAACATGTCTACCTTCTTGTGGTAATAGTGCTCCAATTGTACTTCCACTTGCATCATAATCCACTTGAAATAATTTATTGCAATCAGGTAAAGATAACACAGACCTTGTTCAGTTACCTTTTGCTTCAGTAGTTCAAAACTCATTTGTGCTCCATGTGTCCACTTGAAATCCTTTCTATCCCCTCTCATTTCCTTAGTCATAGGACTACAAATCAAATCGAAATTCCTAATGAATTTTCGGTAGAAACTTTCCAGTCCATGAAATGATCTTACCTCTCCAACACTCTCAGGTGTAGGCCACTCAACAATTGCTTTAATCTTCTTAGGATGTATCTTTAGTCTCTGTATAGTTATCACAAATACCAAATACACTATCTCCTCTTTCATGAAAGAACACTTCTTGATGTTTATCAACAAATTCTCTTCCCTTAATCTTTGCAACACTTGTCTCAATTACAAATAATGATCCTCCATTCTCTTATTGAAAAATTAGAATTTCATCAAGGTAAACAATTACAAACTTACCCAAGAATTTCTTCAACACCTCATTCATCAACCTCGTGAAAGTACTAGGTGCATTTGTCAAACCAAAAGGTATTACCAACCATTCATACAAAACCTGATTTGTCTTGAATGTTGTCTTCCACTCATCCCCTTCTCTGATTCTAATATGATGATAGCCACTCTTCAAATCAATATTTTAAAAATAACTAGCTCCACTCAAACAATCCATTATCCATCCTAGGAAAAGGAAACCTATAATTCACTATGATCCTATTAATGTCTCTTAACTCGGTACACATACTCCATTTCTCATTTTTCTTAGGTGCTAACACTGTAGGAACTACACAAGGACTCAAACTTTCTCTAATCAAACCTTTCTTTAGTAAATTTTGTATTTTCCTATTCAACTCCTCATTCTCTGTAGGTGTCATTTGGTGTGCTACTTTATTTGGAAAGCTTTCTCCTAGATTCAATCCATAAATGAATAATAATCCTCACAAGTGGAAATCCATCAGGTACATTATTTGAGATTATATCTTCATACTTTGCCAACAAATATTTTATCTCCTTTAGTTTTTATTCTTTGAATTCAAATCAGACTTCTTAGGGATTAAAGAAAAATACATACCATCATTTTTCAAACCATCCAAGAACTTTCTTCCTTCAACCTAAAAAATATTAACACTATTACAAATCTCATTCTTAGTGTTCTCTATCAAAGGAAACAACTCTCATTTCATCCCATTTGAAATAATAGTATACTTATTATTTCTTCCATCATGTAAAGCTTGTCTATCATACTTCCATGGTCTACCCAACAAGATATGACATACATCCATAGGCATAATATCACAAAGAACTTCATCATGATAATTTCTAATCTTTAATTTCACTAGGCATTTCTCACTTACCAGTACCTTATTATCATCCTTTATCCATGCAATTTGATAGGTTTTTAGATAATTCAATCTCAGAAACTTGAACTTGTTCACCAACTCCTCAGAGGATAGGTTATCAAAACTACCACTGTCAATGATCACTTTGCAATATTTTCCTTCCACTTTACATCTTTTCTTGAATAAAATTTTCTCAGCAACTTCTCTTGATCCATCTCCTCATGACATAGGGCTCTTCTCACCATTAAGGCTTCTCCATCTTTTGTATGGTTCAAAGATTTGGTAGGCTCTGCTCCCACAAAGTGTTGGAAACTTGGCTATACTGGTGTATATGACTTAGTATAGTGTTGTCATTATGGCAACAAAGTCATATAGTAGTTTGGAGTCAGCACACTTGATGAGAAGATCATAAATCAGCTAAGTGTTGAAGACTGGATAGTATACATAGTACTTGAATCTCAGAGCATCAACACACATGCGTATTACGGAGTTATAGTGCGTGCCCTAGAAGATAAGTTGGTTAGACTATATTCATGCTTATTTTATGAGCGCATGATCAGATATGCAAGTATGCTAAAGTTACAGACAGTTGAAGTTACACAGCCAGTGTGTGCCAGAGAAGAATAGAGTAAGCAGCTGACTATTAGCATTTTGATTTGCGGTTATATTCTAATGTTGTAAAGGCTATGCACCTATTGTAATTAGGTTACTGATATGTAAATATGTTTGTTTGTAAACATGCTTGAGCCAATTCAATTGGAAGCGTTGTAAGTAATCGGTTAAAGGGCCGACCTAGTTATTTATTTTGTATGCGCATATAAATATGAGATGCGCCCATTGTAATTAGTATGAATGTTGACACAAAGTTGTGATAAGCATAGCAGAAGTATGCGAAGAGACTATAAGATGTATTAGAGCTTTGCAAGAGGTCAAAGCATCAACACATCAAAGGAACTAATCTGACAAGCAGTGTCACAGTGACTGTTCATCTAACATATATAGTGTGTATCTAAGATCGGAAGGTTGTAGCCTTCACCACTTGAGCAGTGAGCTCTAGGATAGTTTGTCCACACCCCTAACAGGGTTGATTGTAAAAGACTCCTAACAGGCTCTGACCCTTGACAAGGTCTACTATACTTAATACATTGTAAAGAAACTCCTAACATGGTTAAGGATCTTCTAACAAGGATCATAAAACACTTGTACAAAATATTAGTGGGTGTCAATTCCCACCAGGGTTTTTACCTATTTGGGTTTCCCTGTAACCATATTGGTGTTATGTGTTGATTTCATGTTTCATGTTTATGTGGATGTTCATTTCAACACTTAAGTATTCAAGTTCAATTTAAAGATTAAGTTAAAAGTTAATCTATAGTGAACACTGATCCACCCCACCTCTCAGTGTTCCCATTCCTAACAAAAAGAAGTTATTACTTTTTGATGTAGGGGCATTCTAGGGTACTCGGTGAATCTGCATGGTGGTATGTTGTTTTGGTTCTATGGTACTCGGTTGCAACTTTAATCAACGGTCTCAATTATTTAAGGAAGCTTGGTCGCTGAAGGAACTCGGTGAGACTTCTTGTGCTCGATGGAACTTGTGCTCGGTGATGCCTGTGTTGCTTGGTGTTTCTTGGCTTGGTTGGTTGTTTCATTGGTGCTCGGTTGTTTCTCTAGCACTCGGTAGTTCTGGTTTATCGACTAGAGTTCTTGGTGGTTTGGATGGCCAACTTGGTAGATTTATTGTTGGTATCTTCTATTGTATTCTCCTATGTAGATCTAGAGGCCGACATGGAGAATTAAATGTTTGTAAGGCTATTTGGGAGCTGACTTGTATTGCATTTAATATTTGTTTGTAGTAGAAGCTGACTTGGATTAGGAGTTAATTATGTCATCCACCTGACTTGTGACTGAAGATTAGTATTTAATGAGTGTTTGGGTAGTTTTTTAGGACATGATCAGATTGGGGAAGATAGAAGCTAGATCTCGATCCTGCAAGATCTTGAAGATCGGATTGATTTTTGATAGTTTGTAATAGTAGAGCTAGTGGTTGTTTGCTTGGGGACAAGGAGATTTATTGGTGGCTTGTGAGCTCAAGTTCAGTTCTACCTTAGGGTTTCCATCAGTTGCTGATTTGTTTCAGAGATGGACTAGCTAGAGTTGGATTTGATCTTATTGATCTTGCATAAATTTTTATGATTGTAATTGGCCCTAACCTGGAAGGCCTTACAGCTAAGCATGTTAATGAAAATTCAATTGAAAACAATTATGTGTTGTGTTATTCCACATTGTGGTGTTTGGATGCTTGTGGGGACTATCCTTAATTGGATCCTCCTTGCCTGTCTTGTGTCAAGTAGTATCAGAGCTTCAAGATCTTGAGTGTGTAAACCAGTTGAGGCTATTTTGCACCAAGATATTGTTGGTGACGTATTTCTTTGGGTGTTTCCAAAAATATTGAAGGATGCCTCCAAGAAGATTGGATCCTAGAGAGATTGCAGATCTCTGTGATGCTGTGGAATAAAAAATTATAGAGAAGGTGAAATCTAATTTTAGATCTGAGATGGAATTGATGAAGAATGACATGATCACCGAGATCATGAGGGCTATGACTGGTGTACCTCAAAATGTTGGTATTGAAGATGGTTATGAGGAAGCTATTGAAGACTTTGAAGTTACTAGATCTAGTGGTGATGACTAGAGGGACAAATTTTGTGAAGATAGAATTGCTCGGTTACATAGATCTGGAGCTCGG
Organism: Chamaecyparis obtusa; assembly: GCA_027943335.1. Classification (NCBI taxonomy): domain Eukaryota; kingdom Viridiplantae; phylum Streptophyta; class Pinopsida; order Cupressales; family Cupressaceae; genus Chamaecyparis; species Chamaecyparis obtusa. The sequence continues at coordinate 599,862 of BSBK01001245.1, read as the reverse complement.
TTAAGTACTAGTTACCGAATAGAAGTTTCTACTTTCTTTGGTACTTTGAAACCTGAGAATCTAATTGACTGGATTGGTGAATTAGAAGATTTCTTTGAGCTGGAAGAAATAGAAGATCCTCTTTGAGTGAGATTGGCATAGACTAAGTTGAAAGGACCTGATTCTCTTTGGTGGAAAGAATTAAAAAGAGATAGAGAAGATGAAGGTGAAATGAAGATCAATCGGTGGAGGTTGATGGTGACTAAATTGAAAGCTAAGTTCATACCTGCTGACTTTGAGCTTGACTTGTTTAAGAAGTTGCAAAATATGAAGCAAAAATATTTGACTGTTGAAGATTATACTGAAGAGTTCTACAAACTTACTATTCGGTCTGGACATAGAGAACTTGGTAAGGAAAAGGTAGCTCAGTATGTGAATGGTTTTAGATTCAATATTCAGGATGAGCTTGGTATGCTAAAGATTAATTTGGTTGAAGATGCTTATTAGTATGCTCTAAAGGTAGAAGATAGGTTGAAAATGAGACAACATGGTAATCCCTGAGGGAAGGAAAAGATTGATCACTCGATGAAGGATAAAATGACAACAAAAAATGAACAAAAACCTGTGGAACCAAAGAAGAAGACAGGTAGACTTATCTTTAAGGGTACTTGTTATAATTATGGTGAAGAAGGACACCGTTCTTTTGAGTATACACAGAAGAAGCTTGGTGACCGACGGATTGCTGTGGTAACTAAGAACACTCAGGATGAACTTGAATCTAAGAACTTGTTGGTTCGGCGAACATTGCTCGGTAAAAAGGAGAAACCTTTTCAGAGGAGTAACTTGTTTAGGACTCGATGAAAGTCTAGAGTTAAAATTTGTGATGTAATTGTTGATAGTGGTAGTACAAATAACCTTGTTGTTGATGACATGGTTCAGAAACTTGGTTTGAATAGAATGAAGCATCCTTACCCTTATAGGATTGGCTGGTTATAATATGATCATGCTCTGGAAGTAAGAGAATAGTGCTTTATTGATGTTCAGATTGGACAGTATAAGGATCTTGTATTATGTGATATTGTTGGCGTGAATAGTTGTGATATATTGCTCGGTAGACCTTGGCCATATAATTGAAAAGCCATGTATGATTGTGTCAAGAATGTGTTTTCTGTTGAGAAGGATGACAGGAAGTTTTCCTTGATGCCTTTGCTGGATACAACACTCGGTAGGAGAAGCTTGAGTATTGGTAGCCGAGTTGAGTTGGTGGATTCTAAAGGTATGAATGATTGGTATGAAGAATAGGCCTATGTGTGTATAAAGCAAAAATTGGGTAGGTGTCTTAGAATCATTCAAATTTGTAAAATCTTAACCAAATGCTCTAATTTTCATCAAAATGGATCTAATCAATTTTAAATAGAAATTTATTAATCAAAATTGGACAAAATCATTTAAATCAAAGGAAAAATCAAATCATGACATCAAATAATTAAATACAAGCTTAAAGGGATCAATCACACTATATAATTGATTTTCAATTAATTGTATAGTTTTAAACCAAAAATCAAATCGAACCTATTCCCCTACATGGCTAATTTAATTAATTGATGGAATTTAATTAATCTTAATATATTTCAACATAATTTGAGAAACCAATAAGAATTGAGAATAAAATACACATGGATCACTCTAAATTGTTGAATCTCAATCACACATTTTCAACTTCAAATCTCAACCACTCAAATTTGTCTACTTGTCCAAACCTTTGAGACAATCATTTAACTGTCCCCCCAGTTAAAAACATTTCAAAGCTTTTGACTCAACCAAGGCTAAACCATGATCAAGTCACTCTACCCCCTACCCTTGGGATTTTACTATAAATAGAAGTCATTTTGAGAGCATAATAATCCTAGAAAATTTGAATGCATAACATCATCACTATAGGCAATTAGAGAGAAACTGAACAATTGAGCAATATCTTGAGCATTTTGAGAGAAAATAGTGAGATTTGAGAGCATTATCATTAGCATTTGAGTTAATCTTTGTATCAAATTGAGAATTGAGAGCTAGATTTAGGCATTTTATCATAATTTTATCATTCTAAGATTGTCACTAGTAGAGAATAAGGCTGAGAGCTCTACTTACCAAGCTTAGATAGAGAACCATGAGATGATATGGATGTTAAATGAAATTCTTTAGATTAACTTTTCATTGTTTTTTCATAGAATTGTTGCTAATTGTCCTAATTTCATGAAGGTGTAAACACTCACACACAAATGTCACCCACCATGGGGCTTTGAGCCTCATTTATATCATTTTTATAAAATTTCTGTGTGTTTTTGACTTCACTTTTACGTCAATTTTGTAGAAAATAGGAGAAAAGCCGCCTATGAAGGATTTAACGATGCCTATGAGCATTCTAACGATGCCTAGAAGGAATGATCAGACATAGGAAAGTACAGAAACTAGAGAGAAGAGTTACTCAAGAGAGAAAAGAGGTAAGGATTCAAACCAATTGTCTAAAGGAAATCCATAATGCTTCAATTCTAGATAGTTTGGAATTAGAAGAAAAGCTTTATAAGCATTACATTAAGGTGTTAGATGATTATAAAAAGAAATTTCCTACTTTGAACTAAATTGTTTGCATTAAGTTGTTAAAATTTTCTCTGCAAAAATCTTTTTAAGAACACTTAATTGCATTTCAATTTGTTCCTTTTGGTCTCCTTCACTTTGTATTGCTATGTTGACTAATTTTTTGGAGGATCCGGAATGGGAACGATCACCACTAGGTAAGTAAGCAAATAAACAACAAAAAACTTCAAAAAAGCACCTAGCCTTTGCTAGCTACAAAAGAGGTATTTTTCATATCAAGCTTGCATTGCTTAAATTGTCTCTTTTCTTTGGATCTAGTTTAATAAGAAAAACCTTACTATTGTCCAAATTGAACAAACATTAGGCATATGCTCTCCACTTTGCGAAGTGGATCAAAATGCCAAACATGTGAGTTCAACTTGGTAGAAAGAAAGGGATGAGGAATTAACCAAACATTTCATTTATAAGAACCTCCTTGTTAAGAGGTTGAAAAAGAACAAATTTTTCTTGAAGTGTTTGTAACAAGGAACAACAATAAGGATATGCTCTTCACTTTCTAAGTGAATCAAACTCCCAAACTTGTTGAACCAAGTTTGATTTATTATTTTTCTATACATGCTAGATAAATTAGATCTTTAGAGGGCCTGCCTCCTAAGAATTGCCTTACGAGGATGGTGAGAGGGAATGACCCAAAGTGGGAGAAAATCGCTTTAGCCGCATTACTATCCAACCCACTATAAACAAATACATTCTTCCCTAATTGGAGAGTGACTAGGTTGTGTGTAAGTATTCTTCACTTCCTCGAGTAGTCCTTTGGGATTGCACCAAATCATACTTTCATGCCTGTGGAAAGCCCGCAAGGGGTTAAAAGAGCTTGACATGATCTAGAACAGAGGTGTTCATTAAAAACAATGTTAAGTAGTAATCTGCCTTTTAGAGCCAAATGTGTTTAAAAGCCAAACCTGACTCTAGGTAGATTGCTTGGAAGACATTCTTGTTTATACTTGTGAAAATGACCGAGAACATACTCTTTTGGTGTGGTTTTAGGGACATGGTACAAATTTGATGTCTATGTGTGTTGTGTTTGTACTTTATTTTCAAGCATGAATATTCTATAGATCTTCTCCTAAAACTTTAAAAAATTAAAATTTACAACTTGATCTACAAAGTGCCACCTGCACATAGAGGAAAATCGCTTATACATAGTGAAGTCACATTTGTGGCTATCCAAGAAATGCCTATAAATGATGAAGTCATGCCTATGACATTTTAAGCAACGCCTAGAAATGGTTAACCAATGCCTATCAATAGGAAAAAGCCGTCTGCTCTTTGCAGAGTGTCACCTAAGAAAATTCTAGTCATTGTGTAGTAAGAGTTAAGTCATGCCTACACACAAGCATGTGACGCTAAAAAAAACAAAGAAGGGCAAACAATAGACATTTCTCGATGGTTTGGAAAGATTTTGAAATCATTTTTGGATACCCTTTTCAGAGATATTCCTTAACAGTGCAACAAATAGATCATATTCCTAAAAAAAATTTATAATGATGAACCTATTTGAGAAATGAATCAATCCTATTATGGAACATAATTATTGAAATCAAGACCAAAATCTCCATTGGAATCAAAATGATGAAGTGTCTGAAGATGAAATTTTAGAAGCAATCCAAGATCCCATATTTATGGAAATAATGGGATTAATTTTGAAGAGGGATGAAGAAGCATATTTCATAAAGTTAGCTCATTCAGGAGCTAAGCTTCCTCATAATTTTTACACATCAACCTTGAGGAAGAATGAGGAAAAAAAAAAAGGTACATCATCTAAAAAGTCATCATTAAGGTCAATGTGTCCTTTTCTTTATGATGATGGGCCATCCATATCTTCATCTTCCTCACAAAAAGAAGCATTTAATAGCAAAAAACCTATCTTGGATCAAGGGAAATTTCATGATCATCGTATTTGTGATCAAGATAATAAATAGTATGAAGAGAAAAGTACCACTCTCAAGCTAGATCTAATGCACAAACCTCTATCTAGCAAGGTTTCTCCCATAGCTTGTACTCATTTCATCCTTCATCCATCTCACAAAGGTTTACAACTATCCAAAATTCCTCCATCAAAGAGTGAGCCTAATGATGACACTTTTCACGTTGACTATGTCTACCCTTAAGGGCTACCTCTAAAAGAAACCCAAGCTAACTTACATCTTGCTACAGATCATTTCCATGCTTCAAAGATATTGGACCCCAAATCTTCATGTGCTATAATGACTATTATACCCATTCAAAAGGATCCTACATCATTCCTCCAAACATCCCCCAACCATATCCAAACATCTACCGTGTGCTTAGAAGTGGCTCAATGTCAAGAGGATAATCCAAAGAGAAAAAAAAATATCGATAAAGATCAAGATCAAGATTCTATACAATCCCCTCCCCTATTTGATGAAGGTCCCATATCCATAGAACCTTGTGATGATCCCCTTGCATCCTTTCATGTATTACAAGATGATATCCTTCCATTCCAAGAACAAAGTACCCTTCCAAGTTCCATATTTTCTCCACTTCCCAAGAAAGATCAAGATAGCCCTTCAACAATTTCCAATGAGCATATTGAAAATCAAGAACAAAATACCCTCTCTACACCATTCAAAGATCCTTGTCAAGATCAAGGTATCCCATCATTTTCTTGTCATATTCCTCCATAATCCCAAAACATCCCATCATAGTCTCCATCACCCCTTTATCCTGATTGTGTTATCTTATCCACATCTTACCCTAATTGACCCATTGGTCTTGATCAAAATGAAGCACTTAAAGTACAAAATTTGTTATCAAAAACTTCTTGACATTTTCTCTTTTGGATCCCTCATTTTCATGACAGTAGATTGTTATCCTATAGGCTATCTAGCACTGCATCATTGGCTTCCATGGCTTATCCAAAAACATGCTTCACATCGCTATATCATTTTTCCTTAGCTTAGGTAATCTTGAGGAGATGGTCCTACGGGTCACAATCGCATGCTTCATCCATCATGGCCTTTCCATCTCTAATCCATCAACTTGTAAATCCATCCTTCATGTCCTATATCTTGCTAGACATTGGGGGAAAACCAATGTGATCTTGTTTGAGAGCTGGTAAAAATCTAAAAATCTAAAAAGTAAAAATTCAAAAAAATGTTTGCATAAAGTGCTTTGAGCTGCATCTTGCATAAAATGAGCTTTTGTAATATTTTGGAAGTTTTCCCAAGTCCAACATTTTTCCTATCCAACTAGGGGCATTTGATCTTAATCAACAAATTTCAATGAACAAGCATCAATTCACATGATGCAATGCATTAAACTCAAACGGATTCAATAATACTACTTTCGGTCACACATCAGAGAGGGAATTATCAGAGCTTCAGAAGAGAGAGATTTTTGTTAAACCTTTGATGGATATCATTGTTCACAACCAAGTATTTTGATCCTACAACTTGATCCTTGAGCCTTCATTGACTTTATTGTTCAGAATTAAAAATTGACATCACTTAAATGATCAGAATGTTTGGAAGTTCTTTTTGGAAAATCTTGATACATTGCAAAACACTTGAAGTTTTTGATGCTTTTTATTGGCTTTTTATCATTTATTATCTTGATCAATCATTAAGGGGGGTTCAATTAAAAACCTTATCCTTGGTTCAAATCAATAATGTGAGATTATCTTTTGCATTGATTCATAACATTACTCATTATTCATTATTCTTATATTTGAAAAGAGAAAAAGAAAAAGATTCATTAATCATTAATCATTTTCATACATTTTGTTAAGGATTGCATTTTAAGAGTTGCATACATCAAAAAAATAAAAAACATAGCGCCATTATATATCCATATTTCCATAATAAAACATTTGCATCCATACATTGAAAATCAGAAAAACATGTCAAAGTTACATTATTATTTGCATTCATTTATCTATATCATATGTAAGATACATTATATCCATAGCACAATCAAAATTAAATGCATCATAAGCATGATATAGAGCTGCATATAAAGATAATCTCACATAAACACATCAAGAGGATTAAGGAAAGTCCATAATCATATGAATGTCCATAACATAAAAAATCCATCAAATATGTATACCAAAGATACTATATCATCGACAAAATGATACATCAAAGTCCTGATCAATAAATATATCATGATACAAAATCATCATCAAGGAAATCATCAATAATCAATCATCTAATCAATTAGGGGAAACCTAATTCTATCCATCACCTAAATCTATACCTGCACATACACCAATAGATGACCCTTTTATCAATCCTTAATTTTGCATCAGGAGAACACCCAACCAACTTCGTATCATCAAAACATCTAATCATATCAAATCACATATCAATTAGTTGAATCATCCAATTGATCATCTAACATTAATCATTTATCATATCATCCATTTGCTCATCTTGAGTACATCAAATCTCCTAACTCTATATCATGAGGAAGGAAAATCATTGTTTTGTCTCTCTAGATCGTGAGAGAAAAATATCTATCCATTAGCATACCTATCCTATCCGATTGACTTTAGTAAAACATCAACCAAGTGATTCTAACTGACATCAAGTGATACCAAAGCATCATCAAATTATCTCAAACATCAACAACATTTTCTCAATCATAGCTTTTCTCATCAAATTCGTTCATCAAACTGGGGTATTTGTTGTGACCTTGATTATCATTGATGTTTTTCAAAAATGAAAACATATTGGATCTATGTTTAATCAATTTCATCATATTTTCTATCTGGAGATCAATTTGTTTCATTTCTAAGGGGCATTATCATTGTATCAAAATCTGCATCAATATTGAATCTGGGGCATTAAAATTTTGAACTATTATCAATGGGGCATGTTGTATCATTTTTCAAGTCAGGTTTTATCAATCAAATCACTTTCAAATCAGGTTTCAAATTAGTTTTTTATCAATCAATCAAGTATTGAATCAGTGGTCAGGAGATGTAATTTTCTTTGAATCAATGCTCTACGCCCATCAATTCAAAGAGGGGCATTTGTAGACACCCAAAATTGGGCAGGTGTCTTATAATCAGTCAAATTTGCAAAATCTTAACCAAATGTTCTAATTTTCATCAAAATGGATCAAATCAATTTTAAATGGATATTTATTAATCAAAATTGGATAAAATCATTTAAATCAAAGGGAAAATCAAATCATGACATCAAATAATTAAATACAAGCTTAAAGGGATCAATCACACTATATAATTGATTATAATCAATTAATTGTATAGTTTTAAATCAAAAATCAAATTAAACCTATTCCCTACATGAATAATATAATTAATTGATGGAATTTAATTAATCCTAATATCTTTCAACATAATTTGAGCAACCAATAAGAATTGAGAATACAATGCACATGGATCACTCCAAATTATTGAATCTCAATAACACAATTTCAACCACTCAAATTTGTCTACTTGTCCAAACCTTTGAGATAATCATTTAAATTGTCCCCCCATTTAAAAACATTTCAAATATTTTGACTCAACCAAGGCTAAACCATGATCAAGTCACTCTACCCCCTACCCTTGGGATTTTACTATAAATAGAAGTCATTTTGAGAGCATAATAATCCTAGAAAATTTGAATACATAGCATCATCACTATAGGCAATTAGAGAGAAACTGAACAATTGAGCAATATCTTGAGCATTTTGAGAGAAAATAGTGAGATTTGAGAGCATTATCATGAGCATTTGAGTTAATCTTTGTATCAAGTTGAGAATTAAGAGCTAGATTTAGGCATTTTATCATAATTTTCTCATTGTAGGATTGTCACTAGTAGAGAATAAGGCTGAGAGATCTACTTACCAAGCTTAGATAGAGAACCATGAGATGATATGGATGTTAAATGCAATTCTTTAGATTAAATTTTCATTGTATTTTCATAGAATTGTTGCTAATTGTCCTAATTTCATGAAGGTGTAAACACTCACACACAAATGACACCCATCGTGGGGCTTTACGCATCATTTCTATCATTTTTATCAAATTCTATGTGTTTTCAGCTTCACTTTTACGTCAATTTTGTAGAAAATAGGAGAAAGGCCGCCTATGAAGGATTTAACAACACCTATGAGCATTCTGATGATGCCTAGAAGGAATGAGCAAACACAGGAAAGTACAGAAACTAGAGAGAAGAGTTACTCAAGAGAACAAAGAGGTAAGGATTCAAACCAAATGTCTAAAGGAAATCCATAATGCTTCAATTCTAGATATTTTGGAATTAGAAGAAAAGCTTTATAAGCATTACATTAAGGTGTTAGATGCTTATACAAGGAAATTTCCTACTTTGAACTAAATTGTTTGCATTAAGTTGTTAAGATTTTCTTTGCAAAAATCTTGTTAAGAACACTTAATTGCATTTCAATTTGTTCCTTTTGGTCTCCTTCACTTTGTATTGCTATGTTGACTAATTTGTTGGAGGATCCAGAATGGGAACGATTGCCACTAGGTAAGTAAGCAACTAAATGACAAAAAACTTCAAAAAAGCACCTAGCCTTTGCTAGCTACAAAAAAGCTATTTTTCATATCAAGCTTGCAGTGCTTAAATTGTGGCTTTTCTTTGGATCTAGTTTAATAAGAAAAACCTTACTATTGTCCAAATTGAACAAACATTAGGCATATGCTCTCCACTTTGCCAAGTGAATCAAAAAGCCAAACGTGTGAGTTCAACTTGGTAGAAAGAAAGGGATGAGGAATTAACCAAACATTTCATTTATAAGAACCTCCTTTTCAAGATGTTGAAAAAGAACAAATTTTTCTTGAAGTGTTTGGAACAAGGAACAACAATAAGGATATGCTCTTCACTTTCTAAGTGAATCAAACTCCCAAACTTGTTGAACCAAGTTTGATTTATTATTTTTCTATATATGCTAGATAAATTAGATCTTTAGAGGGCTTGCCTCCTGAGAATTCCCTTATGAGGATGGTGAGAGGGAATGACCCAAAGTAGGAGATAATCACTTTAGCTGTGATACTATTCGACCCACTATAAACAAATACATTCTTCCCTAATCAGAGAGTGACTAGGTTGTGTGTAAGTATTCTTCACTTCCTCGAGTAGTCCTTTGGGATTGCGCCAAATTGTACTTTCATGCGTGTGGGAAGCTTGCAAGGTGCTAAAAGAGCTTGACATGATCTAGAATGGAGGTGTTCATTAAAAATCATGTTAAATAGTAATCCTCCTTTTAGAGCCAAACGTGTTTAAAAGCCAAATATGACTCTAGGTAGATTGCTTGGAAGACATTCTTGTTTATACTTGTGAAAATGACCGAGAACATACACTTTTAGTGTGGTTTTAGGGATATGGTACAAATTTGATGTGTGTGTTGTGTTTGTACTTTATTTTCAAGCAAGAATATTCTACAGATCTTCTCCTAAAACTTTAAAAAATTAAAATTTACAACCTGATCTGCAAAGTGCTGCCTGCACATAGAGGAAAATCACTTATACACAGTGAAGTCACATTTGTGGCTATTCAAGAAACACCTGTAAATGATGAATTCACACCTATGACATTTTAAGCAAGGCCTGAAAAAGGTTAACCAATGCCTATCAACGGGAAAAAGCTGTTTGCTCTTTGTAGAGTGCCACCTAAGAAAATTCCAGTCATTGTGTTGTAAGAGTTAAGTCATGCCTACATACATGCATGTGACACCCAAAAAAAACAAAGAAGGGAAAACAATGGACATTTCCCAAGGGTTTGGAAAGATTTTGAAATCATTTTTGGATACCCTTTTCAGAGATATTCCTTATCAGTGCAACAAATAGATCATATTCCTGAAAAACATTTATAATGATGAATCTATTTGAGAAATGAATCAATCCTATTATGGAGCATAATTATCGAAATCAAGACCAAAATCTCCATTGGAATCAAAATGATGAAGTGTCTGAAGATGAAATTTTAGAAGCAATCCAAGATCCCATATTTATGTAAACAATGGGATTAATTTTGAAGAGGGATAAAGAAGCATATTTCATAAAGTTAGCTCAATCAAGAGCTAAGCTTCCTCATAATTGACACATCAACCTTGAGTAAGAATGAGGAAAAACAAAAAGATACATCATCTAAAAAGCCATCATTAAGATCAATGTGTCCTTTTCTTTATGATGATGGGCCATCCGTATCTTCATCTTCCTCACAAAAAGAAGCATTTAAGAGCAACAAACCTATCTTGGATCAAGGAAAATTTCATGATCATCGTATTTGCGATCAAGATATAAAGAGTATGAAGAGAAAAGTACCACTCTCAAGCAAGATCTGATGCACAAACCTCTATCTAGCAAGGTTTCTCCCATAGCTTGTACTCCTTTCATCCTTCGTCCATCTCACAAAGCTTCACAACTATCCAAAATTCCCCCATCAAAGAGTGAGCCTAATGATGACACTTTTTACGTTGATTATGTCTACCCTCAAGGGCTACCTCTAAAAGAAACCCAAGCTAACTTACATCTTACTGTAGATCCTTTCCATGCTTCAAAGATATTGGACCCCAAAGCTTCATGTGCTATAATGCCTATTATACCCATTCAAAAGGATCCTAAATCATTCCTCCAAACATTCTCCACACATATCCAAACATCTACCATGTCCTTAGAAGTGGCTCCATGTCAAGAGGATAATCCAAAGAGAAAAGAAACAAATATCGATAAAGATCAAGATCAAGATCAAGATTCTATACAATCCCCTCCCCTATTTGATGAAGGTCCCATATCCATAGAACCTTGTGATGATCCCCTTGCATCCTTTCATGTCTTCCAAGATGATATCCTTCCATTCCAAGAACAAAGTACCCTTCCAAGTTCCATCTTTTCTCCAATTCCCAAGCAAGATCAAGATATTCCTTCCACAATTTCCAATGAGCATATTAAAAATCAAGAACAAAATACCCTCTCTACACCATTCAAAGATCTTTGTCAAGATCAAATTATCCCATCATTTCCTTGTCATATTCCTCCATGTTCACCTGAAGAAACCATCATTCTTCCAAATCCCTTGCATGATAATAAATAACTTCAAGCTTTAGTTGATCCTATCAAATATGTTCCTATGAAAGCTACTCATGAGTCTATTGGTATAAAGATAAATCTTAAAGATGAGAACCTTGGAAATGCCGCTCCTTCCAAAGATATTGATATCCCTTTGACACCTTATATCTCTCCATTCAAACACAACCATATGGCTTCACTACCCTCCAAATCCACTTTGGGTTCCTATGTCCCAAAACAAAAGTATTCATCCCTTCCATCCATATTAGGTCCATATATTCCTCCATCAACCGTTCCTATCATCCCTAGCTCTTCATTCACTTACCCTACCATGTATCAAGATCAACGAAGGCACATATACTTGAAGAATGTCCTAACACCAATCCATATGAACCTTCCATATTATTCCTATTCATCCACAATTCCTAAGTGTTTTAGAAGCAATTTTGATGTGCAACATAAAAATCATAAATCCAAGAATCCATATGTGAATAAAAATCACAATTTCCCATCTAATCAACACGTGAATGAAAACAAAAATGAAATATCCAAAAGGCTACAAAGGTCCACCAAGCAAAAAGAAAAATCAAATAAAATGTGGGTTCCTAAATCCCTCATTGAAGAAATGCATTCAAAAGCATCACAAAATAAATAAAAATCAAATACTATGTGGATTCCCAAGTCACTTTTGAAAGACTTGTACACAAAAGAAAAATCAAAATTGACATTCAAGCTTCTAAAGGCTTCCATTCCATCTCCTTCCAAACATCTTCCACTTTCCAAGTCTAATTTGGGTTCCTACATCCCAAAATCCACTACCTCAAAAAGATCCTTACCTCCATCTATTGTTCCTCCATCATTCTACCACTCTTCAAAGTGTGTCTCAAATTTGATCTTGCCAACATCTCCATCTACAACATACCTTCTTCTTATCCTCACATTCATTTTCCAACACCTACTTTCCATATTTCCATTCCTCGTATACAATCCATTGCACAAAACCTTTACCACCACCTACCTTTATCCTCCATATCTATCCTTTGTTGTTACCTTATCAATATCTTTGAGCATCCTAGTCATACCCATGGTTTATTATAGCATATCTTTCAGAAGAGCATTGTCCAAAGATCCTGATGTTGGAAAATTTTTGAAAAATACAAAAAAAAAAGAAAAGAAAAAAAGAGACAAAAAGAAAAGAAAGTGCCTTGGTGAAAACCTAGCAATAGGTACCTTGGTGGCATAAGTAAAGAGAAATAAATCTATCCTATGGTGAAAACCACTTCTTGTGGCACCTTGGACAAATACCATGATGAAAACCTGGCAAACAAGCATCATGCGTAATTCCTCCTTCTTGCACTCTACACTTGGGAGCAAGTTTCATCCATGCTATCCTCCATCTTCCTATCATTTATCTCACTTACATCCATATTCCCTCTCTCACTTTTAATCTTGAAAAGGTTGAACACATCCATGAGTATTAAGTATCTCGACATCTGTTATCCTTTTCATCAACTTATTTACTTGTTGCATCCATGTTACCCTATCATGATCTTGCTTATCCCAAATTCACCTTCATTATTCCTTGACAGTCTTTTCATAATCCCAAAACATCCCTTCATAGCCTCCATCACCCCTTTATCCTAATTGTGTTATCTTATCCACATCTTACCCAAATTGACCCCTTGGTCTTGATCAAAATGAAGCGCTTAAATTACAAAATTTGTTATAAAAAACTTCTTGACATGTCCACTCTCTTTTGGATCCCTCATTTTCATGATAGTAGATTGTTATCCTATAGGCTATCTAGCACTACATCATTGGCTTCCATGGCTTATCCAAAAACATGCTTCACATTGCTATATCATTTTTCCTTAGCTTGGGTAATATTGAGGAGATGGTCCTACGGGTCACATTTGCATGCTTCATCCATCATGGCCTTTCCATCTCTAATCGATCAACTTGCAAATCCATCCTTCATGTCCTATATCTTGCTAGACATTGGGGGAAAACCAATGTGATCTTGTTTGAGAGCTGGTAAAAATCTAAAAATCTAAAAAGTAAAAATCCAAAAATTCAAAAAAATGTTTGCCTAAAGTGCTTTGAGCTGCATCTTGCATAAACTGAGCTTTTGTAATATTTTGGAAGTTTGCCAAAGTCCAAAATTTTTCCTATCCAACTAGGGGCATTTGATCTTAATCAACGAATTTCAACAAACATGCATCAATTCACATGACACAATGCATTAAACTCAAATGGATTCAATAGTGCTACTTTCGGTCACACATCAGAGAGGGAATTATCAGAGCTTCAGAAGAGAGAGATTTTTTTTGAACCTTTGATGGATATCATTGTTCACAACCAAGTATTTTGATCCTACAACTTGATCCTTGAGCCTTCATTGACTTTATTATTTAGGATTAAAAATTGGCATCACTTAAATGATCAGAATGTTTGGAAGGTCTTTTTGGAACATCTTGATACATTGTAAAACACTTGAAGTTTTTGATGATTTTTATTGGATTTTTATCATGTCTTTTTAGCTAATTGATGATGTTTCGACTAGATTGGCGATGATGGAGACATGATATTATTCTTGCCTTTGAGTGACTATCTTGAGGGAGATCCAACAACTTATGTGAATTTTTCTAATGAAATGGTCATCAAAGAACCATTGAGGACTTTCATATAGGATGGAGGGTTGACCTTTGTTTGTTTATGCAAACAGATACCTTGGTTGTTTAGATCTTCCATATCTTAATACCAAAATCCAATTGCAACATTGAATCCGTCGAAACTGGTATCCATACTCCCATAGTTGGTTATTCAACTAGTGAGGGTTATACTAATTTCCTAAAAGGTTTTCACATGCGATATAAATCTGTATTCATATCATCATGATGTGGTCAGTGATGGTTGTACTTTCTTTCCAGTACCACAATGCTCAATGATGAAAATATTTCTCTTTTGTAGTTCTTTTGCTAAAAGCTAGTGACAATTAGTTGCATTGCATTTTCTTGTTAGATTAAGTGCATTGGTTTGTGGTATTTTTCCAAGAGAAAGGGGGTTCATTCATTTATTATCTTGATCAATCATTAAAGGGGGTTCAATTAAAAACCTTATCCTTGGTTCAAATCAATAATGTGAGATTATCTTTTGCATTGATTCATAACATTACTCATTATTCATTATCCTTATATTTGAAAAGAGAAAAAGAAAAATATTCATTAATCATTAATCATTTGCATACATTTAGTTAAGGATTTCATTTTAAGAGTTTCATACATCAAAAACATAGTGGCATTATATATCCATAGTTCCATAATAAAACATTTGCATCCATACATTGAAAATCAAAAGAACATGTCAAAGTTATATTATCATTTGCATTCATTTATCTATATCATATGTAAGATACATTGCATCCATAGCACAATCAAAAGTAAATGCATCATAAACATCATATAGAGCTGCATATAAAGATAATCTCACACAAACACATCAAGAGGATCAAGGAAATTTCATAATCATATAAATGTCCATAACATCAAAGATCCATCAAATATGTATACCAAAGGTACAATATCATCAACAAAATGATACATCAAAGTCCTGATCAATAAATATAACATGATACAAAATCATCATCAAGGAAATCATCAATAATCAATCATCTAATCAATTAGGGGCAACCTAATTCTATCCATCACCTAAATCTATACCTGCACCTACACCAACAGATGACCCTTCTATCAATCCTTAAGTTTGCATTAGGAGAACATCCAATCAACTCCGTATCATCAAAAAATCTAATCATATCAAATCACATATCAATCAGTCAAATCATCCAATTGATTATCTAACATCAATCATTTATCTTATGATCCATTTGCTCATCTTGAGTACTTCAAATCTCCTAACTCTATATCACGATGAAGGAAAATAATTGTTTTGTCTCTCTAGACCGTGAGAGAAAAATATCTATCCATCAGCATGCCTATCCTATCCGATTGACATTAATAAAAAATCAACCAAGTGATTCTGACTGACATGAAGTGATATCCAAGCATCATCAAATTATCTCAAACATCAACAACATTTTCTCAATCATAGCTTTTCTCATCAAATTCTTTCATCAAACTGGGGAATTTGTTGTGACCTTGATTATCATTGATGTTTTTCAGAAATGAAAACATATTGGATCTATGTTTAATCAATTTCATCATATTTTCTATCCGAAGATCAATCAGTTTCATTTCTAAGGGGGCATTATCATAGTATCAAAATATGCATCAATATTGAATCCGGGGCATTAAAATTTTGAACTATTATCAGTGGAGCATGTTGTATTATTTTTCAAATAGGGTTTTATCAATCAAATCAGTTTCAAATCAGTCTTGTATCAATCAATCTAGTATCGAATCAGTGATCAGGACATGCAATTTTCTTTGAATCAATGCTCTACGCACATCAATTCAAAGAGGGGCATTTGTAGATACCCAAAACTAGGTAGGTGTCTTAGAATCATTCAAATTTGTAAAATCTTAACCAAATGCTCTAATTTTCATCAAAATGGATTAAATCAATTTTAAATGGACATTTATTAATCAAAATTGGACAAAATCATTTAAATCAAAGGAAAAATCAAATCATGACATCAAATAATTAAATACAAGCTTAAAGGGATCAATCACACTATATAATTGATTTTTATCAATTAATTGTATAGTTTTAAATCAAAATTCAAATTGAACCTATTCCCCTACATGGCTAATTTAATTAATTGATGGAATTTAATTAATCCTAATATCTTTCAACATAATTTGAGCAACCAATAAGAATTGAGAATACAATGCACATGGATCACTCCAAATTATTGAATCTCAATCACACATTTTCAACTTTGAATCTCAACCACTCAAATTTGTCTACTTGTCCAAACCTTTGAGACAATCATTTAAATTTTCCCCCCAGTTAAAAACATTTCAAATCTTTTGACTCAACCAAGGCTAAACCATGATCAAGTCACTCTACCCCCTACCCTTGGGATTTTACTATAAATATAAGTCATTTTGAGAGCATAATAATCCTAGAAAATTCGAATGCATAGCATCATCACTATAGGCAATTAGAGAGAAATTGAACAATTGAGCAATATCTTGAGCATTTTGAGAGAAAATAGTGAGATTTGAGAGCATTATCATGAGCATTTGAGTTAATCTTTGTATCAAATTGAGAATTGAGAGCTAGATTTAGGCATTTTATCATAATTTTCTCATTCTAGGATTGTCACTAGTAGAGAATAAGGCTGAGAGATCTACTTACCAAGCTTAGATAGAGAACCATGAGATGATATGGATGTTAAATGCAATTCTTTAGATTAAATTTTTATTGTATTTTCATAGAATTGTTGCTAATTGTCCTAATTTCATGAAGGTGTAAACACTCACACACAATGTGTTATCAAGGAAAGACTTGAAGAGATAGAGGAAACTAAAGTGGAAGAGTATGCAAAGTGAAAATTTGGAGGAGTTGTATGTGAAGAATCAGTTCGGGGTTTATGTGTTGAATCCTAGAAGATGTTCTTTCAACATATGAACATATTTTCAAACTTGGGGTGTCTGATGTATGGGCATTCTAGGGTGCTCAGTGAATCTGCATGGTGGTATGTTGTTTTCATTATGTGGTACTTGGTTGCATCTTTAACTGACGTTCTTGGTTATTGAAGGAAGCTCGATCGCTAAAGGAACTCGGTGAGACTTCTTGTGCTTAGTGGAACTTCTGCTTGGTGATGCCTGTGTTACCCAGTGTTTCTTGGCTTGGTTGGTTGTTTCACTGGTGCTCAGTAGTTCTAATTTACCGACTAGAGTTCTTGGTGGTTTGGTTGGCCGACTTGGTGCATTTATTGTTGGTATCTTTTGTTGTATTATCCTTTGTAGATCTAGAGGCTGACATGGATAATTAAATGTTTGTAAGGCTATTAGGGAGCCAACTTGTATTGCATTTAATATTTGTTTGTAGTAGAAGTCGACTTGGCTTAGGAGTTAATTATGTCATCCAGCTGACTTGTGGCTTAAGATTAGTATTTAAGGAGTGTTTGGGTAGTTGTTTAGGACATGATTAGATTGGGGAAGATAGAAGCTAGATCTTGATCTTACAAGATCTTTAAGATTAGATTGATTTCTGATAGTTTGTAATAGGAGATAGTGGTTGTTTTCTTGCGGAAAAGGAGATTGCTTGGTGTCTTGTGACCTCAAGTTCAGATCTGCCTTAGGGTTTCCATCAGTTGCTAATTTGTTTTAGAGCTGGACTAGCTAGAGTTGGATTGGATCTTATTGATCTTGTAGAACTATTTCTAATTGTAATTGGCCCTAAAATAGAAGGCCTTACAACCAGACATGTTAATGAAAATTCAATTGAAAACAATTATGTGTTGTGTTATTCTGCATTGTGGTGTTTGGCTACTTGTGGGGACTGTCCTTAATTGGATCCTCCTTGCCTGTCCTACGTCACTTTTTTTTCTATCCTCTTTCTTGAACTACCTTGGGTACATTTAAAAGCTCGGTTTCCTTCTTCTCAATACTTGAAACATGCTCCTCTAAGCACTGTTCTTTCATCTCTCCTAAAGATACTTGATCCACTACCTCTGTGGAAATTTATATCATCTCTTCGATATTATCCTTTTTCTTTGATTTTTGTCTTTCCTTTGCTATGATCTACAAAATTTATTCCTCCACAACAAAGGTTCTTCCTCTCTGAAATATTTCACCTCTTCCTTTATGTCTTTTTTCATGTCTATTGTTCAACTTTTCCTCAACTTTTAGGGCATACTAATAAGCATCTTCCACACTCTGCAATTTAATCAAACTAATCTCATCTTGTATAGATATTATCAAACCATTAAGATACCTAACAACCTTTTCAACGTCATCATCCACATGACCAGATATGATATCAAACCTATAGAATTATTCGGTATAGTCCTTTACACTAAGATATTTTTTCTTTAAATTCTGTAAAGTCTTCCTAAACAAACTTACTTGATAATTAGGTGGTAAGAACCTAGCCTTCAATTTGTTAATCATCCTATCCCATGACCTGATTTTCTTCTTGCCTCTTTATTTCATATCAATTTGGAAATGATCCCACCATAAGGATGCATGACCTCTCAACTTCGTGCATGCATATTTAACCTTCTTATCTTCACTTGTACCCTCAAATTCAAAGTAATTTTCCATGTCTATGATCCAATGTAGAAGCTCATTTGAATCTAACTTTCTATCATAATTAGGTTGATTAAAATGGGCTTTTATATTCACTCTGGTTATTTCTTTTAGAATTATTTCATCTCCATGATCAAGTTGTGGTGCTTCTTCTTCCTTAAATTATTCTTCATCCTTATATTGGCAAGTTGACTATACTATTGTATATGACTTAATATAGTGTTTTCATTATGGAAACAAAGTCATATAGCATTTTTGAGTCAGCGCACGCCACCAGAAGATCAGAAATTGGCTAAGTATAGAAGACTGGACAGTTAGAAGAGCACCAGTAGTTCAGAGCATAAGCGCACATGCGTATGACTGAGATATGGTATGTGCCCTAGAAGATAAGATGGTAAGAGTATATTCATGCTTAGTCTAAGAGCGCATGATTAGAAGATTCATTATGAAAAAGATACAAATAGTTGAAGTTACATAGATAGTGAATGCCAGAACATAAAAGTTTATGCAACTGACTGTTGGTAATTTGATTAGCGACTATAATATTGTTTTGTAAAGGATATGTGCCTATTGTAATTAGGTCATAGACATGTAATTAATTTTTTTTTAAAACACACTTGAGCCAATTCAATTGGAAGCATTATATGTAATCGGTTATAGGTTGACCTAGTTAATTATTTTGGTAGTGCATATAAATATGAGATGCACCCTTTGTAATTAGCATGGAAGTTGATATAGAGTTGAGATAAGAAGATTAGAAGTGTGTGAAGAGTTAATAAGATGTATTAGAGATTTTCAAGAGGTCAAAGAATCAACGCATCAAAGGAACTAATCAGACAAGTAGTGTCACAGTACTAGTTCATTCAACAAATATAGTGTGTATCTAAGATCAGAAGGTTGTAGCCTTCACCACTTGAGTAGTGAGCTCTAGGACAGTGTGTCCCCACCCCTAATAGGGTTATTTGTAAAAGACTCCTAACAAGGTCTGACCCTTGACAAGGTCACTGTACTAAATACATTGTAAAGACAACTCCTAACAGGGTTAAGGATCTTCTAACAAGGATCATAAGACACTAGTACAAATAATTAGTGGGTGTCAATTCCCACTGGGGTTTTTACCTATTTGGGTTTCCCCATAACCATATTGGTGTTATGTGTTGTGTTCATCTATCTTGTTTATGCTAATTTTCATTTCAGTATTTAAGCATTCAAGTTAAGTTTAAAGAGTAAAGTGAAAAATATTTAATATAGTGAACATTGATTCACCCCCCTCCCCCTTTTAGTGTTCCCATTCCTAACAATTGGTATCAGAGCTCTGGTCCTCAACAAAGAAGTTTAACCACTTGAGGAGATCATGGACAAGATAGAAATGAAACATCTGAAAAGAAATGTAGAATCTGCTCTTGAAGACCTGGATAGATCTGAAAAAGAAATTGAAGAGCTAAAAGAAAAAGTCAGTGATGCTCAAGTAGTCATCAAAAGACTAAGGAAAGATTTAAAAGAATGTTCTACTAGTGATTTAGGGGTCATGATCAAAAAGCTAAATAAAGAGAACACATCTTTGGAAGATCAGATTGAAGAATTGGATGACAAGCTAACTAACAATCAGGAAGTCTATGATGAACAGATCAAAGAGAACCTTCAACTGAATGAAGAATTGAGGCAAGCAAACATGGAAATCTTGGAGCTAAGAAACAACAAAGAAAGCTTGGAATCTGAATTGAAAGAGGCTAAAAATCACATTGATAAATTACACACAAGCAAGGATATGATTGAATCTCAGCTGTATGCTCAGAAACTTAAGGGAGATACTAGTGGCATTGGATTCAATGAAGCACAAAATCAGATTGATAACATGCGAGCAAGGATGAAAGCACCAGAAGACACCATAGATTCTAAGGAGACTAAAAGTCAGACTAAAGATAATGTTGAAACATACAAAGATGAGCGCAAGACAGTAGACCAAAATTTTTATGCATGTAACAAGCATGGACATATAGCAAGGAACTCTAAAGAGGTAAGACCTTTCAATGGTTATTGTTATTCATGCAATAAATTTCGTCATAAAGCTATGAATTGTAAGACAAGGTAGAAGAACAAGACTCATCATAATCAGAGAAATCAGAATCAACCAAATGTAAGAAGTTCTCATAATGTTACATGTCAGCTATGTAACTATAATGGTCACTTAGCTAGATAGTGCAAAATGGTAACCCATGTCAATGCATCGAGGAATTTAAGGCCTCCAGTTATTTTTCACTCATGTAACAAGGCTAGACACATCTAAAAGTTTTTTAGATCAAGAATGCAAAGTCAGGAAAGCCCTAAAAAGCCAGAATAATCAATACTAGATACCGAAGGAGTAGTCAAGTTTGTGAAAGCTTCAGGAGATGTGAGCTTGATTTTGTCAGAGGTGAAGAAGGATAAGGTTGATGAGAATGTATTGGATGTATCCACAGTGGATGCACCCTCTACATCTGAATGAATGGCCCTCAAGGTCATAGGGGGAGCTAATTTAGCTCTAAACCCCTGCACGACTGGTATACTCACCCTTAAAGTATGCACCTATGGATTTAACCTTTTGGAGACTAATAGAACCTATGTGCAAGAGCACACTAGCTGATTGATAGTAGAATGAAAGTTGGAGATTTTCAATGAAAGTCTAGTTTATGCAGAAAACATTAATGGCAGAATTTTTACTTTAAAGTACACAAAAGATTGTAGATCACTCATTGGATTTGAGTTCAGAGTGATTGGAGAGCACAAAAGCCCTAGTAGTTGATTGTGAAGTATTGCAAATTGATTCACCAGTGAAGTAGTGTGTTTGATTGGTTGTGAAAGCCCTAATTCATCGCGCCTATTTATAAGTTCTTGGAAACCATTAGGAAAGTGATATATAATTAAGTGATGGCTACTCCTATTGTATTTGATGTTGCAGAGAAGAAGAGATATGTGTTTAAGAGGCACCCATTCAAATATACATTGGATGACCTAGAAGGGGTATTCTCCCACACTCCTATGGGTGTTATGCATGTCAAAGACATCCATGCATACATATATTGTAAGAAGGAGCCTGTAGGACTTGACACAATAAGAGCACACTTAGAAACCATGATGAAACTTGATAAAACCTTCCTAGATGAGTATGTGCAGTTTGAAAACCACTTGATAATTGAATATGCTACTACATATGAGCTCTATGAGTCTGAATGGATAAAGATTCTAATTAGTAGGATTCATGATGACCTATTCTGGATAGGTGAAGTGTTGGTCAGGATTATAGGAGACCTAATCCATGAGATGACAGGTCTCTGTAAGAAAGGTACTATTCTTCCAGCAAGAAAGGATGTGAGAAAACTTGTTGAGAAAACATGAAAATCAAGAAGTGATAGGCGTGGAATGACTATAGAGCCTATAGAGGAAAATAAAATAAAATTAATTTCTATGATACTAGGGTATAGGTTTCAACACACTAGCAGAGTGAACAGTGTGTCAGCGGCCACAATTCTTGTAACAATAAGACTTATGAAGAGAAAACAAGAGAAGATGATGCTATTTTGAACAACACATCAACTAAAAGGAAAGTAGCTAAGGTTACTTATGAGATCTTTAGAATTCATGGAGTAACTCAAGAAGACCTTGACAAAGCAAGACAAGAAAAGATTGCTTTAGGAATTGAGAGTGCATCAACTAAAAGAAGCAAAGGAAGATGATCCCAAGTTAAAGAAGGTCAAGATTGAAAAATATGAAGATCCTAAGGATAAACAAGAAAAATTTGATGTTGCCCCTCCTGTGTGCAGATAAACAATTGACCTTACTACTCCTCCTAAGTATATGACAATGCCTAAGAGGAAGAAAGAAATTAGCACTAGTCATCCATCCTCATGAGCAACAAGAAGTAGGAAGAATACTCAAGCACCTCTTAAGGTAGGTTTCAGACCTACTCTTAAAGTGTTGAGTAAAAGGATTATTAATGAAGGAAGATTGGATCAGATAGTAAAGTTTTATGAAAGATACAATGAAATTGACAAGTTAGAGATTCATGGCATGATCATAAAACATATGATCAAGTTCAAAAAGATAGTCTTGGAATTGAAAATAGTCATTCCAGAAAATGTTTGGAACATCTTAGAATCCTTGAAGAAACAAGCTATTAAAGAAGATCTTAGGATAAGAGAAGATTCTAGATGAAAGTCTACCAGTGTGTTCCTTAGAAGAGAAATCACTATTGCTAGATTTGGTAAAGCCACATCTATGAACAAAGCTAAGAACACTACACATAATGGACAAGAATTTTGAGTTGATAGCCAATGAGATAGAAAAAGCCTTTGAGAAGGTTTTCATGAACAAACACATGTACCGACCTACTGCGCCCATAGCTCAAGTGCCCAAAAAGGTAGAAAAAGAGTCAGAGACCATCAATGTACATAATACAAGTCCTCAAGATTCAGCGCATATAGTTGTAGCACCCACAGAGGCAGAGAAGCCTGCGCCCATGGAAGAAGCACATATGGATGATACAATTTTTATTGACAATGTTAAAATTGCAATGGTAGCTTCATATATTGATTTGAATAATTTTGAAGAAGCTTTTGTAAGCACTAAAGGGGCTGAGAATATATGTGGTAGCACTCCTCCTAATCAACAAGAAGTACTGATTAAGGATATGATAGAAGTTAAAGGAGAAGAAGAAACATAAAAAGAAATAGAAAAAGGAGAAGAAAAGAAAGAAGGAGGAAAAGAAAAGGAAGTAGAAAAAGAGAAAGGAGAAGTAGAGATGAAAGATAGTGAGCCAACACATGAGCCATCTGTTGAAATGAAAATCAGAGTAAAGAAAGAAGTAGTGGATAGCACTCCTATGACTCCTTCTGTATCATTGTTGTCAAGATTGACACTAGACACTAGTCTGGATTCTTGGGGAGAAGAAGACCTGATCAAGATCAGTGTCTTAGCTATGGAGAAGGCCAAAGAGAAACAAGTAATGAGGAATCCCCTATTTATTGATTCAGTGAACATCTTGAAAAACCTACTACCTTCAGACAAGAAAGTGTCTAAGGTTCATTCCGTGGATGATGTGAGCATAATTCTTTCAAATTTTAAGACAAAATTTTCTAGCTTGGAAGAATCTGCATCCCTAGTTGTAGAAGAAAAGTATATGAAGAAGGGGCTCAATGAATTGATTAGTAAATTTTCACTTGACCTAAGTTCACTCAAGGTTGGTCAAGCATCCTTAAAAGAGTTTGCAACAAATGGCAGAAAGATCATTGCAGATTGTATGGACCAAGATAAGCTAACTAATGATCATTTCAAGAAGATGCAAGAGGTAGAAGCAATGATAGAACAAGTAAGGAAATCAATAGAAGACCCATCCAATGATGTAAATATGTGTAATAATGTATATCATCAATAGATTGACAAAATTGAAAGAGCACAAAAGGAGATGTCTAAGATAAGGGCAAGGCAAACACAACTCAGGAATGCTCTTGCGCCCTCCCTAGATGTGATCAATTAGAATATCAAGGAGATAGATGCTACCATGGTGACATATGATCAAGGTCCTATCTCAAATTTGGAGAAGATGGAGAAGCTAACTTATGCATTATGCACCCATCTCCAAATAGTTAATGCACTAATTATATTCTGGAAACAAGAAATCCAAAAATTGTAGATAGCATATCCAGATGTACTTTCACTGTAAGTACTTGTAGATATTTAGTTTTTAGCACCTTTGTCATTAATATCAAAGGGGGAGTATGTATAGAATATGGAATTATAGATATGTAAAGAAGATATACAGTAATAAGACTAAGGGAGATATAAGATAAGAGTTTTTGGTATAAGAGAACAGATAGTAACTTTTCCATATTCCTTTGTTGCCATCAATGAAAAAGGGGGTGATTGTTGGAAAGTTGACTATACTATTGTATATGAATTAATATAGTGTTTTCATTATGGAAACAAAGTCATATAGTGTTTTGGAGTCAGCGCACGCCATCAGAAGATTGGAAATTGGCTAAGTACAAAAGACTAGACAGTTAGCAAAGCACCAGTAGTTCAGAGCATCAACACACATGTGTATGACCGAGTTATGCTATGCACCCTAGAAGATAAGATGGTAAGAGTATATTCATGCTTAGTCTAAGAGCCCATGATCAGAAGATTTAGTATGACAAAGATACAGATAGTTGAAGTTACATAGACAGTGAATGCCAGAACAGAACAGTGTATACAGCCAACTGTTGGTAATTTGATTAGCGACTATAATATTGTTTTGTAAAGGCTATGTGCCTATTGTAATTAGGTCGTAGACATGTAATTAATTTTTTTTGTAAACATGCTTGAGCCAATTCAATTAGAAGCATTATATGTAATTAGTTATAGGCCGACCTAGTTAATTGTTTTGGTAGCGCATATAAATATGAGATACACCCTTTGTAATTAGCATGAAAGTTGATATAGAGTCAAGATAAGAAGAGCATAAGTGTGAGAAGAGTTAATAAGATGTATTAGATCTTTGCAAGAGGTCAAAGAATCAACGCATCAAAGGAACTAATCAGACAAGCAGTGTCATAGTGCTAGTTCATTCAACAGATATAGTGTGTATCTGAGATTTGAAGGTTGTAGCCTTCACCACTTGAGCAGTGAGCTCTAGGACAGTGTGTCCCCACCCCTAACAGGGTTATTTGTAGAAGATTCCTAATAGGGTCTGACCCTTGACAAGGTCACTGTACTAAATACATTGTAAAGACAACTCCTAACAGGGTTAAGGATCTTCTAACAAGAATCACAAGACAATAGTATAGATTATTAGTGGGTGTCAATTCCCATTGGGGTTTTTACCTATTTGGGTTTCCCCATAACCATATTGGTGTTATGTATTGTGTTCATCTATCCTATTTATGTTAATGTTCATTTAAGTACTTAAGCATTCAAGTTAAGTTTAAAGAGTAAAGTGAAAAAGATTTAATATAGTGAACACTGATTCACCCCCCCTCTCAGTGTTCCCATTCCTAACACCTTACTCACATAATCAATATGGAAACATCTCCTCTGGTCCATTTCCATAGCTTCTAGCCTAGCTGAAATTTGTTTGAATATTCTATTATAGATAGATCTACATCTCTCCTTCCATGAACCATTGTGCATAAGTAATCTATAGTTGTGGGTCAAATCTTCACTCTGCTACCCCATAATAATCAATCTAGGGCTCCATAATGGTTAGAAATAGAGATCAACTTCCTCAAGGAATGAAACTCACTTGGATACCACTTGATGCAAATAAGGACATGAAGGATCTCAAAGATATTAGTCCAATCCTTACAAAAAGAGTAACACAATGGAAACAAGAAAAAACAAATAAGGGAATGCTAGATCAACCTTCACATTAATAGGAATTTAATTATAATGGACCTACAAAAAGCAACCTTACATTCCAAGAATACATGCATGATTATACAATGAGAATACTATCTTCTAACCATAAAGAGGTTATCTTATTGTCTAGAGCTACCAAAATAACTACCTCTAAGGATCAATTACAATAGATTATAAATCCTTCACAAGCATCAAGTCTTCCCAAGAAATATTACATTCTCCAATAATAGGAAAACATATTAAAAATATAGGTCAAGACCCAAATCACAAGGATATCCCAAAAATACATGAAACATGACATGTGATCCAAAAGGTGAGTCAACCATAAGAGTAGTAACATTGTGAAATGAGCCAAGAAGCTTCACCAATCGAGAGAATCCTCCATAAGATCAAAAAACACTAACTAACCATTAGAACATGAAGAAAAGAGAAAACCCACCAAGAATAGACAAGATCTCAACTACGAAGTAATAGATCAAGGTGTGAACCTAGAGAAGGTGAAAAATGTTATCAGGAACACTCCATGAAGTGCACAACAACAACTGATCCAAATTGAAGGAGCACTGAAAGAAAATAGAAACCAAACAAACTAGAACATAGAAAAAAAATATTTTTTGGTTGATGCAAGATTGCAAAGAAACCCAAGATGCTCCTACACCAAACACTTGAGGTTATTGAAAAGAGATCCTCTCACTTTGATGGGGCTAGAGGAAAACCAAAATGATCAACCTCAACATGATGAATTCGTGAAGAATCTTCCACTAGTTTTTCCTTCCATTTGACAAGATATTGTTTATAGTATTGGATTAAAAAGAGGGGTGGGGGGTGAATTAGTAATCCCTAATCACAAATACCTAAAATCCTTTTCTCTGGTTAACTCGGTAGTAACTCGGTAACTACACAGTTAACTATTTATCGACAATAGTAAATAAAATATAGTAATTAATAAATCATTCACAATGTGTAACACCAATATTTAACATCAAAACCCATCTTTGGGAAAAAAATACTATGGTAATTATCACGCACTAATAAAATACTCTTCTAAAGTACGCAAGGTTAAGAGCCAATCTGATTAAAGATTACAAAACACATTGTTAGGTATGACCCGATTAAGGGTTTTACCTCAGATCTGTTAGGATCTTCACTTTCTTAGGAGTTTCCTTGTTACATATCTTAAAACACTCTTTAGAATGTCACCTTTCTCAAGGATTTTACAATAAGACTATTAAGTCCACTCTGTTAAGAGATTTCTCTGTTACAAATGCTAATAAGAAATAGTAATAAAATTGACCTGTAGATGTGCAACTAGATTTTCATATCAGATCCTTTGTTCACTCTTCAATCTTCACTTCAATTCTTCATCATCCACTAGCATCAACACTTCATCAAATCACTGCTTTCTCGCTTGGAATCTCTCTATTCCTTCTTCTTTGCAATAGTCGGTACCCTTCAACTATTTAGTTTTCTAGCCATTTATCCATACAAGATCATCCTTTATATAGATAGTTTTTTCCTCTTAATCTCATCTATTACATTTTCCTTTAATCAATCTTAACCATTCATTTTTTTATACCTTGAAATCAGATCTTGGTAACACATTTCCTTTTCACCTAGGAACTTGAACTTTTCTAGAAATTTGTTCCAATTCTTTTTTCCACTTAGATATTTCCATAGATCTTCATCTTGAATTTTCATAGCTGTAGATCTCTTGTAACTAACTCTCCTCATCATCATGATCATCCAGCTCAACATAGCTAATCATTAAATATTGATTCTATCCTCATTTAATATCTTTTCCTTGCTTGGTGTTCTTCCTTATAAATTCGGTTACATCACTCGGTGCCTAAACCTTTCCATTTTAACAAGTGACCTATCTTTTTACCTTTACCTTAATAAGTGACTTTACCATCTTGATAGCCAAAACAACTTATCTTACCAAGTTGTCAAATCTTTATCACCATGCTTTACTGACTTAACATAATCATATGTTAGGTAGAAAACAATTATATCAACATAATATAATAATTGTCTAATCTGCATCAATTGCCCATTTAAGTTCTACAACTTCTTAACTTCTCATTTCTTCTTCTCCTTAATTCATTCATTTTATATCATTACCGAATGATATGGCAACATAATATAAACCATAAATCTATTGCTTGACATCAATGACAAGAATATAACTGATCTAACCTTTCTACTATCATCATGTATTCCTCTGATCTTGGTCATTCTTCATCATCATCTCCATTAGATAATCAATCTTTAACATTATTATCCTTTATGGTAACAATATCCCTCTTTGGAATTGATGGAAACACTAACAAATTCAGTGTTCAAATGATGATGGTACACTTCATTGTCATTCATATTGTGTACTCCCTCTGAGTAGTAATTTCTTCTTTTTTTGATCTTCCATTTGTAATCTTTCTTTCTTTCTGTCACTAACACTTTCCATTCTAATTCTATCAACAACATTCTCTTATTCATCTCCATCTGTGATATACTATTCTCCCTCTTTCAGTAATCTTCTATTTTGTCTTCCTCTTTGATATATACTAATTCATCTCCCTATATCAATTGATTTATACTCTCTATTTCTAAATACTCATTATTCTCCCTCTTTGATAATGATGCCAAAGAAACATAAACATCTTAGATATACCTCAAGTATATATTTCCCATTGCAGTCATAACCATCATTTTTCACAACTTCGGGGTTCACCTAAAGAGTTAACATGAGTATCAACTCACAAGATAGATATTCTATTGAGCCCTTGAATTGATGCAACATGCATCTTTTCTTAATGTACATTGGATAGGGGAAGAACCCCTAACTTATCTCGAAGATACTCAAAAGAATCTTTTGGTAATGGTTTAGTAAATATATCAACTATCTTCTCTTTAGAATTCACATACTCCAATGTTGCATGCTTATCTGGTACTTTCATTCTCAAGTAGTGATACTTGATAGATATATGCTTTGTCGTAGAGTACATCATCAGATTCTTTGATATATTAATAGCACTAGTATTATCACAATAAATTATAATAGGATCAATAATCTCTTCATGCATACCTTCCAGTAGTTGTTTAATCCATACAATATTAGAAAATTTCATAGATGTTGCTACATAATCAGCTTCAACATTGGATTGTGAAATACAACTTTGTTTCTTGCTTAACCATGTCACTAGCCTTTCTCGTAAAAAGAAAGCTCTGCCACTAGTGCTTTTCCTATCATCAATATTGTATGTCTAGTTAGCATCAGTATATACTTTAAGATCAAAATTTCCTCCTCTTGTGTATAATAGACCAAAATCTTCAGTTCCTTTCAATTATCTTAATATCCTTTTAATTGTAGACAAATGTGTTTCCTTGGGGTTTTTTGAAAACCTTACAACAATACCAAGTGAATGTGTAATGTCAGGTCTACTGTGTACAACATATTGT
Source organism: Chamaecyparis obtusa (assembly GCA_027943335.1). Lineage (NCBI taxonomy): Eukaryota > Viridiplantae > Streptophyta > Pinopsida > Cupressales > Cupressaceae > Chamaecyparis > Chamaecyparis obtusa. The sequence goes on along the minus strand of BSBK01001245.1, from coordinate 570,180 downwards.
AACTTACCAATCATGGATTGGTAAAGTGTTTCATTCACTTCCTTAGTGTCATCTTCTTTTGAAAATTTACAACCAATAGCCATCGATGTTCCAACTGGTTTAGAGTCTTCCATATTAAATTTTTTTAGGATCTCCTTAATATACTTATATTGAGTGATATAGATCTCATCCTTAACTTGTTGAATTTGAAGTCCAATAAATGATTTAATCTCTCTTATTATAGACATCTCTTATTCCTTTCTCATTTCCTCAGTAAATGACTTAGACATTATCTCATTACCACCAAATATAATGTCATCAACAAATATCTCAACAATAAGAATTTCATCAGATTTATCACATTTCAAGTATAAATTTTGTTATCACTAGTCCTTTCAAATCCAATCTTAACTAAATAAGAGTGCAGTCTTTCATACCATACTCGGGTAGCCTGCTTCAATCCATATAAAGCTTTATGCAGTTTGCAGACCATGGTCTCATTGTTCTTGTCAATAAATCCATTAGGCTATTTAATATAGACTTCTTCTTCAAAAATACCATTCAGAAATGTAGATTTAACATCCATTTGATAAACTTTAAATACTTTGTAAGAAGCATATGCAAGCAATATTCTTACACCTTCTAATCTAGCAACAAGGGAAAAAATTTCACCATAGTCAATACCTTCTTCTTGTGCATACCCTTTGTAGACTAATATTGCTTTATTTTTTATCACATCTCCTTTCTCATTGAGTTTATTTATGATAATCCATTTTGTTTCATTCACATTCTTATCCTTAGGTCTTGGTACCAATGACCATGTGTTATTCTTTTCAATTTGATCTATTTATTCTTTCATTGCATTCATCCAATCTTCATTTTCTAGTGCATATTTTACTATTCTAGGATCAAATTTGGAAATTAAACATGCATTATCTTTCAACTTACTTCTTGTCATGATTCCTGCATTTTTGTCTCCAATAATTATGCTTGGTGAGTGGTGTCTTCTCACATACTTTACTAATACAAGTTTGGTATCTTATTCATCATTGTTTGTATCTCTTGGTGGAGTCTTATTCTATTCATCAGTTCCTCTTGGTTGCTGCTCAGTTGTATCAACTGAATTACCATCTTGTACATAAATAAATCAATTATAATCCTTAGGTTCCTTTTTGATACCCTCTTCATTCTTTTCTACAAATCTATCAACTCTTACATTTGCACTTTCAACTATTTTGTTAGAATCCTTGATTAAACATTTGTATTTTTTTCTATTTGATGAGTAACAAAGAAATATTCCTTCATCACCTTTAGAATCAAACTTTCCATTTCTAGAATCTTTTAATATATAACACATACTTCCAAATATTTTGAAATAAATTACATTTGGTGTGTGTCCAAACCATAGTTCATAGGGTGTCTTGTTGGTACCTTTCTTCAACTATATTTAGTTGAGAGTGTAAACTACAGTACTTATAGATTCTATCCATAATGTTTGTGCAATATTTTATCAATCAACAAAGTTCTAGCATAGTCAACAATATATCTATTTCTTCTCTTAGCTATCCCGTTCTGTTGTGGAGTCCTTGATGTAGACACTGTCTTTTAATTCCATGCTCATTACAGAAGATAGTGAATTCATCAAAGATAAATTCACATCCTCTATCAGATCTTAGGCACTTTGGTTGTTTACCTATTTCCTTATCAACTCTAGCCTTATACTGCTTAAACATTTGAAATGCATCAGATTTTTCTTTTAGAAACATAACTAACATCATTCTTGAATTATCATCAACAAAAAAAATTAAGTACCAATCTCCATAGTAGCTTTGAACTTTCATAGGACCACAAATGTTAGTGTGAACCAATTCCAAAATACCATTTGTAGAATAATATTTTCTTAGAAAACTTGACTTGGTCATCTTACCAACTTGACATTCTTTAAACATAACTTTATCAGGTTTTCTTAATCTTGGTAGTCCTCTGACTCTACTCTTCTTACTTACTTTGATCAAGTTATAAAAATTCACATGACACGGTCTCTTATGTCATAACCATACATCTTTAGTTATAGCAAAAAAGAAATTCTTTGCATCAGTATCAAAATAAAATAAAATACCTCTTGATTATCCTCCAGTTCCAATTAGATCTCCATCAACGCCATAGATCTTAAATTTTCTATTCTAAAATTCCAGTCGGTGGCTAGTATTGTTCAATTGTGCAACACTTAACATATTATAGTTCATTCCTCTAACCCAATATGCATCATTGTATTTCATCTTGTCATTTGACACAATAGATCCTTTACATTTCACAAGACATGGAGCATCATTACCAAATCTGAAAAATTCTCCATCATACTCTTCTAGGTTCTCAAACTTGTCAATATCACCAGTCATATCATGTGAACAACCACTATCAATAATCCAAGGGTCTAGTTTACTTACATGATACACAAGTTATTTTTCATCTTCATACTTTTCCTCATTCGATTCTTCCTTTACAACAACAAAGGCAACTTCATATCCTTCCTCGGTATCATCAGATTCATCATCAGTTACACCTTCCTCGGTTAGGTAGTAGGACTTCTTTCATTTGTCTTTAAAATATCCAAATCTTTGATGTCAATTATCTCTTTATTCATTCTTATCATTTATGTCATTATTAGGACATCTAGATGCAATATGTCCAATCTTATTACAATTGAAACATTTTAATGGTAATTTGCCTTTATACTTTCCTTTGCCTCAAGGTAGTCAACTAGCTAGCAGTGCTTCAAACTCCTCTTTCTCTTTCTCTTCAGTCAGGATACTTTCATATTCATTTCCATATGAATTACTATGACTTTATATTTCTCTTCTTGAAGTTCCAATGCTCACAAATGACTTGAAGTCAGTCTTAATTGTCGGTAGACTATTATCATAATTACTTAACTCAAATGTCATCAACTTACCAATTAGGGCTTCAAGAGTAATCATATTTTTCGGTATAGATCTCAATTCTTGAATCGAAAATACTCTAATAGAATACTTAGAAGACAAATTTCTCAAGATTTTACTTACCACATCTTCATTAGTCAATGATCCACTAGCACCTCTGATGGCACTAACAAATTCCTTGATTCAGTTGTTATATTGTATGATGTTCTCTTCATCTTTCATTCTCATTTCATCATATTTTCCTCTCAAACTGTCAACCTTAGCTTTTTGTACATGCTGAGATCCTCCATAGATAAGTGCAATCATGACCCACATCTCTTTTGAATTAACATAATCCTTAATATCATTGAATTCAACATCAGAGAGGGAAGAAGAAATTGCTAGCATAACCGAGTTGTGTTCCTTCCTTTCTCTCATTTGATCAACTCTCAAAGGTCCAGTAGGTGGTGGTATGTATTCATTATCAATCAGGTGCACTGCAAAATCTCTAATCCAGGATAGATACAATCTCATTCTACTTTTCCATGTAGAGAAACTTTCCTTGTTCAACTTAGGTACTTCTCTCCTATACATCTTCAGATCTTTTACTCAAGTATTTAAACTTATCTCTTCAAAGTAATTATCTCTGATACCAATTGTTGAATTATGGATAAGGGGGGTGAATCGATAATCCCTAATCACAAATACCTAAAATCCTTTTCTCTGATTAACTTAGTAGTATCTAATGAACCATAGCTAATTGAGAACCTGATTGATGAACTGCAAGTGATTAGAGATCACTGAGCACTGAATTGATATGTAAGATAATTGAATCAATCATTATGTTGTCATTGATGTCAACTAGTTTTGACAGTACTTATCATGGTAGTTGCAAATATCTATACATCTGTAAAAGAGGAGAAAAGATGAAGAATTGAGATATCTACATAGAGGAAGATGGATATGATAGATGAGGATAAGGAATACTCTTGGTAACTTATTGATGAGTCTATGACTTCATATTGTTGACTTAATTATGTTACAGTAATCTATTATGAAGATAGAAGAAAAATGTTACAAATCAGTGTGGTTGGTTAATGAAGCATTCCATTATACACCAAGCCACTGTAGTGTATATCGAATGACAGTATCAACTGAGCTTGTGTTCGCCGACACATTTCTTTGTCAACCGAGTATGGACAAAAGAACTAAATGATTAGTTTAGCTGACAAAAATTGATGAGCTGTAAAGTGTATGATTACAAGGTTGAAAGATAAAGTTTTTTATGAGATCAATGACTAAATTTTTTTGAAGAAGATCTAAAGGATGGAATTGAAATGAGTCATTGACACATCTACCGAGGAAGGTTTAAGCGAAAAAATTAATGAAGGAGATTAAGCAGCAAAATCTGATGGATGAAAAGAAAATGCTTTACTTGTCTATATAAGAGACTAGGGTTTCATTGTGAAATGTATGCTAGAAGAAGGAGACTATAGAGATATCACATGAACATAGCTTCATGCATGCTAGATCAGACTGGTTGAAGAAGAACCAAACTGTAGAATAATACCGAGTGTCAGAGAGCTTTACCGAGGGACAGTAAGTTATTGAATGTCGATAAACTGAACATAAATATTGATCAAAGGATTTTATGGGCTTAGAATAGATATGAACATCTACAAAATCAAGTTGTATTGTAATCAGATCACCTACTATTTTAGTTTAACCATTGTAATAGAAAAATCTCTTAATCGAGTGGACTTGAAAGTCTTATTATGTCATACATAGAACATACATTGTTATCCTATCAACCCCATAGTGAATGCTAGTTGGACAATAACTGTTAGTGTTAAATCCTCTAACAAGGTCACACCTTACAGTGTGTTTTTTAACCTTTAACAGGGTTGGCTCTTCACTGAGCTCACTTCAAAAGAGTGAAAATATTTTGGGTTACCAGTCCTAGGTGGTTTTTCCCTTTACATGGTTTCCATGTTAAATCTTTATGTTATGTGTTTATGTGATGAATGTTTGGTTATAATAATTTAAATGTTGCATATTTGATTTGTTCGGTAATCACTATGAGAAATTAATTGGTAATCGGTAATTACATAGACAGTTTAGTATTTTATATTTACTGAGTTGCAGAATTAGTTGAATTTGTTTTAAGTGATACATTTTGTATTTGGGACTGTGGATAATTGATTCACCCCCCTCTCAGTTATTCTAATACTATCTTGGTAACTACATAATTAACTATTTACCTACAATAGTAAATAAACTATAGTAATCAGTAAATCATTCACAATGTATAATACCAATATTTAACATGGAAACCCAGCTTTGGGAAAAACCACTGTGGGAATTATCACCCACTAAGAAAATACTCTTCTAAAGTATGCCTGGTTAAGAGCCAATCCAATTAAAGATTACAAAACACATTGTTAGGTGTGACTTGGTTAAGGGATTTACCTTAGATCTATTATGATCTTCACTCTATTAGGAGTGGCCTTGTTAGAGGGCTTAAAACACTCTTTAGAATGTCACTTTTCTCAAGGATTTTACATTAAGACTATTAAGTCCACTTTGTTAAGAGATTTCTCTATTACAAATGCTAATAAGAAACAATAATAAAATTGACCTATAGATGTGAAACTAGCATTTCATATCAAATCCTTTGTTTGCTCTTCAATCTTCACTTCAATTATTCATCATCCACTAGCATCAACACTTCATCAAATCACTTCTTTCCCACTCAGAATCTCTCTATTCCTTCTTCTCTGCAACAATTGGTAACCCTTAAACTATTCAGTTTGCCAACCATTTTTCCATACAAGATCATCCTTTATATATATAATTTTTTCCTGTTGATCTCATCTATTACATTTTCCTTTAATCAATCTTAACCATTCATTTTATTATACCTTGAAATCAAATCTCGGTAACACATTTCCTTTTCACCTAGGAACTTGAACTTTTCTAGAAACTTGTTCCAATTCTTTTTTTCACTTAGATCTTTCCATAGGTCTTCATCTTGAATTTTCATAACCGTAGATCTCTTGTAACTAACTTTCCTCATCATCATGATCATCTAGCTCAACATAACTAATCATTAAATGTTGATTCTATCCTTATTTAATATCTTTTCTTTGCTCAGAGTTCTTCCTTAGAAATTCGGTTACATCGCTTGGTGCCTAAACCTTTCTTCTTTACCAAGTGACCTATCTTTTTACCTTTACTTTACCGAGTAACTTTACCTACTTGGTATCTAAAATAAATAATCTTACCAAGTTGTAAAATCTTTATCACCATGCTTTATCAAATTAACATAATCATATGTTGGGTAGAAATAATTTTTATTAACATAATCTAATCATTGTCTAATCTGTATCAGTTTCCCAATTAAGTTCAACAACTTCTTAACTTCTCATTTCTTCTTCTCCTTAACTCATTCATCTTATAACATTATTGAATGATATGGCAACATAATATAAACTAGAAATAAATTGCTTGACATTAGTGAAAAGACTATAACTGATCTAACCTTTCTACTATCATCATCTATTCCTCTAATCTTGGTCAGTCTTCATCATCAACTCCATCAGATAATCAATCTTTAACATTATTATTAGTTATGGTAACATATACTACTTACCTCTGGTACTTCTTCCAATTCTGCTAGCTAGAATATTTTCTATTTTGTTAGTTAACAGATTATCCCTTTTAAAATAATGAAAAAAATGACCCACTTCGACCCAAATTTGAAGACCAAACATTACTAACAGTTGGAGAAATCACTATGGAATCAACAATTCTCCTATAAATTTTAGATGTACATATCCCTCATTAAAGATAAATAATAAATCAATCTAATCTACCAAATAAAAGGTGTATGCTCTTAACTAGAGAGGAGAAGAGGCTTTAACAAATACCCATCACCATGGAGTATTTGCAAATATTTAATGTGATATTCTGAATATATGCATATAAAGAAAAGAGAAATAAAAAACACACCAATTCTCACACACAGATGAAAACTAGGTACCAAATTCAGATTATGTAAATATGAATTTGCTAATGGAAAATAATAAATAAATATTGAGAAAATAGTATCACATAGAACACCTTGAATCATAAAACCTCAAAAACACAATTTGACATTTATTGATTCATTCACCCCACCCTTGATTGAATAACTACCATTATACAAAAAATTGTAAAATTTTATGAACATCAATTGCCCCCCAAATTTGAGTCATGCTTGGCTATCACAACAAAAGGGGAGATTCTGGGAAAAAAATAGCCCTCCCTATTTCTTGAAAGATTTTACAATAAATAACCCTCCTTGACTCTTCTATTTTATAACTAAATCTTGTGAAACAATGATTTGTCCCTTTCTTTTCCATATGACAGCCTTTAGTTTAACATAACTAATTCTGGTAAATTTTCTAAGGATTTTCAATTCCTTCAATTTGACAGGTGGAATTTAGAGTAAGAAATGTTTATTGAGCATGTTTTGTTTTTGAAATCAATATCATTGCTTTTCATCGAACAAGATTAGATTTTAAAGGTAAGAAATATCTATCCCTAGAAACAAAGGACTTCCCATTCTTAGAGATAAGGATGTTTGATTCCCAATTTTACAATTCCATCCATAGTCATATACCTTCAATTCTAGGGTGAGGAAGATGCTTCATTATCAATGATTTTTGATATCTCTTTATGGTCATGTCAAAAAGTCGAAGAAGTTTGGAATCATGGAAATAGAATATGTTTCTAGACTTCATCTTTCAACCAATTCACCCAACGCCACTAATTTGTTATACAATCACATTGTCTAGATCAACATTTCACCATCAATCTTCCTATTTGTATCTGCCGCCTTTGGTAGATCATTTGAATATTAAGCGATATGCCTCTGACGTGTAAGAGTACCATTCCCTATGATTTCATTTCCACCATTTTGAGTAACTATTTGGTTTTTACAATTACCCTCCTTTTCAATATTCATTAAGAATATTTAAGAATATCATTCCAAATTTGGTCATGTCATAATACTCAGGAAATAACTAATGTTTTTTCTGTTGTAGATGCTTTCTGGGGTTTAGAATCCATAATATGTAGATCACTAATAATTGTACATTATTTTCTAAGATTATTAATCTTCCTTTAGAATCAACTGAAGGCCTCTTACCAATCATTTAAATATGGGAGTTGCATTGCAATAGGTGTAGCAGAAAATTCATGATCAAAAGTCTGATTCTATTTTGGTTGACTTTCTCATTGTAACTTGTTGGCATTTATCATTATGGAAGGAACTTTCTCATAATTTGACAGTTAGTTCTGGCATCTCCATGTGAACTTGTCAATGATTGTATATCTTGTATCAACATTTATATCAAAAAGATCAAGAACTTGATACTCTGTGTATCATCTTAAAATGGAAGCACTTCCATCTTGGTAGTTTTAGCACCCTCATTTAGTGCATTTATCATGATAGATTTTCATTTAGGATGTATTTTCACTTGATTCCTTCATCCTAGGAGAAATTAGGGTTAGGATCCTAAGGATTCTCCTTGATTTCCCTTCTCTATGGCTCTATTTTCTAGGTAGGATTTAGGTATAGGTCCTCCTAGCCTTCATCACATTCATTCTAGGTCTTTGTGCCCTTTTCTGGCACTTTGTCCTATTTTCTCACCATTTCTAAGTCTCTGGCCTACCCCAGGACTTCCTATTCTCAAAGGTCACTGAGCCTGGACCTTTGGGTCAGGGTCGAGGTTGACTTTGACCTCTATCAGGTTTTGGTCACCTGTTTCAAATTGTGGTCCCAATGGGCCCCAAAATCAATTTCAGGCCTCCAGATTCAAATGCGAAAGGGTTTTAATTTAAAATTAATTTAATTATTTTCCCTCCTTAGTTGGTTATTGTGATTGGACCATAATTCAAGTTTAAATTTGAATTATGGGCCCTTACATTTCCCAAGGAGCCTCACCTTCAAATTTTTATATAAGCACTCTCTTTTTCCTTCATTACAACACACCAAGTATCCATCAAGTGGACACACAATCTATTGAAGAAAGAAATCAATGGTGAAGTGATGATGGAAGATTGCAAGAGGATGATATAGAAGATGAAGACCTTGTTAACATCAAGAATTTTTGGACAAACCATTGTGGACATACCTTTGGAGCAAGGAAGATCTCTTCTTGCTTGATCCACCATTTTTAACATTCAAGCATTCAAAGATACAATCATGGGGTAGAAATTATGGATTTTGAGTTTGGTAGGAGTACTTTAGCCTTGGGGGCTTGGTATGCTTTCTTTATCATATTCAAATCTATGCATTTCTTTCTCATATCAATTCATGCTAGGGTTTTTAATCTAGAGGATTAGATCTTGGCATTGCACATTCAATACACACACATATTCTATTACATCCAACAATGTGTGGAGGTGGAGATCACCAAAATGGGGGTTTGACTAAGGAAAAATCCTATATAGCCACCCCAAAACACCATTTTTTGATATCTATAGTCGTTATTTTGAGAGTTGTAGAGTAGATCTGAGTACCCTTTTTGGAAAACTTTCAGGATCCTCGAATAGATTTTCCATCAGAATAGTGCAGGTCAAGGTCGACTTTTAGGGGTAAGATTGTGCCTCGGGGTAAGATCTTACCCCTGTTTCAGGTCAAGGTCGACCTTTCTCATAAAGACAAAAGATTTTTAGGTTTTCTCTATTTGCGTGTTTCCAAGCCAAACCCAATTGAAGAATTTCCTGAAACTGAATATAGACACCTGAAAATAGGTATTTTCGGCCAGATCAACTTTATTATGAGGTATGTATTTCATCTTATTTAATATCAGTATTCTTTACTTACATCTTTAGATCTATATTCCATATCATATTAATTTACATGTATGGTGGAGAATGTTGGTTTAGGGCTTCTATTAGGGCATTGTTAAAACCCCTTTCCTATTCCATCACATTTTCCCACCTTACATTTTGGTGAACCCATTTACAATAACTCTTTCTTTTTGGTGTTAAATTTTCATTTTTTGTTAGATCAACTTACATGCTTATAAAAGTAGATTTATTTTATGCTCTTGCATTTATATTTCAAAAATACAAAAAAAAAATTGCAAAATTTCTTTAATATACAAAAAAATTTACATTTTTCATGCTTGTAGTGTTACTTTGTGTTCAACATGTATGATTATTGTTTTGAATACTTTGATGAGGCTTTTATTGTACAAGAGGATAGATCTCTTAATGAGGTACATAGAAGTGAGGATGAAAATTGTTCAAATGAGATCTCCATTGATCCTATTCCTATTTCACTCTCCTCCACAAGCTCTTCAATTGACCTTTACCATAGGGTGTGTGCATGGATACCATCATGTTCCACTATTTTCAACATTGATACACCTAAGATGATATATCCTAAACCTTTGTTGATGGTAAAAGGATTTCCTCAACTCACAATTAAGGGTAAACCTAGAGATCCTTTAGATTTCTTGGATAACACAAATTTCATTTCACATGCTTATCACACATGGAATAACCCTCAACCTACTGTTCCGATTTCTTTACTGCCTTCTCAACTTGAGCTTCCTCAAGCTCCTAGGTTTCCATCTAATGTTAATGAGTATGAATTAGTAGAACAATTACGTGCCACTCCTGCTAAGATATCTTTATCATGGGAATTAGTTCAAACTTCCCTGACATACCATGAGGCATTGCAAAAGGCTTTATCTACTCTTCCTACTTTGCCTCCTAATCAAGAGAACATTCATTCCATTTTGGAGTACATGCATACTATGCCTTATGTACCTCCTATTATGTTTACTAATGATGATTTACCTTCCCTTGAGGTGCAAAATCAATATGATGCTCTTATGGTTGTTGTTTCTATTAATCAAAGTATCATTCATAGAACATTAATTGACAATGGATCTGGGCTTAATGTTTGTAGCATGGATATGATTAAGGAAATTAAGGCTATTCTCACAACTATTCAACTTGATAATGTCCCTATTCGTGGATTTGACAATATTAAAAAGATAACTTTGGGCATTATTACTTAACTCATTAAAGTTTGTCCAGTTATTCTTAGTACACCTATTCATGTTATGCTTGGACCTCTAAATTACAACCTTCTTCTAGGTAGACCTTGGTTACATACTATGCATGCAGTTATTTCTACTCTTCATCACAAGGTTAGGTTCATTTATAAAAATTTGATGTATGTTTAGGTTTAGAAATACCACCCCAACTCAGGCATTAGGGCTATACAATATTCTATCCTAACAATGGAAATCTTCTCAAGTTGTGGGTGGATTCTGATTAAGAAGGAGTCTCCAGATTCTAGGTCGATTCCTATTTGATATGGGATATCTATTGGCAAGTTGACTATACTAGTGTAGATGAGTTAATATAGTGTTGTCATTATGGAAAAAAATTATATGATGTTTTGGAGTCAGCGCTCATGATAAGAAGATCAGAAATTGGCTGTGTTGAAGACTGGACAATATATAGAGTACCTGAAGGTCAGAGCATCAACGCATGTGCATATGAAACAATTATGGTATGCGCCCTAGAATTTAAGTTGGTAAGACCATATTCATGCTAAGTCTAAGAGCACATGATTAGAAGATTCGGTATGAGGAAGATACAGAGAGTTCAAGTTGCATAGACAGTGAATGCCAGAGAAGAACAGTGCAAGCAACCGACTGTTGGTATTTTGGTTAGCGATTATATTATTGTTGTGTAAGGGCTATGTGCCTATTTTAATTAGGTTGTAGACATACAATTATGTTTGTTTGAAACACACTTGAGCCAATTCAATTGGAAGCATTGTGTGTAATCAGTTAAAGGGTCGACCTAGTTAATTGTTTTGTATGCGCATATAAATATTAGATGCCCCATTGTAATGAAGCAAGTAAGTTGATAGAGAGTTGAAATAAGTAGAGAAGAAGTATGTGAAGGGTTGTTAAGATGTATTAGAGCTTTGCAAGAGGTCAAAGCATTAGCACATCAAAGGAACTGATCAGACAAGCAGTGTCATAGTGCTAGTTCATCCAGCAGATATAGTGTGTATCTAAGATCAGAAGGTTGTAACCTTCACCACTTGAGAGGTGAGCTCTAGGATAGTGTGTCCACACCCCTAATAGGGTTATTGTAAAAGACTCCTAATAGGGTCTGACCCTTAACCAGGGCATTGTACTAAATATATTGTAAAGAAACTCCTAACAGGGTTAATGATCTTCTAACAAGGACCATAAAACACTAGTACAGATTATTAGTGGGTGTCAATTCCCATTGAGGTTTTTACCTATTTGGGTTTCCTCACTAGTGGTACCCTCGGTTTGACTCCTTGGGAATTAGGGAGGGAGGCAGAGAGTTCTATAGTTTGAGTAGTTGAGAGAGAGAGTAATAGTAGGGAGTTAGCCAGGAAAGTCCTTCATTTTCTAGTGGTAGTCCTTCATTGGATTCCATCTCACTAGACACCTATAGATTGTAAGGGCTCCCAACCCTATATTCTAGATTGCCCAATGTGACATATATTAGAGATTGTGTAGCCCTATAATTCCCACCCTTCCCTATTTCCATAGTAGGGCCCCCTTCCAAATGAGATTGATAAAGCGACCATCAATGAATCGATGAACTACTGATGTTACTACTGATACCATTGGTTCTTTGACTGAACATGCTGGTTTGGACATGGGTCAGAAGCTGAAGGAAACTAGTTGGATTGTTCTCCCTCGTTACTACCCTTCCTACACCCTCGGTGGGGGATGGATAAACCCCTAGCCTAAGGGGGAAGGAGCTTTGCTCGAAAACAACCTAATGAGGAAGGAGCTCTGCTTGAAAACAACCTGTCGTCCTACTGGAGCTACTCCTGCTAACCACATTGGTGTTATGTGTTGAGTTCATGTTTCTTATTTATGTTAATGTTCATTTCAGTACTTAAGCATTCAAGTCAAGTTTAAGAAGTAAATCAAAAAGATTAAATTAAGTGAACACTGATTCACCCCCCCTCTCAGTGTTCCCATTCCTAACAATATCACCTCCTGATTGAAGACTTGATGGGAAAATGAACTTTAAAACTAAAGGGAAAAAGGGGAGATACACCAAAAAATGAAAATAGACTTTGACTAGAATGTAAAATAGTAATCCCAACTCATACACTAAAAATCTTGACACTTTGAATCACTAATCAAGATATAGGCTAAAAGACTTGACTCCTAGGGCATAGACCACAAATAGATTAATCCATTAACAAACATACATAATCTTCATAAGGTTTGAATTTTTCTCACCTAGAGGAGGAATAGGAAAACATTTACTTCTCCTAGCTATCAAAATGAATAAACACTCAGGAAAAAAGATGAAAACATGATTTGAAATAAAAAATCCAAAATATATGAGCAAATAGATCCTTTGCTTTATTACTCTTCAAAATTTGACAAATAGGTTACAAACAAAATCTATCAGACATCAAGGAGCAATATGTTCACTTTTAGCCTTCTCTCCAAAATCTACAACCACTAACAATGAAAAATTCACTCCATTATGAAGCCCTCCAAGCTTGAATTCAAAAATCTAGGACTCTAAAAATCACTATTAGAAAAACTAAAATCTAGCTATAAACTAGCCTCTAAATTTCATGTACGAATTGTGCCTAAAATCTAGCCCCTAATATGTTGGTAATTTAAAATATAATCTTTTAAAACTATCACGAACATATATTACAAAAGACAAAATAATAAGCCCCTCTAAATTTCATAACCGACTCCTCAAACCTATAATAAAATTTAAACTTAAGTTTAAAACCTAAGCCTAAATTCTATCTCTAATTACATCCAAAAGTTGATATGACAATTATTATGTAATACATAAGTTACATGAACTATGGAATTTGCAATTTCAAAGTTTGGATGTCACTGTACTGCACACTTATGACATTTAATTTCTTTGGCACCAGACCTGTTATCTTGTTTCAACTTGGCACTGCTCTTGATTCATGCAATACACTTTGGGAATTGGGGAAACACTGATTGTTAAAACCCTTATTCATGGTAATTCTTTGTAGAAGATCTTGACTAGAATTTTTCTCTTTCTTTGTATTTAAACTTATCTAGAGATCATCGGCTATCATGGCATGGAGCTTGGTCTTTGAGTTCTCGAGAGGCATAGATTAGGAACTTGGTCTTTGAGTTGATCTCAAGCTTTGCTATGTTTGATGATCTTGACTAGTAGTGGGCTCAAACTTATTGAATAGAAGAACTCACCCTTTCTATTCTAGAACACTGGTTATGTATTTTGATCACACCCTCTTAAAGCTTGAGCTATCTCATTCCTTGGGACTGCTTAAACTCAATAGCTCAACTTAACTAAGACATCCACTTGGAGTTTGGATTGACTGGGTTTGAACTCAAATCTTTTTCTACTGGCAGCATCATTCCTAAGGCTCGGGCCCTTGAGTGATAGCTGGCTATGAACTATTGAACACATGGCTTTCGATTGATGATCCCAAGCTTTTTGGCTGAAATAACCTAGGCTGTATTATTGAGGCTCGGGCCTTTGTCTAAAAATGAACTTGATCTTAACTAAAATATCTGGCACTTGGTCTTCCAGGTTAATGGCTTGACTTTTCTTGAGATAAGTAACTCATCTATTTCTTTTTGCTTGCTTAACCTACTATTTTGAACATTTGAAAGAGCTGAGTTTTACACTCTTTTCTTGCATAGATTTAGGGCTTTCTCTTCTATTAATAAAAAATAAAATTGATAGCTATTTCTTTACCTCAAAACATAAATCTTGGGTTTTTTCCAGTCACGTACAATTTCTTACCATCTATTCTCTACATTATCTTTTCTTACATTTCAAATGTTGGAGGTTTTATGAACTTGTGCTTAGCTTTATTGCATTGATTCTTTAATTATCAATCTCCAGCTTGGTCTTGATGTACCCGACTATCTTCAGTTATTAGCCATTTTGACTAGTGATCTCAAACGATCCACTGCAACTTGGTTTCATTTCTTATCAGCTTGATGTAGACTCTCCTTGCTAGCACTAGAAAAAGCTAAATTTGTTTGTTGAGGTTTCACATTTTCACCAGTCTTGTCCTTCTGCTCTATATTTTTGCATTGGTCTTTAGCTAGCTCGATCTCTATTTTTTCATCTCATTCTTGAATGCTAGAGTTGCTGAAGGAATTCCATTATTTGATGTTTACTCTTACTTTTTAGTTTGGTGTTATATTAATAGAACTATCTACTTCATTGCACACATTGACAACTCATGTTTTAAGTCTTCTCTGTCATCTTGTTTCCCCCTTTTTCTTGTAATGATCATACCCGAGTCATTGCTATCTCTGCCTCTTGCCTAAGAACATCCATCGTATTTTGATCTATATGCTGTTATGGGCTGTGACTTTTGTAAAAGTCTTGGTTTTGAAAAAACACAACTGTCAAGAGGCTATTTGGATCTCTATGCTGATTAGAAATGCTTGACTATACACACAAATTGCCTGGTTTATACAATGTGTAAGTTGATAATGACCATCATACTTAATAACTCTGGCATAGCCTATCTGAACTGTAGCCACCATATTTTTTGACTTTCCTAGCAATAAAGACTCAACAATATTCTCAAAAAATTATATTGATTTAGTAACAGTCACAAATGCATTGAATAATTTTCCATTTTAAAGTATGAAATGCAACTATGATGACATCAGCTCATGAGATTTGAGCACTAAATTTTTTTTAATGCATCCTTTTGAGCTCACTGTTACTCCGTAATCTGACAAATTCCTTTAGCATTTTTGAAGCATTCACTGTGATTTAAAATAAACTTTATCATTTGGATTGTAGCAACCTCCTCTTGAAACACATCATAGCTCTCATTGTGTACCTGGCTGCATGTCATAAGTTGTATCATTCTTTAGTACTTTGACAGTGAGCACCACAATGCATGGCTACATACCATTTGATAACTCTATTGTAGATCCATGATCGAGATATGACAAGACTTAAAATGTATGTAATTCTAGCAATGAAATCTATTTATGGGGTTCGAGCACGGGCTCGTGACACCCATAAACACACTTCTGAGACCTTGTAATTGATGTTTTTCATCTATTCAGCATATGAACAACTGTGAACAAAACACTACATCCTCTTTTATATGACTATGATAAGTACCAGTCTTATTTGAAAAAATGCTTTTACTCTGTACTGTGATAAGCTTTGAAACAATATTAAATCAAACACATTATGTTAGTGATCATGACCCAATGATTAATTTTGTGCATCAATTGGTCCACTGGTGTGCTCACTAACCTAATGCTATCTTGATGTCCTGAAAAAGGTTTCTCAACTTTAAAATTAAGTCCCTTTGATTCAGACATCTGATTTATAAATAAAAACATGCATAATAATAGCCATTAATAGTAAAAGGTTTCATAAAATTATGTCCCTTTAACACTATTTCTCAATTTATGTGTATGCACATGTTCTTATTGCATTTGGAATACCAGATAGATATAGGTGCAGCTCTGATAGATTCTTATTGTTGTATGATGTTTCATTCTTATGCATTGCTTAGATCCAATTGGATCTAACCCATTTTTAACCATGATGTAGGACAAACCCTGAAAACCTAAGACCAGACACATGAAGACTCAAACAGAGGACCGAAGGACTTAGACCAAACATGAAAACTAGCCCTTGATATGCAGATGACTCTTCAAGGCAATGTAAAGGACTTTACTCATACCTCTATCTCATTTTTCTATTTTTCCCTTTGTACTCTATTTATTGTCATGAAATATGAAGTATGGAAGAACATTTATAACTACATTCAGTTTAAATGCACAATGTAATTATTAATTATGAATTTGAATATTTGAAATATGATCAATACTTAGAGTACAAATAAAAAATATGATATGAATGTAATAACAATATGTTAATCCACATTACCTAAAAAATAGTGTTAACTGGAAGAACCTCTATGCACCCTTTTCCTATTTGTGTCTATTATTCTGCATGTTGAAATTTTGGGTAACAATTTTGGTGACTTCTGCTGGATGTCTTCCTGCTAGACATGAACTCTTGACCTTATCATTGGGAAATGGAGTCAAAAAATTGGAACATGCACATGCAACCTTTATTGAAACAAAAATGCATCTAAACCAAGACTCATGCAACCTAAAGACCTAGTGCTGGACTGCACTTATTTGAATAAACAACCTAAACTATCCTATTTTAACTAGCCTAACACCTGGTTAAACAAAACTATTCACTGATTATGAAAAATAGCTGCCCATCCTTTTGAGCTCACAATAATCCACATGCTAATGAACAATCATCGTGAAATGAGCATATGAGAAATACGTGATCACCTGTTGAGAAAATTTCAGCTTGACAAAAATCTCACTGATAAGGATCTTACTTACTTGATCCAGCTGATTTAATACACCATCATTCTAAAGAAAACCAGAAACCAACAACATTTTGTGAATATCCAAAAGGATTTTACTTACTTGGTCAAGTGGGGCACCAAGTCGCTTTGATTCTTTCTTAGCTTCATCTTTTGGTAGGACACCATGCAAAGATGTTGGCTCAATTTTTTCTTCCTTGCTAGCCTCCATCCTGGAAAAATGCCTAATAGGACATCCATGAGAGATAATGAATTTGGATCTATCCTTGATAGAATCAGGTTCCTAAAAAATCACTTTAGTCTAATTGATCTCCTCTTTATGCTGGTTGGAAATAACTACCTCCTATAGCTTGTAGGTGCTTTCTAGAAGTGTGGTCTTGTCATCAAGATGTAAACAAAATTGCTCCAATTCATTCCAAAAATGATCTTCTTCTTCATCTTCCTTTCTCTTTTGTAGGAGAAGCATATTATTGTCAGCATAATAATCCTGATTTTCTAGAAACCCTTTTGTCTTGTCTTGTTCAGAAAGATCCTCCTTTAGCCTATCAACAACCTCCTGTTCAATGTTCTCCTTTTCTCGTCCCAGTTGAAGACACTTCTCAAACTGCATTTGATAAGCTTCTTTATACTTTACTTTTGAAGTAATTAGGAATCCTATTGTCTGTTTAAGATCCTGAAGCTTTTTCTCATGAAACTCCTCCCGAGCTCTTGATTCTCTTTCTTTCTCCTCTTGAAATTTCTCTTGAAACTCCTGATGAGCTCTTAATTCCTTTTCTTTTTCTAACTAAAATTCAAGGCCTCTATTAAACATGGTGACTATCAACTCTTGTTTTTGTTGAAGCTCCTTTTCAAAAGCATTCTTTTGATCTTCCAACTCTCCTTCATGAACCTTCTTCTGTGCCTCTAACCCTCCTGCAAGCTTAGCCTCATTCCTCTTGAATTGCTCCGCCAGATACTTCCTATAATATTGATCCTGCTGAGCCAATGCTTCTTGTTGTTGAATATGGGCTTGATAGGCATGCTCCTCTAGCTACTTGTCCAGCTCTTCCTAGAATTTGGATTCCTGTTGCCTTTTAATTTCATCAACCTACATAAGCATATCCTGCAACCTACTTGTAGAATCTCTATTTTGTGATTCATTATCATTTGCAGAATAATGGAAATCATATTGGGATTACTGACATTGATAGGACTGAAAATGATTCTCTTGAACGAAATTCTCTTGAAATGATGGAAAATAGCTCCTGATCTTTGCAACTAGCTCAATTTCCTCCATAGAACATTAGATATGTGAAATGTGACCTCTTTAAGGTATGAATCTTGCTGAAAGCACACCAGAACCAGCAAGTAATACAATACAATTTGACCAGTTCGTTGAAGAATTGGTCCTACCAAGCATGCCAAAAACTGTTTAGGTTTAGAAATACCACCCCAACTCAAGCATTAGGGATATATAGTATTCTATCCTAACAATGGAAACCTTCTCAAGTTATGGTGGACTCTGATTAAGAAGGAGTCTCCAAATTCTAGGCTGGTTCGTATTTGATGTGGGATATCACCTCCTGATTGAAAACTTGATGGGAAAAAGGAAAAGGAACTTTAAAACTGAAGGGAAAAAGGGGTGATACACCAAAAAATGAAATCAAACTTTTATTGTAAGGTAAAATAGTAATCCCAACTCATACACTAAAAAGCTTGACACTTTGAATCATTGATCAACATATAGGCTAAAAGACTTGACTACTAGGACATAGACCACAAATAGCTTAATCCATTAACAAACATACATATTCTTCATAAGGTTTGAATTTTTCTCACCTAGAGGAGGAATAGGAAAACATTCACTTCTCCTAGCTATCAAAATGAATAAACACTTAGGAAGAAAGATGAAAACATGTTTTGAAATCAAAACTCCAAAATATATGAGCAAATAGATCCTCTGCTTTATTACTCTTCAAAATATGACAAATAGGTTACAAACAAAATCAATCAGACATCAAGGAACAATATGTTCACTTTTATCCTTCTCTCCAAAATCTACAACCCCTAACAATGAAAAACTCACTCCATTATGAAGCTCTCCAAGCCTGAATTCAAAAATCCAGGACTCCTAAAATCACTCCTAGAAAAACTTAAATCTAGCTATAAAATAGCCTCTAAATTTCATGCAGGAATTGTGCCTAGAATCTAGCCCCTAATATGTTAGTAATTTAAAATATAATCTTTTAAAACTATCACCAACTATATTACAAAAGCCAAAATAATAAGCCCCTCTAAATTTCATAACCAACCCCTCAAACCTATAATAAAATTCAAACTTAAGTTTAAAACCTAAGCCTAAATTCTATCTCTAATTACATCCAAAAGTTGATATGACAATTATTATGTAATACATAAGTTACATGCAATATGGCATTTGCAATTTCAAAGTTCAGCTATCACTGTACTGCACACTTATGGTATTTAATTTCTCTGGCACTAGACCTGAAATATTGTTTCAACTTGGCATTGCTCTTGATTCACACAATACACTTTGGGAATTGGGGAAAGACTAATTGTTAAAATCCTTATTCATAATAATTCTCTGTAGAAGACCTTGACTAGCATTTTTCAATTTCTCTATATTTAAACTTATCTGGAGATCACTGACTATCATGGCATGGAGCTTGGTCTTTGAGTTCTCTAGAGGCATAGATTAGGAACTTGGTTTTTGAGTTGATCTCAAGCTTGGTTGTGTTTGATGATCTTGACTAGCAGTGGGTTCAAGCTTATTGAATGGAAGAACTCACCCTTTCTATTCTAGAACATCGGTTATGTATTTTGATCATGCCCTCTTAAAGCTTGATCCATCTCATTCCTTGGGACTACTTAAACTCAAGAGCTCAGCTTAACTGATTCATCCACTTGGAGTTTAGATTGACTGGGTCTGAACTCAAACCTTTTGTCTATTGGCAGCATCATTCCTAAGGCTCTTGCCCTTGAGTGATAGCCGACTGTGAACTGTTGAACACACGGCTTTTGATTGATGACCCAAGCTTTTTGGCTAAAATAACCTAGGCTGTATTATTGAGGCTCAGGCCTTTGTCTAAAAATGAACTTGATCTAAACTAAAATATTTGGCACTTGGTCTTCTAGGTTAATGGCTTAGCTTTTCTTAAGATAAGTAACTCATCTATTTCTTTTCCCTTACTTAACCTACTATTTTTAACATTTGAAAGAGCTATGTTTTACACTCTCTTTCCTTGCATAGATTCAAGGCTTTCTCCTCTATTAAAAAAAATAGAAAATTGATAGTTATTTCTTTACCTCAAAATGTAAATCTTGGGTTTTTTCCAATCACGTACCATTTCTTACCATCTATTCTTTGCATTGTCTTTTCTTACATTTTAGATGTTGGAGGTTTTATGAACTCATGCTAGGTTTATTGCATTGATTCTTTAATTATCAATCTCTAGCTTGGTCTTGATGCACCTGACTATCTTCAGTTATCAGCCATTTTAACTGGTGATCTCAAACCATCCACTGCAACTTGGTTTCATTTCTTATTAGCTTGATGTAGACTCTCCTTGCTAGCATAAAAAGCTAAAGTTGTTTGCTGAGGTTTCACATTTTTACCAGTCTTGTCCTTCTGCTATGTATTTTTGCATTGGTCTTTAGCTAGCTTGATCTTTGTTTTTTTTCAGCTCAGTCTTGAATGCTAGAGTTGCTAAAGGAATTCCATTATTTGATGTTTACTCTTACTTTTTAGTTTGATCTCATACTAACAGAGCTATCTACTTCATTGCACACATTGGAAACTCATGTTTCAAGTATTCTCTATCATCCTATTCCCCCCCTTAGCTTGTAATGATCATACCTAAGTCATTGCTATCTCTACCTCTTGCCTAAGAACAACCACCATATTTTGATCTATATGCTGTTATGGGCTGTGACCTTTGTAAAAGTCTTGGTTTTGAAAAAAACACAACTATCAAGAGGCTATTTAGATCTCTACACTGATTAAAAATGCTTGAATATACACACAAATTACCCAGTTTATACAATGTGTAAGTTGATAATGACCAACATACTTAATAACTCTGGCATAGCCTATCTGAACTGTAGCCACCATATTTTTTGACTTTCCTAGCAATGAAGACTCAATAATATTCTTAGCAAAATATATTGATTTACTAATAGTCACAAATGCATTGAATAATTTTCCATTTTAAACTATGAAATGCAACTACGAGGACATCAGCTCATGAGATTTGAGCACTGAAATTTTATTTTGCATCCTTTTGAGCTCACTGTTACTCCGTAATCTAACAAATTCCTATAGCATTTTTGAAGCATTCACTATGATTTAAAATGAACTTTTATCATTTGGATTGTAGCAACCTCCTCTTGAAACACAACATAGCTGTCATTGTGTACCTGGCCGCATGTCATAAGTTGTATCATTCTTTAGTACTTTGATAGTGAGCACCATAATGCATGGTTGCATACCATTTGATAAATCTATTGTAGATCTATGATTGAGATATGACAAGACTTACAATGTATGTAATTCCAGTAATGAAATCTATTTATGGGGTTTGAGCATGGGCTCGTGACACCCATAAACACACTTTTGAGACCTTGTACTTGATATTTTGCATCTATTTAGCATATGAACAACTATGAACAACACACTGCATCCTCTTTTATATGACTGTGAAAAGTACCAATCTTATTTGAACAATGCTTTTACTCCGTACTATGATAAGCTTTGAAACAAATTTAAATCAAACACATTATGTTAGTGATCATGACCCAATGATCAATTTTGTGCATCAATCGGTCGACTGGTGTGCTCACTAATCTAATGCTATCTTGATGTCCTGAAAAAGGTTTCTCAGCTTTAAAACTAAGTCCCTTTGATTCAGACATTTGATTTAAATAAAAACATGCATAATAATAGCCATTAATAGTAAAAGGTTTCATAAAATTATGTCCCTTTAACACTATTTCTCATTTTATGTGTATGCACATGTTCTTATTGAATACTAGATAGATATATGTGTAGCTCTGATAGATTTTGATTGTTGTATGATGTTTCATTTTTATGCATTGCTTAGATCTAATTGGATCTAACCCATTTTTAACCATGATGCAGGACAAACCCTAAAAACCTAAGACTAGACACATGAAGACTCAGATAGAGGACCAGAGTACTTAGACCAGACATGGCAACTAGATCCTGATATGCAGATGACTCTCCAAGGAAATGCAAAGGACTTTACTCATACCTCTATCTCATCTTTATATTCTTCCCTTTGTACTTTGTTTTTTGTCATGAAATATGAAGTATGGAAGAACATTTGTAACTACATTCAATTTAAATGCACAATGCAATGATCAATTATGAATTTGAATATTTGAAATGTGATCAATACTTAGAGTACAAATAAAAAATCTGATATGAATGTAATAACAAGATGTTAATCCACATTACCTAAAAAATAGTGTTAACTAGAAGAACATCTATGCACCATTTTCCTATTTGTGTCTATTATTCTGCATACTAAAATTTTGGGTAACAATGTACATGTTACATGCAGATGATGCACCGAATCCTTTCCTAAATATAGAACATGTTTAAGTTTCTGAGCCTCTTCAACTAAGAAAAGAGATGGAAGAGCAACCCAAGATTAAACAAACTGAAGCTCCATCTTCTTCTTTGACTAAGGATGATTGGGGAACATTGGAATTTAATCCTAATTTCATTGGAGAATATAAGTTATATGATTTGGAATTCATGAAACAACAAATTGAATTTGAAAAATAAGTGTTTACTCCTTCCCTGCTTTTTGAGGAATTAAAAAGTAACTTTGTTGCTGCCTCAATTGAAGAAACAATTCAAACGATAAAACCTGATTACTATGACATTGTGACATATTCCGCTCCTTGGACTCCATATGATATGGTTGATAGATATGGTTTTGGTTATCATCTACTCAAGAAATCAGGATTTAATGAGAAAGGATGTGGTAAATATGAGCAAGGTATACAAGTACCTTTGGATAATGAAATTTATGATTACACATATGGATTGGGATTCAATCCTCACAAACAACCATCAACTTTTCCTCTCAATGTTAATTATATCTATGGTGGACATTTGAAGTTGGTTAACCTACTCATCCTTGAAATTAATCACAGACCTACCTTGGATATTTTTCTCGAAGATGAAGCCTTAGTAGATTTTTTAGGGGTTTATGAGGATTTACCTACATTTCATCACAAATGATGAAAGCCTTATTTTTTAAGTACAAAAGCTTATTTTGGAGAACATGATGAACAAAATATTTCTTCTTTACTGATGGATTATCCGATACAAAGTGATTTGCTAATAACTGAGACTGTTGAGATTCAAATGGATGAAAAGGATTCTAAAAAGATGATAAAAATTGGGAAATGTTTGAATCAGGATTAACGTGATCAGTTGGTTTCCCTTTTACTTGAATTTAAAGAAATTTTTTTCTTGGACATATTCAGATATGCCGGGTATATATTCTAAGATTGTTACTCATAATATTGTTTTCAAACCGAATGTTAAACCTATGAAGCAGAAAATTTGAAAGATGAATCCACAAATTGGTTTATTAGTTAAAGCTGAAATTGAAAGATTATTAGATTCTGGATTCATCCTCTCTATTGATTACTCAGACTCAATTTCAAATATTGTTCCCATTTCAAAAGGATAAAATAAGATAAGAATGTGTACTGACTTTAGAGATTTAAATAAAGCATCCTTAAAAGATGATTTCTTGTTACCTAATATTGATATGATTGTGGATTCGACAGCGGGTCATACTTAATTATCTTTTATGGATGGATTTTCTGGCTATAATCAAATTTTTATTCCTCTTGAAGATCAATTTAAGATAGCATTTATAACACCTTGGGGAATATTTTGTTGGGTCATGATGCCTTTTGGATTAAAAAATGTGGGAGAAACTTATCAACGAGCTATGACCTTGATTTTTCATGATTACATTCATAATATTCTTGAGGATTAAGTGGATGATATCTTGGAAAAATGTATATAAAGAAAAGATCATGTTAGTATTTTATGATAGATATTTGAAAGAATTAGAAGTTACAATATGATGTTGAATCCTAAGAAATGTGTCTTTGGAGTTGATTTTGGTAAATTATTAGGATTTATAATCTCTAAGCGAGGCATAGAACTGAAAAGATTAAAGCTATTGTTAATATTCCTCCTCCTAAGAATATTTCTTAGTTACGAAGTTTACAAGGAAAAATCCAATCTATTCATCGCTTTGTTTCCAACTTAGCTGATAGAACTATTCCTTTTACTTCCTTGCTTAGAAAGGATACCACTTTCTCTTGAAATGATGATTGTAAACAATCATTTGAGAAATTTAAGGAGTATCTCTCCAATCCTCCTATTTTGCAACCAACTCAATTTGATAAACCCTTTTATTTGTATACATTAGCCACTCTGAAGGTGGTGAGTGCGTTGTTAGCTTAGTATGATAGTGAAGGTAATGAAAGACCTATGTAATACATTAGTCAGACTTTACTCGATTACGAAACAAGATACACATATTTGGAAAGATAATGCTTAGCTATAGTTTATGCTTATCAAAAACTCAGGCATTATCTCTTAAATTTTGAAGTCAATGTGATTGTTAAATTTGATCCTTTGAAACATCTTTTCTCAAAAACTGATCTCGCTAGCCGTCTGGCAAAGTGGGTGATGTTACTTACAGAATTTGATCTTGATTTCCTTTCTCAAAAGTTGATTAAAGGACATGCCTTAACAAATTATTTAGCTGAAGCTCCTTGTCCTCATCCCAATGCATGCTTTACTTCAATATAATTCCTTGATGAAAACATTCTAGCTATTAAACATGATGATGTTTGGGAATTATATTTTGATGGATCTAGATGTAAGACAACTTCTGGTGTTGGTATTATCTTGATCCCTCCTACAAAGAAATTGATCCCTCTATCGTATAAAATAACCTTTCCTTGTACTAACAATATTGCAGAGTATGAAGCTCTTATAGCTGGCCTACGAGCAACTTTATCCCTAAACATTAAACACTTGCAAATTTATGGATATTTGTAGTTGATTGTAGAATAGATTAAAGGAGGTTATTACATTGAGAAATATAAAATGACACAATATAGAGATTTGGCTCTTGATGTGCTTTCACAATTCTCTTCTTATACGATTCAAACTTTACCTAGGAAAGATAATCGACATGCATACACCATGGCTAGCACAACTTCTTTGGTTTGTCTTGAGAATAATGCTGAAAACTTTTAATTTACTATACAAACTCTTAAAAATCCTGCAATTTTTGATAAGGTTACCTCTGATTGTTTCAATTTTCATTTGGATGAATGGTATTCTCATATCTTTCATCTTTTGAAAGATGGTACTTTTCTTGAATCAACAATAAGGAACATGCATAATCATGTTAGGAAGCTTGCAATGCATTATATTATTTTAGGAGACACACTTTACAAATGCTCTTATAAAGGTTTATTAAGATGTCTTGGAAGAACCAAAATTCTGGTAGCTTTGGAAAAAGCTCATTTTGGTTCTTGTGGGGATTATTGGCAAACAATGGAACAAGATTCTTTCATGTTTGTTAAGAAATGTCCTTAATGTTAGAAAAATAGTAATTTGATTCATGCTCCTACTCATGAGCTTCATAATCAAGTTTCTCCATGGCCTTTTAGTATGTGGGCTTTTGACCTTATTGGAAAAATATCACTAGCTTCTTCTCAAGGACATACGTACATCTTGACTACTACACATTACTTTATGAATTGGGTGGAAGTTGTCTCTCTTCATTCAACAACTGCAGATGTTATTTGTGATTTCATCCTTAACAATATTATAACACGATTTGGTATTCCTTCGATGATAGTTTCAAATAATGGTACCTCTTTTAAGAACAAAGAAGTTGCAAAATTTTTGGAGAAATATAGAATTCAACATAGATTTTTGACTCCTTACTATTCTCAATCTAATGGTCAAGTTGAGGCATCAAATAAAATCATTGAACAAATTTTGAGAAAAATAGTTAATAAGCATGTGAAAGATTGGCATACCCAACTCATCTATGCTTTATGGGCTTATAGGACAAGTGTTCGTACTGCCATGGGTACTTCTCCTTACAATATTGTCTATGGTATTGATGCTATTATACCTTTGGAATTAGAGATAGCTTCTTTAGATGTTTCATTTCATGGGATAATTGACAAGGATACATTTTGAGAACAATGATTACAAGAATTGGAAATGTTGGATGAACAATGAATACATGCTTTGGAACATATAAAAGCTTATCATAAATCTCTTCAAAAGTAGTATAATCATAAATTAACTAAATGATCATTTTAAATAGGTGATTAGTATTATATGAGAATCAATGAAATGTGAATGCTTTACCTGGTGAAAAGGGAAAGTGTAGCCCTAATTGGCTTGGACCTTTTGTTGTAATTGAAGACTTTGGTTCAGGTTCTTACAAAATTGCTGATATGGATGGTGTTTCTTTTAAGGAACCTATAAATATTATGCATCTCAAACACTATTATCCTTAATTTTATCCTTCTTTTCCTTGTGTATATATGTATTCCTTATAAAATATGTTTTTTTTATAGGTTATGTGGTTTTAGCAAACTACATTTGAATACATTTATACATGTTCTTTCTTTCTATTAAGTTTTATGCTATTGATGAAAATATAGTAATCAAACACAAAACTAACTAGTAGAGAAAGTTTTTCATTTATAAAATATTTTTAAATTTTGATACATATGTGGCACAAGGCCCTATCTATCACTTTGTCTATCTCTACATGGTGATGGTCGATGACTCCCAGATCTCTCTGAACTATGATAAGAGGCTGTAGATCTATGTCTGGTAGTCTATGAGTGGCTCCTCAATATTCTCATGTCACACATGTTCTCCTAGGCCCTCTGTAAGTCTGCCATCAGTCTCTCTTCTCTCTCCTTGCACAACTTTAGCTCTTGTTGGATGCACACAAAGATATCGTCATGCCTGTTGGGATCTCTATGACCAATGGAAGACTCTCTCTCACTGGGTAGTAGTCAGTAGGATATACATGTATCCTTCAGAACCTTAGAAACAAAACTTCTCCACTCCACCATGCTAGCTGCAAAATGGAAACATATTTATCTTTTAGTACTTCTTTTTCTTCATTAATTAAGTTAAAATTTCAAACCAATTTCTCATTGTATACCTAGATCTCCCTACTGGGCGTCATTGAAGGATCTGGATGGTGGGGGCATGGAGTGACTACTCTCTCCACACTCATTGTATCTAGGTATTGGAGGTGGTGTCTTTGTATGGGTACGTGGAGGTCATCATGATCTCAGTGATGATGCTTGAAAAATGTGCGCATCTACACTAGCACCACCGACTGGGGGCATCACCTCTGCTCTCTCCTCTTCTCTCTCCTCCTCCATGGGGTCTTCCTCAGAGATGGGCTCCTCCTCATACCTGAGATGCTCATCCTCCTCTATCATTCCACCATCTTGATGGATCCTATATGAAAATCCTAGATCACCTGTGGGATAGTCAGCAGGGAAGATGGGGTGGGTTCCCTTTAGACTCCCGTATCTAATGCAGTCCTAGCTGATACCTGAATAGGCCACATCTAGTGATACCTCTATATCCTCTATCTCATCTGAATCACTTTCTAATATGTCTTCTACTGATGGTCAACTTATGGCACCCGATCTATGATAACACCTTGTCAGATGTGCATACCGAGGTACTGCTCCAGGGACTCGCTATAAAAGACTGAACTGTCTCATCACCCGATCATAGTAGTATGGAATCACTGTGTGACTCTAATGACCCTCTAGTATCTTAGACTACTATGAGTGCCTCATCTGGCCACTCTATCATGTGGTAGTAGGGTCTCCATATCACATATGTGCCTAGAATATGGTCTAGACATACCCTCCAATAGAGGATATCTCTATACTGCCAGACATCTCTCAGTGGATAGGTGAAGCCTCTTGGTGTGCTAGCATCTACCATCACAAGAACATCATGTGGTCATGTACATGTGAAGTTCTCAAACAACCAGATGTGCAAAAGTGTACATACTGTGAAACTCTCTCTCTGATATCTCACTAGCTGACATAGCTCTTGGTATAAGTGGGCTAGTATGTTGTGATCCCATGAGAAGATAATCCTATCACTCTCCATCCAACGTACAAGATGTGTGAAAGGTGCTAAAAATAATATACCCTTTGTGTTGGGTACCACAACCAAGGATAGTATACATATCATCACTCCCTGTACCAAAGGTGTAGGGCCTGCTAGTATGGATGATAAGGTGATCTGATCTTCTTGGGTTCACATCCATGGAACCCATCCAAAATAATAGTCTACATTTGCTAGGACATCCTAAGGACCTCATTGTGCTCTCGGTCTGATAGGCTCACTTGTTAGAATAACTAAGAGGGAGGTGAATCAGTTAATCAATATCCCAATACAAAATATATAATGCAAAAACAAATAATTAAAACTTATGTTGTTCAGTAACTTAAAATACTTTTAATGTCTATGCATTTACCAATTACCAGGATAAAAATTATAACAGTTACCAATCAAATCAATTATGCAACATGAAAATATGACATCAAACAAATATCACAATCAACACATAACACAAGAGATTTAATGTGGAAACCCTGTGAAGGGAAAAACCACTTGGGACCGGCAACCCAAAAATATTCACTCTTTTGAAGTGAGGTCGGTGAAGACCCAACCCTATTAAAGGTTACAAACACACTGTTAGGTGTGACCTTGTTAGAGGATTTAAGACCAACCGTTATCATCCAACCAACAGTCACTTTGGGGTTGATAGGATAGCAATCTTCATTCTATGAATGATACATAATAAGACTTTCTTAGTCCACTCAGTTAAGAGATTTGACTATGTATAATGGTTAAATATGTAACCGTAGGTGATCTGATCTATTACAACTTCAATTGTAGATTACAGATCAATATTCAGCTTATACAAATCTTTCTGATCAATGTAACAATTTTGTTTCAATAATATATCTACTTACTGTCCATCGGTAATCACTCTTTGTCACTTGGTAATGCTCTGCAGTAGGGTTCTCCTTAACCAGTAAGATCAGAATGCATGAAAACTTGTTCATGCGATGATTCTGTAGTTTCCTTTTCTTCCAGCATCACAGTCACTTGTGAAGGACATGTAAACCATTTTCTTCTACTCCATCAGATTTTTACGCTTAATCATCTTTGTTGATTTTGTCTCTTAAACATACCTTAACACTTGTGTCAATAACACATTTGATTCTCATCCTTCAGATCTTTCCTAAATTTTGTTAGTCATCGATCATCATAATAAACTTTATCTGTTACCCTAAAATCATACACTTTCCAGCTTATCAATCTTATCGGCTAAACTAATCATTTAGTTCATTATGTTCTTCACGATTAACAAAGAAATGCATCGGTGAACACAAGCTTAGTTTACACTATGTTTGGTATACACTACACTCCGTTAGTGTATACTGAAATGCTTCATCAACTAACAACATTGCTTTTTGTCTTTCAGCTCTTTTCCTCATCATAGATGAATGAAACATAATCAAGTCAATATCATAAGGCGATAGACTCATCAACAAGTTACTCAATGTATTCTTTATCCTCATCTATCATATCCATCTTCCTCATGTAGATATTTATGTTCTTCATCTCTTTCACTCCTCTACAGATGTTTCAGTATAGTAACTTACAAGATAAGTACTATTAAACTAGTTGACATCAATGACAACATAATACTGATTTAATCATACTACATATCTAATCAATCAACTCAGTGATCTTAAATCACAAATTCTTCAATCAGGTTCTAAATCAGTTGTAGTTCATCAATCTCTCCCTTTGGCATTGATGGTAACTCAAGTAATATGAAATATACCATACACATACCAAACATGTAATCTACAACTCTATAAATAAATGTTGTACAAGCTCTCCCTAGCTTAATATGTTTAATTACTATGTTACTCAACATCATTACAAAATATAGCTTTGTCAATCTACAAATTTGATTTTTTCAGCTCTCGGATTCCTTCTTCTATTCTCAGTAACTAATCTTCAATGCTCTCCCTTTCTTCAAGTTGTCTCTACCTCAGATAGTTCTCATCGGTGCATATTGTTTCATATTGTTTATCTCTCCCTCTGACAACAATGCCAAAGAAACAAATAAAAAAACAACTCTGAGGTAGCCAAGTAACTCTCTGTTGTCTGGTGCATACTTTGTATCTCTGTATACTGATATGCCAATCTATTCTAGTACTTTTTACAACCTTAGACATGATCCAAAGTGTGAACTATGCTACATCAACATGTATGATCTTTTGATAAGATTAGGCTGATGCAACATCTAGATCACCTTAGTGACTGGTAGACAGGGGATGGACCCCAAGTCTAGTCCTTAAGTACTCAAATGTATCCTTCGGTAGAGCTTTTGTAAATATATCAAAAAGTTGTTCTTTCAATGTAACAAACTCTAGCTTAACTTGCTTCTCCTGTACTTGTTCTCTCAAGTAGTGATACTTAATTGATATATGCTTTGTTTTAGAATGCATCACTAGATTCTTTGAAATATTAATTTCACTCATGTTATCATAGTATATAATCACCGGCTCAGTGATTATCTCATTCATACCTTCCAGAACTTTCTTAATATATGCAATGTTTGAATAGTTTGTAGTAGCAACAACATACTTTTCTTTGGCTATAGACTGAGAAATGCAAGCCTGCTTCTTACTTGTCCATGTAACAAGTCTTTCACCGAAGAAAAATGCTCCTCCGATGGTGCTTTTTTTTTCATCCACATTTCCAGCCCAATCTGCATCGGTATAGACTCTGAGTTCAAACTTGCCTTCCTTAGGATACCATAATCCATAGTCTTCTATTTTATTTAGGTATCTTAAGATTCTTTTAGTAGCAATCATGTGTGATTCTCTAGGATTAGCAAAAAATCTAGCAACTATTCCAACAACATGTGCTATGTCTGGTCTACTGTGTACTACATACATTAACTTACCAATCATTGATCAGTATAGTGTCTGGTTCACCTCTGTAGTTTCATCTTCCTTAGTCAATTTACATCCAGTAGCCATCGATTTTCCCACAAGTTTAGCATCTTCCATGCCAAATGTTTTCAATACTTCCTTTATGTATTTAGACTATATGATGAATATCCCATCATTCTACTTAATCACTTGTAGTCCTAGAAAGAACTTAATCTCTTCGAACATAGACATCTTGAATTCATTCCTAATTTCATTAGCAAAGGTTTTACATATTTGATCTTGACCTCCAAATATGATATCACCCACAAATATCTCATCAATACAAATTGTATCATCAGTATCTCCTTTCATATATAGATTGTTGTTCTCACTTGTTCTTACAAATCCTATAGGTAACAAATAAGTATGCAACCTCTTATACCAGGCTCTTGCTGTTTTCTTCAAACCATATAAATCTTTATGTAATCTACATACCATGTCTTTCTTTTCTGCATCAATGAAGCCTTCAGGTTGTTCTATGTAGACTTCTTCAAGTATTCCATTGAGAAACACTGACTTGACATCCATTTGATATACTTTGAATTTATTGTGTGCAACATATGCAAGTAGCATTCTAACTCCTTCCAATCTAGCAACAAGTGAAAATGTTTCACCATAGTCTATGCCTTCCTCCTGTGCATATCCTTTGCATACTAATCTAGCTTTATTTCTTGTTACTTCTCCATTCTCATTCTGCTTGTTCCTGAATATCCACTTAGTACTGATAACATTCTTATCTTTAGGTCAGGGTACTAAGGTCTAGGTTCTATTCTTCTCTATTTTTTCTATTTACTCCTTCATTGCACTAACCCATTCGTCATTCTCTAATGCAATGCTTGCATTTTTTGGGTCATAATCACAAACTAGACATGTACCTTGTCTTTCTTTGCTCCTTGTTTGCATGCCAGCTTGTTTGTCTTCAATGATTTGTGATTTAGGATGATGTCTTCTGATAAAAATCACTAGTACTCTTTCTCTTCTTTCTTGTTCATCCTATGCAAGGTAATGTTCTTGCTCGGTAGGGCCATCCTGCTCATCAGTTTCTCTTTCCTGTTGTTCAGTATTGTTTTCCTGTTGATTGGTTATCATAGGCTGCGGCTTTGGTGGATACTTTGGGTGTTCAATGTAATTGAATCTACCATAGTCTTCTAGTTCCTTTATACTTTCCTCTGTGTTCTTTTCATCAAACTCATCAACTCAGACATTAGTGCTTTCAATCATTTTAGTAGTAGTTTTATTCAGACACTTATATGCTTTGCTTTTACTGGAATATCCTAGAAATATCCCTTCATCACCTTTTGAGTCAAATTTCCCATTTCTCTCATCTTTGAGAATAAAAAATTTGCTTCCAAAAATCTTGAAATAACTTATAGTAGGTTTGTGTCCAAACCACAACTCATAGGGTGTCTTGTTGGTGTCCTTCTTTAGTTGGACTCGGTTTAAAACATAAACAGCTGTACTGACAACTTCCCTCCAGTATGTCTAAGCAACATTCTTTTGTAGCATCAGTGTCCTAGCACAGTCAACTATAGACCTGTTCCTTCTTTCAACAATCCCATTCTACTAAGGTGTCCTCAGTGCAGAGACATGTCTTTTAATACCATGCTTATTATAGAAATTAGTAAATTGATCAAAGATAAATTCACCTCCTCTATCAGATCTTAGGCATTTCAATTCCTTACCAATCTCTTTTTCTACCTTATATTTATACCACTTGAACATCTTAAATGCTTCAGATTTTTCTTTTAAGAACATAATAGTCATCAATCTAGTATAGTCATCAATAAAAAGAATAAAGTATCTATCACCATAATAACTTTGAGTTCTCATAGGACCACATAGGTCAATATGAACCAACTCAAGTATCTTCTTTGTTGAATAATCCTTACTTTTAAAACTTGATTTAGTCATCTTACCTTTCTGACATTCATGACACATAACATGATCTAGTTTTGACAAGCTAGGAAAACCTCTAACTCTTTTCCTTTTACTAATCTTAATCATGTTATCAAAATTCACATGGCATAACCTTTTATGCCACAACCAAGCATCTTCATTTTTCATCATCAAGCAAGAAGATTTATCAGTATCAAGATAAAATAGATTACCTCTTGATTGTGTTGCAGTTCAAACTAGTCTTCCTCCATCATCAAAGATTTTCACTTTCTTGCTCTCAAAAGTAACTCGGTGACCTGAATTATTCAGCTGTGCCACACTTAACAAGTTATAGGTTAGTCCATCTACCCAATAAGCATTATCACATTTTATCATATCATTTATCATCAAGGATCCTTTACCTCTTACCATACAGGGTGTGTCATTACCCATCTTGACTGATCCTCCATTATATTCTTCAAGTTGATCAAATTTCTCCTCATCACCAGTCATGTGATGTGTACAACCATTGTCTATGATCCATGTATTATTTTTGTTAACTTTAGAGATCAGTGCTATTTCTACATGTTTTTCTTCTTCCTCTGAGTCATCTTTCATAGCAACAAATACAACTTCTACATCATCATCAGAATCAGATTCGGATTCATTATCTTCAACTATGTAACATACCTTTCTTCCTTTGTCATTGCTATCTCAGATATCTCTATTGTATGGGTAGCCTCTATTAAATCTTCTCCCATAGCTTCCTTTAGATCTGTCTTTTGATCTTTCATCATCTTTCTTATGTGGACATCTAGTAGCGATATGGCCAACCTCTTTACAGTTAAAGCATTCCAAAGGTAGCTTACCTCTATACCTTACTTTACCTTTGGATAATCTTCTGGCCATAAGAGCTTCAAGTTCATCAAGCTCATCATCGGTATTATTGTCACTATCATCATTTTTATCATTTATGCTAGACTTACTGATCTTCAAAGTAAACATGAAAGTAGATTCCACAGATAGAACAACACTGTTATCAAAGTTATTTAATTCAAAGGTTGTAAGTTTACCAATCAGATTATCAAGTGTAAGTACATTACCAGATGCAGATATTCTTTCATGAATAGTAGATATTCTGATTGCGTAAATCGAAAATAAGGTTCTAAGTATTTTTCTTACCACTATTTCTTCACTAATGACTCCATTAGATGCTCTAATAGCATGTACTACCTCTTTCAGTCTATTTTTATATTGCACAATATTCTCACCTTCCTTCATCTTCATATCATCGAATCTTCCCCTTAAGCTCTCTGCTCTAACTCTTTTAACATTAGCATCTCCACTGTAAATTTGAGATAGTTTATCCCACATGGCTTTTGCAGTAGTGCAGCTTTTAATATGTTCAAATTCGGCATTGGTACAGGCAGCAGCAATCTCCATCATAGTAACATTGTGTTCATGCCTGTCTTTCAGTTGATCAAGTGTCAGGGGACCATGGGTCGGTTCTATATAGCCATTCTCCATCAATTCTAGTGCAACATTCCCAATTCGAGATATGTGAAACTTCATCTGGCTCTGCCATACTATGAATTTCTCTTTGTTCAGCTTTTGCAATTCCCTCTTATACATTTTGAGATCTTTGTACTAAAGTCCATAAAACTCTGTTCGAAGCAACCAATGTTATGATACTGTAATACCCCAAAAATGGGCTATATGTTCATTAACCTCCTACATCATCAAATCAAACAAAATTGACATCAAAGTCCTAATCTAAGGCACATCTAAACATCATCGAATCATAATTGATTATCTTAAATTCTACATCGGGGAATATTCTTGGCAATATTCCTAATTATCATAATTATCTTTAATTTTATAATTATTTGGCAATAAATCACATTTATCCTAAGATTTGATTAATTGAATATTTTCATATTTAATTAATTAGATTTAATATTTGCCACTTAATTGTTTAATTAAATTTAATTCTATCTATTATTAATTGTATTATTTAATTTTGACAATAAATCAAAATTCCTATCTTTAATTGATTAAATTCTTATTTAATTAATTAAAGCATGTTGTCATTATTTAATAATATAATTTTTAATAAAAGTTTGATAAAATAGTTAATTAACCCATAAATTAATTATTTTATTTCAAAAATCAGTTAAGTTGAGCATAAATCACTTTATTATTAAATTAATTCATAATTAAAACATGCACAATCATAAAAGCAGACAACTGTCAATTATCAATTAAAGCTAAACTCTATTTTGAGTTAAAGCTTAGCTTTTGCATGTTTTTGTGACTTGATTATCTGTTGTTATCAGATAACTCAAAAATCAAGCTGAGTTATTTGAGTGATTTATGGCTTTTATCCATGCACCTCCAAAGCCCTGGATTCCTATAAATCAAGGCTTCAGCTC
Organism: Chamaecyparis obtusa; assembly: GCA_027943335.1. Classification (NCBI taxonomy): domain Eukaryota; kingdom Viridiplantae; phylum Streptophyta; class Pinopsida; order Cupressales; family Cupressaceae; genus Chamaecyparis; species Chamaecyparis obtusa. The sequence goes on along the minus strand of BSBK01001245.1, from coordinate 534,370 downwards.
TTCATAATTCATCCACATATTTTGCACAATCACGCTGGAGAATTGGAGGCTGAGGAATCAACTTGCGAATTCAAAGCGTTGTGAGATCAATTTCAATTGCATAGCTTTTTATATCTTAGCATAGAAGTTCTCGGACTGTGTCAAAACCCTGGTGCACTGGGATTGGAGTTCACCCCTTTGAATCATAAAAGTTGCAGAGTCAAACCATTACTAAAAACCCTAGAGAGGCCAATTTTTCACTTTCAGGTATATGTGTGTTATTGAAAAACTTTTCAGAACATACACAATTAGTACTCTCAGGGATTAGCACAATTTGGTCACTTGATTGTTCATGCGCAAGGTTGCTTTTTCCCTTGTTCATTGTTTTCAGACGTGCTTGGAATTAGTTGCTTGCTATTCTACGTGTTTGTTTATCTACTTGGCTATTAAAAATGATCAAATCTGGTATAACCTTCAAAATCTGGACAGTACAATTTGCAAACAATCCAAAAATGAAGACCTTAAATTTTGCAAAAATTGATGTAAAATTCTTTCTGGAGTCAAACGTCATTTCAGGAAGTCAAAAGTCATACAACTTTTTGTCAAATGTTGTTTCAGTATTGCCCATCTATCGTATGATTGAGAACCCAGTGTCATACGAGTTTTCATGCCAGCAAATCCAAAGAAGTCAACATCCTGTTAGCAACTGTCGTATGATATTTACAACTATCATTTCATTGCTACCCAACTATCGTACGAGTTTAGCAACTATCGTTTCATAGACTACCTAGTGTCGTACGAGTCTGCAGAGTGTCATTTGGAAAAATTTGAGAGAGTTGTCAGAAATGTCAAATTGCAAGATATCCAATGTTTCCAGCCTAGTTCCAGAATCTATCAAAAATATCATTGTGTTAGGAATAGAGCAGTAGCTATTGAGCATTCTACCATTTTCTGAGTTTGATCTTTTGAATCTGATCTAGTCTTCTGTTTGATCAATTTGAGTCCTTTTTATCTCGTGTCAAAACCTCGTCATAACTATCAATCTTCAATCAATCTTCAAAAATAGACTAAGTGTTGAGAACTCATGTCCGCTATCTTTTGGGTGATCTATCCCATACATCCAGGGCACAGTTCCTTCACCCACATCTCATCAGATCTTCAAAACTATCATAATCTTGACAAGGTTGCATCATCTGATTTTCTCAAATCAAATTGTTCTTCAGTTGTCTTCATCCTTTTCTTCTATTTCATTCAAAGTTAATGGTGGAGACCAGAGCTTCTTCACACAAGAAATCAGAAGAAACATCTCAACACTTACTTTTGACCAATACCCTAGGTCCAACTCTTGAACAACTCATCAAGTCAGGTATCTACGAAGACGACGGTCTCAGTAACTTTCGATTGAAAACTAGTTACATACCTCCTCTATCAACTCACAGAGGTAATCAGCAAACTCCTCCTCAATCTGTTCCAGGGAGCCCAAAAACTCCTACCATGTCTCAAGCAGGGACAAACCACGGTTCTCTAGGAGGAGGATCCCAAGGACACCATTCTCAACATAATGCCGACCAAGAACCTACCCCCTCTGAAATCCATTGATGTCAGAATGATGATGAATTCCAGAGAATGATGAGGCATTTCTTGAAAGTGGATAGAGAGGCATACTTTTTACAATTAGCCCAGGAAGGGGCTAAGCTTCCTCCCAACTTTAACATTGATGATATAATCACACATGAGGAAGAAACTCCACTCACAGCTATGACAAAATAGATGCATGCTATACAAGTTGAATTTAACAATCTTAAGAAGGAGAAGGAACCCAAGGAGTTCTCCATGGAGGCCCTATGTCCTTTCCTGTTCGACAAAAACTTGTATATGCCTCCATTCCCAAAAAGAGTGGAGATGCCAAAGTATGACAAATATGACAGACACTCTGATCCTTAAGATCATGTCAGAGAGTTCTGTACGCAATCCATGGAATTCATGCATGAACCAACTTATCTAATGCATCTTTTTCCTAGATCCTTGGGAGGAGCATCCATTCAGTGGTTTTCAAGATTACCTTCTACGATCAAAACTTTTGAGGAATTGATTAAATTGTTTTATCAACAATATTCCTACAATATTCAACATCCAGTCACCATGATCAATATCTATAACCTCAAGCAATATCCAGGAGAATCATTCCTAACTTTCCTCAAGAGGTGGAGAAAGAAGTTTTCTCTATATGCTAGACCAATTCCCAAGATGGAGAAACTTGAAATCTTTATCAATAACCTTGTTCCAGAGCTCAATTATCCATTACAAATGCAAGATCATGTATCTTTTGATAAAATGGTGGATAATGCAATCAAGATTGAGAAAGTACTTGTCAAGAAAGGAGAAATCACACTTCAAAAGGACAAGTCTGAATCTGGATCTAGCTCAAAAGATAAAAACAAGAGCTGGAATAGAAACAAAGGTATCATCTCTGATGGTGTTGTTGACACTATCCACACCCCATCAAAGGCATCGGCCTACAATCTCACCCTTGCCACCAAAGCCATTGAAGCTTCAGAGAAAAAATCTGCTAAACCATCTCCAAAAAATCCATTCAAATGATGGGATAATAAATGAAAGTTTTCTCCCCTGGGAGAATCTTTGGAATCTACCCTGAGAACCCTGATAGCTGATAACATGATCTCTTTACCACCAATCTGAAACCCTGATCCGGATCCAAAACCATATTGGTGGAAAGATAATGAATTTTGTGCTTTCCATCGGACTAAAGGCCACATAACTAATGGATGCTTCCACTTGAAGCATACCATTCAAGACTTGATAGATCAAGGGGACATCATGATCGATAATCCTACCAGCAATAATGATCACACAGCATTTATAAAACTATTTCCACAACATGGCAAGGGAGTTTCCACTTCTCAGCCTAACATGGGGGCAAAAGTCAACTATGCCTACCCTGGAAACAATGCTGTCATCAATATGGTTGAACCATGTCTCTCTAAGAGCTATAATGTCATCACGATTGTATGAAGAGACAGAAATCATTCCTCAGCTAATGCGGTTACCAGATCACAAGCTCAAGCTCATCTGAAAGGACAAACACCAAGTTCATCTAATGTCCCTAAGATACCTTTCAATCTCACATCTGCTTCTAAACAGAAGGTTGCCTCAAAATCTTCCAATCCAAAGGATACAAGACCTACATCTTACAACATCATCCAACAACTCTAGCATACCAATGCCAAAATCTCTATGTTTAAGTTACTTCGAATATCTCCAACTCACAGAGATATCCTAGACAAAGCTTTGCTCAGCTCTAATGTTCCTGATGATCTAGATCTAGACAGGTTCCAGACTATGGTTGGTCATCTAACATCTCCACAATATATCTCCTTTTCAGAGGAAGATGAAAACTCCCTAAGTCACCCACATAATCAGCCCTTGCACATAGAAGTCTTGATCCAGAACCGTCGAGTCAAACGTGTGTTGATAGATCTGGGCGCAAGCCTCAACATTTGTTCTTACAACTTAATCACACAGTTGGGATTCTCAGAGATGGCTATTGATCCTCAAAAGAAGATCACCATAAAAGCCTATGATGAACAAGAAAGAGCTTCTAAAGGCACCATTGTCTTACCTATTCGAGTGGGTCCGGTCATCAAAGATACCACATGTTAGGTGCCTGATCTACCATTGGCTTACAATATGCTTCTAGGGAGACCCTGGATACATGAAATGCAAGCTATTCCTTCTACGTACCATCAATACTTGAAATTTCCTTATGAAGGAGTGGAGGTTACTATCCCAGCAGATCTGAGTACAACTTGCAATACATTGAAGGAAAGTGCTGATAAGCTTGTTCCCAATAATAGAGAATCTTCCATCAAGCAGCTAAATGTTGCTTCCACATCTAAGATGGATGACATTGCTAAAGAGATCAATATCAAAGAAAATGGGATGGGAGAATACACTATAGAGCCAGTCTTGTCCCTAACATCTCTCCCAATCTCACCTAAGTCGTATGGACAATCCTTGAAGCAGTCTAAATCAGAACCTAAGGAACCTATGGAAGCATACAAAAGAAATTTTGTGGTGGAGCAAGTATCCAAACAAGAATTTGAAGAGGATGAAGCTGTGCTGGCATGGCTATATAAAGAGGATTCTGAATCTAAAATTGTTCAACCTAGTGAATCTATAGCACCTACAATCCCTTCTAATTCATATGGTCTAGGGAACAAATTGATAGCCAAGATGGGATATTTCGGTCAAGGACCTCTAGGAATCAGAGGTAAGGGTCTTGTGGCACCCATTTCACATATTGGTAGAGCCAACAAAGATACTGGTGGCTTAGGCTTTAAGAAGAAACCCTATCATCTCAAAGGTGGTTGTTCTCATGTCATAGAACAAATTGCACCAGGAGAACCCCTTCTCAAGAAAGAAGAGATAGAACCCTCAGATGATGATTCAGATAGTTCAGAACTCATCCCCTATGAAAAATTGCCTAAAGAGATCAAAGATCTTCTTGATGATAAAGATGATCCTATCAAAAGAATTAATGTAGTAGACACACAAGAACCTACTGTAGCGCAAGAGATGGTTATTCTCGAAGGTAATCAAACTGATCAAGAAGAAGGGGATAGTTATTCTGACACTGATTCCCATGAATATGAATTCAAGTCAGAGACTGAGGGTAATCCTTCTTGGGGTATTCATCCTGATTTCACACATTTTCTAAGATTTCCTAGAGATCTTGAATCAGAAGCTGAGTCAAATGACTATGAATGGGGTGCCATTCCAGAAGAAGATGAGCTTATAACAGAGAAATATATTGATGTTATTCACCAATATGTATCTCAACCCAATGTAGGTCTAGAGTGAAATAATGAACTTAACGTGTCTGATCCACCTATGGTTGAAGAGGACTCCCATGATGATGTTGAGCCTATTCACATATTGAACATTTTGAGCTATAATATCACCTTTGAACTTGAGCATTGGGTTAGGACCAATGATGACATATCCATTACTGTGAACACCATATCCCAAGCCTTTCCTACTTTGACTATCCAACGCCCTGATCTTATCGACCAAACTTCCACAAACCCAAACCATGGTATTTATACCTTCCCGAATGACTATGCCCTTTCTTGCTACCTCAATGCAGTTGAGCCTATGAGTACTTCCATCAGTGAACCGAGCTTTAGCATGACCAAGTCAAACATCAAATATCTTAGTCAGAAAAACAAGAGTAAAAAGAAAAAGAAGAAGAGTTTTGAGGGTGAAAACCACTTTGTGGCAATCTCAGAACCGACAAAAGTAAAAAGAAAAGACATATCTGAAGGTGAAAACCTCCCTGAGGTGCCTAAGGATGAGATATTTGATGTCCTTCTGAGTCATTTACAGGATAGATCTCCAGTTCTGATTGAGCCAACTCAATCCATCAATTTGGGTACAACAGAGGAACCACAATTGGTACATGTAGCACAATCTCTATCAGAAGAAGAGAAACATAAATTCACTACATTCTTATCAGATAAAAAGATCAACTTTGCATGGAAATATTCAGATATGCTAGGATTGGATCCCAATCTCATTATGCACCATCTATCCATTGCTCCTGGAGTAAAACCAATCAAACAAAGATTGAGAAAGATGCATCCTCATGTTGCACTCTTAGTCAAAGAAGAACTAGAAAAACTCCTAAAAGCTGGATTCATCTGTGTCATAGACTATGCAGAGTGGATCTCTAACATTGTACTTGTTTCAAAACCAGATGGTTCAATTAGAGTGTGCACGGACTTTAGAGATGTGAACAGAGCATGCCCTAAGGATGATTTTCCACTGCCTAACATTGATATGATAATGGACATGATTGCGGGCTATGAAATGTATTCCTTAATGGATGGCTTTTCTGGGTACAACTAAATCAAAATTGCTCCAGAAGACAAGGAGAAAACTGCATTCACATGTGTGTGGGGAACCTTCTGTTGGAATGTTATGCCATTCGGACTCAAAAATGCGGGAGCTACATACCAAAGAGCAATGACATCTATTTTTCATGATATGATGCATAGAACAATGGAGGATTATGTTGATGACACATTAGCAAAATCTATGATCAGAACTAAACATCTAATTGACTTGAGCATGATCCTTGATAGAATGGAAAAATTTAGTCTCCGACTAAATCCTAAGAAGTGTGCTTTTGGTGTCACTTCTGGAAAACTCATGGGATACATAGTCTCAAAGAAAGGTATTGAAGTTGATCCGGCTAAAGTCAAGGCTATCATCAAGATGCAACCTCCCAAGAATATCAGTCAAATGTGAACTTCGCAAGGGAGAGTGCAATCTATCAGGAGATTCATATCACAGTTAGCTGACATATCACAACCTTTCACAAAGACATTACATAAAGGTGTGACCTTTACATGGAATGAAGACTGTGCAAAGAATTTTGATCATATCAAGAATTATCTCTCGAATCCTCCTATCTTGATGCCTCCTATTCATGGGAAGCCATTGATCTTGTATGTCTCTGCAATAGCCACATCACTGGGGGCATTGCTAGCACAACATGATGAAGACAAGAAAGAAAGAGCCATCTACTATATCAGCAGAACTTTAGTGGCCTATGAGAAGAACTACTCAATGATAGAGAAAGCATGTCTAGCTATGATCTTTGCATCATAGAAACTAAGACACTATATGTTAGCTCATACCACACATCTAGTAGCAAAAATTGATCCACTAAAATACCTACTAAGCAAGGCAGCCCTCACCGGTAGACTAGCTAAATGGGTCATGCTTCTAAGCAAATTTGACATTGAATATGTTGAAAGAAAAGCTATAAAAGGTTAAGTTATTGCTGATCAACTAGTAGATGCACCCATATTTGATGATACACCCATGCAAATAGAATTTCCTGATTCCTCTATCATGCACTTCTCTTCTAGAGAATGGTAGTTATTCTTTGATGGCTCCTACACATAGAATGGATCTAGAGCAGGCATATTGTTCATCACTCCTCAAGGATACTCGATACCCAAAGCATTTAGACTAAAGATTCCTTGCACCAACAATATTGCTGAATATGAGGCACTTCTCAATGGTATGAAAATGGCAATATAGTGGAGAGCTACAGAGATGCACATCCATGGAGACTCACAACTGGTTATCCACCAAGTCAATGATGTGTATCAAACCAAAGATGAAAAGCTCATTCCTTACAAGAGAATGGTAGATGATTTAAAGAAATACTTCATCTCTATCACATTTGAGCAAATACCTAGAACAGAGAATAAGGCTACCGATGCAATGGCGACATTATCTACTCTCTTACAGCAGCCTGAACATGAACTACGCTATGAGTTCCTGGTGGAAGCCCTATCCTATCCTGCATATGACTCCCCTAAAACCCACATGATCTGCACTGTTGTAGGTTATGACTCATCTCGCTACAAAAATCTATTCTCTGATCTCCATGACCAAATCATCCCTGAGTCCTTTAACCATTTTGAGAAATGAAACCTTATCCGATCCGCATCTTGATATGTCATCATTGGTAATGATCTGTACAAATGAGGTCTAGATGGTACACTGCTTAGATGTTTAGAATGGGAAGAGTCTCAACGTGCATTAGAGGAAGTCCATGAGGGTATATGTGGGTCACACTCGAATGGTTTAACGTTAGCTTAAAAACTTATTAGGGCTGGGTACTATTGGCCTGAAATGGAGAAAGAGGAAATTAAATTTGCTAAAAACTGTCAACAGTGTCAAGTACATGGCAACTTGATTCATGCTCCAGGGAGAGATCTGATTCCCTTTACTACACAATGGCCTTTTCAACAATGGGCATTTGATCTCATAGGTGCTATCCATCCGCACTCTTCTAATGGACATACCCATATAATCACAGCTATAGATTATTTTACAAAATGGGTAGAAGTAGTTCCTCTAACACAAGCAATGGGGAAACAGATCTCTATGTTCATCCTGAACTACATCATTTGCAGATATGGGATCCCTCACTCTATAATCACAGATAACGGGGGACAATTCAAAAACAAGGATCTAGATGACTTATGTGCTAAATTCAAGATTACACAACATTGGTCTTCTATTTACTATCCTCAAGGGAATGGACAAGCTGAGGCTTCAAACAAAAATCTCCTGAAGATCTTGCATAGAATAGTAAATAAAACAGGAAGAGACTGGCATCTCATGATCAATCCAGCTCTCTGGGCATACAAAACTAATATCAGAACACCTATTGGGGCTGCACCATTCGCTTTAGTTTATGGGTCTGAAGTAGTACTACCTATTGAGATTGAAATCCCATCACTCTGAATCAGAATGCATGGACTTGTCACCGACGATGACTACAGAGTGTCTAGGTTACAAGAACTGGAACTACTAGATGAGTGCAGACAAGTAGCGTATGATCATCTCAGAGTGTATTAGAAAAGAATGTCTAGAGGCTACAACAAGAAAGTCCGACACAGAGAATTTTAGGTTGGTGATCTAGTCTTTAGAGAAAATCCTAAAAATCAATCCCATCGAGAACGCAAGGGGAAGTTTGAACCCAATTGGCTGGGTCCCTTTGTTATCACTGCTACTTTTGGCTCTGGTGCCTATCAACTCTCAATGACTGAAGGAGAACAGCTCTGAGAACCAATCAATGTTCTCCATTTGAAGAAATTCTACGCCTAAGGCATTCAGTGCTTGGTAAATGTCCTAAAAAAAAAAAATCTTAAAAATCAGAAAAAGTCCTGAAAAAATGAACATCTTGGTGAAAACCTAGCAATAGGCGCCTTGATGATTAGCAAAAAAATCAAAAATATCAAAAGTACAAAAAAATTGAAAAAATAAAAAATACAAAAAAAAAATGAAAAAAAAGAAAAAGTGCCTTGGTGAAAACCTGGAAACAGGCACCTTGGTAGCAAAAATAGAATCTCTACCAAGATGGTGAAAACCCAGCAAACGGGTGCCACTTGTTCAAAACACTCCATCTATCAGCACAATCTTGGTCTTTCCCAGCTTTCAGTCTTGCTTTAGTTTGTACATATCTCCCGGTTTGTTTCAACATTTCCAGTTTTCAATCAGTCAGTTTGTACACCAATATGCTCAAGCATCTATATCCTATCAATGTTTAACACTTAGGGGCAATCAATGTCATATCCTATGGTCTCCAATGTATCTTAGACATATCCTATCCAGTCAGAGTCCTTTGAAGCTTCATGTGAGTCAGTCAGTCAACTTTGTCTCTAGAAAGGATTTTGCATCTACAACAACGCAATCAAACATCAAAACTCAACTGAAAATAATCTATGCTTTTTACATGCTTTTATCTCCTTGTATGCTTACTGATTCACATTGAGATTTTTGCATATTGTGTCCCTTCGAGCTCTTCGATGATGTCCTTTATAGGATTTAGAGAGTGATGACTGGGGGCATAATCTTTTCTTTGTTTTCTACTCGTATGTGAAAATCTAACAACTTTGGAAATTCTGGATTGAAATGGTGTCCGACTGTAAGAGCTTCTATCTCGAATTGGATGGCCATGCGTACCTCGACTATTGATACCCAAAAAATTCAAGGAAGTTTGATCTAACTATTGTCTTTTTGAAGTGAATTCTTTCTCCTACTGTGAAATGCGATCTTGCCTAAGGATGTGAACGATAAAGGGTCACTACGGGTAATTCATATTGGATTTAGAATGATCTCTTGATTGTTTGATGTGTTTGCCACGCAAGGTGTACTCAGGTCATCACAACATTTATGTTTTGATGCTTGTACAAATTGCTATATCAAAATGGACATGATATTCAGGTCATCCTGGCATTTGTGCCTTGGTGCTTATATCTAATTTAACGTTCCGAAAACAAATCAATATTCATATGTCCATGGTTGTATAACCAGTGGGTTTTGTATTGATTCTTGTGCATACAAATCGATATTCATATGTCTATGGTTTTATGGCTAGTGGGCATTGTATTGATTTATCCGGTTACCTAAAAGTTCAATGATGATAACAAATCAACATATGATCAGTGACTAGGTCCTAGGTCTTAGGTTGCATTTCATCTTGCATGTCTCTTTGCATTTTTCATGTTTGCATGATCTCACAATGACTAAACAAACTTCAAAGCTTAAATGATTCTTCATTCACATCTTCAAATCTAACAAGAGCTAAACCTAACTCGAAGGTCTCTTCAGAATCGCAAGCAATGATCCTCCTGGGTTAACCATCCTTTTGACATAAGACTGAGTACTTGTCTTCATCAACCTGCAAAACATATCATGTATATCGTTGCATTTACATATCATATCATAAATATTTACTGCATTACATTTATATCCATTGCATAAACATACATATTTCCATAATCATTACCTCTACATAACATTCATACATATGAAAGAAATCATTACATTGCATTGATCCATACATACATTCTACACTACTCATAGCATTAACATCACATGATATCATCATACATAAAAAAAATGACAAGTACACATGATGTCACAACCAGAAATATTGATCTCATCTATATATCAAAAATCTCAAATAGTCTGGGGTGCACTACTGGCACAGGGTACAAATGAATGAGCTCCATAGAGCTATCAGACACAATAATGTATCAGTGAGAAAGTAACAAATAAGAAGAGAAATCAACTATTAGCATGCTACTCTACATCTGGTGGAGGAGGAGGTGGTGCATCTGGTATCACCTCCGCTCTCGGTGCCCTAGCTCCCTCTGATGCTGCCATGTACTGAGAATAGGTGGGCACTCTCTATGCAGCAGGGACTACTACATAGTAAGCAGATACATAATATGAGGCCCTCGTAGTCTGATGAATCACCTCTGCCTGTAATCTCTACATCTCTATGCGCTGCTCTGTACACTACCTATCTACCTCTCAATGCCTCTCCTCTAATCTGGCATTCTCTATATTCAGGTCCCGGACCTGGACTGTAAGCTGTCTGATAATCTTGGCCAAAGTAAGAGGAACTGCAGGCTCTACATCAGCTGCTGGTATATCTGTGTCCTGTGCTGGCTGATCTGTATGTGAAGGAATGCTAACCCTGTGCACCTTATGACATCTAACCTCAGCACCCAAATCAAATGTGTCATCCACACCTGTACCACTTGGAAACTACTCAGCTCCTAGAACATCATCTGCATATCCTACTCCACCCAGTGTACCACTCTCAGCTCTGCTCCATCTCTGTGTCCCGAAAGATGTACCCACTGTAGATGTAGAAGGATGCAGAGGCCTCGCATGTCCTGGTGCTCTCTGTGAAGGAGCCATGGCTCTCTGTCTCAGAGGAGTAGGGTGTACCACCTGTGGTCTCGGTCCTGCTCTCATAGGAGCCCCTGTAACATCCATAGCCTCCTCCATGGAGGGTATCAACTCTGTTAGATTAGAAAATCAGTGAATCTAGTGGTCAACAAGCCATGCCATATATGCATCCGTAACCCCTGCATCCACCACCTCTGGGTGATACTCCCAGTCTCTCCCAATGATATGACGTTACTCATCAGCACATACAGCATAACTAAGCCATGGTGCCCATCCGAGCCCTATCTCACGCACAATGTGGGCATAAGCAGTATAATCCTAAGGGACATCCTAAATACATCCATACTGACGCTAGACTCTAGTAATCAAAAATCTCTCCAAGACGGTGGAGGTCCATCCTATCAGTACCCTACTCTGGAAAAGAAAACTAAACTGCTCCTTCGCAGTGGGCCAGGCCTCTATCTGTAAATATGGCCTCCAGATCACGAAGGTCATATCATCTAAACACCGATAGAAGTACTTGGTGTGTCCCATGCAAACCTGTGTGACATAGCCAGCATAAGCATAAATGACAGGGTCCTATGGCTGCCTCTGCATCTGAAAAACTGGCCTCAAAACTGGGATATGCTCCCAAGCCCATATCTGCAGTACCAACGCTCTTGAAGCAAATGTCTTGCAGTCCTAATACACGACCTCGTGCATCTTGAAATACAAGTGAGCCAGCAGACACTGACCCCAAGCAAGCTCAGTAGGTGTAGCCATCAAGAGTGCTACCATAGGTGCCCATCCCATCAAGAAGCCGTTCTGCTGACGGCCAGGCATAATCAACTCTCCAATCATCCCCACAATGATACACTCTAGACGATGTGTCTGCCCATATCTCTACACGAGTGTCTCCCAGGATATAGACCCAGTCAGCTGGGTATCATCACCGAATAGTCATCTAAAAGCATGCAGACCAGTGGATCCTCCACTCACATACTCAGGCCGACGAGGACTATGAAATGGAATACGAAGGATCCTATACATGTCCTCTAGTGTAACAGTGATCTCTCCGATAGGCAGGTGAAAGGTCTATGTCTCAGAATGGTATCACTCTATCAACGTAGTCAGTAGGCCATGATTTACCCTAATATCGGGTAAATGTATCAAGTGCTCAAAACCACATGTAGCAAGATGAACCCTCATAGGGTCTAGCAAGGCGATACACAATCTCTGGGTGGCCGGATAAGAATGGTGAACATGTACATCAGGATATGTGACCTAAATCATAAAGAAACAAGGTGTTTTATCAAAAATTTAGTTCAAAATCAGGCCAAAAGTATCAGAATGACACAGTTTTGAAGTTTCAGAAAGTGGGGCAAAGTGTTCACAATCAGGCGAAAGGATCAGAAAAGTTAGATTTTTGACCTAAAAATGAGTTTTTAACACTCGATTTTTCAAACGACATTCCAGACTGGCATCAAATGTCGTATGACATTCCACAGTAGACCAAACGACAATCCATAGTCATACGACACTGCGCCCGGATTCATACGAGTTTAGAGGGACCCGATGAAATGTCGTACGACACAAGGGTATCTCTCATACGACACTTGGGCGTGGTTGAAATGACAAACTAAATTCAAATGAAATGTCATACAAGTCTGGACTGGGACTCGTACGAGTTTCTACACATGCGAAATTTAAAAGCTAAAAACACGTATGGAAAAATTTAAAAATGCTATAAATCATCAAAAACATGCATTTTTAGGGGGGAACAGAGGTCCACCTACCGGATGTCCATACTGTTGAGGTTTGCCATGTCTCCGGCTACGCTCAAAATGGTGCGAACTCATAGGTACCTTCAGTTCTCGCTGGTCTACCATTTTTTCTCATTCAGAGGGCTCCATAGAATCTCTAAAGTCAAAGGGTTGAAATGAATTGAAAATGACCCTTCCGACCTTTATATAGCTTTCGACCTAATTTTTAAATTTGCTCTATTTTTCATGAAAATTGCACCCTTGGCTAATTTCGACATTCTGAATCCATTTTCGAGATCAAAATTGAAATCTGAGATCATTTATTATGTCAAAATCATGATTTAAAATTTTTTGGAACCAGGACGGTCTACTGCTTGCATAATCGACCTTCAATCATCACAGAAATCTAGTATTCAACTTAACTGATTATCTAACATTAAATTATCAAAAATTTCAACTTGGTCAACCATGGTCAACTCATGGTCAAACCTAGTCAAACTTGGTCTTTTGGGACCTTCCAAACGATGCAGAATGCATTCTCGGACGTGTATAACCACTTTTCAAATCAATTAGCATGCTTCTGAACCATATCACGCAGACTTTTCTTGTCAAATTTCAATTTTAATCCCGAAGGGGGCATGGTATTGCACATCATTCAAAGTCTGTAAATCAAATTCTATCGATCAAATCTATCAATATCTTTCATCAGTGATCAAGACAAACAATCACGTCTAGTTACTAATTCATCAAAAGTCCTCATCGCTCGGGGCAAATCTATCATCACTTGGGGCATATCAGATTCATCGATCCATATCAATCTGGTATTCTCCTAATCTTGTAAACTGTATCAGTTTTTGCAACCATCGGATCATAGTGTTCTTTCCTTGGTTCTTCGGAAACTGAAGGATTCGGATGTGATACCTGCTAGTTCTGCTAAGACAATCGAGTCTAGAACGGGTCACTCACTTCTTATCAATCCTAAGGTTTGGAATCAGGCATTTTGGACACTTTTTCGCAATCATAGGTTCATTTTCTGTTATAGTGAACATTATCTTTGGTCATTTAGGACTTATTGTCTCCATATCAAATCAATATCAATCAACTCCTATCTCAATATCTTTCAATCGGTTTCTATCTTGAGATCGGTTTATCTTTTGAATCAGTTTCATATCTTTATCAAACACAGACTATCTTTGAACCACTGCGCTTCGCACAGTAATTCAAAGAGGGGCAAAATGTAATACCCCCAAAATGGGCTATACGTTCATTAACCTCCTACATCATCAAATCGAACAAAATCGACATCGAAGTCCTAATCTAAGGCACATCTAAACATCATCGAATCATAATTGATTATCTTAAATTCTGCATCGGGGAATATTCTTGGCAATATTCTTAATTATCATAATTATCTTTAATTTTATAATTATTTGGCAATAAATCACATTTATCCTAAGATTTGATTAATTGAATATTTTCATATTTAATTAATTAGATTTAATATTTGCCACTTAATTGTTTAATTAAATTTAATTCTATCTATTATTAATTGTATTATTTAATTTTGACAATAAATCAAAATTCCTATCTTTAATTGATTAAATTCTTATTTAATTAATTAAAGCATGTTGTCATTATTTAATAATATAATTTTTAATAAAAGTTTGATAAAATAGTTAATTAACCCATAAATTAATTATTTTATTTCAAAAATCAGTTAAGTTGAGCATAAATCACTTTATTATTAAATTAATTCATAATTAAAACATGCACAATCATAAAAGCAGACAACTGTCAATTATCAATTAAAGCTAAACTCTATTTTGAGTTAAAGCTTAGCTTTTGCATGTTTTTGTGACTTGATTATCTGTTATTATTAGATAACTCAAAAATCAAGCTGAGTTATTTGAGTGATTTATGGCTTTTATCCATGCACCTCCAAAGCCCTGGATTCCTATAAATCAAGGCTTCAGCTCTTCATAATTCATCCACATATTTTGCACAATCACGTTGGAGAATTGGAGGCTGAGGAATCAACTTGCAAATTCAAACCGTTGTGAGATCAATTTCAATTGCATAGCTTTTTATATCTTAGCATAGAATTTCATAGTTTTCATATCATTGTTAGAATCTTCATTGTTAGATCATTTAACATCCATAGCATATCAGTTTATCATTCTTATTGCATAGAAAATATAAAAAATATAGATTAATTGCATTCAATTTCATATCCATCTTTTGCATTCAAATCCTTCATTTAGGTGTCGTCTAGGTCACTGATCTCGATTACAATCTGAGAACATTAATCTCGCACCTATTAGAAGGTAGTAAATCACTTGGTTAGATAGTTTTCAATTTTGCACGATTTTGATTTTAGCTAACCTCTAATGTTTTACTGAGTGTTGTGTCTACATATCAGGTACAATTTTCACACACATAGATATCAATTGTTAGAATAACTGAGAGGGGGGTGAATCAGTTAATCATTGTCCCAATACAAAATGTATAATCCAAAAACAAATACTTAAAAAATTTTCTTCTCGGTAAATTAAAATAATTTTATTGTCTATGCATTTAACGATTACCAGTCTAAAACTTATAATAGTTACCGATCAAATCAATTATGCAACATGAAAATATGACATCAAACAAATATCACAATCAACACAGCACAAGAGATTTAACATGGAAACCCTGTGAAGGGAAAAACCACCTGGGACCGACAACCCAAAAATATTCACTCTTCTGAAGTGAGGTCGATGAAGACCCAACCCTATTAAAGGTTACAAACACATTGTTAGGTGTGACCTTGTTAGAGGATTTAAGACCAATAGTTATTGTCCAACCAATAGTTACTCTGGGGTTGACAGGATAACAATGTTCATTCTATGAATGATAGAGAATAAGACTTTCTTAGTCCACTTGGTTAAGAGATTTGACTATGTACAATGGTTAAATATGTGATAGTAGGTGATTTGATCTATTACAACTTCAATTGCAGATTACAGATCAATATTCAGCTCATACAAATCTTTCTGATCAATGTGACAATTTTGTTTCAATAATATATCAACTTACTGTCCATCGGTAATCACTCTCTGTCACTCGATAATGCTCTGTAGTAGGGTTATCCTTAACCAGTATGATCAGAATGCATGAAAACTTGTTCATGCGATGATTCT
Organism: Chamaecyparis obtusa; assembly: GCA_027943335.1. NCBI lineage: Eukaryota > Viridiplantae > Streptophyta > Pinopsida > Cupressales > Cupressaceae > Chamaecyparis > Chamaecyparis obtusa. The sequence continues at coordinate 518,157 of BSBK01001245.1, read as the reverse complement.
GTAGTTTCCTTTTCTTCCAGCATCACACTCACTTGTGAAATCTCCAGTCTCTTAAATAGACATGTAAACCATTTTCTTCTACTCCATCAGATTTTGCCGCTTAATCTTATTCATTTATTTTGTCTCTTAAACATACCTCAACACTTGTGTCAATAACACATTTGATTCTCATCCTTTAGATCTTTCCTAAATTTTGTTAGCTGTCGATCATCATAACAAACTTTATCTATTACCTTGAAATCATACACTTTCCAGCTCATCAATCTTATCGGCTGAACTAATCATTTAGTTCATTATGTTCTTCTCGGTTAAAAAAGAAATGTGTCAGTGAACACAAGCTCAGTTTACACTATGTTCGGTATACACTACACTTCGTCAGTGTATACTGAAATGCTTCATCAACCGACAAAACTGCTTTGTGTCTTTCATCTCTTTTCCTCATCATAGATGAATGAAACATAATCAAGTCAATATCATAAGGTCATAGACTCATCAATAAGTTACTCAATGTATTCTTTATCCTCATCTATCATATCCATCTTCCTCATGTAGATATATTTTTTCTTCATATCTTTCACTCCTTCTCTACAGATGTTTTAGTATAGTAACTTACAAGATAAGTACTATCAAACTAGTTGACATCAATGACAACATAATATTGATTTAAGCATATTACATATCTAATCAATCAACTCAGTGATCTTAAATCATAGATTCTTCAGTCAGGTTCTAAATCAGTTGTAGTTCATCAATCTCTCCCTTTGGCATTGATGGCAACTCAAGTAATATGAAATATACCATACACATACCAAACATGTATTCTACAACTCTATAAACAAATTTTGTACAAGCTCTCCCTAGCTTAATATGTTTAATCACTACATTACTCAAAATCATTACAAAATATAGCTTTGTCAATATGCAAATATGATCTTTTCAGCTCTCGGATTCCTTCTTCTATTCTCAGTAACTGATTCTATGCTCTCCCTTTCTTCAAGTTGTCTCTGCCTTAGATAGTTCTCATTGGTGCATATTGTTTCATATTGTTTATCTCTCCCTTTGACAACAATGCCAATGAAACAAATAAAAAAACAACTCTTCAGTAGCCAAGTAACTCTTTGTTGTCTGGTGCACACTCTGTATCTCTATATACTGATATGCCAATCTGTTCCAGTACTTTTCACAACCTTAGACATGATCCAAAGTGTGAACTATGTTGCATCAAAATATATGACCTTTTGATAAGATTAGGCTGATGCAACATCTAGATCACCTTAGTGACCGGTAGACAAGGGATGTACCCCAAGTCTAGTCCATAAGTACTCAAATGTATCCTTCGGTAGAGCTTTTGTAAATATATCTGTAAGTTGTTCTTACGATTTAAGAAACTCTAGCTTAACTTGCTTCTCCTGTACTTGTTCTCTCAAGTAGTGATACTTAATTGATATATGCTTTGTTTTAGAATGCATCACTGGATTCTTTGAAATATTAATTGCACTCGTGTTATCACAGTATATAATCACCAGATCAGTGATTATCTCATTCATACCTTCCAGAACTTGCTTAATATATGCAATGTTTAAACAATTTCTAGCAGCAACAACATACTCTATTTCAGCTATAGACTGAGAAATGCAAGCCTGCTTCTTACTTGTCCATGTAACAAGTCTTTCACCAAAGAAAAATGCTCCTACGGTGGTGCTTTTTTTTGTCATCCACATTTCCAGCCCAATCCACATTGTTATAGACTCTGAGTTCAAACTTGCCTTCCTTAGGATACCATAATCCACAGTTTTCTATTTTCTTTAGGTATCTTAAGATTCTTTTAGTAGCAATCATGTGTGATTCTCTAGGATTAGCAAAAAATATAGCAACTATTCCAATAGCATGTGCTATGTCTGGTCTATTGTGTACTACATACATTAACTTACCAATAATTGATCGGTACAGTGTCTCGTTCACCTCTATAGTTTCATCTTCCTTAGTCAATTTACATCCAGTTGCCATCGGTGTTCCCACAGGCTTAGCATCTTCCATGCCAAATGTTTTCAATACTTCCTTTATGTATTTAGATTGTGTGATGAATATCCCATCACCCTGCTGAATCACTTGTAGTCATAGAAAAAACTTAATCTCTCTGAACATAGACATCTTGAATTCATTCCTCATTTCATCAGCAAAGGCTTTATATATTTGATCTTGACCTCCAAATATGATATCATCCACAAATATCTCATCAATACAAATTGTATCATCATTATCTCCTTTCATATATAGTTTGTTGTTCTCACTTGTTCTTACAAATCCTATACTTAACAAATAAGTATGCAACTTCTCATACCATGCTCTCAGTGCTTGCTTCAAACAATATAAAGCTTTATGTAATCTACATACCATGTCTTTCTTTTCTAGATCAATGAAGCCTTCAGGTTGTTCTATGTAGACTTCTTCAAGTATTCCATTCAGAAATGTTGACTTGACATCCATTTGATATACTTTGAATTTCTTGTTTGCAGGATATGCAAGTAGCATTCTGACTCCTTCCAATCTAGCAATAGGTGCAAATGTTTCACTATAGTCTATACCTTCCTCTTGTGCATATCCTTTGCATACCAATCTAGCTTTATTTCTTGTTACTTCTCCATTCTCATTCTGCTTGTTCCTGAATATCCACTTAGTACCGATAACATTCTTATCTTTAGGTTAGGGTACTAAGGTCTACGTTTTTTTATTCTCTATTTTTTCTATTTCCTCCTTCATTGCATTAAATCATTCATCATTCTCTATGAAGCTTTTACATTTTTCGGTTCATAATCACAAACAAGACATGTACCTTGTCTTGCTTTGCTCCTTGTTTGCATGCCAGCTTGTTTGTCTCCAATGATTTGTGATTCAGGATGATGTCTTCTAACAAAACTCACTAGTACTCTATCTCTTCTTTCTAGTTCATCCTGTGCAAGTTCATTTTCTTGCTCAGTAGGGCCATCCTGCTCATCGATTTCTCTTTCCTATTGTTTGGTATTGTTTTCTTGTTGATTGGTTATCATAGGCTACAACTTTGGTGGATACTCTGGGTGTTCAATGTAAGTGAATCTACCATAGTCTTCTAGTTCCTTTTTACTATCCTCTATGTTCTTTTCATCAAACTCATCAACTCGAACATTAGTGCTTTCAATCATTTTAGTCATAGTTTTATTCAGACACTTATATGCTTTTCTTTTACTAGAATATCCTAGAAATATCCCTTCATCATGTTTCAGTCAAATTTACCATTTCTCTCATCTTTCAGAATAAAACATTTGCTTCCAAAAATCCTGAAATAATTTACAGTAGGTTTGTGTCCAAACTACAACTCATAGGGTGTCTTGTTGGTGTCCTTCTTTAGTTGCACTTGATTCAAAACATAAACAGTTGTACTGACCTCTAGTATGTCTGAGCAAAATTCTTTTGTAGCATCAGTGTCCTAGCATAATCAACTATAGACCTGTTCCTTCTTTCAGAAATTCCATTCTGCTGAGGTGTCCTCGGTGCAGAGACATGTCTTTTAATACCATGCTCATTACATGAATTAGTAAATTCATCAAAGATAAATTCACCTCCTCTATCAGATCTTAGGCATTTCAATTCCTTACCTATCTCTTTTTCTACCTTATCTTTATACCACTTGAACATCTTAAATGCTTTAGATTTTTCTTTTAAGAAGATAACAGTCATAAATCTAGTATAGTCATCAACAAAAAGAATAAAGTATCTATCACCATAATAACTCTGAGTTCTCTTAGGACCACATAGGTCGGTATGAACCAACTCAAGTATCTTCTTTATTGAATAATCCTTACTTTTGAAACTTGATTTAGTCATCTTACCTTTCTGATAATCATGACACATAACATGATCTGATTTTGACAAGTTAGGAAAACCTCTAACTCTTTTCCTTTTACTGATCTTAATAATGTTATCAAAATTCACATGGCATAACCTTTTATGCCACAACCAAGCATCTTCATTTTTCATCATCAAGCAAGAAGACTCATTAGTATAAAGATAAAAATAGATTACCTCTTGATTGTGCTCCAGTTCCAATGAGTTTTCCTCCATCATCGAAGATTTTCACTTTCTTGCTCTCAAAAGCAACTCGGTGACCTGAATTATTCAAATGTGCCACAGTTAACAAGTTATAGTTCAGTCCATCTACCCAATAAGAATGATCACATTTTATCATATCATTTATCATCAAGGATCCTTTACCTCTTACCATATAGGGTGTGTCATTACCCATCTTGACTGATCCTCCATTGTATTCTTCAAGTTGAGAAAATTTCTCCTCATCACCAGTCATGTGATGTGTACAGCCACTGTCTATGATCCATGTATTATTTTTGTTAACTTTAGAGATCAGTGTTGTTTCTACATGTTTTTCTTCTTCCTTCAAGTCATCTTTCATAGAAACAAATACAAATTATACATCATCATCAGAATTAGATTTAGATTCATTATCTTTAGCTATGTAACATACCTTTTTTCCTTTGTCATTATTGTCTTGGTTATCTTTGCTGTGTCGGTAGCCTCTATTAAATCTTCTCCCATAGCTTCCTTCAGATTGGTCTTTGCATTTTTCATCATCTTTCTTATGTGGACATCTAGCAGCGATGTGGTCAACCTCTTTATAGTTAAAGCATTCCAAAGGTAGCTTACCTCTATACCTTCCTTTACCTTTGGGTAATCTTTTGGCCATAAGAGCTTCAAGTTCGTCAAGCTCATCATCGGTATTACTATCACTATCATCATTTTTATTATTTATGCTAGACTTACTGATCTTTAGAGAAGACATAAAAGCGGATTCCATAGATGAAACAACACTGTTATCAAAGTTATGTAATTCAAAGGTTGTAAGTTTACCAATCAGATTGTAAAGTGTAAGTACATTACCAGATGCAGATCTTGTTTCATGAATAGTAGATATTCTGATTGCATAAACTGGCAATAAGGTTCTCAGCATTTTGCTTACCATTGTTTCTTCACTAATTACTCCATCAGATGCTCTAATAGCATGTACTACCTCTTTCAGTCTATTTGTATATTAAACAATATTCTCACCTTCCTTCATCTTCATATCGTTGAATCTTACCCTTAAGCTCTCTACTCTAGCTCTCTTAACATTCGCATCTGCACTGTAAACTTGAGAAAGTTTATCCCACATGGCTTTTGCAGTAGTGTAGCTTTTAATATCTTCAAATTTGGCATCGATACAGGCAGCAGCAATCTCCATCATAGTACCATTGTGTTCATGCCTATCTTTTAGTTGATCAAGTGTCAAGGGACCAGGGGTTGGCTCTATATAGCCATTCTCCATCAATTCTAGTGCATCATTCCCAATTCCAAATATGTGCAACTTCATCTAGCTCTGCCATAATACAAAGTTCTCTTTGTTTAGCTTTGGCACTTCCCTCTTATACATTTTGAGATCTTTGTACTCAAGTCCTTAAAAATCTATTCCAAGCAACCAATGCTCTGATACCAATTGTTAGAATAACTGAGAGGGGGGTGACTCAGTTAATCATTGTCCCAATACAAAATGTATAATCCAAAAAAAAATTCTTAATTTTTTTTTTTCTCGATAACTTAAAATACTTTTACTATCTGTGCATTTACTGATTACCAGTCCAAAACTTATAACAGTTACCAATCAAATCAATTATGCAACATGCAAATATGACATCAAACAAATATCACAATCAACACATAACACAAGAGATTTAACGTGGAAACCCTATGAAGGGAAAAACCACCTGGGACCAGCAACCCAAAAATATTCACTCTTCTAAAGTGAGGTCGGTGAAGACCCAACCTTGTTAAAGGTTACAAACACACTGCTAGGTGTGACCTTGTTAGAGAATTTAAGACCAACCATTATCATCCAACCAGCAATCACTTTGGGGTTGACAGGATAACAATGTTCATTTTATGAATGATACATAATAAGACTTTCTTAGTCCACTCAGTTAAGAGATTTGACTATGTACAATGGTTAAATATGTAACAGTAGGTGATCTTATCTATTACAACTTCAATTGCAGATTACAGATCAATATTCAGCTCATAAAAATCTTTCTGATCAATGTAACAATTCTATTTCAATAATATATCAACTTACTGTCCATCAGTAATCACTCTCTGTCACTTGATAATGCTTTGTAATAGGGTTCTCCTTAACCAGTATGATCATAATACATGAAAACTTGTTGATGCGATGATTTTGTAGTTTCATTTTCTTCCGGCATCACACTCACTTGTGAAATCTCCAGTCTCTTATATAGACATGTAAATTTTTTTCTTCTGCTCCATCAAATTTTGCCGCTTAATCATCTTCATTGATTTTGCCTCTTAAACATACCTTGGCACTTGTGTCAATAATACATTTGATTCTCATCCTTTAGATCTTTCCTAAATTTTGTTAGCCATCGATCATCATAACAAACTTTATCTGTTACCTCAAAATCATACACTTTCTAGCTCATCAATCTTATTGGCTAAACTAATCATTTAGTTCATTCTGTTCTTCATGATTAACAAAGAAATGTGTCAGTGAACACAAGCTTGGTTTACACTGTGTTTGGTATACACTACTCTCCATTGGTGTATACTGAAATGCTTCATCAACTCACAACACTACTTTATGTCTTTCATCTCTTTTCCTCATCATAGATGAATGAAACATAATCAAGTCAATATCATAAGGTAATAGACTCATCATCAATTTACTCAATGTATTCTTTATCCTCATCTATCATATCCATCTTCCTTATGTAGATATTTCTATTCTTCATCTCTTTCACTCCTTCTCTATAGATGTTTCGGTATAATAACTTACAAGATAAGTACTGTCAAACTAGTTGACATCAATGACAACATAATACTGATTTAATCATGTTACATATCTAATCAATCAGCTCGATGATCTTAAAGCATAGATTCTTCAATCATGTTCTAAATTAGTTTTAGTTCATCAGTCAAAGACCTAGCAATTAAGTTAATCAGTTAATCACTGTAAATACTATACCCTTTGTGTTGGGTACCACAACCAAGGATAGTATACATATCATCACTCTCCATACCAAAGGTCTAGGGCTTGCTAGTATGGATGATAAGGTGATCTGATCTTCTTGGGTTCGCATCTGTGGAACCCATCCCAAACAATACTCTGCATCTGCTAGGACATCCTAAGGACCTCATTGTGCTCTCGATTTGATAGGCTCACCTTGAACTGAAAGCCACAATATTCTGCAGACATCCTCCAATATCATAGTGATCTCACTTGAGGGAAGATTAAAAGAGCATGTATCCTCATTCCACCTCTATATGAGAGTCGATAACATGGCTCAGTGAAGTCTGATCTATGGTAGGATTATTACCCAGTATAGTCCTACATCTCTCAATAACTGCATCTCATCCTCACTCAGCTCAAACATCTTCTCTTTGATAACCACTAGTATCCCTCCAAAGGGATGCTCTCGGAGATGAACTAGGTCCTATAAGCACAAAAAAACATCATATCTACATTCTAGAATAATAAATCTATATATCTAACTTGACTAGGTTAAGGTCGACCTTAGTTAGATCAAGGTCGACCTTCCTAGGTCAGGGTTGACCTTTTTGGGTCAAGGTTGACCTCATTCCAGAAAAGGTGAAGACCTTCTAGTTCATGTTGACCTTTTTGGGTTAAGGTCGACATAAATGGGTCAGGGTCGACCTTGCCTAAAAAAGGAAAGAATTTGTGAAGTACAAAAATTAATAACAAAAAACTCACCTCGGGAAGCGACCGTCCGGTACCTAGGCACTGTCTCAGGAGCTCCATGCGTGTTGCTCGAAGTTCTTCTCTGCTCAACATTTTTCTTTCTCTCTTCAAATCTACAAATGGTACGAATGAGTATGAGTTCTTTTTCCTTATTTATAGTCCAAATTAGGGTTTTGTTAGGATTACTTATGTTATATTCAAATTTCCCTTCATATGCATTTAGATAAAAATTCACTCTTTTCATCATAACTTGAGTTTGGTAACTTAATTTTTAGTGTTGTCAACAATGTTGGAATCATGATTTAGATACCTAACCACTTGAATCAGTTTAGGAATGATGGGAATACTTCTAATTGGTTTAGGAAAAGGTTTTCTCAAAAAACTACATATCCAGTGTATAAAGTTATCCTTATCACCCTGTTTCACCATCCAGAAGTAGAAAGCCAAAAAAAGGGGCATAAGGTGCTCTATGCACTTCTCAATTTCATTCTATTAAGTCTTAGGTGATTTATGGATTTTCATTAAACTTGTGTGCTGTAGGTATTAATAGTTTTCTGCAGGATCTTTACATTGAGGACTTGGTTATATCATTTTTATTTACTATGATGTTTTCTTACTTTAGCTTGCATATTCAAGTAGTGTCATATCTAAGATAAAGTGGGGGATAAATGTGTCATCTTAAAATGGAAGCACTTCCATCTTGGTAGATTTAGCACCCTCATTTAATGAATTTATCATGATAGATTTGCATTTAGGATCCATTTGCACTTGATTCCTTCATTCTAGGTGAAATTAGGGTTAGGATCCTAAGGATTCTCCTTGATTTCTCTTCTCTATGGCTCTATTTTCTAGGTAGGATATAGGTATAGGTACTCCTATCCTTCATCACATTCATTCTAGGTCTATATGCCCTTTTCTGGCACTCTACTCTATTTTCTCACCATTTCTAAGTCTCTAGCCTACCCTGAGACTTCATGTTCTCAAAGGTGATTGAGCTTGGACCTTTGGGTCAAGGTCAAGGTGGACCCTAACCTAGGTCAAGGTTGAGGTTGACCTTGATCCCTATCAGGTTTTGGTTCCTCTTTTCAAATTGTGGTCCCATCAGGCCCCAAAATCAATGTCGGGCCTCCAAATCTAAATGCGGAAGGGTTTTAATTTAAAATTCATTTAATTATTTTCCCTCCTTAGTTGGTTATTGTGATTGGACCATAGTTCAAGGTGAAATTTTAATTATGGGACCTTACATTACCTGAGGAGGCTCACCTTCAAATCTCTATATAAGCACTCTCTTTTGCCTTCATTACAACACACCAAGTATCCATCAAGTGGACACACAATCGATTGAAGCAAGCAGGTGATGGTGAAGTGATGATGCAAGATTTCAAGAGGATGATATAGAAGACCAAGACCTTGTTGGCATCAAGCATTTTTGGAAAAACCATTGTGGACATACCTTTGGAGAAAGGAAGATCTCTTCTTCCTTGATCCACCATTTTCAACATTCAAGCATTCAAAGATACAATCATGGGGTAGAAATTATGGATTGTGAGTTTGGTAGGAGTAATTTAGCCTTGGGGGCTTGGTATGATTTCTTTATCATATTCAAATCTATGCATTGCTTTCTCATATCAATTCATTCTAGGGTTTTTAATCTAGAGGATTAGATCTTGGCATTGCACATTCAATACACACACACATTCTATTACATCTAGCTATTTGTGGAGGTGGAGATCACAAAAATAGGGGTTTGGCTAAGGCAAAAACCTATATAGGCACCCCAAAACACCATTTTTAGATATCTAAAGTCATTGTTTCAAGAGTTGCATAGCAGATCTGAGTACCCTTTTCAACAAACTTCTGGGAACCACAAACATATTTTCCATCTAAATAGTGCAGGTCAAGGTCAACTTTTAGGGGTAAGATTATGCCCTGGGGTAAGATCTTACCCTTGTTTCTAGTCAAGGTCGACCATTCTTAGAAAGACAGAAGGTTTCTGGGTTTTCTCTATTTCTGTGTTTCCAGGCCAGATCCAGTTGCAAAATTTCTTGAAAATGAATACAAACACTAGAAAATAGGTATTTCTAAATCAACTTTATTATGAGGTATGTATTTCATCTTATTTAATTTTAGTATCCTTTACTTACATTTTCAGATCTATATTCCATATCATATCAATTTACATGTATGGTGGAGAATGTTGGTTTAGGGATTCTATTAGGTGCATTGTTAAAACCCCTTTCCAATTCCATCACATTTTCCCACCTTACACTTTGTAATCATTAGCATAAGATTCTATCAATTCAAAAACCATTTTAGAACCACATTAGTTTTATTCAATGAAACCTGATTTCTTAGTGATCACTTAATTCTCTTCGAGCCCAATTAGTAAAGATTATACAAAAAGCCCACTTGATATAGTTGTCAAGTTTTGTAAGATTGTTGGAAGTGTGTCAGGAAGAGGGGACACTTCAAGAACTTTCATTCATGTTCCAGAGAAGTTTATACAACCATTGTTGGGTATCACCACTTACATTAGAACATGAAAAACTCTTTATCTCACCAGTTCATATCAAGATTTTAGGGTATGAGCTTGTTCTGAGAACATTATCAAAAAATTGATAACCTTTGATGTCCCCTTCATAGATTGTATTTAAGTTCTTTCTTTTTTATTATCGAGCCTCGATGGGATAATGGGAACTTATAACACTACCACGGTCATGTTTATTTGAGCTATTTAGTGAAGTGTCATCGACTTCTTCCTTTTTCAAGTACACGTAATGACTTGGTACTTCCACTCTATGCAAACTTCACCTTTAATAAATTCAAGAGACAATTTGAGAACCTGATAACAAAATATAGAATGTCGATTTGTTAAATCTTTGATTTCATCCTTTCTTTCATTATCACTGAGAGACTTGAATTGTAGAGCATGAAAAAATTCCCAACTTGCCTATTTTCTCTTATCATTTGTAGATGATTGTCTTGTTATCTTTCACCTCCATATTCAATAGTAATTTTAAAATAAGATGTCAGACTATTTTGTTTGAAACTTTGCCATCGCTATTGTGTATGATTCTTCAAATTTGTATTTCCATGTACCAAATAATTGATTGGGCCATTTTTCATTGAATGATACAACATAAATCAATCCAAGAGAGACATCAATAAAAGTGATAACATCAATGGGATAGAATGGGCATTGAAATCTAAAATTTTTGATAGGGGTTAAAATCTAGCCAATAGTTGGCTTTGATTAGGGATGGATTTTTCTTTCAAAAATAAGAGAACTCTAGAATATTTGGCCAAGACTGGTGTTTAAATTCCATTGGGAAATAAATTCATGGGGCTTGATTATAGGGAGTTGCTTTGCAAATGGGTGGAGGGGAGTGTTATACTTAGCAAGAAGGGAGAGGGGGGGGGGGGGGGGGGTGAATCAGTGCAACAATATTCTTTAGTTTTATTAACTATTTTAAAAACTTAAATTTAATGATAAATGAAAGTAAACATAACAGGATAAGCACACATAGAATCATAACACCATGATTTGTTTTTGAGAAAAACCTTGTTAGGGGAAAAACCTCAGCAGGGATTCTACCCACAATTATCTCACTACTACAGTAATAAGTACCCTATTACAAGTATATGTGCATATGAGAGGAATGCACATGCATTTAGGCTTACATCCTAGAGCTTACAACTCAATTACAAAAGATAGATATGGCCCTTAGTCAGGTTCACCAATCATATATAAATTACAATATAGAGAGGACTTATAGTCCCAAAATTGAATTGGATAGTGGAATCAATAATTCTTATATAGTTCCAATGAATCTCTAAGAGAATCACACACTACCAATTTTTGTATCAATATAGCTCACACATCATAAGAAAAAATGCTCATACCCTTTGCAAACAAAAATTGATCTTATATATGAGATCATAATCCCAAAAACATAATCCTTTCACCCCAAATCAAGATAACATAATGTGTGAAATTATTTGCACTACGACTCGATGAAAACATTAAATCAAAGCTTGATAACTGAATATGATATCCTCTAATGTCATCTCAATTATAATAAATCACCAAAACAATTCTCCAAACTAATTATCCAAGTGTACTCTAATTGGTCATATGTTCTATTATGTTCTAGTCCAAAAATATCAACCTAATATCCATAAGTGAATATATGATGCATACCAAAAATCTAAACTCTCTGAATATCATATTAGATATATTAGGATGGCTACTTGTATACTCTACCATCGCAAGATTGAATTCTCTGACATATGTCTGTAGCAAACTGATCTATTCGACTATGTTCTATTTTTCTTCTGGTACTTAGACAATTCATACATCAAATCCTCTGATAAACTATCTGAACTTAAATATGACTAATATTGATGAATTTAGTTTCGATCAATGACAACATATTATGCCTTATAGATTGAATCTTTCTGACAATCTCCCTCTTTGGTATTAATGGAAACACTTAGTGAAAAATGACTAAGTGTCCATTCCAAAATGCCAAGCCATAGAACTTTCCAAAAAATTAAGCTCCCCCTAATATAAGTATCTTCCCAAAACAATATTTTTCACTTATCTCCCCCATTTGCAATAAATGAAAAAGGTCGGGCCAAAAAAAATAAAAATTCTCTACCAAAATCCTATAATGTCTTCTTGAATATATATAAGGTATAAATGCATACTTACAAAAATTTTAACACATTTGAGAATTAGTCCTTCAAGGAAATCTAATCTACATTCTACGACTTCCTCAGACTTCCCAGAATCTGAATCTTCCTAATTCCTCAACCTGAATAATGTCAGGTGGGGAAGGTGCATTTCTTGTTCTTTTTGCATTTTCTAAACTTCCCTACAAAATATCTAACTTAGGAACCATTAGGTTCCTCAAGTCATAGAATATGCCAAGTATTCTCTTCCTTTCTGCTTCCAAAAATTTGATCTTATCATTTATTTTGACAACTTCCTTCATATTATCAAAAGGAAAATCCTTTGATGAATCAAAGACATTTTCCTTTTCAGCCAGTAATTTCTCATTATCCTTAAAATTTTTATCAATATCACAAACATGAATGAAGGATTGGTACATAACTGCAAAATATTACTGCCAACCTTGATAGCATCTTTAATCTGATTAATTCCATCATCCAAATATTTTTCGTCCTGACTAATCAAAGAACATAAATGATGAAATCTTTTTGACACAAACTTCTTCTAAAAATGATCTTCAACTACCTTCTCCAAAGACTCAAAGTGCATGACACAAGGTAGGGAAAGATGAAGGGCCAAAGACACACCTTAATCACAACCCCCTTGTAGAGATCACACACATGGAAGAAAATACACAACAAGGAGAGAGAGAGAATGTAGAAGATCATATATTATTCATCAAATAACCTCATACATGCCAGGATATAAGGCCTTCCCGATTATGACCAATTACATTCAGATTCAATTACAACAGTCCTCCAACATGCAAGGATTCATCATTCAGAAACTATCTTTTGTCTTCTAGACTTGACCTCCTACTACTGAATTGCTACTGATGCCCCCTTGAAAAACTATGAACAACAACTACATTTATACAAGAGGCTACCAAAACAAGTCGGCCTTCAGATCCATCATTAGAGAAAGAAATGACCAGATCTAGGTCCACATGCTTCCCAATGATGGATAACATTAACTCTATGACCAAAATTCAATGCATAAGTCAGCCTTAGCAAGAAATCAAAATAAACCACCTGGTAAGAAAGGTTACCGAGCACCAAGAAATAACTAGGCAAATTAACCAAACAACTCAGTCAAAGAAGGAACCAAGAAACTACCAAGACAACTTGGTAAATGAAGGAACCGAGCAACTATCGAGCAAACTGAACAACTCAAAATTATTTTTTGGTGGCACAGGATTGCTAAGAACCCAAGATGCTCCTGCATCAGTACACATCAAAGTTATTTAGAAGTTCCTCTAATTAATTAGGTGCAAGATTACCTTGGTTGATCTGAATATTTGGTAATAACTTTGTGATCACATCAACTACCTTGGTTAGTAATATGCCTTCCTTCTCCTTCTTGATCAATGATTTTGCAATAGCTTTGGCTTGAGCTAATATTGCAATTCTCCTTAACTCATCTTCTTCCATATTCTCTAGATCAATTAGACCATGTAAATAAAATGATTCAATGGATTCAAGTGAATCTCTTGCCAACTATGCTTTGGATTTACTAGAAGATGGACTAGTTCCTATCTTGGCTTCCTTTATTTCTTCAGATTTCTCTTCTCCAATAGAAATTTCAGCTTGCTTATCAAGATTTTTAGACTTTTCTTCTTCTCTTACTATCTCTTGCATAATAGTTGTGTCATCAGTCCTTTCCTCTTCTTCTTTGGTAACCTCTGTATCCATGATATGAACCTCACCAGTATGTTCATTTGTCTCCTTTACTAGTTCAACTTCAATCTCAACTAGTTTGTTTGATAAGTCTCGTTTGCTTGACATTATCTCTCTTAATTATTCCTCTTCAATTATGTTTTCTAGATTAGTAAAGGGGTCCTTTTCCTTCTCATTTTATTCTTCATCATGTGCATCAAGATTAATTGGTACTCTACAAATAAAAAAATCTGGTTCATTAATAGTAGAAAATAACTATTCATTAAGAAATTTTTGTCTTCTCTTCTTTTAGTCCTAGGCTCCTTCTTCTTTGGAAAATCAACTCTCACCTCCAAAAACATTTTGTTTTCAATAACTTGATCTACCTTATAGTGCATCAACATGTTGGCTCTTGTGTTTGTCTTTAGTCTCTTCTTAGCTTCTTCACGTAATTCTTTCATTTCTTCAGTTTTAACTATAGGGAATATCTTAGCTATGGATGATTCCCTTATTGTCTTCTCTTCCTCCAAAGCTTCTAATCTCCTCTCTTCCAACCTACCATATAAATAATTATGTATCTTATCCTTTATTTCAACCAATGTTATACTGGATTTGTTTAAATGAGTAATTACACTTTGTTTTAATATACTTATCTCAACTTCATTGAATATATGATTATACTTCTTTAATTCAAATAAAATACCATGCTTGACAACTTTATTCAAGATCTTGTCAAAAACATTCTCATATTTTCCTATGCTTATATGAATTTCCTTCATAATTCTCATTGCACTAGCTCCTTCAGTCCTCATATTATTCTTTTATTAATTAAATTCTATATAAGAATCATCATCATCTACCTTGCTCCTCTTCTTCTATCGATTGGTACTCTTTTTCTTTGACCTTCTTCTCATAGACTCAGATTATACCTTCTCAACCTTTAGTATGGATGCCTTTGGTGAAGAAGTATACTTCTTAATAGGAGGTGTAGATGATATCCCAGTTGAAATTCTTGTACTTCTTTGTATAGAGATAGGTGGAGGAAGAGTTACCTCCTTATCCACAATAATAGATGAAGATTCTGCCTCAAAATTCTCTTGCTCTTCTTGTTCCTTCCTTAAATCTGTCATTTATTCCATTGTGATCATGACCTTCTCTGTAATTTTATCCACAAATTTCCTTATCTTTTTTACTCTTTCTTTCTTTTTCAATTCACTCTGAATCTTCTGATAATTCTCAAAGTAATTTCTAAGCCTTTCTTCATTTGGATCAATTGGACTCTTCAACATTTCTTCAACACATTGATCAACAAGTTTTGAAATGACCTCATAGCGCATTGGTTGAATCCACAAAGTCCTTGGTTCTAATACTTCCATACAAAATTGGTCTATTTACACCATAAAGCATACTAAATCAGCATACTTTTCAACTATACTCTTTGGTATTCTTTCTCACTTCTTCATTTTCTTCTAAAACATCTTAAAATGTCCTAAAATAAATGCATCTATATCATCATTTTTATGTCTCAAGTAGAAGTTTGAGATTTGAAGTGCTACAGGGATGTCCTTCTGCCATGAAATGTTCATAACTCCCAAAAATAAATTCATTAGATCAAAGAACAAATGAACTATTAGGGAACCATATTTGAATATCTGAGACTTATCTTTCTTGATCTTCTCCACGTTTTCCATAAATTGCTTCCTCAAGATCTCACAAATATTAAATTGTGTGTCTTCCTTCAGAATCCAGTAAGAAATGCGAATATTTTAGTTGAAATGGAGTTTAATCTACTACTATTGTATGCTTTGTAGCCTAGTATCATTGATGCAAATTTAACATCATGTTGAACAATATCATTCACAATCATTGCCCTTCTATCCCATCTAGATTTGGTCAACTGCTCAAAAAATTTATGCTTTGAATACTTAAGTGTTGATTCCTCTCCAATAGCACTGAATCTAGTGATCTTATGTATTAATTCCTTAGTAATCTTTAACGATTTCTTTCTAATCCAAAAAAATTGATTATGTATTTTTCTTAGCACTATCTTAATCCATTTTACTTCATAAAACATGACAAAGTCTTTGTATTGTGCTAGGTTTATTTGATTCACATTCTTAAATTTCTCTTTTTATGCATCATTCTCATAAATAGACCTATACTAATCAAAGATGTCATTATCTCCTATTTCTTCTAGCTTGCAATGGATATATGCACACACATCTTCAACATGTAAAACTTTGAGGTGCACATGAAAAAATGTGCCTTCTAAATCATCCTACATAGACTTATAAGGATTCATCTTAAATTCATAATGAGTTTTCTCAAGCACATTCATAATCTGTGGGTATCCATATCTATACTGATGAATTTGATAAGATATTGCAAAGATAAATACCTTTACTCCATTCTAGGGTTTGCATGCGAATCTGATTGATTGGCTCAAATTTATGTTTGATCTCTTTCTCCTCAAGTTCACACTTGATCTCCAGATAGAAAGGTATTAAATGAAGTCTCCAAATTCCTTTTTATCTTGAAATTCAATCTAATTTACACAATAAATTCTATTCATACCCTAACTCGTCAAAAATCTGCTATAGCCAGTGAACTGTAAATATGTCTGTGATCATCTATATGATCATGAAAATCCTTGTGATCAGAAACACACATCTCCAATGCCATTCTGTAACCAAATATTCCATTGCAGTCCTTACTACTTCAATTCATAGGGTGTCAAAGGATCTTCTAATGAAATCTCTCCCTTAGGTGTTATAACCTAATTTGTTGATGATGAAGGATCCACACCAAAAATTGGTGTGATATGTACAGAGGCATCAATCTATTCTTTCTTAGTCTAGATGTCTTCTTCATTTCCTTTTGGGTTTCATTAGCTAACATGCTTTACTTCCCTTTGTTATTAGACCCATTGTTATCTTTTTCGGCATTGTTAGATCTACAATACCGAGAAATATGTCCTTTTTTATTGCAATTAAAAAATGTTTTGTTTATGTTTCCATTGGTATTATTCCTCTTGTTGTTTCTTCCAACCAATTCATTCATTCTCATCCCATAATTTTTAAGTCTAAAATTTCTATCTATATGACCCAAACTATTGCATTTGTAACATATAACATTTGAATTCACATACCTCTGATTTACTAAGCTTTTCCTCAATCTAGATTGGTTTGTTGTGTGCCCATGGTTGTTGCATTTGAAATAGGTAATGTTTTACCGATTCACTGGATTGTTCACTTTGGTTCTCAAATCATTTGATCTATGTCCATGCTTGTGATAGCTAAAGCAATAGCTTGAAAAAGATATAGAATATGTATTACCTTTCTTTTTACCATGTGGTTTTTAATTTTCAATATGTTCATAAAGTTGTGTAGTACTAGATCTAAACTTTTCTTGAATCTCTCTAACCTCAACTAGATCTCTTCTTAGTATCTCATTAACTCTTTCCAATTCTTTTTTATTATGTTTAGATTCTTCAAGATAACTCTACAACTTTCCAACTTCGCCATCCATCTTGTAGTATTCTATGATTTTAGCCTTCAAGGATTGCTCAAGTGTCTTCTTCACTTCCATTTCTTTAGTCATCTTGATTTCCATGGCTTCCATTTAATTATTTAGGTTGTCTCTTTCTTTCATGATCAGATCCTATTTTTTAGGTTTGTTATCTCCATCAGATATAGAGTCATTTCTTTTATGTGATAATTGATCTACAAGTTCTTTCCTTTTGTCTCTAGATTGTTTTAACTACTCTTTCAAATTATTAATGAATTTCTTAGCACTTCTCAATTTTTTTTTCCAGATCAATGATGCGAGCATTAGACTTTTCTATATCTCCAAGTGTATTCAAAATATGCTTCTGAGTACTTTTAGATGCTTCCATCAAGATCTTTCTCAAGTTGTTAAAATTTCTCCAAGGAACTAAGCTTTCATACCAATTGTTAGACTTAGAAAGCACTGAGAGAGGGGGGTGAATTGGTGCAACGACATTCTTTAGTTTACTTAACCAATTGTCAAACTTAAATTCACTGATAAATAAAAGTAAGCATATTAGAATAAGCTCACATAGAATCATAACACCATGATTTATTTTTGAGGAAAACCCTGTTAAGGGAAAACCCCGGTGGGGATGATACCTACAATTATCTCACTACTGCAGTAATAAGTACCCTATTAAAGGTATAAGTACATATGAGAGGAATGAATATGCATTCAGGCTTACAACCTAGAGCTTACAACTCAATTAAAAAATATAGATTTGGCCCTAAGTCAGATTCACCGATCATATACAAATTACAATATAGAGAGGACTTATAGTCCTAAAACCGAACTAGCTAGTGGCACCAATAAAGCCTATACGGTTCCAATGAAGATCCAAGAGAATCATACACTACCAATTTTCACATCAATATAGCTCACACATCATCACAAAAATGATCATACCCTTCACAACCAAAACTCAATCTTATATATGAGATCATAAGCCCAAAAACATAAGTATGCCAGCCTAAAATAAGATAAAATAACATGTGCAATTCTTTACTCCAAGACTCAATTAAAATATTAAATCAAATCTTGGTAACCGAATATAATATCCTTTGATGTCAAATCAATCATAATAAATCACCAAAACAATTCTCCAAACTAATTATCCAAGTTTACTTTGATCAGTCATACCAAATTATTTTATTCCACCCCAAAACTGTCAACTTGATATTCATCAGTGAATATTCAATGTATACCAAAACTCTAGACTCTATGAAGATTAGATTAGATATATTAGGATGGATACTTGTATAATCTACCATCATAGGATCTAACTCTCTGACATTTTTACGTACCAAACTAATCAATCTAATTGTGTTCTATTATGCTTCTGGTACTAAGACAATTCATACATCAAATCCTCTAGTAAACAATCTCAACTAGAATATGACTAAGATTGATGAATGTAGTTTCCATCAATGACAACATATCATGCATCATAGATTGACTCTTTCCAATGGGGAGAAGGGCACACCAAAAATAAGCAAGCCAAAATATAAAGAAAATGCAAACCAAAACTTTATTTACAAATATATAGGGAAAAAATTCCCTACCCTGAGAGTGCTTCAAGCTGCTAAGATGAAACCGTTTCTTGGTTATGATAAATAAGTTCCTTTGTAGAATAGGAAGTTGTGGTTATGTTGTGTGGCTAATTATGACTACCAGTTGACTATTCCAATGCAAAAACTCAAATTGATAATATGAAAAAGTATTTCATAAACACACTTATGCCCAAACAACCAATTGCCTTTAAAAATATTTGAATTTTCTTGTTTAATGACTTTTGGTTTTTCATTAGTTTCATCAACATTCTTGGCCTATATTAGTCTACGAACCAGATAACCTTGATAGATCTTGTAATGCAAAGACACTTGTGCTAGTCTTGGTATAAAATTTGGCTCTTCATTGATAATTGGAAAATCTTTCGTAGACATATCGGTATCTAAAATGTTTGAAAAAACTTCCCTTCTACTTAAAAATTTTAGAAAATCATTTGGAACACAAATAATATTAGAACATTTGACTTCATTCTTTGTTCTATCTTGTGTTTCATATGATATGACCCTTGGGTTTCCTGTAAAGATGTGTTTAGAACAACAAGATTTGAAAATTGGATAATTCTTTTCTTCCCTTTATAATATTCTTTCACCATGACTTCTACTAATGCATCTAAATATTTCAGGAACTCATCATGAAATTGATTTTTTAGTTTATCTTCAAATATACCATTTATTCAAAACTCATCAACACCTTTAGAGAAAGAATTTTCTTCTTTTAAAGAAAATGGAAATACCCGTGGGAGTTTTCTTGTAATCCCCTCTCTACTAGCATGTGTTTCCATAGGGTCTTTTCTTTCAGTCATTTCTACCTTTTTAAAATTATTTTCTTATGATGTATGTTTTGGAGTAATTCCTATAGGAAGAACATGACTTTCTCTCTCATGTTTTTGTTCAATCTTCTGCATTTTTTTGAGTGAAGGAGTATGAACTTCTTCAGGTACAAGATGCATGTGTTCATTAATATTTTTAAATAGTTGAAACTCCTTAGGATTATTAGAGGTTTGATTTATTTGATTCTTTTTTATAAACTTGATCTATAAGAAATCAGTTCGTAAATTCATCTTTCTCTTCTATATTTTGTAGAGTTTGGAGAAGAGATGGATGGACCTTTTTTGAATCAATTTTTAGACCATCGTAAAAAAATTCTTAAGAAATTTCCACCTACCCGACTATCCACTACTATATCACAAGAGGGATAGTATTCATCTTCATTACTATCATCATCATCAATAATAGAAGCACCACATGATGGTCTTTGCTAAAGCCAGGCCATGATTCAAGATTTTGAAAAATAGAGTCATCAACCTTCATTCTAGGGAAGACACCTTTAGATTTATGAGAAAATAAGACACCAGTACTTTGATTCTTTCTCCAGTGGAGTCAATAAAAATATGTTAGTTAATAGATTGGCCTTTTTAAAATAATGACAAAAATGTGTTAGAAAGTAAAGTCCACCAACACAACTGAGACAGGGGTAAATCACTTGTGAGCTTAATTAACTTAAATTAAACTCTATAAAATATTAAAATTATAATCAATAATAGAAATAACCACAAGATAATAAACATACATGATAACACTAGATTTGTTAACTAGGGAAACCCTCAATCAGAGGGGAAACCCTAGTGGGACTGATGCCCACAAGATGATGTACTAATATAAAAGTTCCTTGTGAAAGGATAGACCATGTTAGAAGTCTTTTACAATATAATCAATACATATGAGTCCCTGTGAGGAGACTTTGTATCCATTCTAAAAGATCCCAACCCTATGAGGAGTTGATGAGAAACACAACGAAGACAACTGAATCCACTGTCCAAATTGCTTCAAGACTCTCTTCACTAGAAAATCTTCAGGATAACATAGCCAAGGGTGAACTGACTAAAGCAATAACTCTCTTTTCTTGTGAAGTTCCTTTGTATCCCTCAACATACCAACAAAATAATCTTCTACTCCGATCATAAATATTTCACATTCAAAGCTCGCACAATATTGCATGACCTCATGATACCATCATGATACCCTTTTACATCCAAATCAACTTCCTTTCCTTTATACCAAGTCCTAACAATTATTGAGTTGGCCAAAATTATTTCTCAATTTACAATTAATAATATAGGACATCAATAAGAATTTACAATACATGTTTCATTACATCTAAATAATTCCATAAGAATATTAATCTATAGTCATCCCCCAAAGAAGTAACACGCTTCACATCATCCACAAGTCTTCACAGAATGCAAAGTATATTCTATCATGTTTATCCAAGCATTATGAACATGTCTTCAATAACATACCAACCTCACAAAACTATCTTCAACCTCGCCAAACAATAAGTCTCAAATAACTATCACTAATTCCTGAAAAAATATCACCGTGAACAATCTTCAGTAAACTTCACATAAATCAAACATATCTTTATAAATTTTTTGCACTTTTAACCACATCATCAAATAAAATTCTTGAATTCTAATAAATCTTTGCAAAACTCAATTCATCAGTATAAAACCTTGCCAAACAAATCTGTGCATGTAACTATGTTAACTCTGTCCAAAAAGCATATATGTTGACATCAATGACAAACCCAATTATGAATGTAACATATAAGAACTCAATCATCTCTAATCAACATCCAATCTTTTCTACTAACAACAATCATTAACATTCATGCTAACAATATCCCCCTTTGGCATTGATGGCAACATAGATGAAAAACCATCTAGTGCCATCTTGTCATTATAGTTCAGTAATCTCTCCCATTGGTATTTATCAATATATTTCTTCCTCATCTACCTATACTCACTCTCATACTCATGTCTCCCCCATTCAATATACTCTTATGGTTTTGTGCTCAATATTTTTCATGTATATCTCTCACCCATTGACATCAATGACAAAGGTGTCAATATGTCAATTCTCAAAGTTCAATCATCTCCAATACAATATGCAAAAGTGCCTAAGTATAAAAAGATACTATAGAAAACACGTCCAAGAGTCCTTAGTGACTCATCTCAAGAAAAGATACTCCCCCATAGGAGAATCATTAATCATCCAATCCAAATAAGTATAGTGCTTTCATCATGTTGGACTGAAGAATTCCTGCATCCATTACTCTAAAGAAAGTTGTGGAATGACCCCAAGCATACCTCTCAAATACTCAAAAGTATCCTTAGCCAAATTTTTTGTGAATATATCTGATATCTTCTCCTTTGTGCTAATATACTCCAATCTAATTTCTTTTTCTACAATCTTCTCTCTCACAACATGATACTTTATTGCAATATGTTTGGTCTTTGAATGTAATACTAGATTCTTTGACATGTTGATTGTACTTGTATTATCACAATATATGATAATAGGCTCAGTAAATTCAATTTCAATATCCATCAACATTTGCTTCATCCAAGTGATTTGATTACAATTATTTTTTTTTGCAACATATTCTACTTCTATTGTACTCTTGATATACAATTTTGTTTCTTGCTCAACCAGGAGACCAATCTTCCTCCCAAGAAGAAAGCTCCATCAATTGTACTTTTTTTCATCAAAATTTCCTCCCTAATCAGCATCAGTGTATGCACATAATGTGAAATCATGTGATCTGTCATAACATAGCCCATAATTTGATGTACCCTTTAAATATCTAAAAATACTCTTTACTACTGCAACACGTGTCTCTTTAGGTTCTACTTGAAATCTAGCTACAATCCCAACTACATTAGCTATATCAGGTCTTGTATGTGTCAAGTATTGTTGTCCTCCAATCATAGATTTGTATCTTGTCTATGTTGCACTTGGTGATTCATCCTTGCTTGACAATTTACATCTAGCTACTATAGGGGTTCCAACCAGTTTACAATTCTCCATTCCAAATTTTGTGAATAAGTTCTTAAGATATTTTGTTTGTGATATGAAAATTCCATCCTTGTTCTATGTACTCTACAATCCCAAAAAGTATTTCATCTCACCAATCATGCTCATTTCATCTAAAAATTTTGTACTTGCTTCATCATTGCCTCCAAATATAATATCATCAAAAAATACTTCAACAATCAATAATCCATCATCATTTTTTATTAAGTACATATTATTGTTTGCATTACCTTTCTTGAATCCCAAACTGATCAAGTGTTTGTCTAACCTTGCATACCAAGCTCTATGTTCTTGATTTAATTCATACAATGCCTTCATTAATTTGAAAACCATATCCTTGTCTTTTGTTAAAGAAAAGACATTAGGTTGTTCAATGTAGACTTCCTCCTCAAGTTCTACATTAAGAAAATCTGATTTTACATCCATTTGATATACCTTGAAATTCTTACTACAAGCATATGCCAAAAACATTCTAACTACCTCAAGTCTAGCCATAGGTGCAAAATTTTCTTCAAAGTCAATACCTTCTTGTTGCGAGTATCCTTTACATACCAATCTTGATTTGTTTATTACCACTTCATCTTTCTCATTCATCGTATTCCTAAAAACCCATTTTGTGACAATAACATTCTTGTCTTTAGGTCTAGGGACCAATTCCCAAGTCTTTCTCTTTTCATTCTGCTCAAGTTCTTCTTTCATTTCCTTAGTCCAATGTTCATCTTTACATGCTTCATCTGTAATCTTTGGTTAAACTTATGATATTAAACATACTTCTTCATTTACCTTGTTCCTTGTCATGACTCCTTTGTTTGTTCTTCCAATGATTTGATTTGTAGGGTGATTTATTGAAACATATTTAGGTGTTCCTGGTTCATCTTTGACTTCTTCTCTAGGTGTTTATTTAGGTTCAATTCTTGGTTCCAATCTAACTTCTTCAATCTTTAAATCATTGTTAGTTTCATAAAATAATTCCTTCTCATCATTCTAATTAATATTAGTTCTTTGTCTTTTATCTTCATCATAATTATAATCAAGAATAATCTCCTGAACTCTGAACTTTTCATCAACCTTCAAATTCATACTCTCAAAAATAGCCCTCAATCTTTGATTAAAACATCTATATGCTTTACTTTTTAATGAATAACCAAGAAAAATTCCTTCATCACTTCTAGCATCAAACTTTCCAATATCATCATCTCTTTTGATATAACATTTACTTGCAAAGATTCTAAAGTATTTCATGGTAGGTGTATGCCCAAACCAAAGGTCATAAGATGTCTTACCAGTACCTTGTCTAATTTAAACTTTGTTCATTGTGTAAACTATGGTGCTCACTGCTTCTCTCAAAAAGATATGTGATACATTACCTTCAAGCATCATAGCTCTAGCTGCCTCGTTAACTGATATGTTCCTCCTTTCTATTATACCATTCTGTTGCAGTGTCCTAGGTGTTGAAAGTTGTCTCTTAATTCCATTTTATTCACAAAATATGTTAAACTCATTTGAAGTAAACTATCCTCCTCTATCAGATATCAAACATTTAATCCTAAAGCTAGATTCATTCTCAACTCTATTCTTCAATAACTTAAACTTCTCAAATGCTTCAGATTTTTCTTTAAGAAATGCTACCACTAGTAAATTTTAGCTTGTTTTTCGATGAGGTTTAGTCAATTATTAGATGCCCATTGGTCAGCTAATCGACTATAATAGTCGTCAGAGTTTTTTAGTCGATAATACGACACATCAAATATCCGTCAAAATTACAATGTCAACAGTGGTTGAATTATCGACAGAGATGACGTTGAAATCATTGCTTCAACTTGGAAGAATTGCCTACTATATCATTTACCTTTGCGACCAGTGTTGGTTGAAAGTGTGATGTACAATCATCAGAATAAACGTCGAATGTATAGCTTTCTCGTCGATATTTCTATTCTTTGTTGGTTGAAAAAGTGACCAAAAATTTAATTTTTAAAAAAAATATATATATAGATTATCAAATTAAGCACATCAATATTATGTCACTGTTGTTTACTGTTTAAAAATAGTCACACATTTTCTGTCTTATTTCACACAAACATGTCGCACAATGAGAAAGAGGGGATGCTTTGAGGATTGAATGGGTTGTGGGAGAGTTTGGGAAAGGTTTTCTCGTACTGCTAGTCTCCACCACCCACCATTTCCACCTTAGCATTCCCATTTCTTGGGGATACTTCTCACCGTGTATGACAAGGTAGAGCTCCTTGTCCATTTCCAGTTGTACATCTTTCCTCAATCCTAAATGCAATACATATTTAGTTCCACCAAACTTACTTTGAAATTACAACCTTTTAAGGATAAGAACACAAAAATAATAGCAAACATAAACACAAGAAATACTAGATTTATGTGGAACAACTTGTAAAGGGAAAAACCATGGAAAAGATTTATCTCAAATATATGCACACCGATTAAAGCAAGTTACAAGAAAGAATAACTACCAAAGAGACTATGAAGAATGATAAGAGAGAATAGATCCACCACTAATGTCCAACCCACTCATTTATTTCAATACTATAGAAACTAAGACAAAGATATTTGTGAAGGTTTTATAGACGTAGGTTACTAAATCATCATCTTTACACTGGTACTCAATCTAGAAACCCTTTTATGTATATAGCCACTCTAGAAAATCTCCACATCTAGAAAATCTCCACAAAAATCCCTTCTAGCCTCCATTGCATATACGTCTTCTCAGAATCTAAAAACTTCGGCCCATCATTGATTCTCATCAATGTACCAATTTGGATAGTAAGTCTAATTTAATTTGTTCGTGGACTAAGACCTTAAATTATTGAGCTTCTCTTTGTTTCGAGAAGAGTATAACATTCTCTACTTAACAGGGCTAACCATGTGAAGGTGGAAGCTCATCTAGCCCCTCCTAGGAGCCTCTTATGACCCTTTACGACATTTTAAGACCTCTAAGATGTATTCTTAGGGATTGTAAATGGTCATAAATGGTCATAAGGGGTCCTGGGACACAACAGCTAAGAAACATAATTGTAGGCATCATGGTCACAATTTTTTGGAGAAAAAGTAATTGAGTTGTATACCCAGATGATGGAGAGCAACTCTTGCACCTCCGATTCCAAGTTAACTACATCTGTTGCTCATGAATACAAGGTCCTCCAATAGATATATTCAACTTGGAGTCAGGGGTGCAGAAGTTTCTCTCCATCGCTTGGGTACACAACTCAATTACATTGTCTCCAAAAGATTGTGAATATGATGCCTACAATTGTGTTTCTCAGCTATTGTGAAATCTACATTTATGTTTCTTGGCTATCATGTTTATGTGCATGTTTTTAATGTGTTTTGGATAGTAAGTCTAATTTAATTTGTCTGTGTACTAAGACCTTAAATTATTGACCTTATAGAACAACAACAACTAGGAAGGATGTATTCAATAGATGTTGGCAATCGATCCTTCCTAGTGGTTGTTGTTCTATAAGGTTTGTCTCAATCCCAATAGGTTGTAGTTTCATTTTCTAGATGCTTGAGTTAGAGGGGGCTTACAATAATAAATCATGTAATGAGGAGGCTTAGAACACTAGTATATGTAAATTTCACAAATATCTTTGTCTTAGTTTCTCTCATTTGCTGGTGTAATTCCTCTTTGAGTATCCCCTTTCTCCTTTGCATCCAAAATGAACTCATTCCAATCCCTCACTGGAATAAAGGGAGGACGCTCAAACTTCAACAAGACTTCATACCACGCAGCATTCGTAGATTACATTCAATGCATTATTTACATTTGTAAATCAGTGTTGCATACAAATCTATGGATGGTGCATGGTACGAAGCCTCGCTCAAGCTTGAAAATGATAGTCAATCCATAGTCAAGGTCAAGGAACAAATGGAATAACCAAGAAAACACTATACGCTAAATCATGTGATTGATAGAAGATTGGGCCGGGGCTCACCTGAGCCATAAACATGAAGAATTATTCTAAAAAAAGATGTAAACCATATATATGGGCACTTGAGGCAAAGAGAAGTTACGTCATATCCATATCCATATTAAAATATTAGTTACAATATGAAAATACTAAACTAAATAATTCCTGAGTTCATCTTTGCATATGGTCACAACAAAGATATGCGATTACAATACAGAGAAGGCATTGTAAAAATATAATTTCAGAATTTGCCCTAGCCTAACACATTTTGCACTCAGATCCTTCATCGTGGATAAGTGGAGATGGGTGGATAGATGCAGATGAGTTGTCATTGACCCAACTAAAGTATCCACAGCCATTATTTCCCTGTGATACCCAGTCTACATTAGTTCTTATATTATAATGAATAGTATTTACATTAGAAACATTAAATATATACACATTAGCAACCTTTTTTCTATTTGGGTAGCACCAAAATTATCGTCCAGGGTTGTTTGATGTCCGTGAAGTCTTCAACACACACTGCCCACCACCACATTGATAGTTTGGCACATTGACAAGAGTCATCGAGCCTATATATCAATAATGCACCGCACCATCGTTACTACATTTATTATTTTTATATGAAATACACCAAGGAGTACCATCAGAAATATTAACCATTTACAATAATGAAAAGTAAACCTAAATCAAATAGCTCATTTTTTTATCAACATGTGTAGTCTCTGTGTATATGAAAAATGAAAGAAATATGAAGTTGAAATAAAACATTGAACAAAATAGTATTCCACATAGACTGAATGAAATATACCATCAAAAGAAGGTGACAAAATCTTGTCACGAAGCATAGACATAGGAAATAAAAAAGGGACAAAAGACAAGAAATAAGAAAAATCATTACGACTATAGCAAAATCATTTATACTATAATAAAAAAAAGAAACACTCTTTGTCAACAATTTTCAAAATCATTAGGACTATAGAAAAATAATTAAGACTATACAAAATCAAATTTTAGAAATGGACGGTTTTGATGCTTTTCCATTACAACAATTGAGCATTCATCATTTGGTATTGTGTATTCCATTTAAGTATGTCAACAATGTTCAAAATCCTGTCACCAAGCACATACAAGAAATAAGAAAAATCATTAGGAATATAGAAAAATCAAGTTCTAGAAATGGACAATTCTGATATTGCTTTGCCATTACAATTGAGCATTCATCATTTGGTACTTCTTGGTGTATTCCATTTAAGTTTACTAACAAAGACTTAGTAGTAAAAGCATTGTATTCCATTGTATTCCATTACAAACAGAGACTTAGTAGTAAAAGCATGTCCTTTGGTTTACTAGTTTACTTATAATCAATATGTCCTTTGGTTTACTAGTTTAATCTGGTTTAAGAATGGTTTTTTTCATGTTTGAATGTACCATTGAATGTACCATTGAATGAAGCTTGGATATATTAAGTACAATCTTAAGACTCACGACTCTTCAAATTCTCTTGTTTCCTTCAGACCTCCAAACATGTGTACTACGAGTAGCCCTCCAACAAATGGACTTGTGATGATTTTCACAGTAGTACATGTGTTGGAGGAAAGCTCACAGTACTGCTTAGGAAAATCTGAATGCTTAGGCATTTGCACCCGTATAAAACTATGCCCCCATGTCCCATGGGATTCCATGCCTCCTCCAATGTTTATGTCATACACCCTGCGGTAGTCAAACCGTGTGCCATGCCTGTGCAGAGAGTATTTATTACATAATTTTCAAAGATGATATAAAGATATTATATTTTATACTTAGCAAGATTTTAATATTAATATGCTAAGTAAAAAAAAAGGTGAATTTCATTTCTCATTTCATTATTTCATTTGCAAAAAAAAGAAGTGCAGCATGCGCGCGAAGGAGATAAGTCCCTTCATTTTAATATTAATATAATTTTCATATTCATTTTGTCAAAATAAATTGATTTTGCATATGAACTATATGGTAGGATGCATTGGAGGAGGCATGGTATGGCATGGGAAATAGGGGCACAATTTTCTATGGGTGCAAATATGTTGCACCATAGCCAGTGCCTCTCTACAATAGGGCATAGATATCCATGAAAGCATGAAGGATAGAGGATTTTGTATGGTCAAGGGTTCCTCAGGCATACCTATGAGCCTAGGAGGATTTTGTATGGTTAAGGGTTCCTCAGGCATTCCATTTAATGAGGCAATACCTAAATGTATCTTCATGATATCCCCTCAACAAAAAGCTTCTCTTAACTACCTCCAAGTATTTTGCGACCTTACTTGGTATTTGAAAAAAATACATAGTGTATATTGGGACTAGCATGAGGGGGACTTTAATTTAAGTTATCCTTCTAGAAAGTGATAGGCATTTTCCCTTCCAAGAGGCCAACATCCTTTGGATTCATTCTGTAACATTTCACCAAGCATCAATTGAGTTTAATTTTTTGATTAGAGGCATTCCCATATACTTACTTGGAAGAAAATTAGTATTAAAACCAAGTATCCTTTGAATCTCAAGCCTATCCACATTACCCTCCATAAGAAAATATATTTTTGACTTGGCGTCATTAACCCTATGCCCATCAGCCACCTCAAATTTATTTAAGAGATTCCTTAAAGTTCTTTCTTGTTTGATTTTGGTAGTGCCAAAAAGGAGGGTACCATCTACAAATTGTAGATGTGAAATGTTGTTGATTCCACCTAAGACTTGGATGACTTCCAAGTAGTCTTCTTGAATATTCTTCAAATTTATACCAAGAACCTCCATGACCAAGAGAAATAGAAAGGGTGAAAGTGGATCACCCTAATGTAGCCCCTTTTTAGTTGGGAAATTTTTTTTAGGAAAACCATTAATTAGAACAACATAATAAGTGGAAGAGATTCAACTATAAAAACACTTGCACTAGGATTTGTTGAAGCCAAATCTTCTCATGATCTCAATTGAAATATCCCATGGGTTATGATGATACCATCAAGGATTTCTTTATCCTTTAAGAATCTGATCTTCTCTTTGTTTATTATGTCATTGAAATAAAATATGAGTCTAGTTGCCATTTCTTTTTCCATAATTTTGTATATTGAATTGCATAAAGCAATCAACCTATACTACTCAAAAGAGGATGGATATTGTATTTTTTGGATCATGGAAAGATACGTAGCATTCCATGACTTAAACACAACCCTATGTTTCCTACATCCTATGTTTCCTATATCCTTACCATTATCAAAACCATTACCAACATGCTAAACTCCAGTGGAATGTTTCCTTGGACCTTGTTGGATATCAAGTCCAACAATTGTAGATTCTTATGATGGCCTAATGTACTCGGAACTTCCCAATAAAATTTTTATATCAGAGATTAAGATAGAACAAGCCTATAAGGTTTCCAATATCCTTAGGTATATTGCTGGTGATATTATTGCTTACCAAGCGAAGTCTAGATAGCCTAGGAGAGAGGTTTCCTATACCTCTTAAAAAATTCCCATTGAAATTTTTCCATGTAGATTAGTTAAATTTAGTTGCACTGGGTTAATTTTAATAATCAGTAGACTATAGAGTATTTATATATATATAGAAGGATATATATTGCTTCAAGTTTTGATGCCCTAGGTAGATACTTTCCATGTTAGATGGGTCATATGGGGGTTATAGGTTAGATTGGAATAAAAAGTTTGTCTTTAAACATTTTATAACTCTTTAAGTATGGCAATTAGATGTTATGTTGTCGAGTGGATAACTTTTGTTGTGTACTTGACAAAAATCTTTAGTTTATTTTGTTGACAATCAGTTTAGACTATTTAGGAACAGTTAAAAAATAGTTATTTGGTGGTTGTCAGGTTATTTGGTGAAAATGGAGTCTATTTTGAGGGGGGATCCATGTGAGGAAGGGTGCAAAGAAAGGTGGTGTGAAAAACCATGAAGATGTAACAAGGTTATCATCAATAAAATCTATTTCTCTGCATTTGTGTTTCTCACTGTCTTGAAGGAACAATCAGCGAATCCATAACTCCAATGGTTGATGAAACATGATTGAGACTTGGTTAAGTAATATAAAAAACTCCTCAATTTCTTATTTTCATGTTTATGTAGTTACCTTAGCATTTGGTTTGATCTCAAGGAAGAAAAATTGACTGGTGTGACTGTGACTGGCTTTTAGAGGGTACAATCAATAGTTTAAGATTTTATTCCTTAATACAATATGGATAAGTTCAGCCACCCCCCTAAACCATGGTACCAAAAATATGGCTAAGGTCCTAGATATCTTCCATAGACTTGTCCTTGTACACAACATGGGTGTCACACATCTTTATGTTGAGGGATATTCTCTGATTATAATTGAAGCATTCAAGAAAAGTGTTTTCCAAAATTGGCGAATCCATTATGTTTAGAAACAATCTTGGATGCTCCTTCATAAATTTGATAACTTTACATTATCTCAAATATGTGTAGAGAGGGAAATAGGTTATCCGATCTACTTGCAAATTGGGCATGTGATAGGGATAAAATGGTGTTTTCTAATGACATTAACCCATTATAAATTTACCTATAGCTAGAAGATATAGTACTCAAGGACCGAGGTTATAGTGGGAATTAAAATACTTTGACTCTATCATGCTATCAAGTCTCATGTTTAGGATTACATTTGTATCGTCACTTTATTTGAAACTAGTCACCTCATTATTTTCTAGTAGTTTTGATCTTATGAAAATACAAATCCTTAATTTTGGAAAGAATCTTGTAGATTGTTCACTATCATTGACAATTCTGTATAACACATTTTTTCTTATAGGAGTATCCATTGGATCAAGGTGGTAGTAAATTGTTTCTTATGTTAACATTGGTTACTATTATGTAACTAGTGTCCTATTTTGTGTGGTTCTTAGTTGCGTGTTTCACCTTAGATTATTGGTGAGTGGCTATCCCTTGCTAAAAAATAATCAAACTTTTATTTTAAGGGTTTAATATTGAGAAGTATGATTTTAGATTACTCTGCATTTGACAAAATATACAATCCAAATTTTACTATGTCATTTTTGTTCTCTTAGGTTCACAAAAAGTTACCTTAACTAACATATACATGGAGCTTAATTCACCCTTATGAATATCAATGGTTGTGGCTTCAAGTGTTTGTGTTCATATGATAAATGGTAGGACTACATCTTATTTTGGGATGAGAGTGAGGCTTAGTCTACTATTGTAAGAAATGTAGGTCAAATATGTTATATCACATGAAAAATTTATTATTTTTTATGTATTAAGTAATGTGTAATATTCTTGAGGATTTGAATTATGTTACATGATAGTCATTAATATCTCTTACTCTATTCTAACTTGTATGTGAGAAGTGCCTTCCAGTAACTATTGATGTTTCTTGATGTGTTTAGGGATCATCTTATCCTTAAATATTTTGTGTCAGTTACAAATTGTCCATAGCAACATAGTAATCACATTAGATATAATAAATTTTAGTAGAGATAACATTATATCATTCATGTCAAATGATCATAATCCAAGCACCATACATCTATCAAAGGTTAACTATGAACAATAATTTGGTCATCCCTTTCAACTTCAACCCAAATCCTAAATCAATTCTATAAAGTGAGGTAATGGCCCATTCACATATCCATTTTAATGGCCATTAATAACTTAATAAAAGATAGATGACACAGATCATTATAATGCAAGAATCACAACCTAAAAGTTCACTTAAATGGAATACACAATACCAAACTCATCATTTGGAGTTTGGTGAATAATAGCCTAAAGGTTCATCATTTGGAATCATAGCTTAAAAGTTCACTTAAATGGAATTCAAATCTATTGACATTTCATAGGGAATCCAAAACACAAACTTGGTCTTATCACACCCAAAATTTAGAACTATCCTCTTAGACAGGGTATTCACCAGTTAATTTTGGCAACTGTTTTAATCTTTCTCACCAAGTTTCCCAAAGGACCAATAGGGATAGTAAGGTAGTCTTGGTTCTAATAGTTGGGCAGTAAGTCACCCAAATGGATCGGTTTTGAATCTCCTCCAAACTCCCAATATTCACCAATATTCTCCAAAGGGTAGGAGGCCTAAATGGTTGGTTTAGTGAAGGAGGTGCAACTTAGACATGGTCTCTAGCCAATCTAATTGTAGGAACATTTAGAGGAACTTGAAACAAGTCCAAACCTCCAATATTAGCCTCTAACTCAAAGCCCATCAAAAGTTATGGGATCTACAACTTCTAGTTATCCTACTCTGCCAGTCACATAGAGATGCTCGGCTAGGTTTTTAGTCCTATCTCCTTGGAATCACCACCATTTGGTTAGAAACTAACTATAAAATAAAATAGACCCTCATATCTCTCATTTAAACCTAGAATTAGAATTTTCCCATGCTTGAATTGAGAGATATGATTCAACAAAGTTGACAACCCTAGTTTATGTGCAAAAATGACCTGTTATTGACTATCACCTGATTTATCTTCAATTTCTCAACCATATAACCTCAAATTTGTTGCAAAAAGAAGCTAAGACATCTAAAAAACTTCCTGTGAAGTTATTTTTTCCATACTAATTTGCACGGGTTCAGGAGAAATCAAACACCACTCAAAAAATGTTAAAAATCATAATTTTTTCCAAGAGAAATAAACTAAAAGAGCTCAAATTGAATATTTTGGGCACTAATGGAGATGCCCACAAAAATGATAATCTAGACTTCCTCTAAGTCTTCCAATGCCATTATCCACTGAATGTTCAAAGATATAGTCAAACAACCGCACTTACATTAATAAACATTATTTTCCCAATGGTTTTAATAAGCATTTGTAAAGTTAGGGTTAAGAGATGAAACCAGTGAAGATGATTGATCCAAGAAACTAGGGTTAAGCATTGATGATTGAATTCCGATGTTGACAGATGCCCTCCTTCTCTCCTTCACCTCTCCTTTACGCACGAAGTAATTGCAAGGTTAGGGTTATAAAATGAAATTGTGTATTTTTTAAAAATTTATATTCCCATGTTAGTCATAATTATGACCACCTGTCATGGTCATAATTCCAACCAATATGGGAATAGATTTAAAAAAATCAAATTTTTCCTTCTATAAACCGACTAAGGAAAATCATTTTAATGCTTGGTCAGAAATGTTGGTCTAAAAAGTGGGTCAAATGTACTAGTGTACCCACATCATTCATGTAAAATCATCAATAAAAAGAATGAAATACCTTTGACCATAGAATCCTCTTGTCATTGTAGGTCCACATAAGTTTGTATGCACAATCTCTAACTTGACTAATGTTGTAAACATTTTTCTTGGAAATGAATTCTTTCTTTGTTTAGCCATGTAACACATTCCTTGTAAACCATGTTAGTAGGCTTCACAATCTTAGGTAAGTCTCTAACTGCATTAAATGAGTTTATCTTCACAATGCTATCAAAGTTTATATGACAAAATCTCTTATGTCATAGCCAACTATCGTCCACTTTAATAATCAAATGTGTCATTTCAGTAGGTGTCAACTGAAATACATTACCTTTTTTCTTTATTCTTGTTCCAATCATTTTTCCATCATTGTCTCCGATAACACAAAAATTTTCTATGAAATATAACTTGTATCCTTTGTCCATAAGTTGTCCAA
Source organism: Chamaecyparis obtusa (assembly GCA_027943335.1). NCBI lineage: Eukaryota > Viridiplantae > Streptophyta > Pinopsida > Cupressales > Cupressaceae > Chamaecyparis > Chamaecyparis obtusa. The sequence continues at coordinate 483,392 of BSBK01001245.1, read as the reverse complement.
CACTCAAAAGATTATGTTTCAATCGATCAACAAAGTAAACAACTTTAGTGTTCGTCTTTCCATCAAGTGTAATAGATCCTTTTCCCTAAATATGACATGGTGCATTATTTCCAACTCTAACTATTCCTCCATCATATCTATTAATCTCAAAAAATTTATCCACATCTCTAGTCATATGATGAGAACATCCATTATCAATAATCCAATCAGACTTTTTCTATTCTACATGTGAAACTAAAGGTTTTTCTTCTTTTACCTCTTCTTTATCAGAATTTTCATCTATAATAGCAACAAATCCTATTTCATCTTCATCTTCATCATCACTTTTTAAAAATTTTACATCCTTAAATTCAATTTCTCCTTCTTCATCAACATAAAAGAAATTCTCTATCTTAGGTTTATAAGGTTTTCTATATCTAATATGTTTTTCTCTCTTAGGACATTTAGATGAAAACTGACCAAATTATTTACATGTCCAACAATAAAAAGATTTCTTACCTTTAGGTTCTCTCCTTGCAATTAGTGTCATTGCATCATCAAACTTCCTTTCTTATTTATTAGCTACCCAATCTCTATCATAATCTCCACTGGTACTTGCACTTCTTGTCAACATAGGTTTGTCATTTTGTACACTAAAAGTTTTTTCCTCTCTAGGTGATCCTTCCTTCTATTTCAGCCATTACTCATGTGCCTACAACTTTTCAAGTAGTAACTCTTTGGTAAAATTAGGTGCAATCATTTCTTCAATGATTTTTTCTTTGTATAAGTAGGCTGGTGGTAGAGATTTCACTATGTTCCATATGACATCATTATCTTTTTTCCTTCTACCCCAATTCTTAATTTCTGCAATAATATGAGTAATCTTGCTAAAGTAACCTCTTATAGTTTCATCTTTCTGCATCTCATTGCTTTCAAACATACTAATATAATTCTGCAATTTAGCATTCTTCAAAGTTTCATCTCCTTCAAAAATATTTTCCAATTTAGTCCAAATCTTAATGCAAGTCTTAGATCTTTTACCTCAGTATATTCTATATCTAGAAAAGTTGATAGAATAGCCTCTCTAGCAAGTATATTATACATGTATAGGTTATTTTACTCATCTATACATGAATCAAATTTGTCTTCTTCTACAAGTGTCTTCTTCATCTTGATAGCCAGTCAATAGTCAATTCCCATGCATAGAAAATGTGTCTTCATTCTTTCCTTACAATTGTCAAAATTAACTCCATCAAAATTCAGACTTTCTTTCCTAAAAAATGTAGTAGCCATGGATCTCCTTAAGTTGTTAAAATTTTCTTTCAAGGACCTGATTCTCTGATACCAATTTTTAAAAAGTAAAGTCCACCATCACAACTGAGAGAGGGGGGTGAATCAAATGTGAGCTTAATTAACTTAAATTCAATTCTATCAAATCTTAAACTTATAATCTATAATAGAAATAACCACAAGATAATAAACAAACACAATAACACTAGATTTGTTAACTAGGTAAACCATTGATCAAAGGGTCAAAAAGCTCACTGGGAATGATGTCCACAAGATGATGTACTAATATAAAAGTTCCTTGTGAAAGGATAGACCCTGTTAGAAGTCTTTTACAGTGTAATCAATACATATGAGTCCCTGTGAGGAGACTTTGAATTCCTGCTAAAAGATCCCAACCCTGTGAAGATTTGATGAGAAACACAACGAAGACAAATGAACCCATTGTCCATATTTCTTCAAGACTATCTTCACTAAACATTCTTTAGAATAACACATCCAAGGGTGAATTGACTAAAACAACAATTCTCTTTCCCTGTACAGTTTCTTTGAAGTCCTCAACATACCAACAACATCATCTCTTACTCTGATCATAAAGATTCTACATTCAAAGTTCACACAATATCTCATGGCCACATGATACCTTCATGATACTCTTTTACATCCAAATAAACTTCCTTTCCTTTATACCAAGTCCTAACAATTATTGAGTCGGCCAAAAGGATTTCTCAATTTATAATTAATAATATAGGACATCAATAAGAATCTACAATACACATTTTAATACATCTAAACACTTTCATAAGAATATTAATTTTTAGTCGGCTCCCAAAGAAGTAACATGCTTCACATCATCCACAAGTGTTCATGGAATGAAATGTAGATTTTGTCATGTTTATCCAAGCATTCTAAACATGTCTTCAACAACATACCAACCTCATTGAACAAGCTTCAACCTCGCTAAAACAATAAGTCTCGAATAACTGTCACCAGTTCCTGGAAACTCTCACCGTGAATAGTCTTCAGTAAACTTCACATAACTCGAACATATTTTCATAAAATTTTTTGCACTTGTAACCACAACATCAAAACACGTTCCTAAATTTTAATAAATCTTCACAAAACTCAATTCATCAGTATAAAACCTCGCCAAAAAAATTTGTGTCTATAACTTTGTTAACTCTATCCAAAAAACATATATGTTGACATCAATGGAAAACCCAGTCATGAATGTAACATATAAGAACTTAATCATCTCTAATCAACATCCAATCTTCCCTGCTAACAATATTCATTAACATTCATTCTAGCAAAATGACCCACTTCAGCCCAAATTTAAAGACCAATCGTTACAAACAGTTGGAGAAATTGCTATGGAATCAACAATTATCCTTTTAATTTTAGAGGTACAACTCCCTCATTAAATATATGAAATAAATAAATCTAATCTACTAAATAATAAGGGTATGCTCTTAACCAGAGAGAAGAAGAGGCGTTAACAAATACCCATCATAATGAAATATTTTCCAATATTTAATGTGATATTCTAAATATATGCATATAAAAACAAGACCAATAAAAAATACATTGATTCCCACACACAAATGAAAACCAAGTACCAACTTCAGATTATGTAAATATGAATCTGCTAATGGAAAATAATAAACAAAGATTAAGAAAATAGTATCACATAGAACACTTTGAATCATAAAACCCCCAAAACAGAGTTTGATATTTATTGATTCATTCACCCCGCCCTTGATTGATTAACTGATATTATACAAAAAATTATAAAATTTTATGAACAACAATTGCCCCCAAAATATGAGTCTGAAATGACCTTAACCAGCCATTTACTGATTTTTACAACTAAATCTCATGAAGATTTGAAAACCAATAGAACATGCAAATAACCAATAGATATATTCAAATAGCTAGTAGATATAATCTTATTAAACTTCTTAGAAAATGGTATGTATTATACAAGAGCAATACAAAACCATAGATTACAATATCCCAATCTGAAATACAACAAAGAACAGTAAGACTGGATGACAAGAACCTGTAAAATAATGGAAAACTCTGATGTGAATCCTCATTGGAGATGAATCAAGTTTCCATCCAATCCACCAAGAAATCCTGAAGGTTTCTATCCTCAAATTTTAGATTCGATAGCTGAAGCTTCTTGAATTCTCAAGGAGAGATAAAATTCATAAAAATAAAGCATAAATAATGACACTCTCAACCTCCTCTTATGGCTGCAACTGTGACTCTTCAGTTTCCCCATGGTGACTCTTCATATTCTCATTTTGTCTCTTTATAATTGCACTTAAGTCACTTTTAAATAAAATGACCGTTGAGTTATAAAGTGAAATAATAAATAAAGTGAGGAATCTTTTGGCATTAAAATGGAGGTCTAAACGAGCTCAGATGACGATGTTTGATAGCTTTCCAGAAAGCTCTCGGCAAGATGCTCCAAGTCCACTACTAAAAATCCAAGAATTTTGAACCCTACTAACTTACTATAAATAGTAAGTACTCTGGAGACCTGCAAAAACTGCTCCGATTGGCTTAAAACTGAAACCACGTAGGGCAATGATCTCCTTGAGCACTTCCATGCCACAGTTATCCCTCTGAACCAAGATAAGAAGGCTAATGACACGACACAAAATAATGTACCCCATAAAGGGGACATTACAATCACCCCTTCCCAGAGATTGCCTTCCCTCAAGAAATCACTATCTGCACGCTGAGATCATAATACTTGGATCCCAAACCAACCTCAGGGAAGCTTCTTCACCAACCTATCATGTGAAACTGACATAGTCATTATGCTCCGATCTGTGAAGCCATTCACAAAATAACAAAACTGCAACCAAACTAATGTCAGGATCCCAAATCACTACAAGATCTGTCAAACCAATATGCCCTGTACTGCTATCATTTGTAAGAAAGGTCTCAACCTAACTGAGAACCTCACTCCAAATGGGATCTCCCATGCCTCTATGGTCATATACCAGAGAAAACAAAATCTCATACCGATCAGCTCCAATAATGAAAACCAATCACAAGTATGTCCCTTCTGGATCCCATAAGAAAAAGAGCCACACATCTCCCCAGCTGGCTGAAATATCTTGACGCTCTATGCCCACACTGAGTGACATACTAGAAGTATCCATCTTCCATAATACTACCCCTCTAATTTGTTGCCTGAACCAAAAATTGCAATAAAGAAGCTAGCTATCAAGACTGTCGGACAAGGCTTCCACCTACAAGTAGAGAAGCGAGCTCAACCAATCACTCATCCCACTCCTATCCAATAATTAAAAAAAGAGGTCCCCCATAGGTGGGATGAATGGAAAATAGAAAGAATCCCATGTAATAAGGCTAACATGTGATGCATTGAGCAACTCCATTATAAATCCTAAATCAGCGTAAGGATTCCATGGCTATCTCTCAATACTTGGAGTCATACAATGTATACTATCATGTGAGAAGTCCACACCAACCAACATAACCATCATACCAAGCTTGATAACCCCATACTAAAGAAAATCTACCTGATAATCATCATCAATGAGTGGTAGTGTGAGGAAGGGCATATCACTCATCATGTTGTGAGACATAACTGCCCCTCTTGGACTGCAGGTGCACAAACCACACTGCTTAGCAATTGAGCTGATCCTACTACTCCACCCTGGTGACCAAGGCTCACCTCTGATAACTACACCTGGGTCCCAGACCCTACAACTAACCTCATTATCATCTTAGGAATAGGAAGTATCTCCCTCATCCATCTCAAAGAGGGAATTATCAAAAGTCAACTCTGCACCCATCTCAAACAAGGAGTTATCCATTGTCCAGAAGTGGTCTAACTCATCAAGAAGCTCTTAGTGACCCAAAGATACTCTTGGACAATTGTCCAAGTCATAGGTCTACTGTATGCTATCAATCTCCTAAATCACCTCCTGATAGAATTCAAACCTATCCCTATCATCCTACTCCCTATACTGGCTAGAGACCACAATTTGATTTCTCACCTCCAAGAGAGAAATATGGGTATGCTCCAAAGTTCCCTGAGTAGCACTAAGCTCCCTATTGAGATTATTGACCTCAACCTCCTTATTCCTCAAATGATCAATATATGTCCTGGAAACCTATAACAGGCAGTCATAGTCTGTAAATAGTCTTAAATACTCTGATTTCCAATCCTCAAATGCTGTCCTACCCCCCTATAAATCTGTAGTATAGGATCCAATCCTTAGGCCATCTCACCCTCTATCCCTCTGATCTTTCCTATAAAGATCATCAATGATATGGTGAGTGCTATCATGGTGAACAAGTGTTGCAACAATGGTGCCATCACTAACTTTCAACTGACTCTTTAAGACACACTTCTCATCAGTGTTATCCCAAGATGTACTGCTAAATGGGTCATCCATGTTAGTGTGATGCAAGAGTGAAGTGTTGCTAAAGAAATCACACAATTCCTCATTAATGGAATCGCCGAAGGTCTCCAACTAGTTACCACAACCTATAGTCATGGATTTATCAAATTCATCTATCAAGTCACCAAAGTAGAGTTCTGAATACTCACCACTATGTCCCGAAAGTGGGGTAGTCTCAATTGTAATGTTTCTATCACTAGTCTGTCATTTATCTTCCCATTGACCAATCTTGAAAACATGCCCCTGTGACTAGTCCTCCTGGCATATTACTAGAGATCGTACAACATGTAAGCCTAATGAGGCTCGTTCATTTTTAGACAATGAACTCATGAATCTTTCAGCCTGAAGCTTAATTAATTCAGCTGAGAGTTCACATGCCATGGATGCGAACCATATTCCTCCTCTCCATATGGACAACACTTCTGATCGCAATTGTTTGCATATGTAATATTCCTCATCTACAATTGAGGATAAGATAGTCATTATGCATGTATTTACCCCATTTGGATGACGCTCCCTATAATTATTCAGGAGAAACTGAAATAATTGTCGAAACATTTTATCATAACCTAAATTCAACATGTGACTGAAGACTCTAGTGCTTGACACTAAATCCAAGATTTTTACCTGCTTATCAAAAGTGGAATCTTCATCATATCTCAAACCACCTAAGCTATCTACAATCAGCTGTAACACCTATCTAAAAATGTACTTGGTGTAAGGAATGATGGGGGTTGTAATTCGAGTGATCTCACCGAGACATGAGGTGACTGTAAGTCTAACATCTCGAAGTAGATGACTCATAAATCTGCGTTGCACTAGGGAAACTATCATGAGATGCATGGCCCAATTAAAAATCATGCAATCAGCTTGATTTATCCTAGATAGATATGAATTTATTTCATCAAGCTTGGCAATCATACTTCCCACAATTTTCTGCTCCTCCAATTGCCATCCAAGGAAACATAACTCATTGTCTATCTCCATTTCCTTTCGAATATCTCTTAACTCTACCTCGTAAAATATGTCATTGAACTCCTTAGAGAATATTGGACTTTCCAAGGACTCCATGATTAAGTTTTCCTCTTAATGTCACACAAGGGACTGAATCACCTTTGAGACTATGAAGTGTTGTCTCTGTAATAATGATTCTGATTTATTCTAGCTGAGATTGTCAAATAAATCCCTGTTCCTAAAATTTTGAATACCACTGTTACTGTTGTAAGTGAATATTACCTCCAATGGCTTGATGTGGGATTTCCTTCAAGAATGTGACACCTAGAACTGTTGCAGGGAGTGACCTTATCAAACTAAACTCTGTATAGAGCTTGTTGCGCATTAAAGATTGACAGATTCTTTTCTTTGAAGATTACACCGTACCAATGATTGACACTACTTGTGGAGCCCTTATTTCCACAGTAATTTTCCAGTTGCTGCTGCACTGAAAAGTGCATTGAACATAAATATCAATATATTGTTTAAGAACAATCTTTAAACAATGTGCAATCCATAGTTGCAACACCATCCCCTTGAGTGCTAACCTGTAGCTGTATACTGTAATTCTTGGATAGCTTCTTTACGTCTCAACACCATCAGTTAAGGCACATCTAATATACTTTGCCCATTTTTCACTTACTTAAATTACTGGATAATACTGGATGCCAGAGAATAATCTCTTCTTCATTAATCGAAGAGAATCAGTTAGTAATTCCCTTACCAATAAATTTTTCTAGCATAAGTCTATCCCTGACTGTATCTGCTATTTAAGTTAGAGTGTTTATAAAAACTCATATGTTTTCCATTCTTGCAGAACTACTGGAGGACTTCTGTTGTTTGTATTTTAATACACAGTCAAGCAATAGACCCTTTCCCAGCCGAGTGTGTTCATATGGCTGGCAGAGTCTACGGGCCGTGCTCAACACTCCACCTATCCTAAGGTGTAGTTGACAATAGTCGGTGGTCACCTGTAAGTTCTTTCCCTGCACCTCTAATATGTCCCTAGCATCCATTCTTTTTCCCGCTCGGGCTCCATATAGATTCTTCTAACCACGGGCCCACTACAGTTGTCATGGTTTCTAGTGCCACTACGCTATTACTCCAACCCCACTATCAACTTCAGCTGTCAACAAAAACTATGATCTCACCACACCCAACATAATTCTTGAACTGCAGGTCATAATTCTAGCAACTCCTAATACTCATGATAATACTCTTTTCCAGTTATGATATTATGTGTAACATCACCACAATACTAATAAATCAAAGGAGACAATGTCCAGCTTATGGTAGCTCAGTCAGCACATAATGTTTAGACAATGAGATGTCACCAAAAATTGGGTCCCACAATTCTTATTAAATTTATCTCCCGTGAAATGAATATGGTGTGACTTCCTCCAACTGATGCGGCCAAGTCTACCATCAACCAGCAGTCACTTGCATAGTCTCCTTAAGTCCGCATGACTGGCTCTATGTCTGCTCGTGACCTATGAGAGGAGGCTCCCTCTATTCACTTGAGATGCAACTTGATCCTAGCTCGACGCGATTGTGACTAGTGTCAACCAGCACCCTCACACTAATCACAAACCATACTAGTTGTTACTACTGCTTATGTGTATTTGATGTCACATGCGTTGCTAGAACACTATAGATTATTGTGATTTCTCGGGCACTGTCTCAGCTTATTATCTAACCACTTGCATCAGTATTGATACAGCGGTACACATTGTTCTTAGCTTTTCTGAATATATTTGAATGAATTAACTAGATGTCACTGGACTTGAGTAGGGTTTTCCCAAATTCAAAATGTAAACTCTCCCACATACACATACAATTATTGTAAATCGAGCCTTCTCCTGAATGTGTTCTTTCATCAGATATAATAATTGTTGAATACAAGAGTTCTCTCTCTCACTGTAATAATAGACTTAAATCAAATCCTCAATAAAATATTCTTGTTTCAAGTTAGATACAAATCTTTAAGCGTGCAAACACCCTGATTCTATTACTTAAGAAACCTCATAGGTTGGTAAGAAAACCAACTCTGATACCACTGAAATGATTCTAACCGACCATTTAATGATTTTTACAACTAAATCTCATGAAGAATTGAAAACCAATATAACATGCAAATAACCAAAAGAAATATTCAAATAACTAGCAGATATAATCTTATTAAACTTCTCAGAAAATGGTATGTATTATACAAGAGCAATACAAAACCATAGATTACAATATCCCAATCTGAAATACAACAAAGAAAAGTAAGACTAGATGATAAGAACCTGTAAAGCAATGGCGAACTCTGATGTGAATCTGCATCGGAGATGAATCAGGTTTCCATCTAATCCACCAAGAAATTGTGAAGGTTTCCATCCTCAGATTTCAGATTTGATAGCTGAAGCTTCTTGAATTCTCAAGGAGAGATAAAATTCATAAAACTGAAGCATAAACAATGAGACTCTCAACCTTATCTTATGGCTGTAGCTGTGACATTACAGAGTCATGCTCAATTGTCACAACAGAAGGGGAGATTCTAGGGAAAAATTGCCCCTCCCTATTTCTTGAAATATTTTAATAAATAACCCTCCTCCGACCCTTCAATTTTGTAAATAAATCTTGGGAAATAATGATTTTCACCTTCTTTTCCATATGATGACCTTTGGTTTAATATAACTAATTCTGAAATTTTTTCTAAGGATTTGAAATTCCTTCAATTTGATAGGTGGAATTAAAAGTAAGAAACATTTGTTGAGTATATTTTGTTTCTAAAATCAATATTATTGTTTGTCATCAAACATGGTGAGATTTTAGAGGTAAGAGCTATCTATCCATGGAAACAAAAGAATTCCCATTCCTAGAGGTAAGGATTATTGATTATGAATGTCATGGTTCCATCCATAGTTATATACCTTTAATTCCCTAGTGAGGAAGATTCTGCATTATCAGTTATTTTCGATGTCTCTCTATGGTCATGTCAAAAAGTCTGAGAGGTTTTGAATCATGGAAATATAATCTATTTCTAGACTTTGGCTTTCGACCACTTCGCCTAGTGCCACAAATTTGTTATATAATCATGATGTCTAAATCAAAATTTCACCATCAATCTTCACATTTGTATCTTCCACCTTTGGTAGATCATTTGAATATCAGGTGACAGTCCTCTGGCGTACAAGAGTATCATAACCTGTGATTTAATTTCCATTATTTTGAGTGACTATTCATTTTTTTACAACTACCCTCCTTTTTGGATTCCATTAAGAACATTTAATAATATCGTTCCAAATTTGGTCATATCATAATGCTTAAAAAATTGATGACCATCGATTATGTGATTAGACAAGAAATACTAGATGAACTAGATGCCATAAGATGTAACTGATGTTTTTCCTTTGTAGATGCCTTTTGAGGTTTAGAATCCATAATATGTAGTCCACTAACAACTTTGCACTCTTTTCCAAAATTATTAATCATCCTTTGGAATTGACTAAAGACCTCTTATCAATCATTTAAATACGACAACTGCATTGCAACATGTGTAGCAGATAATTCATGACTGAAAGTCCAATTCTATTTTGATTGATATGTTCATTGTAACTTGTCATTAGTTCATGTTGTGGCAAGAACTTTCTCAAAGTTTGATACTAGTTCTAGCATCTCCATGTGATTTTTTTGATAATTCTATATCCTGTATCAATATTTATATTAGAAATATCAAGCACTTGATACTTTGTGATCATGAGCATAAGATTTGGTCAATGCAAACACCATTTAGATACCAAATTAGTTTTATTCACTGAAACCCACTTTCTTGGTGATGACTTAATTCTCATCAGGCTTGATTGGTAAAGATTATACAACAAACCCACTTGGTATAGTTGTTAGGTTTTATAAGATTAGTGGAAGTGTGTCAGGAAAAGGGGATGCTCCAAGAACTATCATCAGGTTCTGGAGCAGTTTATGGAACCGTTGTCGGGTATCATTGATTATTATGTATCAAAAATACCTTCACAGGATTAGTTTGTTAAAGAGTCAACTCAAATTATGCAAATTCAACACTTAATCCTGTTAACTCCAAAATTTGCACCCTAAATCCAAGCACCTAAACACTTAGAAATTCTGGAGAACATGGGAACAATCACGAGTTTGTGGGTAAACTATGTAGGTGATTGAACCTTCAGATTCTAGGCCGGTTCCTATCAAATATGGAATATCATCTTCTGATTGAAAAATTTGATGGGGAAAAGAGAGAAAGATTAAAACCGAATGGGAAATTAGGCGATATACCAAAACTTGGCACAGATTTATCAAGATCTTCAAATTGGCATTCCTAATTACAAAATCATTGAGTTGCATTTATCATTCACTACTCAACATAAAGGTTGACTGGAATTCATTACTAGGGTTTAAACCACAAACAGTAAAAACTGACAACAAACTTACATATTCTGCAAAAGGCTTGATTTTTTAATAAGATAGGAAAGGAATAAAAAACAACTCACTTTACCAAATCACATAAAATAATGCAGCACTTAATGTAGAAAAGAAGAATAGGACTGGACTTGATACTCAAATGATGAAATAAAAAAAAAGCTTGCTTTATTTCCTTAAAAATCTGTGAAAATGGTTACAAAATAACAAAAAAGGGTGAAGGAACCATTTTCTCACTTAACACCTCTTTTTTAGAAACTCTGAACCATTACAATGAATATTGAGCTTGAATAAATAGCCTCCAAGGCTAATTCCGAAAATGAGAGCTCTCCTTGAAAAGTGCCTCTAAAACAAATAGATCTCCCCAAAATTAGGCCCAACTGATGCTTACAATATAGTCTTCAAACAAGTCCTCCAACATTTAAGCTCAATCCCTAAATTTAAGGCGTAATTCATGCCTAAAATCTAGCCCTAAAAGCTAATTTTGAAAATGAAACTAGTCCTCCAATTTAGGTCTCCCAATGTTGATATTTTCAAAATTTCACATCTTTTACATATATCTCAATATATATCAAAGAATATATTAAAATATTAAAAATATATTAAAGAATATATTTAAAATATCTAAACTATATTCTAAAATAACTTAAGACCTAACTTAAAGTGCAAATAACAATCTTATTCATATCCTATGGTCAACATGACCAAAATTACGCAACCACTACTTCCAAAAAATATCAATGTCTCAATTAACTAAGTGGCTATCATGGCATTTGGATAATCTTCTCGTACCCTGCAGCACATTTCAGATTCCAAATTACTTAAAATTTGGCAAAGGCATTTTGTATTTCGTTCTTGCATTTGCAGTTTGGAGAGAAAGAGTTTAGGGTTTTGAAACCCCTTGCTTGTGATTGCACTGCCATGCTGCTTCTTCTTTCTAATCTTGTTGTCTGATGCTTACTGGAGTTTACCATAGCTATCCTGGCACCATTTATACTGAAGTTATTTATGTCATAATGTATGGAATCTTTGGCATCAGCGGGTAATGTAGGTCCTTCGATATCGGGCTCTTCTCTCCTAAAAATCTAGAGTTCTTTGTTACTGTTGAACTGTCATGTAACTCTTCAGTTCAAACCGTGACTATGATCTGATCTTAACACTCCATTTTGATGGAGAGAACGTGGTTTTAGTCTGCAGTTGACTATTTGATTTTCAAGTACTTGAGTTTTCCTCAACTGAAACTCAGGCTTTATTGTGGGAGCTCTCAGCTTTTAACTGAGATAAGTTATACTTGCCTTTCTTTCTTGCTCCATTACTTTCTGCTGAAGTCAAAATATATATCCATCCTTTTCCTGTGTTAGCATTCATTAGGCCTTTAAGTTGCTGTTGAATATAGATTTTTATTTTTAAATCTACTGGTGCTCGGTTCTCTTTTGGCTGTATCCTTTATTCTTCCAATTGCTTAAAATACTAAAAATAAGTTCATCTCTGAATGCATATTCAATCTTTTAAGTAAAAGATTTATACTGTAGCTGGAAATAACAAAAATTTGAAAATCTCGAGCTCTCCCTCTATCATACATCTTGATTTGCAACATGAAAGTCTTCAAGTTTATTAACTCAAACCGCTCCATAATGCATGCCAATCATTTAAGCTAATCCACATGGCTCATGCATCAAAGGCACTAAGACAATATCTGCAGCAGCCTAGACCATATGTGATAACTCCTCACTGTACATCAGAAGAAGATGAACATTGTTGCTTTCTCTGTTTGAAATTTGGCTCTAACTCGAGCTTGAACAGTCGTAGGCTTATTGATTCACTGTATTTAATTTAGGTTTTTTACTAGCCATGCATCTCCAACTTGTACTCAATTTTGAAAGTAGAACTCTGATCTCTTTTAACCTTTGTCTAAGATTTTATAGGTCGAGTATTGTGATCATTGTTCTTGGCTATACTACAACAGGAAACTGTAGTGTGACGAGCTTGAAATAAAACTCACGTTTTCATCCATTGCTGAAGTTGTTTATTGTCTGCTCATCTTTATTTCTTAAATAATATGTGCAGCTAGAAATTTTAACTAAATATACTTTTTGAATAAGCTAAGCATGCCTTCTAGTGCCTTACTCAGTATATTGAACTATCACTCATGGGGTTCGAGCACGGGCTCATGACTCCCATGAGTTAAATTCATGACACGAAGCTTATTTTGAATATGTACTTCTCCTGTATATGAAACAATGATCGTGTTCTATTTGGTTTTCAACCTACACATGAAGAAAACATATTAGTGTATAAAAATGATTACCTTTTTCCTATTTTCTTCCTTTTCTGAATTTGTATCTGCACTGTTGTCCTTCTGTAAACATGAATTTTACATTAATTTTTCTCCCTCTCTTCTAGAGATAATAATGTTTCAAAAAACCACTAAAATAAAGTTCTTGTCTGATATCAATAATGTATGAACTAGGTATATACAATTTCTATTTTGATAGCAATACAATTAGCTTTTTTGCATATACATTCTATATCGTAACAACACTAATGTTCTCTATTTCTAAATTATCATTGTGTATTGTTTCATTGGATAATTTCATATGCACCTTTTAGCAGCATTATTGTATGAACTGTAACTTCTTTTCCCTTATAATAATGCATGCTTCCAAAAGATAGTAAGGATTTCATAAAGAAATGTCTCTTCGATGTTATTATTTTGTTAATGTAGATGCACATATTTTCATTGCATTGATGTTATCACTAAAAATGTAGTTCTGGAAGTTTGATTGATGTCTGGTGCTTTTAAGTTTTCATGTATTGCTTAGATCCAACTGGATCTAACACCATTTCTTCATGATGCAGGATAAATGACCAATAGAAGACCTAGGATGTAAGACAAATAGAGACAAGGCCAAGGACATGAAGACCCAGACAATGCATCTAATCAGTTCCAAAATGTAGAAGACCTCTTAAAGGCAATACATGAACCCCTATACCTCATCATGCATCAATCAAACTTTCTCATTGCATATGTACTGAAATATGTAACCTTGAAGGAACTCTTGTTCACTGCATTCAATTTGAATACACAATGTAATGATCACTATGAATTTGCAAATTTGGGCATGATCAATACTTAGAGTACAAAATTTGATAATGTGAATGCATTGCAATATATTTCATCTTCATAAGCTGAATAGTAATTTTTATAAAGGTGTACCTTTATGCACTCTTTTGACATTTATAGTTGTCATTCTGAATTGTATACCTTTTTTTTCTATATCTGAGTGATTCTACAACTTAGAACAGCAACTATTCAATCCATAATTCAAAGAAAAAGTAATATCAGCTTACCAATTTAGTGAGCAAACTAAATAGGTAACAAATCCTATTAAATTGAAAGTAATAACAAGAAGCATCTAATGGCTCTCTACCTAAATAAGCTAATGGATTTCTCTCACATTACGCGTCATTAGAGACAACTCTAAAATGGAAAATTGAAACTATGTTAAATGCAATTCTACCAATCTAACTTAATTATGCTCAATTATGCTATGAATTTAAAACTAAATGCCTACAGTAATGACACAATTAACAAAGGATGCTCATGGATACTTCACTCCTGATTTTTCTCACCATTTATAGATTTTTCTAAGGCTTAGGGGTACAGTGAAGTTAATCATGATCAAATTTGAGTCAAGTTGATGGTTTCAAATGATGAAAAAAAGTAAAGACTTTGGTTTCAAATGTTTAAGAAAAGAGAAAAAAATGAAGGGTCAAGATGCAACTCCAAGATGAGTGGTGTAGAATCAATTTGGACCTGATCCATGTGAGCTTGTTATCATATTTTCATTGGCTCATTTGATTTTGTCCACATGTGGTGAGTGAGAATAATAAGAATTAATAATTGATTTAATTAATTTAATTTAGTCATGTCTACCCTTGAATGGGTTGGATTTAAATTTAATTTCAACTATAAAATTAATTAATTAAAGTCAATTGCATAATTATTTGATCTTTTTTATTTAATTAATCCAACAGCTTTGATTTCAACTAATTCATGATTTTGTCCTTGATTACTCACTTTGATTTTTTCTTGACCATTTTCAGGTGTATACACTTACATTATAACATGAAAAATGCTTTTTCTCCCAATTTCACATTAAGATATCGAGCTTTGAGTATATTCTAAGAACATTGTCAAGAATTTGATAACCTTTGATCTTCCCTTCATACAATGTATTTAAGTTCTTTCATATTGATTATCGGTCCCTGATGGGATAGTGAGAACTTATAATATCATCGTGTCATGTTTCTTTGAGTTATTTAGTGAACCATCATCCACTTCTTCCCTTTTTTAGTACACCTAATGATTTGGGACTTCCACTCTATGTGGACTTCACCTTTAATAAATTCAAGACACAATTTCAGTATCCAATAACAAAATATAAAATGCCGATTCATTAAATCTCTGACTTAATCCTTTATTTCATTATCACTAAGAGACTTGAGTTCTAGAACATGACAAAATTCTCAACCTACCCATCTTATCTTATCAGTTGTAGATGATTGTATTGTTAGATTTCACCTCCATATTCAATAGTAATTTTAAAATAAGATGTCAGAGTCCAATGTTTGAAAATTTACCATTCCTATTATGTATGATTCTTTGTATTTCCATGTTCCATATAATTAACTATGTCATTTTATCATTGAATGATACAACATAAATCAATCCAAGAGAGACATCAATAAAAGTGATAACATCTATAGGGCTAGAATGGGTATTGAAATCTAAAATTTATGATAGGGGTAAAAATCTAGGCAACACATCTCTTCCATCTTCTTCTTAGGGTACTTCTAATCAACATCTAATCCATCAGGTTCACTGAAATCTGCTTCATCATACTCATACAAGTCAACAAGATTG
The DNA here is from genome assembly GCA_027943335.1 of Chamaecyparis obtusa. NCBI lineage: Eukaryota > Viridiplantae > Streptophyta > Pinopsida > Cupressales > Cupressaceae > Chamaecyparis > Chamaecyparis obtusa. The sequence goes on along the minus strand of BSBK01001245.1, from coordinate 467,324 downwards.
AATATAGGTGATATATCCTTGTCATCCGACAACTCAACTTCATAATCATTCCTTGAATCAAATCTCCTCAATATCTTACACGTTCCAAAATTCCTCATCTTTAACTTATTATATATTCCAACAAAAAATCCACCCTTCTTCAAATATACCAATACTTCATCTCCTAATGCACACTCCTTATGTCTCCTCTTTTCATTCCTTATCTCCTTATAATTATGATTCATTTTGTCTAACTCTTGTCTGACTTCTTCATCCAATGACTTCATAACCCATTCTTATTGTGTCAATTTCCTAGATTAAAATATATTTGGGAACTATGGAAAAAAACCATTAAAGACAAAAGCATGGATAAGACAACTTCATAAACCTAAAAACTCAATTCCAAAGGTAAAGATATACATATTTCACAAAAACATTATATGTCAAAGTAAATTCTCTACCATCCAATAAATCCAAAAAAAGAGGAAGAAACACTCACAATATGTAGAATTAACAATTAAACTACTAAAAGACATAAACAATGGTTGCAAGTTAAAATTCCTAGCTACAAACATTACTTGACTAAGGGCATCTCATGTGGCTAGAGGCTATAGGGGCCATATTATTAGAATCCTAGTAATAGGGGTCCAACTAATGTAGATTCATTTCTTTTATTATAAGAATAAATACATTTCTCTACATTTAATACTACCATAGGTGAACCAATTTGAGTTGGAAAATAGAGGGTGTTTTTCATATATATTGTTTTTTATTAAGGTAAATACAGGTTTTGAATGGACCCTAAAACCATTTACAAAAGATTACAAATTTTTTTTCAATAAAGTTCTTACAAACATAGAATGCCTGCTTAAAGATTAAAAGTAGGACCCTAACCCATCAAACAACACGTTAAAAAAATAGAACAAAAAGGAAAAAAATAGTCAACATATCTACTAGCAACCTTCCAACAAAAAACCTACACAAGTTACATCTCAGCTTCAGTGGCCTTTTCAACCTCTTTTTGCATTTCCTCCATTTTATGAATGGATTCTTTCAGGTTTGTAAGATCCTTAGGAATATCAAGAACTTTCCTCTTGAGGTTGCTTCTAGTTCTTGTACCAAGCCTCGTAGACTAACCTTTACCCCCAACATCATCAACCACCATGATGGTAGTTTTTTCCAGTAAACTGCTCTCTAGGTAGGCATACAAAGCTTTTAAATTCATAACAGAGACCTTGAGGCCTTCATTACTATGCTTTATAATTTCTAATACAGTAACCATTATACCTAATTTTTTTATTAACATCCTTCAAATTTTCATCCACAATAGCAGAGATTCTATTATTCAGGTTATCGTCAGTGTTGTTAATATTTACCTTCTTCAAAATTTCTTTAGTACAGTTTTCCAGTTTCCTTTTAGAGACTCGATTTCATCTTCTAGGGCCTTCAGATTGCGACCCATATCTTTCATTTCATGTTTAAGCCATTTTTCCATATTTATGCTATGTCCAGTTGTACTCCTTACCTCCTGTAGAATGTGATCATAAACATCAAAGCCAATAGAAAACTCTTTCTCCTTCCCAGCTCTCTGCTTTTTCTCTTCTCTTTTCTCAACCCTTGTATTAGGCTTCCTGTGCAAATTCCTTTCCTCTTTCTTCCTTTTTTACTCCTTATTACTCTTCTCAATTCTCTCTTCCTTCTTTGAACCTTCCTCTTCCCTCTCCTCTTCCTAATCAACTTCTTCTTCCGACTCATTTTCTTCTTCCTACTCACCCAAATCTTCAACAATTTGATTTTTCTTCTCCCTTTTGTTCCTAACCTTAGAAGTTGAGCCCTTATATTTGGCCTTAGGTTCCATTTCTTCTTCCTCAGAAACACCCTCCTTGTTATCCTCTGGTGCCATCCCTTCCTCATTCTTCTGGGTAGAGGAGTTTTGATCTTATATGTCCTGTCTAAGATCTCTCTTACCCTTGCTAATCTTCATTTCCTTCTTCTTAGAAACAGTCCCAGAATTTTCCATTTTAGTTTTATTCTTCTTCCCTTTAACCATTTTAGGGATAGAATCAGGAATATTATCCCTAGCATAGTCTGCAATAAGCATAATTAACCCTTCATGCAGCACTAGGAAACTCAGATTTCTCATATTCTCCAAAATACTATTATTCAAAGAACTTAATAGGTAATAGGGAAAAGATACTTTCTTTTGGTACTTGAAATGGTTGACCAGCACAAAGTGAAAGTTTTACACCTCCGTGTAGCACCCATCAAGAGTGAAATATTCCATCATAACTTTCAAAACTTTGGCCCAATTCTGCTTAATTCTTGTCTATTTCCACATAATCCCCCAAGAACTTAACCAACATTGCTTCTTCTTCTTCATTTTTTAGAAAAATCTTTATAGCATGTGACCCCATACACTTATTATTCCTATAAAACTTCATGCCATCCAATGACATACCCATAATCTCATATATGAGATTTAGCGAGAGGAAAGGATTTACCCATCAAATTTACTCTACCATTTTCCCACCTAGTAGAAAAATTCTTTGTAACCTCCTTGTCGTAACGATAAAGTCTTTGCAGATAAGGAGAAACCCCTCCCTGCTGGAGATTTCTCCAAATGCTCTTTTCCTTTTTCTATTTTTCACAATCCTCAAGCTCCTCCCTTCTCAACCCACCTCCCATGTCTTCTGCCAAATTCTGCTTACTCTTGTTTGCTTCAAGCACAGTTTCAAAATAATACTGGCTCCTTTGATTCAATAGGCTTAAAATGACCCACAATCTGTGTAATAAAATCTTTCATAATTTTCGCACACCTTAACTGATAAAATCTCTCTCCTCAAAAACTTAAGTGTCCTCTTCATTATTACTTGTTTTATTTATGACCCCTTCCTTGTGATTAAGTCTATCAAACATGATTAGACTTAAAATCGCTTTTTGGAGATTTACTTCCTTTTCCATATAATGAGAGCTTCTTGATGGGCACCCACATTAGCAAGCACATCCACAGGCTTGTTTCCTTCCCAATACACATGAGAAATATACACTTCTTGAAAAGTACCAAGAATAGATATGATTTTATCTATGATATGTGCTATGGTCCAAGAGACCACATTCTTTCCTTTTATAGAATTTATTATATTTAGTGAATCTCCCTCCAGCCAAAGCTTCATACTTCCCAACTCCTTAGCCAATATCACAACTTGGAGAGCCACCTTGACTTCAACAACATGATTTGTTTGAATTCCAAGAGGTGTAGCAATAGCTCCCAGACAATTTCCAACCTAATCTCTTACTAAACCTCCAACCCCAGCCCTACTTGGATTACCTTTGGCCAAGCCATCAAGTTTTCCTTTATGCCATCCATTCGGTGGAGCTGTCCATATAATGTTTTCTCCGGGATTGGGTTCTTTGGCTCTTTGTCCCAAGAAGTCCCAATTGTGGATGTCTTTGAAGTCCTAAGAGTTATTCAAGAATTTAGAATCATACAAAAGATTGGTTCTAAATTTTTCCTTTAGGCTTCTACAAACTTGGTCATCCACTATCTCAAAGGAGGTTTGTTTGTTAACATGATCCTGAAGATTCTGAGGGTTAACCCAGTCCAACTGGATCTTTTTAAATATAGTTTCCTAGACTTTTCTTGTGTAGGGATAGTGCATCAACATATGGTTACTAGTTTCAACTTTAGCACAACACAAAAAACACCTATTAGGCATATTGAAGCCCCTTTTACAAAGATTATCCACAGTTAGAATCTTGTTTTGAACAAGCAACCAATAGAACATATTAATCTTGGGGATACGTTTTTCATATATATTGTTATCAAAATATAAATATAAATATGAATAGGATATCTATACATTCCACGACCTCCCAAAAACTATCCCATCAAGGTATCTCACTTGTATAACTTTTAAAGGTCTCTTAAGGGATATCCTTAACCATTTTATCCTATAAGGTTTAGGAACCTTACTTGGGGGAGTAATATTAGTTATCTTGATTTCTTTCCATAATTCTATGTTTATAAAATTTGTCTCTACATCCTAACAGTAGACAAAATTGCCCCTTTTACAACTTTTGATTTAGGCTACAGATAAGGAAACTTAGTTAAGTTTGTTCAAATTAAGAGAGGCTTTTATGAGGGTCCCATTAACTAACCACAATAATAAATAATACTTCTTTATGCTATTGTCTTCCCACACCCTCCTATCAATCTTTCTCACTTTTATGCACTTAATGCTTTGAAAAAACTTCATCTAGTGTTGGAGACTAGAAGGATTGAGATTATTGATTGGGAAAATGAGCCACCTATCTATTCCATAATGCTTCATCTATAATTTTTCTCATTTTACACCCTTATACTACGTGAAATTATCCCATTTTGTAGTTTTCAATTTAGTGCTACCATTAAGAAACCAATAAATGTTTCTAAATTAGCTTCTAGTATTTTTTTCAATGCTATATCCCTCCAGTACTTGTTATAAGTACTTTTAGATATGAAAAATACATTGAATATTAGTAAATAAATATTCTCCTAGGTAAGTGCATAAAGATGGAGGACCAAAAAGGGGTATAGGATACCACTTTTTTTTTCTAAAATAAAAAACTTTGAACTTTGATGAGACATTGAAGATAGTTAGACTCAAAATTTGAAGATGTGAAAAGCAAAAGAGTTGTAGTACTCCAAATATAGTTTATAAAATACTAATGTATTTTTAAAATAGTGGAGACTAAGGCCCTCAAAAGTGGGGAGCACAAAAAGTGGTCCTATTTTACTTTACTTTGAGTGTTTTACATAGGGAATATGCCAAATGTAAGAATAGGAAATGGAGAGAGAGAGAGAGAGAGAGAGAGAGAGAGAGAGAGAGAGAGAGAGAGAGAGAGAGAGAGAGAGAGAGAGAGAGAGTTAAGAAGGGGGTAGAGAGAGAGAGATAGAGAGAGAGGCAGAGGGAGCATGAGAATTCAAGAGAGAGAGGGGGATCATAAATTAGGTCCTAGGACACATTAATGTGTCATATTACCCCTTAAAAACCATTATAACCCCTTATATTTAATTTAAGAGGTCCTAAACTATCCTAAGGGGACCTAGGACACATTAATATGTTCTAGGACCACTTAAGACCCCTTAACACCCCTTAGGACCCCTTACCATATATTAGTGTATGGTAAGGGGTCATAAGGGGTCTTAATGGGTCCTATGACACATTAATGTGTCCTAAGACCACTTAACAACCCTTATGACCCCTAAGATGTAGAGAGAAGGGTAATAAGGGCTCCTAGAACATAATAATATGTCTTAGGACCCCTTATGACCCCTTAGGACCCTTTAGGACCCCTTACCATACATCTTAAGGGTCCTAAGGGGTCATAAGGGGTCCTAGGACACATGAATGTGTCCTAGGACCCCTTAAGACCCCTTAGGACCCCATACCATGTTAGTTTTATAAGGCACTAAGAGGGAGGGTGAATCAGTGCAACCATGGATCTTAAAAAATTTATCAACAACTTCCAAATTAACCAACATGCAAGTGATATTATAAATTAGAATTAAAAAAATTAAACATCCACAACATGCAACACAAGAACACTAATATTTTTCTCATGGAAACCCTTGTTTAGAGGTAAAAATCATGGTGGGAATTAGTACCCATGAATTCTCACTACTATAAAAATAATTTTTTCCCTATTAAATGAATTACATCACCTGGTTAGGGGTATATGTGGTTAAGAGTATCTATAGCCCTATTAAAAGCTATTACAGAATCCTTGTTAGGAACTACCCAATTAAGGGATTTAGAAACTCCTTCTGAGAGTCACCTGGTTAGAGGATTTAATCTTCAGACCTGCTAGGATCCTTCTCATCCTATTAGGAGTGACCATGTTAAGGGATTTAACTACAAACCTGTTAGGATTAAACAAGTGGTGATGATCTGAAAAATAGCATTGACTGCTTGATAGATTCATTGTATTTTTTATTAAGACATTGCTTAGAATATTCTAACACTTGTATCTTAACTCCTCCAATCACCTTCATGCATCTCAACTCCTCATATTATGATTTACATCTCCTTTTATAGACCTTTTACCATGTTAGTGGAAAACCTAAAATGTGTTACCAAAGTTGGCTTACAAATCAACTAAAATAATTAAGCGACATGCCAAATAATCATTTTGAATTCCTTGATGTTGGCCCTAGAAAATTCAATAAGAAATTAAAACATACTTTGACTTTTTCTCCACCATTTTACTAATTCCATCAGACTTACTTTGTCAGTACTATGTTCTAACAATATCACTTGTTCCCGTCCTCAAATCTTGTCTTGTATTGTCAATTAGTTGATGCAATTCCAGACATAGATTTATATGATATTGTTAATTCTTCCACATGAACCACATAACCTGAAACCTCCAAAATCTTTATTATTGATCATCTATTCCATAAATGACTATCCTGAAACTGATACACTTGAACTTAGTAACTTTTCTTAGTCGATCCAATACACTGTTGGTATGACTGATCTATTGCTCCTAGTATGCTTTGTTTCTAGCAATGACAATACCACTTCAACAATTTGTGCTCTTGGACTCAAATGTCTTCATTAGAATGGAAACATTTGGTGAAAAATTGACTAAGTGTCAAAACTTCCAAAATGTTGTATCTCCTGAACTGTACATGACTCCCCTTTACATAATCACATAATTTTTCACTAACCACTGAATCCCCCTTTGACAACAATGATAAAGGTATGCAAAAAGTACCAAAAATGTGTTATTGGTATAGTAAAATCCAACTTATATTCTATTAAAGACATCATAAAAATTGGTCTTTAAGACTAAAAGATCATTTTCTCATGTCTTATGTAGATTCTCCATAATTCCTATCCATCCTCTTAACAGATGAGCTAGTTCTTCCATTGCATCTCCACTGCTCATATTTGGTCAAGCTAAAACAGTTTCAACATCCTTTTTCCTTTTTGCAATATATCTAGTTTGGGAATCAAATGACATTGTAGCTCAATAGTGTTGCTAGCCTTTTATCCTTCTCATTATTGTATGTTTTGAGCTTATGATTAACAATGCTTGCCAAAGCTCCAAAACTTTCTACATAATACTTCACCGGATAAAAAATGGTAATTAACTTCTTTAGCTCCTATTGAGCTTCAACTCTTTTATGCTCAATATCTTGAATAAAATTTAAAAAATAACAAATTGAAGCAAGTATATTACCACCTTCCTTCAGTGCTTCCTTTACCCAGTTCACACCTACTGCTAATGAACTTCTATCAAGTGAAATTGACTGTACTAGTTTCTCTGATTGTTTCTTCTCATAGTCCTTTTCCACTTTGTGCATAGTTGCATCTTCAAGACTTTACATTTGTTCTCCTACAACTATCACTAGTTTACCCAATTTCTCAATACACTAGTAAATTTTACTTTAAATTTCGATGAGAATTAGTCGAATTTTCTACAACAATTGGTTGAATAGGTGACTAAAACTATCGTTGATCTTTTTTCGTCAAATTTTCTACATGGTAAATAATAGTCAAAATTTCGACCCCATAACTGGTCAAATTATCGACTGCAACAATCCCTTGGAACTGGAAGAATAAGATGTCGATCAATTGGTGTGATGGTCGAAATTAAGACCATTTTGTCATCGAATTATCCACCCCAATTTGTCAAATGTATAGCATCCTAGTTGAATTTAGTCCATTCGGTTGTCGAATTATCCACCCAAATTCGTCGAATGGACCGTCAAACGTATAGCATCTTGGTCAAATTTAGGACTGTGTAAAGGACAAAATTTCAACCAATACTAACTTTTGTTTTAAAAAAAATGTGACACCATTTTCAATATATTCCTACTTTTAGTTGAATATATTGCTTGTCTATAATTAGTATGCATATATGAATCTATGAAGCTTTGAATTAGCTATTTTCTTCTATTTAGCACAATTAGATTGAACAAAGCATTTTCATTGTACTGTATATTCACAGCCTCAAGAAAAATCAAACTGACTAAGAAAGCTTCATTTACCTACAGATTTGTGTGCTTGTCTGAGTTTGATACGCAGATCTGCATATCAAACTCAGACAAGCACACAAATTTGTAAGTAAATGTTGATTAAATATTTTATTTTTAATAGCAGTTTAAAAGACTATTTAAATGTTTTGATGGTTTGATAAGAACAAAATTGGTATTCAGATATAAATTATTGAGCTTCTCTTTGTTTCAATAATAGTTTAACATTCTCTACTTAACAGGGCCAACCACGTGAAGGTGGAAGCTCATCTGGACCCTCCTAGGAGCCTCTTATGACCCTTTACGACATTTTATGACCTCTAAGATGTATTCTTAGAGGTCGTAAAGGGTCATAAGGGGTCCTAGAACACAACAGTTGAGAAACATAAATGTAGGCATCATGGTCATAATGTTTTGGAAACACAACATAATTGAGTGGTATACCTAGATGATGCAACGCAACCACTACTCCTGTAGTTCTAAGTTGACACTGCGGGATCCAAAAACCAAAGATAAGGAATCTATATATGGTTTTTGGATCCATAGTGTCAACTTAGAACTGTAGGAGTAGTGGTTGTGTTGCATTTTCTAGGTATAGCATTCAATTATGTTGTGTCTCCAAACAATTGGGACCATGATGCCTACATTTATGTTTCTCAGCTGTTGTGATACCTACATTTATGTTTTGTAGCTGTCATGTTTATTTACATGTTCTTTGTGTTTGGCTTCTCTCCCTCACATTGAAAATAAGATTTTTCCCACTCTGAATCGAGAATACGCGTGCAACACAAGTAGAATATGCACGGATAGCAGGTGGAGGTGAAAAAACACAACATGTTTACATTTTCACGATGGTCTATAACTTAAAATATGCAATTAAAGACCTCTATCAAAAAAGCAACCCTATTGTATTTTTCAACTCCACCTGATATCCTATGTATATGAATTGAGATTGCATATTAAACTAGGCTTCTCTTTCTGCATTGCCTGAAACCAAGAGACTGTCACAGTTAACATCTAAATGGCACGTCTCATCATCATAACTAATCCACCTTAAACAATTGAATATGTTTTCTTGTATTAAATATTCATTAATCAAAATTTGAATAGAAAATGTATACCTTGAGTATTACAATTCACATTAGAATCAATGCCTCCATCGTGCTCAGCCGGTGCAGTATCAATATCCGCAGGCTGCATTCCAATGTAAATAATAGATTTAGATGACGATATCATAGAAATGCCTAATTCACAATCCATCGTTTATTCTCTAAAACACTAAATTAGGGATTTGTACAATATCCTCATCTGTATCTACAGCTATTGCCTCTGTTGTTGTAGGTGCTTTTCCCCTATTTGATAGTTATCTTCAGGTGTCCACACTCATTCTGTTGGTTGTTGCTAGCTTCTCTTTGAGCTTCTCTTTGTTTCAAGAATAGTTTAACATTCTTCGAGAAACATAATTGGAGGCATCATGGTCACATTTTTTTGGAGACAATGTAATTGAGTGGTATACCCAGATAATGGAGAGCAACTTCTGCACCTTTGGATCCAAGTTGTTATCCATCCTGCAGTGTCAACTTGGAATCAGAGGTGTAGAAATTGCTCTTTGTGTAGGTATACAACTCAATTATGTTGTCTCCAAAAAAATGTGACCATGATGCCTACAATTATGTTTTGAGAATAGTTTAATTAACATTCTCTACTTAACAGGGCCAACCACGTGAAGGTGGAAACTCATTTGGCCCCTCCTAGGAGCCTCTTATGACCCTTTACGACATTTTAAGACCTCTAAGATGTATTCTTAGAGGTTGTAAATGGTCGTAAAGGTTCATAAGGGGTCCTAGGACACAATAGCTGAGAAACATAAATGTAGGCATCATGGTCATAATGTTTTGAAAACACAACATAATTGAGTGGTATACCTAGACGATGCAATGCAACCACTACTCCTGTAGTTCTAAGTTGACACTGTGGGATCCAAAAACCAAAGATAATGAATCTATATATGGTTTTTGGATCCACAGTGTCAACTTAGAACTACAGGAGTAGTGGTTGTGTTGCATTTTCTAGGTATAGCATTCAATTATGTTGTGTCTCCAAACAATTGGGACCATGATGCCTACATTTATGTTTCTCAGCTGTTGTGATACCTACATTTATGTTTTGTAGCTGTCATGTTTATTTGCATGTTCTTTGTGTTTGGCTTCTCTCCCTCGCATCGAAAATAAGATTTTTCCCACTCTGAATTGAGAATGCATGTGCAACACAAGCAGAATATGCACGGACAGTAGGTGGAGTTGAAAAAACATAACATGTTTACATTTTTGTGATGGTCTATAACTTAAAATATGCAATTAAAGACCTCTATAAAAAATGCAACCCTGTTGTGTTTTTCAACTCCCCCTGATATTCGCACATATTCTGTGAGATTGCATATTGAACTAGGCTTCTCCTTTTGCATTGCCTGAAACCAAGAGACTGTCACAATTAACATCTAAATGGTGCATCTCATCATCACAACTGATCCACCTTAAAAAATTGAATATGTTTTCTTGTATTAAATATTCATTAATCAAAATTTGAATAGAAAATGTATAACTTGAGTACTACAATTCACATTAGAATCAATGCCTCCATCGTGCTCGGCCGGTGCAGTATCAATATTCGCAGGCTGCATTCCAATGTAAATAATAGATTTAGATGATGATATCATAGAAATGCCTAATTCACCGTCCATTGTTTGTTCTCCGAAACACTAAATTAGGGATTTCTATGATATCCTCATCTGTATCTACAACTATTGCCTTTGTTGTTATAGGTGCTTTTCCCCTATTTGATATTTATCTTCAGATGTCCACACTTGTTCTGTTGGTTGTTGCCAGCTTCTCTTTGTTTCAAGAATAGTTTAACATTCTCTGAGAAACATAATTGTAGGCATCATGGTCACATTTTTTTTGAGACAATGTAATTGAGTGGTATACCCATACGATGGAGAGCAACTTTTGCACCTCCGGATCCAAGTTGTTATCCATCCCACAGTGTCAACTTGGAATCAGAGGTGTAGAAATTGCTCTTTGTGTAGGTATACAACTCAATTATGTTGTCTCCAAAAAAATGTGACCATGATGCCTACAATTATGTTTCAAGAATAGTTTAATTAACATTCTCTACTTAACAGGGCCAACCACGTGAAGGTGGAAGCTCATATGGCCCCTCCTAGAAGCCTCTTATGACCCTTTACGACATTTTAAGACCTCTAAGATGTATTCTTAGAGGTCATAAATGGTCATAAAGGGTCATAAGGGGTCCTAGGACACAACAGCTAAGAAACATAAATATAGGCATCATGGTCATAATGTTTTGGAAACACAACATAATTGAGTGGTATACCCAGATGATGCAATGCAACCACTACTCCTGTAGTTCTAAGTTGACACTGCAGGATCCAAAAACCAGAGATAAGGAATCTATATATGGTTTTTGGATCCACAGTGTCAACTTAGAACTGCAGGAGTAGTGGTTGTGTTGCATTTTCTGGGTATAGCATTCAATTATGTTGTGTCTCCAAACAATTGGGACCATGATGCCTACATTTATCTTTCTCAGCTGTTGTGATACCTAAATTTATGTTTTGTAGCTGTCATGTTTATTTGCATGTTCTTTGTGTTTGGTTTCTCTCCCTCTCATCGAAAATAAGATTTTTCCCACTCTGAATCGAGAATGCACGTGCAACACAAGAAGAATATGCATAGACAACAGGTGGAGTTGAAAAAACACAACATGTTTACATTTTTGCAATGGTCTATAACTTAAAATATGCAATTAAAGACCTCTATAAAAAATGCAACCCTGTTGTGTTTTTCAACTCCACCTAATATCCATGCATATTCTGTGAGATTGCATATTGAACTAGGCTTCTCCTTCTGCATTGCTTGAAACCAAGAGATTGTCATAGTTAACATCTAAATGGCATGTCTCATCATCACAACTAATCCACCTTAAACAATTGAATATGTTTGCTTGTATTAAATATTCATTAATCAAAATTTGAATAGAAAATGTATACCTTGAGTACTACAATTCACATTAGAAGCAATGCCTCCATCGTGCTCAACCGGTGCAGTATCAATATACGCAGGCTGCATTCCAATGTAAATAATAGATTTAGATGATGATATCAAAGAAATGCCTAATTCACAGTTCATCATTTGTTCTCTAAAACACTAAACTAGGGATTTCTATGATATCCTCATCTGTATCTATAGCTATTACCTCTATTGTTGCAGGTGCTTTTCCCCTATTTGATATTTATCTTCAGGTGTCCACACTCATTCTGTTGGTTGTTGCCAGCTTCTTTTTGTTTCGAGAATAGTTTAACATTCTCTGAGAAACATAATTGTAGGCATCATGGTCATATTTTTTTTGAGACAATGTAATTGAGTGGTATACCCAGACGATGGAGAGAAAATTTTGCACCTCTAGTTCCAAGTTGTTCTCGATCCCATAGTGTCAACTTGGAATAGTTTCATCCCCGATGTGACCATGATGCCTACAATTATGTTTCAAGAATAGTTTAATTAACATTCTCTACTTAACAGGGCCAACCACGTGAAGGTGGAAGCTCATCTGGCCCCTCCTAGGAGCCTCTTATGACCCTTTACGACATTTTAAGACCTCTAAGATGTATTCTTAGAGGTCATAAATGGTTGTAAAGGGTCATAAGGGGTCCTGGGACACAATAGCTGAGAAACATAATTGTAGGCATCATGATCACATTTTTTTGGAGACAACGTAATTGAGTGGTATACCTAGATGATGAAGATCAACTTCTGCTCCTCCAGTTCCAAGTTGACAATGCGGGATCCCAAGACCATAGATAAGGAATAAATTGAGAGAGCGGAGGAGGGCCATAACAACCAAAATAATATAGGACAAACCTCAAGTTAAATGAGGCAACTGCAAACATTTTAATAGAATTCTATTAAAATGTTTGCAGTTGCCTCATTTAACTTGAGGTTTGTCCTGTATTATTTTGGTTGTTATGGCCCTCCTCCACTCTCTCAATTTATTCCTTATCTATGGTATTTGGATCCCATAGTGTCAACTTGGAATCAAAGGAGTAGAAGTTGCTCTCCATCATCTGGGTATACAACTCAATTATGTTGTCTCCAAAAAATTGTGACCATGATGCCTACAATTATGTTTCTTAGCTATTGTGAAATCTACATTTATGTTTCTCAGTTGTCGTGTTTATGTGTATGTTTTTTATGTGTTTGGGAAGACATCTTTCTAGCCTGAGCCTAGATCCTTCGACAATTAGCTTATAAATAATGTAGATGATAGATGAGAAATTAGGTATCCAAGAAAAAGCCCATAAATGAACTATATGTACCCCAATTAATGTGCCCTCTGTGCATACCCAAATGATATATTTGAAACAACAAGGGTAAGGCTAAATTTACCCTTGTTGTTTCAAATATATCATTTAGGTATGCACAGAAGGCACAGGAATTGGGGTACACACAGTTCATTTACAAGATTTTTCTTGGGAAGCTAATTGCTCAGCTCTCATTTGCTTCATTTATTATCAAGCTAATTGTCGAAGGATCCAAGCCCAGGCTAGAAAGACATCTTCCCATTCTATTTAAGCCATATTCCTTGTTCTTGTCAAACTTCATTGGTATGGTAGGCCTACTCTCTGTAGTACTCTTCTTCAGTGAGACTTCATACCACGTTGCGCTCAAACTTCAGTGAGACTTCATACCACGCAGCGTTCGTAGATTACGTTCAATGTGTTATTTATGCTTGTATTGGTGGGAAAACTCTTGAAAACATGCAAAAGAGATTGCATTCAACCATGCTATTTACATGACACATGTAGTTTACCTCCAGCCTAAATCAACGTTAAATCATGTGATTGATAGCAGATTGGGGCTCACCTGAGCCATAAACATGAAGAATTGTTCTAAAAAAAGATGTAAACCATATACATGCGCACTTGAGGAAAAGAGAAGTTATGTCATATCAATATTAAAATATTAGTTACAATATGAAAATACTAAACTAACTAATTCCTAAGTTCATCTCTGCCTATGGTCGCAACAAATTAGATATGTGATTACAATACAGAGAAGGCATCGTAAAAATATAATTTCAGAATTTGCCCTAGCCTGACATGTTTTGTACTCAAATCCTTCATAGCGGATAAGTGGAGATGGACAGATAGATGCAGATGAGTTGTCATTGACCCAACTAAAGTATCTGCAGCCATTATTTCCCTATGATACCCAATCTGCATTAGTTCTTATATTATAATGAATACTATTTACATTAGAAACTTTAAATATATACACATTAGCAATCTTTTTTCAATTAGGGCAGCACCAAAATTGTCATCTAGGGTTGTTCAATGTTCGTGAAGTCTTCAACACACACTTCCCACCACCACATTGATAGTTTGGCACATTGACAAGAGTCATCGAACCTATATCAATAATGCACCACACCATCGTTACTACATTTATTATTTTTATATGATTATTTTTACAGTCCAAATACACCAAGGAGTAGCATCAGAAATATTAACCATTTACAATAATGAAAAGTAAACCTAAATCAAATAGCTCATTTTTTTATCAGCATGTGTAGTCTGTGTGTATATGAAAAATGAAAGAAATATGAAGCTGAAATAAAATAGTGAACAAAATAGTATTCCACATAGAGTGAATGAAATATACCATCAAAAGAAGGTGACAAAATCTTGTCACGAAGCACAGACATAGGAAATCAAAAAGGGACAAAAGAAAAGAAATAAGAAAAATCATTACGACTATAGAAAAATCATTTATACTATAATAAAAAAAAGTAACACTCTTTGTCAACAATTTCCAAAATCATTAGGACTATAAATGGATGGTTTTGATATTGATTTTCCATTACAACAATTGAGCATTCATCATTTGGTAGTTCTTGGTGTATTCCATTTAAGTTTTTCAGTTGTCGTGTTTATGTGCATGTTCTTTATGTGTTTGGCTTCTCTCCCTCGCAAGGGATATGTCGATAGGTAATTGATTTGAAAGCATAATGATTTGACATTCTTTTTTCAGGATAGGCGTAATCATCCCGCCAACCTTAATTAGCAACATTGGTGTCCTATCATTGTATAAGTGCAAGATGGTAAGGGTCTATTCAAGGAGGGATGAAAAAAAGGTCATTTTAACCTTGCAAGGCAAGAGGAGAGACAGTCCAAATAATTCTATGGTGACTGTCCCAAACAACAGACAAATGATGGAATTGCTAACATGTTTTCTTTTCATGTTTCTAACAAGTTTGTTACGATTAGGCTAGTGTGGTCACAATTGAAATTGTGAGTTTCTCTTGGGATTGAATAGCAGACTTTATCTATTGTGCAAAAAAACATATGTAGGATTATTATGGTCACAAAGTAATTGTCTTAGCATCAATATTTCACTTCTAATATAACATGAAACTCAGGGACATTGACCTATATGAAAATGATGACCTTATATTAACCATGACCATGATGTCATCATCAAATCATGTCTTATGTATTTTATAAATTATTAAAATACATACCAATGGATGAAATTCATTTCCCCCTTCAATGTGACCATGTTTCCTACAATGTTCCTTAGCTGTTTTGATTAGATATCTTCGAGTCTTTAAGCCCTTACAGATTTTGCAAGGACAATAACATTTTCCATCACCTTTTCTTTTTAAGTTAGACCATAGTCTAGCAATTGTCTCCCTATTTTTTTGTGTGTTGATATCGTCAAGCATGGTCTTTCTTGAATGGAATGACTTGTTGGTGGAAGAAGGATGATTTGTTTGCAACCTGCAGATACAAATAGTTACTGAACAACCATTTTCTCAACTATAATTTTCTCAATGCAAAGGGACATTTATCATACCAAATCAAAGTTTAGAAATGGACGGTTCTGATGCTTTGCCATTACAATAGCAATAGAGGGTGTATAGATAGAAAAATAGTTGTAAAGAGTAGATTTAAATAAATAAAATTAGGTAAATAACTAGGGAAACTAAATAACATTGTAGAACTCCTTGCCTCCATATATAGGCTTCTCTTAAGTAATGAAAACACAAAGAAACCTCTCCTAATCATATGAATACAAGCATGGATTTTTTTATTTCATTGTTAACTTGAGCACCCTGTTTCAAATAGAACATTATCATAAAATCTTGTAGGCCTTAATTTTTTGTATTTTTTTAATGACATTAACATGGTAACTTTCCAAAGTTAAGCACCTCCAATAATACTCCCAAGACCATTCTTGTGGCTTACCATAATGACAACTCATTTCTTAGTTTCCTAAATTGTTAAATTGCCTCTACAAGTCCATAGTACTTCCAATATTTGTAATATATCTAGTTGTGAGATTTTCATATCTGATCTCTTAACATATTTGCTAGAAGCCCCCATATTTCTCTCTGTAAGAATAGTTGTGGCATAGGATCCTTCAACTATTTGTGGACCCTTTGTCTTGTAAACAATGACCAATCTTTCAATCAAATGCACCTTATGTTTGACGTGTTGTGGTAACTTTCTCATTGTAGTGATGAATCTATTGTTTAAATCAACTATTGTCTCATAGATGCCCTTTTTGATAGTGGTAAGTTCATGTATAGCAAACTTGATATCGATCTGATCCCCATATTGTAATCTAAAAACACTCGTAAACTCCTCCCAAGAAATAGTACTACTGTCTAGGATATTTTTGTACCCTTCTTTGGCACTTTATTTTAAGGAATTCACAAACAATTTTATCATGGCATCCTCATTGTCTATCTCATATTCATGTGTAGTATTGATGAAATAACTTAGATGTTCTTCCCCAATTACTCCATTATTACCTTGAAACATATGAATCATTCCTTTTATTTCAACTATTGGTATAGTTTTATGGACATGGTATGACTGTCCCAGAATGACAACTTTTTGGTGAGTTAATTTGTTTGTGTAGAAGTATGAATGGATTGGATCAATGGATTGGAATGGATATGGGCAGAGTATAGAAGAGTTTAGAATGATGTTAGATTTTCTTGTGGATGATAAGGCAAAGCCATAGTGCTTAGGGGAATAGTGTGATGACTGTCCCAACTAGAGAATCCCTCATATTTCTCTCAGTAAGCTAAATAGTTGTGGCATAGGATCCTTCAACTATTTGTGGACCCTTTATCTTGTAAACAATGACCAATCTTTCAATCAAATGCACCTTATTTTTGACGTGTGGTGGTAACTTTCTCATTGTACTGACGAATCTATTATTTAAATCAACTACACATGAATATGAGACAGACAATGAGGATGCACAAACATGAATGATTCATATGTTTCAAGGTACAAAAATCTCCTAGATAGACAAAGGGTCCACAAACAGTTGAAGTATCCTATGCCACAACTATTCTTACTGAGAGAAATATGAGGGTTTCTAGTAAATATGTTAAGAGATCAGATATGAAAATCTCACAACTAGATACAGCTGCCCCAGGCAAGCCAGTTTACATAATTGGACAAGTTGAAAGGTGCCATGAAGAACCTATAATATAAAGTTGTGATTCTCTATTTGGGACAGTCATCACACTATTAGAAGAAATATGAATATGAAGAAATAGTATTACTGTCTAGGATATTTTTGTACCATTCTTTGGCACTTTCTTTTAAGGAATTCACAAACAATTTTATCATGGCATCCTCATTGTCTGTCTCATATTCATGTGTAGTATTGATGAAATAACTTAGATCTTCTTCCCCAATTACTGCATTATTACCTTGAAACATATGAATCATTCCTTTTATTTCAACTATTGGTACAATTTTATGGACATGGTATGATTGTCCCAGAATGACAGCATTTTGGTGAGTTAATTTGTTTGTGTAGAAGTATGAATGGATTGGATCAATGGATTGGAATGAATATGGGAAGAGTATAGAAGAGTTTAGAATGATGTTAGATTTTCTTGTGGATGAGAAGGCAAAGCCATAGTGTGCTTAGGGGAATAGTGTGATGACTATCCCAATACAGCTATAATAGGACATATGGAACTTAGTCAAACATATTGAGCACTTTAAATAAATAATACAATGGAAAAGAAAGAGGAAATAGATTTAAATCAAATTTTTAATTCAGTATTTTTTTAAAATGCCATGTTACTGGCTAATTCTTTCAACCAAAACCAGATCCAAATCCAAGTTTAAGTAAAAAATCAGCTTGCCAAGTACTCATCACATGTTCAAATAACAAAATGATTTCAAACAAATATTTTCATTTAAGTAGGAAATCCTAAACTTGGTTCAGCAGAAGTTAGCTTCACAAAGCTAAAAATGAATATTTGTCTAAGAAGCCAAACATTTTCCCACCCTACACACACTCAGACCAATTTAACAGAAAAGAATAAGCTATTGTTATCATATATAAATGTCCGAGTATATGTTTGAATATGTATAACAATAAACACTGACATTACTATCAATATATCTTTTTATTTGATTGTCAATTTTTACTGTCTAAAAAAACTATACATGCACACCTATGATTCTCTATAAGAAAAATATGAATAATAGTCTTACATTCTCAATTATCACCACTAGAGTGAATGGTCACATGTTTGTTGGTTTCAATATAACACTATGAAGCTACCTTTATAATAGCTATTTATAAACGCTACGAAGCTACCTTTATAATAGGTATTTATAATATTATGTGTCATGAAGTCTCTTTATCATGTTAAAATTAACTCTCCATATTGCTAGCTGTTGAAATGTCAATGCCTGTGTGTGTGCATTTATAGTCACACATTTGTCATCATGTATAATACCAAAAACCTAATGTTTGAACTAACTTACCAAAAAAATAAAATAATATATGCCTCAAATCAACATTAAATTTCACACAATTCTACGTTCCTCAATTCTTACCTTTAAAAATTAAAATTTATGAGTGGGTTGTGAAATGAATGTCTCATCAATGATGTTCCTAAAATACAGTAGTAAGAACTTTGGTATCCCAGATAACAAAAAGCCAAAAGGCCACTCCAGGAAACAAGGTGTCAGTATATTATACAGGAAACTGAGAAATTAAAAAAGAATGGGAAATTATTTGACTTTAATATTGCCAATAAAACATTCAGATTTCACTTAGAGTTGGGAGAAGTGAGAAGTGAAAGGAATGTTAGTATTAGAGGAATGCTTGTTCATGACAAAGAAGATTGACTCGACTTCCATCAAGGGGAAAAAGAAGAGCTGGTCTAATATTGGAGAATGCCTGGCTCATGTTGGTCCACAAGGGTCCACAAACAATTGAAGGATCCTATGCCACAACTATTCTTACTGAGAGAAATATGATATGAAAATCTCACAACTAGATACAACTACCCCAGGCAAGCTAGTTTCCATAATTGGACAAGTTGAAAGGTGCCATGAAGAACCTATAATATAAAGTTCTAATTCTCTAGTTGGGACAGTCATCACACTATTTAGAAGAAATATGAAGAAATATGAATATGAAGAAATAGTACTACTGTCTAGGATATTTTTGTACCATTCTTTGGCACTTTCTTTTAAGGAATTCAGAAACAATTTTATCATGGCATCCTTGTTGTCTGTCTCATATTCATGTGTAGTATTGATGAAATAACTTAGATGTTCTTCCCCAATTACTACATTATTACCTTGAAGCATATGAATCATTCCTTTTATTTCACCAGGGATTGTGTTTGGGTAATTAGAAATTCCAAAGAAATCCAATTCATGTCTATATATTTCTGCTCCTACAGGGTGTTTGAACTTTGAAAGAAACAAACCTTTGAGCTCGTATTCAAACTTGATGTCTAGGGTTTGGCACATTGCCAAACCATTGATTTCACTACTGAGTACTGAACTGCTACTGGCAATAGTTTTCTGGAACTTGATCATTGCTATGGTTCCCGTGTTGTTGTTAATTTCTATTTTATTGTTTTTTATTTTCTCTCCCTTCAATAGGATGCATTGGCTATCTATTTTATCAATAATCTTATATATGCTCTTGTGACCTAGCAGGTGAAACATGATATGTGCGTTTGTGTTTAAGCATGCCAAAAATTCTCTTATGTGCATCCCTTAAATCTACAAATGCATTAAATCTGCAAATGCATTGGTTATACCAGATGTACAATGTCATGCTGCATCCTAAACAATGATATGTGCATTTGTGTTTAAGCATGCCAAAAATTCTCTTACGTGCGTCCCTTAAATCTGCAAATGCCTTAAATCTACAAATGCATTGGTTATACTGGATGTACTATGTCATGCTGCATCCTAAACCCTAGTCACAGCCTTCATCATTCTCTGTCATAGCATTTACAAACCCTAGTCAAACCGTAGTCACCACTAAGAATACTCATTGATTCAATTGCCTACCAGCATATTACTAACAGAGATGACAAGAAAATGACAATCCAGTACGTAATGAAATATAGCAAACACGGAAGATACCTCAAAATCCATAAAAGATAAATGATGAAATGTGCTATGAACCTCGGGTGTAGGGCTCTTCACAACCTGGAATAAGCTCCGCTCCTTAGCTTAGAAATTAAAATCCTAATTCGCGCGCTGCAATCGTAAAAATGAAAATGAGAATTGAAATGTTTTTTTTAAGTAATATGCCCATGTTGGTCAAAATTTCAACCGACATGGTATTGGTGGAAATTTTGACCAACACGGGCATGGTTAAAAAAAAATAAAAAATTTCCTTCTATACCCCGACCAACCTAAACCATTTTCATTAATGGTCGATAATTTTTGTAGAAAAATGATGTCAAATGTACTAGTGATAGCTCTAGCATTTGATTCATAATTGATCTCAGACACCAAATTAGATAATATGTCTCTTTTTGATTGGATTAATTATGCCTCTTTCTTTTGATCCTTCATCTCATTTCTTTTAGCTTTAGACTTTATTGTAGTAGAAATATCCATGAGTTCATTAAGGATCAAGGAACGCAAATAAATTGTCCCTCGAATAGATGAAATATCATCTTCATCTTCTTCATCCATACTAGGTTTAATAGTAGACATGGACTGTGAATATATTACCTATCCTTTCTCCTTATCTGTAGTCCCTTCCTTTTGTTCGTGTTTTCCTTCCTCTCCTTGCACTCCTTGTACATCCTCATCTTCAATATGTGATTTTTCTTTTTTTTTTATCATCTCCTCCAATTATATATCCTATTGGTATTTTTTTCTTCTCTCTGGTTGATACATTCACTATGGTATCATCAATCATAACATCTTTCATGATATTTTCTATCCATGTATTCTCTAGAGCATCCACCTTTTCTTTTATAGTAACCTTTGATTCATCAAGAACATTCAATATGGGAATATCATCTATGGTGACTTCAATCACATCAATCTTCCATCCTCCATTAGTATGAGTTATCTTTGGCTCATCATGTTCTTGTTATTCTTCTTTTTCTTGTTCTTCAAGACCTAGAAACTTCTTCGAGATAGCCTATGTTTCTTCTTGAATTGATTGAGATTCATGAACCATTGAGTAACCTTGTCAACCTTTTCTTGGTCTTGAATGTTGGTATGGTTTTCCCAAGAGTCTCTTTGATTTCCTCTTTTGACATCTCTGGTCATAATTAGATTAAAACATATTCTATCAATTCTTTATCTTTCTTTAATGTAGCAAACCATGTAGCTTCAATCTTATTATACAAAGATGTGGGGATCTGACATTGTAACTCAATAAGAGCTATTCTTATTTTATTCATACTAAATACAATTGCATCCTTAATTTTATGCTCCTCTTCTTTATTGAATTTATCATAATGCTTCTGAATATCAAATAATATACCCCACTTTCTAACTTTACCCACTATTCTATCTATTGATATAAACTTACTAATGTTCGGTTTGTCAGATTTCATGGTTGGGGAACCAACTACCTTAGATTTTTTACCACTGGCCTTTAGATCCTTTTGGGGCATCTAATTTGATTCCTTCTTTCTTACTCCTTTCAACATCCTTGTTCCTTTTATTTATTTTTCTTTCTTCCTCTTACTAGTGTAGACACACAAAAATGGACAAAGTGCTTTAAATCAATAAAATGGCTCAAAATCATCAAAATGCATTAATTCAATCAAAAAGGGATCAAATCAATTAAAATGGACATAATTAAATCAAATTGGATAAAATTAATTAAAAGCAAAGGAAAAATCAAGGAATGAGGTTAAATAATTAAATCAAAGCTTAAAGGGGTGAAAAACACTACATAATTGATTTTAATCAATTAGTTCTATACTTGCTTAAAGCAAAAATCAAAATGAACCTATTACCATTACATGGCTAAATTTAATTAATTAATTGAATTGATAATTCCTAATTTCTTTCAACAAAGTTGAGCAACCAATGAGAATTGAGGACAAAAAGACACAAATCACTCAAAAAGGATGAATTTTAATCACTCATTCTAGAGTTTCAATCTCATCCACTCAATCTTGTCCTTTTGTCCAAAGCTTTGAGACAAACCTTTAAATTGTCCCCTCATTTATGAACAAAGCAAAGTATTTGACTCAACCAAAGGTTAATCATGATTACTTCACTCCACCCCCTACCCTTGGGAATTTACTATAAATATGAAGCATTTTGAGAGCAATTGATATCTTAGAAATTCATTTGCAAAGCATTGTTACTATAGGCAATCGAGAGCATTCTAAGAGTAATTAAGAGCAATTTAGAGCAATTTGCATCATAATTTAGTCAATTTGAGCTAGAATCATCATCATAGAAGCATTGTAGAAGCATAGTAGCATACATTCTCATTTTAGAAGTGTCACTAGTGGAGATTTGAGCTGAGAGCTTCACTTACCACCTCTTTCTAGAGAGCCATGAGATGCTATAGATCTTAGTTTCAATTTTAATTAGATTTGCATTATATTTACTTAGAATTGTTGCTAATTTGATCTTAATTTCATGAAGGTGATTATCATCATCACACAAATGGCGCCCACTGTGGGGCCCTAGGCCTCATTTTATCATTTTCATCATAATTTGCATGCTTGTATTGTCTATTTTTCATGAATATTTTGCAGGAAACTGGTGAAGTCACACTTATGAGAGATTCCTTCATGCCTGTAGTCATTTTATTGCCACCTACAATCTTTGTCCCGACACCTGTTATCTAAAGATTCAAGCTTGGCATGCAAATTCTACACAGTTTCAAGTATTCTGCAGTCACCTACAAATCATCCACTCACACCTATGAGATTAATGCATTCAGCCTTTGGTGCTTAAAGTCATGCCTGTGACTCAGGGAGTATCACTTTGCCACAATCTGTTATCACCTATCTTTACGCTTTGCTTCGCCATTTTAAATATTAGTCACACTTATAATCTTTCAATTCACGCTTACTGTTATTAAACTGTCGCTTAGCATAAATCATTTTCCGCAAATTTAAGTTTTGTCCACACTTTGTGATAAATTGTTCACGCCTGTGAAATTTTTAGTATCACTTGTGTCACTACAAAGTGTTGCTTGCTATCAGTAAAGTTACGCCTACTAATAGTTTGTTCACGCCTATTAGCTGGACAATGTCGCCTACTACCTGTTATCTTTGTTTACTGTTAAATTGATTAAATCATTTGTCTAATTCCCTATTTACATGATTTAACAGTAAATGAGCAATCACAGGAAAGTACAGAAGCCGGAAAGCAGATTTAATCAAGAAGGAAAGGCTTTAGCAAAGAAGATTAAGAAGGAGAATTTTGAGCACATTAAGGCTGTTCTTGAGACTACACAAGAGGAGGACAATTAGGTATTTCAGAATTACCTTGCAATTTTTCAAGCATATAAAATGAAATTTGTCTCTTTAAATTGGATTTTTAGTCCTTAAATCAAGTTTTCCTTTTGAAAGTTTGCAAATAAGTTCTCTAAAGATTCATACACAATGGTTGCTTCATTAATTTTTGATTTTTTTTTCCCCTCATTTTGAATGGTTGTGTTGGACTAACTTGTTGGAGGAGGGAGTGGGAATGATCACCACTAGGTAAGTAAAAAGCAAGAAAAAAAGGAAAAAACCACAAAAAAGTGCCTAGCCATTGCTAGCTACAAAGGAAAAGGTATTCATCGAATCAAGCTTGCACTTGCTTAAATTGTGGCATTCATTGAAATCTATCTTAATTAAAATAAGGAATTGGACCAAACACCTCAATTTTAAGAATCTCTTTGTTATGAGATTGAAAAAGAACTTTGTTGCTTGAGTGTTTGAGGAACGAAAGGGAAAGTTAGGGATATGCTCTTCACCTTTTAGGTGAACCAAATTCCCAAAAGCTTAACCTTAATTCCATTTTCCTTGCTTTATATGAACATGCTACTTAAAATAGAAAATTAGTGGGCTCACCTCCCAAGTTGTGCCTTAACGAGGCCGGTGAGAGGGACAGCCCAAAGTGGGATACGCTTTCTTTTACCGTGAGAATCCAACCCACTATAAAATGAAATGCATGCATCCTTAATGCGGTGTGTGACAAATGGATTTTAAATTTTTCAAATTTCCTCTAGTAGTCTTCACGGATTACACAAAATCGTACCTTGGTGCATGTGGGAAACCCCTTAACATACTTGGGGGATGAAAATTTAAGATCTATTTGAATGAAATCCACAATAAATCCTGGATAAAGTAGCGACACTACCTTTTAAAGCCATGTTAAGAGCCAAATTTGACTTTAGGTAAGCTGCTTGGAATTCTTTCTTATGTTATACTTGTGGAAATAATCAAGAATATACACATTAGATTGTTTTAGGGACATGATGAAAAATTGATGTGTGTGTTGAGATTTTTTTATTATTTTCAAACAAGAAACTTTCAAAGGACCTGATCTTAAAAGTTTAAAAAATTAAAAATCTTACAACCTGGTCAGAGAAGTGCCACCTGTGCACAAAATAATCCCGCCTATCAGAGGTTCAATCACACCTATGAATTTTATGAAAACACGTAGCAATAGGAAAGTCACACCTAAAACATATTGAATCATGCCTGCCAAAACTGGAAAGTCACCTATCAATAGGAAAGTGCCACATGTATCCTTGTAGTGTGCCACCTAACAATATACCAATTCACACATATGAAAAATTAAGTCATGCCTACGCTCAGTTTAGTGATGCCCATAAATCTAAAAGGGAAAATAGAGAAAATTTGCAGGGGGGTCAAAAAATTTTGATCACATATTTGATTACCCTTTTTTGTGTTCTTACTGCTCCAACTTTCAACTCGGTCAAAAATCCTATTCTACACCATTTTTGCAAATTTTACACAAGATTAGACCACGAGTAATATTGACTCTTATTCTCCAAGGTTCATGCCTAATTTTACTAGATCCTACTACATCAAGAAAACCTTGCAAGCAGATGGGACTTATTTGAGTCAAGAACTCCCTTACCCAGGAGACGAGTCTACCACTCCAAGAGTACCCCAAAAATCACCCAAACAAGAAGTGGAAGACAACATGATGTACTATAGTAGTTTGGGTAATAAAAGCAATAGTGGCATCGATCCTAATAACCAAGGTGATGCAAATAATGGGGGCATTGACATAAATAACCAAGGCAATACCAATAGTGGAGGGGCAGATCAAAACATTCAAGGAATTGATACCACCCACCAAAGAACTAACACCAAACCAACTGCTGATGATGTCACTAATGATAAGGTTGACAAAGCTATTCAATGCCCCTATTTCTTAAGACTCATGGAAAAAGAAATGGCAAGAGATAAAGAGAAGTATTTCATGGACCTAGCTCGAGTAGTTATCAAACTCCCACGAGATTATGATGTAAATCAACTAAAACCACCCGAAGTTGAAGAAAGTGCCATAGACATTATGAACAAATAGTTTAAGATATTTCAAATGCAACTAGATACAATCAAGCAAAGTGGGGCTCCTAAACCCTTTTCCATTGAAGCATTGTGCCTATTCCCATTTGATAAAAGTTTCATAATGGCACCGTTCCCGATCAATGTAGTGTTTCCCAAATATGACAAGTATGAAGGAACATCAGATCCACAAGATCACTTACATGAGTTTTGTGCATTGAGCTTAGAGTTCATGCATGATACCACCTATTTAATGAGACTATTCCCTAGAAGCTTAGGAGGCATGGCTATGGAGTGGTTTTCTAAGTTACCCTCCAGCATAAAGACCTTTGAAGAATTAGCTTCAAAATTTGTGGCCCATTACTCATACAACATCAAACATGAGGTCACAATGATAACATTATGCAATACTAAACAAAAAGATGGAGAGGCATTCCTCACTTTCTTACAAAGGTGGAGGACAGTATTTGTGAGGTATCCTAGGAGTGTGCCTGAGAAGGAAAAAATGGATATATTCATTAATAGTTTGAGCACTGAGATGAACTATCGATTGAGAATGCAATGTCCCAAGACATTTCAAGACCTCATAGAAAATGGAGTAACAACAGAAAAAGTGTTGGTTAAGAGTGGAGAACTAAAATTGTATAAAGATAACAAGAACAACTCTAACAACAATAACTCCAACAATGGCACCAATCAGAATAAGAATTGGTTCAATAGCAATAGTCGGTATAAAAACAACAATAAGGGAATAGTCAATGATGGAGTTGTTGACTCTAGCAACTTGAAGGTGACTCCATTTTCTCTTACAAGAAAACCTAATTAGGTGAATAATGCCAACCAAACCTCCAATACATCTTCCAACAACAATGCTAATAATGGCAACCAAGAAAATAATCAGAGGAGTAATAAATTTGATAAATATTCAGTGCCAACTCCTCAAAGGAACTTCACACCCTTGGGTGAACCCCTCAAAAAGGTACTAAAGACCCTCATGGTTAATAATATCATTACTCTACCTAGCATTTAGCCTTATGAGCCACACAACAAGCCTAGTTGGTGGAGTGCCAATAACCATTGTGAGTACCACAGAATTTGAGGGCACACGATAAATGAATGCTTGCAGCTAAAGAATATAGTGCAAGACTTAATTGATAATGGCATCACAATTGATGGACCTCAAATTAATGAAGACCATACGATGTTCAAACAACCCTTCTATAAACATGACAAAGGGGATTCATCTAATGGCAAGAAATAAAGCAGCAATAACATTAACTTTGCACCACCTTATGATAACATTGTGAATGCTATAATGATCAAGGAACATCCCCAAAAAGAGACATCAAATGTTATTACTAGAGGGAAGACTTCAAGGGTTACCCTACAAGGGGTTGCTCCTAAAAATATTAGCACTCTGCAGTCCAACATTGTGATCAAACAATCTTCTACAACAACAAAACCTTATAGCTTGGTAGATCAGTTGCAAAGAACTCCAACGCAAATCTCTATCTTGGAGCTATTGAAGCTATCTCCTAACCATAAGGAAATTTTAGAAAAAGCTCTAGTGGAGATGAATGTCCCTACTAACTTAGAAGAGGGGAAGTTTCAAAACATGGTAGGTCATCTCATTGCACCTCATTGCTTGTCATTCTCTGACCAAGATGACATGTCTATCACTCATCCCCAAAACCTACCATTACATATAGAGGTCTTGATTGAACACCATAGAGTCAAAAGATCTCTCATTGATGGAGGATCTAGCCTTAACATCTGTATGTTAAGTCTTGTTAAATCCTTAGGGTTGTCCAAGTCTTGCATTGACCCTATGAAAAAAATCACCATTAAGGCCTATGATGAAGCTAAAAGGGCCTCTAAAGGCATGATGATATTGCCCATTCAAGTGGAACCTGTCAAGAAGGACACCAATTGCCAAGTATTGGACATGAAGTTAACTTATAATATTTTTTTGGGGAGACCATGGATCCACGAGATGCAAGCAATCCTATCCACGTACCACCAATGCATCAAATTTTCGTACATGGGTGAAGAAATTATAGTTGGAGGGGACTCAAATCTGTTCCAATATTGCAATGCACTCAAACCCCTTCATGAGATATTTATTCCACATAACTGGGAAGGAATCATTCAAAGAGCCACCATTGAAGATACCACAATGGATGATCCCATGATAACATTAAATGCTACTCCAAACTCTCTTCAAGACAGCTCAATGACATCAACTAAGGGAAAGGAAAAGATGAGCTATGAGGGTCCAACTGCAACTGAAGGTTCAAATCAAGCACCTAAATTAGAGAGAGTACTCTACAAATCCACTAGAGAAGAAAAAGATAAAGCTAAAAAGGAAAACTACAAGAAAATGGATGAGATGATGGATGCCTTTGACAAACAATGCAAAATTAGTTCCAAAGGAGTAGGGGAATACTCTGTTTTCCTATTCGACATGCCCACATCTCCAAGAACACATGGTAAACCATCAAAAGAATACTTGCCTCATAAGTATAACTCTTACTTTGTAAGAGAAAGTGACAAAGCAACATTCAACAAGGAGGAGAATGAAGTCCTTCAATGGCTTTATCATGATGAAGAGGATACCTCAAACACTCCCATGGAAAGAATCCAGCATGTTAACATACAAACTGAGCAATATGGGAAAGGGTTTGAGATAATGCAAAAAATGGGATACAAGGGAATAGGACCCTTAGGCCAAAGGAATAGAGGTTTACTAGAACCCACTGAACCTACTTGGAAGATAAAAGAAGAAAGATCCAGAGTAGGCTACCAATACAAAGGTGAAAGCTCCAGCCCAATGCAAGATTTCTATCCTCAAGTAAATGCCTTAGAATCTGATGGAGATGGTGATGAATCCCAAGATTATGAGTGGGATACCCTATTTGATGAATCATGTCAAGATAAAGAAGTAGTCACAATACATACGTATGCAAAGATCCCAAGGCAAGAAACTCAAGTCAATGAAGAAACTAATATACAAGGTCTTAACATAGGACAAGAACCTACTAATCCACCATGGATAGATACATTTTGGATGCCTTCATAGGAGGGAGATTCAAACATTAGTTTTAACTCGCTCGTGGCTTTTCCCACACTATTTCCCGTGGAAGTCGACAAGGACTCAAGTGAAGGGGATTTCAACCCTTCTTCCATGGACCATCTCGAGGAAGCACATGTCATAGATCTAAATGATACAATGTACAAACCCTCAAAAGAAGTCATGTCCATAAACTCAATTGATGAAAACTTTCCCAATGAAACCTTATCCTTGATAAGTCCCCATCTTGCACCAAACCGAGTCAAATGACTTGCTTGATTTTCCAAATGACCAAGCAGCAAACCAATACCTTAATGCGGTTGAGCCCTCTTTCACCAATGAATTTGAACCAAACATGATAGAAGTAGTAGGGGTTCAATCTCTTAGTCATAAGAAAAAAAATGAAAAAAAATAAGAAAAATAAAAGTTCTAGTGCTGAAAACCATTATGTGGCAGCATTAGAACCCAAAAAAGTAAAGATGAAAGACATTTCCTTCAGTGAAAACCCAATTGTGGAATCAAAGGAAGAGAGATTGGATACTCTACCAAAGCATGAGGAAGAAAGGTTTCCTATACTCATAGAGCTGACATAAAAGGTTAACATTGGGATAGAAGTGGATCCAAAATTTATACACTTGGCAGCATCACTCACACCTTTGGAAAGAGAGGACTTCATCAAGTTTTTCCAAGAACAAAAAATCAACTTTGCATGGTCATATGTCGACATGCCTAGCTTAGATCTTGACTTTATAAAGCATCATTTGAATGTTAGACCAGGGTTTAAGCCTATCAAGAAAAAGTTGAGGAAAATGCACCCACATATAGCTCTATTAGTCAAGGTAGAATTAAAAAAATTGTTGAAGGTGGGATTCATAAGGGCAATAGCCTATGCTGAATGGATATCTAACATTGTACCGGTCACAAAACATGACAAATCCATTTGAGTATGCATGGATTTTTGAGACCTAAATCTTTCTTGTCCTAAGGATGACTTCCCACTTCCGAGCATTGATGCAATAGTTGACTTGACAACGGGTCATTCCATGTACTCCCTTATGGATGGTTTTAGCGGATATAATCAGATCAAAATTGTACCTGAAGACCAAGAAAAGACCACTTTTACATGCCCTTGGGGCACTTTTTGTTGGAATGTCATGCCCTTCGGCCTTAAAAATGTCAGAGCCACATATCAAAGGGCCATGAAAACTATCTTCCATGACATGATGCATACATTTTTAGAGGATTATGTGGATGATATATTGGCTAAATTTCACAAAAGAGAAGAACACCTACAAATTTTGAAAAGGATATTCATTCGGTTGGAGCAATTCAAAGTCAGATTAAACCCAAAGAAATGTGCCTTTGGTGTCAAATCTAACAAATTGTAAGGCTATATAGTTTTAGCCAAAGGAATTGAAGTAGACCCAAAAAAAATACAAGCAATAATGGACATGGAGATGCCAAAGAACATCAGCCAAATGAGGTCTTTACAAGGAAAAATACAATCCATAAGAAGGTTTATTTCTCAATTGGCCGAAAAATATCATTCCTTCACCAGGTTGCTACATAAGGATACTATATTCATGTGGGATGAAGAATGTGATCAAGCCTTCACATTATTGAAGACCTATTTGATAAATCTACCTATTCTCATGCCACCAATCAAGGGAAAAGCATTTCTTTTATACATATTTGCTACCGAAAGATCCCTAGGAGTGCTTTTAGCACAAGAGGATGAACAAGGAAAGGAAAGGGCAATCTACTATTTGAGTAGGAAATTGATCAAATATGAACTTAACTACACATTCATGGAAAGATCTTGCCTAGTAGTTGTGTTTTCATCTCAAAAATTGAAACATTATACGTTGATGCATAAGGTCAAGCTAATTGCCAAAATTGATCCTCTCAAGTATTTGCTAAGTAAAACTGCCTTAACGGGTAGAATAGCAAAGTGGGTTATGATATTGAGTGAATTTGACATTGAGTATGTCAATAGAAAGGCAATAAAAGGGAAAGTGATAGCAGATCACTTAGCTGAAAACCCCATGACTTCTACACAAACTATTCAAGTGGAATTTCTAGATTTCGCAATTGTAAACATAAAAGCAAAAATGTGGAAGTTATATTTTGATGGCTCCTATACTCAAGGAAGTTTTAGGGCCAGCATATTATAGGTCACTCATCAAGGTTATACCATCCCTAAGTCCTACAAACTCTTGTTTCCATGTACAAATAATATTGCGGAATATGAGACACTAGTCATAGGCATCAAAATGGCCTTAGAGTGGAACATCACAGAGCTACAAATTTATGGAGATTCTCAACTCATCATCAATCAAGTCAACAATGAATATAACGCTAAAAATGAAAAGTTGATGCCATATAAGACCATGATTGATGGATGGAAGAAGTACTTTGCCTTGATCACTTTTGAGAAGATTCTGAGAGAGAGAAATAGAGCAGCTGATGCCATGGCCACCTTGGCTTCCTTGTTACAAAAACCATATCAAAATGAGAAGTATGAGTTCTTGGTGGAAGAATTAGTGAAATCGACATTCAATCTTCCCGAACCCAAATTTTAGCCCTATTACATGGACATGACTCACCTTGGTATGGCCCTATATATACATATCTCAAAGACCAAGTGCTACCTCTAGACCAAAACTGAGCTCAAAAATGAAACTTCATACGCCAATCAGCTCGTTACATAATCCTCTCAAAAAAATTGTATCGTAAGGGTCTTGACGGGATGTTACTTAGGTGTCTAGAAGAGGAAGAGTCTAGGTTAGCTTTGCATGAGGTTCACGAAGGCATTTGCGAGTCACACTCAAGCGGTTTAAATCTAGCTAAGAAGATCCTTCGCCTAGGGTATTTCTGGAAGACATTATAAAAATATGCTTGCCACTTTATCGGGATATGCAACAAATGTCAATATCATGGTGACATGATACATGCACCGGCACAGGAATTGCACCCATTTATTACACCTTGGCCTTTCTATCAATGGTAGTTTGATTTAATTGGTGTCATATACCCACCTTCTTTGAATGGTCACAAATACATCATAACCACAACAAAATATTTCACTAAGTGGTTCAAAGTGATTCCTTTGATCACGACCACAGGTAAGTAGATTTTCATGTTCATCTTGAACCACATCATTTGTAGATATGGCATTCCTCGTGCCATAATAACAGATAATGGAAAGCAGTTTAAAAACAAGGATGTGGATGAACTTTGTGCTACATTTCATATCACTCACCACTCCTCATCAATCTATTAACCTTAGGGAAATGGGCAAGCCAAAGCCACAAACAAGAATATCTTGAAAATCTTGAAGAGGTCGGTCAATAAATTGGGAAGGGATTGGCATGTGCAAATTAATCCAACATTATGGGCCTATAGAATGAGCATTCAGACACCTACGGGAACCATGTCATGCTCATTAGTCTATGGTGCTAAAGTAGTTCTACCATTAGAGGTTGAAATCCTATCTCTATGAGTGTCATTACAAGGGTTGATGACCGATGAAGATTATAGAGTCGCTAGACTTCAACAATTGGAGTTACTTGAAGAACATCAAACACAAGCTTATGAGCACCTAAAAGTGTATCAAAATAGAATCTCGAGGAACTATAATAAACATATCAAACCCAAAGCCTTTTAGGTAGGAGACTTAGTGTTAAGAGAGAACCTAAAGAATCAGGTTGAAAGAGAGAAGAAAGGCAAATGGGAGGCAAATTGGCTTGGCCCATTCATCATAGTGTCTTCATTTGGAACGGGAACCTATAAGTTATCAGATTGTGAAGGAGAGGAACTCCAAGAACCCATCAACAACATTCATCTCAAAAGGTTCTACACATGAGGGAGATGAAAGAGTATAAAGAGTATTAGATGAGGAGCATCATATTTATTGCACATAGTCAAAGAGATCTTGAAAAATACAAAAAAATTGAAAAAGAAAAATACAAAAAAATTGAAAAAATGAAAAAAATACAAAAAAAAGGAAAAAAGAGAAAAAAGTGCCTTGGTGAAAACCTAGCAATAGGCACCTTGGTAGCAAAAGAGAGAAAAAAATCCAAAAGGTGAAAACTTGGTAAACAAGCACCTTTTGTTCCCTTAAGTTTGTCTTTCCTAGTCACATATGTCCATATTGCATTTCCAACATCCCATTTGTACAACTGCCATTGCATCTGTCATTTGTACATAGTCATAATAAAGGCACTCAGTTGCATTGTCGCATTGCCTATCAGCCCTAAGTTTGTCAAATGATCACATTTATCACTTGGGGGCAGAAGAGGATTGGAAATTTGGTACCAAATGGATTCAACAACTGCTACAATTAGTCACATCAGAGAGAGATTTATCAAAGTTTCAGAAGAGTGGACTGTTTATTGAACCTTTGATGGATGTCATTTTTCAAAAACCCTAAGTATTTGATCCTACAACATGATCCATGAGCCTTTATTGACTTTATAATTCGGGATTAAAAATTGAAAAAACACCTTAAAGATCAAAATGCTTGGAAATACTTGTTGAAAATCATGAAACATTGCAAAACACTTGAAACTTTCTTTTGATAATCTTTATGAAATTAAATTTTATCACATCTTTTGAGCTATTTGATGATGTTTCAACTAGATTAGCCGTGAGAAAGACATGATATTTCATTTCCTTTGAGTGATTTTTTTGAGGAAGATTCATCAACTTATGAGATTTTGTCTAATGACATGGTCAACAAAGAACCATTGAGGACTATCTCATAAGGGGACGGATTAACCTTTGCTTGCTTATCCAAATGGATCCCTTGGCTATTTAGATCTTCTATATCTTAATACCAAAAATCCACTTGCAACATTGTTGACACCGGTATTCAGACTCCCATAGTTTGGTCATCCAACTAGTGAGGGTTGTACTTGGTTCAAAAAGAGGTTACCAAAAAAAGTGATAAAAGTAGTATTCATATCATCATGATGTGGTCAGTGATGATTTTACTAGCTTTCTGGTCCCAAAATGCTCAATGATGAAAATTTATCTCCATGGCATGTCTTTGATAAAACCTGGTGACACTTAGGTTACATTGCATTGCATTATCATGTTAAATTAATTACATTTTGTTATCCTGTTAGACTAATTGCATTGCATTATCATGTTAGATTAATTGCATTTGTTTGTGGTTAATTTTCCAAGGCAAAGGGGGTACATCAATAATCTTGGTTAGTCAAAACATTTAAAGAAATGAGGGGTTGAATCAAACATCTTACTCTTGATCACATCAATCAAAACAAAGAAAATGAGATTATCTTTTGCAATCATGCATAGCATTAATCATTAGTCATGATCCATATACCAAAAAAAGGAAAAACATGTCATAAATCCATACATCATTCCACCATTTATCTATATCATAAAATAAGATAATTGCATCCATAGCATAAATCAAATTAAATGCATAAAACATCATACAGCTGCATAAAAGATAATCTCATAAACAACTCATCAAGGAGAACCAAGGATTATATCATCATATATCATCAAACAAGTGTTCATCAAATGATCCATCAACTCAGTATATCAAGATACAATGTCATATAAAGTGATACATCAAATGGTCTGATCAATCAAAAAACACGGCATGTGATACAAGTACATCAACCATGAGTCATCTATCAATCAAGATCCTATAGGACCAAATCCATTTGGACCTCTACCATCCTATGGGGGAGGAGCCTGAGAAGTACTTGCTCTGCTCTGTCTTTGAACCATAGCAAACATGAACTGCTGCATCAAGGAGGCAACCTGATCTAAATGCCCAACAACGATGGACATATATGTCCTCATCACCTGAACCTCCTGTACTACAGTACCCATGGTAGGAACATCCTGTGAACCTTTTCCTTGATCTTGTAAAGGCACCTGCTGTGTCAGAATCTGATCCTGCTATGCTACACCATCATCCTGCTGAGTCAAGGCTACCCTTTGCAACTGAACCAAAGGATCCAATCCACTAGGAATCTGCCTAGCAGCATCAACATGAGCCTATCTCTCCTATCTCTGATGTCTATGAGCTCTTTGCTATCTATCTTCTCTAGGCTACCTATCAACTACATCATCATGTCCTCTAGCACGATCCCTATCCCTCACATGACCACCTCACACCCATACTTGACCAATATCAGGAGAATCTCTTTGTCCTTGTCATCTCTGCCATCTACCACCATCACCTCCATCACCACCACCATCATCACCCTGACCTGGGATAGGCTCTTATGGATCAGTGAAATGAGTAAACCTATTACGAGCCCACCAATCAGCAAACTCACAAGACATACCTGCATCTGCTACACCAGAAAGCATCTCCCATCTACAATAAGCCATACCAACAATCTGATCTAAGGAAAATTGATAATTAATAAGAGGATCCCACATAGATCTCTTTGCCTATACCTGAGCATATAGTGATGTACCCTGTGGCATATCTTGTATTCGACCATACTGTCTAGAAACTCTACCAAAGTAGAAGTGCTCAATAGTGGTAGTAGTGTGACCAATCATCCAGCAATGGAAAACATGTATGGTAACTCATCATCATCCTTTGTCCAATGCTCGCAACCCTTGTATGATCTCCATAAAACCTGATCGAGATCATCTATCTGTTGCCGCCAAAAATCCAGATGACCCAAATGATGCTACACAACCATCCCAATATATAGAAAAGCATAGGGATAACCACAAGGTTGAACCCTATCATAAATGGGCCTAGTAATGGAAGATGCTCCCATATCCACAACTAAAGAATCACTTCACCAGTCAACAAGGATGCACTCTCTCGATAGACTACCTCGTGTAAATCATGATATAGCTATGCAAGGACACATGACCCCCAATCAAAGCATCGAGGGTGAGAAAGTAAATCCTCTAGTATCCTACCCCATCTGACAAAAAAACCATGACCTTGATGTAGTGCCTCCATCATTTGACTCTTATCACAAGCATCCTGATAGTGTTGTTTTGGCCTTCACACTCATTGAGTAAGATCTTATTGGTCCCATGTAAGGATGTAC
The DNA here is from genome assembly GCA_027943335.1 of Chamaecyparis obtusa. Taxonomy (NCBI): domain Eukaryota; kingdom Viridiplantae; phylum Streptophyta; class Pinopsida; order Cupressales; family Cupressaceae; genus Chamaecyparis; species Chamaecyparis obtusa. The sequence continues at coordinate 431,293 of BSBK01001245.1, read as the reverse complement.
CTCTGGTAGGATCTGATTTTAGAACATAGTTATGATGCCTTGAGTGGCTTGGGGACATTATATGTGTTATTGAATTGTTTATTGATGTTATTAAGTGATCAAATATTTGATATTGTGATGTACTCTTTGTCTTACTGCTTTGTGCATGTGTTTATGATTCTAGGATGTCCTATGTTTTCAATAGGGTTAATTGTATTCATCTGATTTTATGTTAGTGCATTGGGGCACCTATTTTGAGTTAATAGTATTGGAGTAAGGCACATTAAATAATAATAAGACAAGATGTATATTTTAACGAAGTTAAATGTTGCTTCCTTATGTATGTAATTTCTCATAGATAAATGCAGTAGGAAGGATGTGCAGAGTCATGAATTATGTAGGTAGAAATGCACACTTTAGATTGTGAGATGTCTCAATTGGCTATGTATGCTCGCATAAACTACCATTTAAGTTTATATTAGGTTGAGATGTGAACTTTTTGTAAGTCAAATTGTTAGGACTCGATATTCCACCGTTCATATACATTAAATTTACTCTTATAGTGTTTTCATATCTTTGGCTTTATGTGATGATTTTTTTTATATGAATATGCAGATGATGATGTTAGGTATATCTTATTAAGTGGATCCTGATTATATGATATATAAAGATCATTGAATTTTGAATCTTACATTTTGATGTAAATTGACTTATGAAATAGAAATTGAAATGAGTAGGATACTGATTGTCTTACAAATTGAGTATGCAAATGAATTAGGGTTAATTGAGAAAGTAGAAAATTAAGTTAAAGATTACATGTGATGTATATGGAAATGGATTACTTATGTGTTTCAAAATCATGATGAAATAGTGTAATGTAGTTGCTAGTACGTGCATGTTTGTATGTTATGTATGTTATCATGGATCCTACACTGCTTTATTTATATATGTTTTTATTTTGTATATATTCATGAGATACTGATAATTTGAGTAAGTGTGCAGGCATATGGCCATGGATATAAGTCAGGGAAATAGGAATGGATCTTAGTGCTATCAGTTTGAAACCAAGGTCGGCTCTAAGAAGAGCACGACCTCATTGTAACGTGTTTTGATTTGTCAAAGTGATGCCTGGGTGTATGTGGTTGATAATGTTGTAAATATATGATTAATTCTCTTTGTAAAAATATAAATGTAATCAGCCCACTAAGCATGCCAAGTGTAATTGTGATGTGTAATTATGTGAGGTGTCACTTGACACCATTGTGGGATGTGGCATGCTTGAGTGGATCATGGACCCCACCCTCTCCTTAGTTGGTTTTGAGTTTTCCTAAGCTAGGTAGGTGGGTTGAGGAACCAAGTTTTATGTTCCCAATAATTCATTTTCGGATGCAACGTTACCTAGGGTTTTTGGGAGGTTCTATGGAAACCCAGGGTGTAGTTTAGGTTGGATTTGGGTGCCCCAAGGCTAGCACATGGGCCCGGGGGCTTAATTATTGTATTCCCACCTTCTTAGGCCGCTATTTGGTCTCTCTTAATGGGCCCATTTTGATATGTGCGAAAATGGGTAATGCTTCTTAGGTTGTCTCATCTTTTCTTGTGTGGAAATTCATCCCTTTCCTTGAGTAAAGGGAAGTGTCACTTTGTCTAGAATTCAAAAACCTAGTTGGTTTTTAGATGAGAGAAGAATGTTGGAAGGTTTTAGGGGAGAGATACTTAGTAGTGCAATCACTAGTTCATTTTTTTGGTCCAAGCTAGATTGGGAGAGTGAGAGGAAAACCAGAGGGAATTTTGGGCTGGAAAATTTGGAGAAGGTCAGCAAGTTTGGTGTAAGGAACAACTCACCATCATCTCTTCAATTCAACCTTGGCTTAGAAGAAGGTTGGTGGAACCTATCTTATAATTTATGTTCATATGCTTTAATGGATGTGCTAGTATGTATGTATGTGTAAACTGTGTCCTTGTGTTTAACCTTTGTTGTGTGTTTTCTTTTGAGATTTTGTCTTTTATCTTTGTTGTCTTCTTGGATTGTATCTTGTTTTGGGTGTGCAAGTTCAATCCTCAACCTTGGAAGGAAAGAAGGAGAACTTGGGGTGAAGGGCCTAAGTTGGGACCCCTTACATTTGAGTGCATGGTGTATGGGAACCATGAGAACCTCGTATGATGATGGGAGACATAAGGAGATTATTTTTGCTCAAGGATTGAGTTGTTTGTTTGGAAGTGCCTTGTGAAGGCTGGTTTGGAAGTGCCTTGTGAAGGCTTGTTACATATGTGAAAATGTTGTTTTTTCCATAAGAATGGTGTCTCCATAAGGGGAGCTCCCACCTTCACCCATTTATGGATTCAGTATTTGAATCTTTTGTGGAAAGCCTGGAAAGGGAGTGTTTTTGCTTGTCTTGTTTCAGTTGTGATTTAATGTGAGTGTATGTGGAGCATGACTGTCACCCATCCATTCCCTATTTCCCCAAGCTCGGGGGTGGCCATGTAATGGCCTTGGCTGGGAGGTGAGCCTCCATGGCCATGAAATTTTTGTGTTTGCAGGTTGCTTACTTGGCTTGAAGAATTGTGTGTATTTGGTTGTGAGTTCTTACTCCATTACATTGTGCTCTATATCAAGAAGTTGTATTGTTTATGAGCTGGAAATTTGATTGATTATTCCAATAGTTATTCTTGGAGTTTAAGTCCATTTTATTGATCTCTTGGATCAGTCCTAAAGTCTGTATTTATTATCTGAATGTTAAATTCAGTTCTTTGTATAAATGTCAATTAGATTTGACATGGACTAAGGATGTTATTTCAATTTTAGTTTCTCTAAAGAAGTTGAAAAGAACTGCATTTGGGAATTTTCTTATTATATCAATTCTGAGTATTTGTATTATTGTAAGCTGCTAAGAACAAAAAAGTATAAAAATTAGATTCTAAGCTATTTCATTTATTAGATTTCCTTGTTTGGAAAAGCTAAGATTATGTACCTATGTTATGTGATTCAAATGTTGTTAAAAAAATTCTTAAGTTATTTCTATGTATTCTATTTTATTTGCATCTGCAAATTGAAACTAAAAAGGATCCTATATTCGAAATTGTTAATCAGATTTATTTCAAGAATTTCCTTAAAATGGAACAGTATGATTAATGTTGTTTGGAAACTTATACTTTTTCAGTATGTTCATTAACTTCTATTAAAGTTGAAAAAGAAACTTGTAAGCTCATATGCTATAGTTGAATGAAATATACATAATCAATATTAAAGCTAAAAATTTGTATTTCACTTCAGTATATGCTTACAAACTGTCAATTGAAACAGTTAATTTAGAAAGAGATAAATTCATAAATGTATAAAGTTGATCTAAATGATATTACATTAGAATGTTTCAAAACTGAACTAGTTCTGTATTGTATTCAAAATTACACGTAAAGTTGTTTTAATGTGTATCCATATAACCTAACGATTATAGAAAGTAAATGTTGATTTAGCATGTGGCTAACCTGTATACATAACTATGACAATAAATAGAATGTTATCAGTACATGTGTAAACAAACTTAGTGTTACCATGCTGGTATGATGTTTACAATATACATATACATCTTACATAAAAATATGTATATCATAACATGCATAACATTATACATTACCCTTTTAAACAGGGAGCGTATTTATTCCACAACTTTGAACTGCTAGCAAACCTGTAACATTAAATGGAAAATATAATATACACATTAACTATTAGCAAACCTGTAACATTAAATGGGAAGATACAACATATACATGCTATATGTTATACATAACAAGAATGTATAATACATAGTATATATACATCATGATATTAATCAACGTATTCATTAAATGAAACAGAACTATTTATAATGTAATAATTATATATTATGTACTATACAATAGATTTTGTATAGTAGATAATAAATAATTTTATATTAAATCATCATCGTATTACCGAAGATAATATAATATCTATTATTATATATTATATACTATACGAGAAATACCATATAGCATATAATAAATAATAATATATTATATCATGTGATTTTTATTATATAGTATATACCATACGATATACACTCTATAGTATATATTAAATAATAATATAATATGTCTTGTGTTCATTATTATATAGTATATACTATACGATATTTACCATATAGTATATACTATATAATGATATGATTTATTTTGTTTATGTTATTATATATTATATACTATACTATATATCGTATAGCATATAATAAATAACATCCTATTAACCTATCATAATATCAGTGAAATCTTTTAATAAAATAGCATATATTATATGCTATACGATTAATATTGCATAGCATCTAACATATGGTATTATATTATGCATTTATCATAACTTAAAAATAGAAAAAAAAAAATATGATATCGCATTGCATGTTTGGGGGCCGAAGCCCGTGAAACCCTCAGCATTGTGTGCTCAAACCAGCGCTGCCATGACTCTAAGTCACAGCAGTGCCGAGGCACCATTGTGGCTTAGAGCCACGGTAGAGGTCACTGTCGTGACCAGGCCGCGACTGGTAAGCGGTGATGCATTCTATGTTAGCCCATTTCCATTTTCATCTAGCGTAAAAAAAAAATTTATTTGCAGTGCGATACTTGGCATCGACTGGTGTGGCTTCCTTAGGGTATCAACCCTTCCATCCGCCCATCGAAAATTAATATGCTTTTAATAAGATCTATTTAAGAACAATGTTATATATAATAAAAGCTATGTATTAAAATAGAGCAAAGAATTATGTAAATAGCAAAGATACCATTGAGCTAATAATGGCTGCTCAATAGCATTGGCTATCGGGAGCGACTGTATCATTTGACATTTTCATCGAGATCAGTATACCAGATCTGATGCATATTTTCAAGAGCAGGTGCTATCAATGTTTGCATCTCCAACTCTTTGTTTGAACCCAACATATGGGTATCATAGATATCAGGGATTCTCTTATGGCACAAGAGATCCCCTTATGCACGTGCCAACTCACGTTAGTGAGCTTCTCAGACCTGCAACCAAAGGAGAAGAGAGGAGAAGGAAATAATAATTAGATTAGGGTTTTTGGTTAAGCTTTAAAGTAGCACCCAACCCTAATTTTGAATTAGGGTTTGGGGAGTCAATATATTATTTTAATATTCTCCATGTTATGTTAATGCTTAATAACCCATTAGTATTATGGTTGCATTTTAAATGGTAAGTTTGAATTAACTATGCTAATATTTAAATTGTAATTAAGTGGAATATTAATCATTTATCCATTATGGTTTTGTTAATTTTATTAATCTCATTGTTATGGTGAAATATTTCCATCACTTTAATTATTATCAAAGTCTAATATATCATAGTGTATTACTTAAATGGAGAGAATAAGATTTTTGTAATTATGGCATTAAAATTAATTAATATTTGAGTGTAAATTATACACAAAAATCTAAGAGGTTATTCAATTGAAATCAATAATATCGAGTTATATAATTAATCTTTTAAAAGATTAATTAACCTACTGTGCCTAAATGTGATAGTTAAATAAATTATTATATGTAGATTTTTTTTTTTATTGGATTCAATTCCTAATGTATAACCAAATTGATTTAGGCACCGTTATGAAGTTAATTGAGCGATGCTAACTTAATAGATATCACTTTTGTTTATGGGGATAAACCTATCTTTTTACGAATATTAAAATTTTTTTGAGGTTGTGTTTTGTTCGATTATTTTGGGCATTACACTCACTAGTCAGGAAGAAGCAAACCACTGATCAATGCACCAAGTACTGCTGGCAATGTTGGAAAGGAAGCAAACTAAGGCCAGGTGATCATATCATCATCAATAGTATTGTATCCGAACACTCATCGGCAGACAGTAGAATCATAGATGGAATCATAATACACTACCTCTCCTTTGCATGGGATACGTAGTAATCTATACACGTCCTCAGGTGTGATAGTCATCTCTCCATAGGGAAAATGAAATGTATTGTGGTCGGAGTGCCATCACTCCGCCACTGCAGTCAGTAAACCATGGTTCAGCTGGAACCGTGGGAGGTCAAGAAGGAAGCTAAAACCACACAACTTAATCACATAGAACTCAGCATCTATAAGAGTCTAGCCCAAATCAATGACCCACGAAGCCATTGTCCGAATGTATAAAGTAGGAAAGTTTGCCTATTGGAAAAAAAAGGGAATTATATCAGTATACCATATCAAGGAATTATCTCAAGTTAATCAAGTCTATCAAAAGGATCAAGCAATCACACCAGGTGTAGTACCTCTACCCCTAGTTTGATTTTACTAATGTTAGATTATATGTTAGGAAATCATCAATGCTTATGATTTCAATGACCCCATACTTGCATGTGTATGGTTGATGTGTTTGTTTTACATTTCTGTTTGACGTGCCTGATGTGGTTGAGGGACGGACTCGTAGTTACTCGCTTGCGAGATCCACACAATCGACTGATCCCCGCCATTGTCTATTATGTATTTATATATGTTTGTACATGTGGGTGTTGTATGTAGGTTCGTAGGTACTGGGCATCGTCTTCCCTGAATTGTCAGGATGCGTGTGCCCTATCGCAATATCTCAGATGGTAAGAGAGGGCAGATAGCATGGATCCAAAACCCTAACCTAAACCCATTTATCCTAGTTGTTGGATAAGTATATGTTGACTACCCTAACTAAATTTGTCAGGTTGGCAAAGTTCATGGATCCCTTTCTGGTGTTGCTTGGTTTTAGTTTTGTTTGGTTTTATGTCGTATGATTTCAGTTGATTTGTGGTTATGTGAGTGATTTTATATGATTATTCATTTATTGATTATAGTCGATTTATGTTTATATAGATTATTTTATGTGATTATCAATGTTAGGTGCATAGTTGAATTTTATGATTAAATATGCTCCTATGATTAATTGAGGAAATTAAATTAAAGTTAATTATTTGAGTATTTGGAAATTAATATTGATTATGTTCTAAGTTTATTTTGATGAAATTCAATTAAAATCAAATAATTGATTATTTGGATTTAAATGATTATTTTATTGATAATTGAATTTTATTATGTTTGTGAGTATTATTAAATAAATAAATATTTAATTGCATATTTTAGGATGCATTAAGTATTTTATTTATTTAATAAATGTATTTTAAATTATTAACATGTGCAAATTGAAAAGAGAGTTGTTGTCAAAAAGTGAACAACTAGTTTTCAAAAGTCAAGTTGTGTTGTGCTTTTAAAAAGATATTTTTATTTATTAATTAATATTTACTTTCAATTTTGGAGTTAGAGTCTGATTAGGAGTTGTCTTATGAGTCATTTCTGATTTGGAGTTGGACTCTGAGTTAGCTTTTGAGTTGTCTTTGAGAATTGCATGAATTTGGGACTTGAATTCCAATTAGGGGAGGATTGTATGTTTTTGGAGAGGAGACAGGTTTCTTTGGAGGAGAATTTTTGGAGAGCTTGTGTGCTTGAGATTTTGGAAGATTCTTGGTTGTTGTGGTTGCTTATTGATTTGGGGTCTGATTGTGCATCTAGATCTGGTTCTTGCTTTCATCATAGTATTCAGATCTGTAGTCAAGATTGGATTTGGAAGTAATTTCCTTCTTAGATCTTCTACAGGAGTTTCATTACAATTTTTGGCATTGGAACCAAGGTAGGATCTAGAATTCTTGTTTTGTGGTTTCTATTATTTTATCTGGTAAAATTCTATGTTTGATTAGATCTGGAATAGTCTCATTAGATCTGTATGATTTCTTGAATTTTAGGTATTAGAGAAAACCCAGATCCATTATTTTATGTTTTTATGATTACTTGGAATTGTATTGTTATGCTGGTGAAATTTTATTAAAAGTTTGTTTATGATTTGCTTATAAATTGAAAAATCAAATCTGCTATATAGTTAGACTATAGAGTTGAAAGAAAAATTAATTCCCTTTTTGGAAAGGAAATCAAATTGTATTAAAAACTCAATTTGGGTAGGAAAAATCCTTGCTGATTTAAAAAATATATTCTCTGGAAAAATTTACACAATCAATTAACCGGTCAAAGTTAAAAATTGAGGGAAGCATATAAGATATAAATTTGTTAAAACATTTGCTCTTCTTAAAAAGAATATATTCCTTCTTTTAAGAATCTGAATATGGCTTTGTTAAGAAAATATGGGTATTCTGTTCTGGTTTTGATATTTCCAAAAATAATAGTCTAAGTATATATATATATATATATATATATATATATATATATATATATATATATATATATATATATATATATATATATATATATATATAATTTTATCTATCTCATATATAGTATTTTCGACATTTATTTATATATAAAAAAAAAGACATTGTGTAAAACTTTTATTAAAATACATATATATTAATAATGCTTTTGTTTTTTTAAGTTGCTGTAAAAAAAAATTTATTATGATTGTAAGGGGAGCGGGGGCAACCACTTCCCCCACGCCCCCATTGTGCATGGCAGTATGTACCATGTGCGGTACACTATGCATGCAGTACACCTGCGCATGGCAGTGTACCGTGTGCGTGGTACCCAGGACATGATCCTTTATTTTGCTTAGTATGTTTTGTTTGCTTGTAAATTGGTAATTAGATTTAAATGTTTATTATTAATTTCAACTTTGTTAATAAATTTGTTATTTAATTTAAATGTTTTTTTTATTATTATAAATTTTATAATTTATCTTAAATAATAATAATATTTATTTTAAATTTTGATATTTATGTAAAGAATTTTAATGTAAATATAAATCACCTATATTTACGTTTTGAATATAAAATATGGGGAGGGCTGCGATGTAGTTTATTTATATGATGTTTAATTAATTTTGCCCTATTATTTGAAATCATTTAAGAATCTTTACGTTAAGGTTGATATAAAGTTTTTCAACTTGGGTTAAACAGTTTAGGGAGTCTTTGCATGTGCATTCATTATGGTAGGCTTATATTTCTTCCATAAGTAAAATAATGTATGATTGTAATCGAATTGGTTTTACATTTGAATGGAGTATTTGGATGGTGATATGTTCTTCTGCACGAACACTTATTTGAGAGTTGATCAAATGTTTCAAGTGGCAACATTTATTTTACAAGTGTTATGTTTATACCGAGATTGGGCGAGTTTGCGCTGTTAGAATCCTAGTTAGTCTATAGGGAATATTCTTCCTTTATGACATCGTTTTAATGTTTATGATTAATTTTTATCAATAGATTTATGTAATTCTGTATTTAAATTCAATTATGTTCAATATAGAATTTTGTATGCTTATGTCTAAATTCCAATTTTCTATGATGCAATGTGTCTTCTTTGTGCCTGGAGTGTTTTCTTTTGTTTAAATGCATTTTGGGGCACTAGAAGACCTAAAGGAAAGACAGAGACCAGGGTAGGTGTCAGGTGTTTATGTTTTGTATTATACTTGTTTGTGGTATCCCTATAACCATATCTAGTTCTTTTGTGTGAATATGGATATGAGGTTATGTAGTGTATACCTGATTAGATCTAGGAGAGATTTGTGAGCCTAGGGTAGTTTACCTAGATATGTAGTAGGAGGTGGCTTGCAATAAGCATCGGGGCCCACAAGTGGCTACCAGGATCACTTATTGTTAAGTATCTTAATCAAGTGATAACTAAATATAACATTGAGAGTTTTATTAAAATGAACCTAATAAGGTATGGTCCTCACCTAGGCGTTAGTGCTAGAACAGACTAAGATGGTGTTGAGAAGATGACTAGCCCCCTTTTAAGGGATGAGTTGGCATAGTTGATGACTTCGTTAGCATGAGAGGTCATTGATACTATGTATGGTCACTTGAGTGTTGGGATCCAGCAAGATTACCAGGATGAGACTCAAGGGTTAGACGTACATGATGACACCTTCCTATGCATAGTCTAGTTATCCTACATGTGTCAGTTGCCTCTGGAATAGTGAATCTTTCATGGCATTATTACTTTTTCACCTTGAGTTAGAGAGTTTTCAGGATCCTTTCCTTAGCTTGAACTGTTTGTGTTTGTTATTCGAGTGGGATCTGTTGTAGGGAAAACTTTAAGAAACCCCCTCCCTAGAAAAAGTATAAAATCCCGGCGAATCCTACATTATTTTGGGTAAAAAAAAAAAATATTGTTGGCGAATTTTTTTTAATTTGAAAGGAAAAATATTATTTGTACTGGCGATTTTTTTTCAATTATATGAAAATTCTATAAAATATTGGCTAATCCTTCATTATTGAAGAAAATCATGATGACAGGAACCTATACCTAGAAATCATCATCAATGGCAGGAATTCTATTTCGGGCCAAGCTTTTAAAGGACACAACCATTCCCTCGAAAGTCTTCAGAATAGAGTCATGTGTCAATCTATTTCGGACCAAAAATTTAAAAGCCATAACATTTCATTGAAAGTCTCTGAAATAGAGACACATGTCAAATATTTGTACTTCACCCATACTCTAACTTAAATTTTCACTGCATATTGGCGAATATGACCATTGATTAAGACAAGCTTAGGAAATTGTAGGCAAAAATATTAAATTTATTGTGTGGAAAAATTAATTCGATTGGCGAAGTCATCGCTGAAATAAAAATAATTCCATGTCACTATTGGCGATTTGCCAATGCATGGGACCTAATTTTTATAAAGTGCGGGCGACGTGGCCACCCTAAAAGTCTGTTTTTTTCACCAATTTTTGGGTCCCCAATGAGTGAAATTCACCAATTGGAGAATATTCGCCACTAAAGTTATCCCTAATTTGTTGTTATCTCCTCAGCACGGTGGGAGTGGACCATTTAGGTTCACGAGGTCGAGTGGTAGTGATTCTTTTACCATTTGAGATTCTGATGTTCGTGCACTAGTGCTAGATGATCCCTATAGCAGTTGTTCCTTCTTGATCTTCCTTGATGGAGTTGTGTTCCTATCTTCTTCTTCTTCTTTTTCTTCCATGTGATCTTGTATCAGTTGTTTAGTGATATCATGTTGTACTTATTGTTAGTTATTGTATTACATACCCTGTGACATGTGCAGTGGATGTAGGTTTATGGATACCTTATGGTACTAGTTGTATTTATGCTATCTTATGTGTGATTATGCTTTTATCTTTCAATAGATTATATGAGTTCTGTAAGTGTACCTAAACTTATTTAACAAATTAATGATCAAGTAATCTTTGTCAAGGAACCCTTAAGAGTTGTAACCTATGTTGGTTGTTTATGCTATGTGAGTTAATGGTAATTTCTTCCACATTGATGTTTATCTTGTATGTTAACTTTTTTAAAAAAAATTATTCCACAAACTTAGTTTCTTGTTAGGTTAAGTTCTTCTGGGTTCCCTAGCAGGGCATTACACTAGGTACCATTTGTTCATGTCTTTGTGTCCTGAGAACGAAGCAGCAGTATCAAATCATATCAGTTTTCACACTAATTGATTTATCCTATCAGTATCCTATCCTAATCGGATTGGCACATCACATTCGTTGGAACCACTATCCTGATATCCTAATTCATTGTTTTGTTGAATGCAACAGACCTAATCTAATCATTCAACTCAAGCATCGAAAGTCATCAAATTTTTCATCAGACACAATCAAGTACAAGTGTGAAAATTTTTCAAAAGTCTGCAAGCGTGATTTTAATCATCCCAGGTGACATTTCTCCTAAGCGACAACAGAATGTTTTGACGCAACATTACTTGGGTGCTATGCGATAGTTTTCATGCTACATGACAGTAAATCATGCTAGGCGACAATGAAATGTGGCCTAGATGACAATAAATTTTCTAGGGTTTCCTACGTGATAGAATATATGAAAAGGGGCATTTTGACCTAGCTCTACGCATGAGTATCCTATTCCTAGGCGAGGATGAAGGTATCTTAAGTGACATTAAACTACATGGACGCATGAAAGAAAAGTGCAGATGCGATAGTAAAAGGGTCTAGGGGGTAGTAAAATTTTCTTAGGCGTGATTTTGCATATTAAACGCAACAATGAAACAAGAAATTGTAATAAATGATAATAAATGAGCAATAAATGAAAATAAGAGGTTCAAAATAACTTACTGGATGTCCATAGTCAGGTGGCCTCACATATCTCTGACACCTCTCGAATCAATGCTCTCGAATAGGGACAACCATCTCAAAATTCACTGCAGGATTAGAGCAAAATCACCAAAGACAAAAGTAAAAATGAATAGTAAAACAAGGTTTTTCAACCTATTTAAGCTATTTTGACCTAATTTTGGAGGTGAGAATTGGCTTAGACCTATGTATTCACATATCAAATCGATCGGGGCATCCTTGAATCATAGCATATCATCAAGTTTTTCAGAAATGAAAACATATTAAATGAATCAACATCATTAAAAAATTTCAGATCAAGCAATCAATATGTTTTAATTTCTGAGGGGCATTAGGGTATCAAAGGGAAATTGAAATCAAACATCATTGGAATTAGTGGGGCATCAAAAAAAATTTGTATTATCAATATTAGCAATCATATCATATCAGTGAATCAACAAATTAGCAATCAGGACCTAAAAGCAATCAGGACTCAAAAGAATCTTTGAATCAATGTTCTTCACACATCAATTCAAAGAGGGGCATTTGTAGACACGCAAAAATGGACAAAGTGCTTTAAATCAATAAAATGTCTCAAAATCATCAAAATGCATTAATTCAATAAAAAAGGGATCAAATCAATTAAAATGGACATAATTAAATCAAGTTGGACAAAATCAATTAAAAGCAAAGGAAAAATCAAATAATGAGGTTAAATAATTAAATCAAAGCTTAAAGGGGTGAAAAACACTACATAATTGATTTTAATCAATTAGTTCTATAGTTTTTTAAATCAAAAATCAAAATGAACCTATTACCCTTACATGGCTAAATTTAACTAATTAATTGAATTAATAATTCCTAATTTATTTCAACAAAGTTGAGCAACCAATGAGAATTGAGGACAAAAAGACACAAATCACTCAAAAAGGATGAATTTCAATCACTCATTCTAAAGTTTCAATCTCATCCACTCAATCTTGTCCTTTTGTCCAAAGCTTTGAGACAAACCTTTAAATTGTCCCCTCATTTATGAACAAAGCAAAGTATTTGACTCAACCAAAGGTTAATCATGATTACTTCACTCCACCCCCTACCCTTGGGAATTTACTATAAATATGAAGCATTTTGAGAGCAATTGAGATCTTAGAAATTCATTTGCAAAGCATTGTTACTATAGGCAATCGAGAGCATTCTAAGAGAAATTAAGAGAAATTTAGAGCAATTTTCATCATAATTTAGTCAATTTGAGCTAGAATCATCATCATAGAAGCATTGTAGAAGCATAGCAGCATACATTCTCATTTTAGAAGTGTCACTAGTGGAGATTAGAGCTAAGAGTTTCACTTACCACCTCTTTGTAGAGAGCCATGAGATGCTATAGATCTTAGTTTCAATTTTGATTAGATTTGCATTGTATTTACTTAGAGCTATTGCTAATTTGATCTTAATTTCATGAAGGTGATTATCATCATCACACAACTAGTAACCTTCCTTGTTTTGATTGTCTCCTTGACCTTTCTAGGATTAGATTTAGTAGCCTCTTTAGGATTCTCTTTCCTCTTCACTATCAATTCTACAAGAGGAGAGGATTTCTCCTATTTCACAATTTTAGCACTTCTAGTTTGTCTACCAGTTGTTATAGAAATAACTTCTACTTCTTCCTCTTCTGCCATTGTTGTAGATGTACCTTCTTGTTCTTCTTCATACTTGGCTCTTTCCTTGTCTATCATCTCCTTGGAGAAACCTTTCTTCAAAGAAAATTCCTCCACTTCCTTTCTTATTTTCTTCTCTATCACCAATTGGTTCCATTGATTGTAAACCTCTATATTCCTCTCATTAAAGGTTCCAAATCTAGGAACATTTGGATCTACCAAAATTGACAATAAATTATCTACATAAATAGTAAGGATATCAGCCTCCACCTCATAACCCATAGGCATGACCCAAGATTCCCTTGGTTCAACAACTTCCATGAGCCATGTATTGGTATCTACCATAAAATAAATGGTTTCCTTGTCTTTCTCCACTATCTCAAATGAAATTTTGTCTCTAACACATCTTCTTTTGAAATTATTTGAACCCCATACTTCACCTGTAAACTTGTTGTCAAGAATTATAATATAGATCCTGATTTATATGATAGTCGGTGTACCCATAGTCTGAGTAATGTTTCCAATACTAGGAAAGAAATTATGGAAATAAAAGAATAGTCTCATAAGTACCTGACCAAATTTGAATATTTGTTTTCTAGCTTTTTTATCTTCTCCATGTTAAGAAGAATTTTCTCTCTCATTTCTTCACACAAGTCATAATCAAAATTTTCCTTAATTAGCTGGTATGTAGTATGAATAGCAATTCCAAGAATACTATTCATTCTTCTAGAATGGTAAAATTTTTATCTTATTACCATCTCAAAAAATTGCACCTCTGGATCAATATTGTCATTGCCCATTTATCCCATTTTGATCCATTTAACTAGATAATTTCCTCCTTTGGTAGCAACTTCAATTTTAGTACTTCACCGGTAGCGTACAACCCTATAAAACCATAAATAGATTACTTTGTGATCTTATGTGGTTGGTCAAGCCACATGAACTGATCATGCACTCTTCTAAGAAAATATTTGACTTGTTCATCATCAAAACCAGGGGAAAATTGATCACATATTCAAAACCATTGTCTGAACCCCTCTTATGTTCATCCTTTAACACAATATTATCACAAAGCTTCTCATATTTCTCGATAATGACTAAAGAACCCAAATCCTCTGGTTTGCAATGGATATATGATCTAATATCTTAATCATGAAGCACATCGTAGGGAACGCTAGATAGGGCACCTAGTGAATCATCCCCCATTGATCTAAATGGATGCCTCTCAAATTCCTATTATGGTCTCTCATTAATATCAACCAATCTAGGTGTATCCATTTTGAAATAATTGATTCAAGCTCAAGGAAATGGATAAATACCTTTCAGATTCCTATAACTAGGGTTTTTATCAAACACACTTGATCACCATCTAATTTCTTTCTCAAGATCTTAGAAAACACACCTTCCAATCACCTTGATTGTTGTAAATGTCTCGAACAATGCTTCTATCACTCTATCACTTCTCTTTGAATGTGTGAATTGCATAAAGAGACTAAAAAATATCCTTTTATCTACAATCACATACTAGCATTAAATGCTCACCGGTTGAACACAACCATACACCGTTTACTTTAAAAATATCACTTGTGATACTACAAAACTTAATTTTAATTAGAGAAACTTCACATCATACTTTAAAAACATCATTATGCATCTGAATATGTAAATAAAACTTATCGCAGATACTTATAGGGGTCCAAAAATAGATCTAGCAATGTTTTCTCCCCCTAAGCCAAAAATAGGCTTAGTTAGTTGATGAGGTATCCACGTCTGTTGAAGATGCGGATCCTAATGATCTATTATCACTCTTTTTCTTCCAAATTTGGTTCATCTTCCTTCTTATCTCTTCTATTATTTCAATCTTTTTGCCCTTTTGATTGTTTGACTAATTAACTAGTTGATTTGCTCTGTTACTTCTTGACCTACAAAACCTTGCAATATTCTCAATCTTGTGATAGTGAAAACATGTCATTTTGTTTTCTCTCTAAGGTCCTTCATTACCTCTATTAGTCCCCATTATATAGTTAATGGCCATATGACCATAATTATGATAATTTGAGCATGTAACATTCCTCCAGTTCTGATTCTGATAAGAACTTTACTGATTCACATATGACCTTTTATTGTTCACTCTTGTCTTGCACTCTTTAGCTCTACGACCATATTTTTTGCAATTGTAACAATAGGCATAAAAAGTACTAGATCTAGTCCTTCATTCATTAGTGGTGTGTCCTACCTTGTAACAAATAGAACATACAAGAGTACTATGCCTAATTTCGCATACATTAGTAGTGTGTCCCACCTTATGGCAATTAAAGAACACGGGTTTATAGGATTTCTTAATGGGACTTATTTTGGTTTCCTTTGGTCCAAACTTAACATATTTTTTGTTCCTCTTGGTTCCAAAAGACTCACCAAATTTATAACTTATATAGCCTAAGCCATGATTCTCTCCATGTATTCTCCAATTCTTGATTTTCTCATCAAGATTTACAGAACTATCATTGAATTTATTCAGTAAATCATTTGTAGCCTTCAACTCACCTTTCAGTTTCTCATACACATTTTTCATATTTTCATTCTCCATTAGGACTTATTTCTTTTCTTCATTTGTTTCATGTAGGTGTGCATGCAATGTACCAACATCTTGTTTAGACTTGAAAAGCTCATCTATCTTATCTTTTAGGGATTCTTCTAAAGCCTTTCTTGCTTCCATCTCTTAACCCATTCTTATAGACAAATCTTCTAAATCTCTCTTTATATTCTTATTTTTTTTATTCAGCTGCACATTCTCCAAGGACATAGCCACCAAGGCTTCAAATTCCTCAAATCCACTACACTCTAATAGTTTTTCAACAAGCTCTTGTCTCTTGGCTCTTGATTTCTTGAGTTGTTATTTCAACTACTCAATAAATTCTTTAGCATCTATAAGTTACTTCTCAAGTTTTTTTTGATATCTCACTGATCCCTCCATATCTTCCTTAAGGATCCTTCCCAAGTTGTTAGGCTTCTTCAAGGGGACATAGCTTTGATACCATTTGTTAGTGTTATAAGTTACTAAGAGGAGTGGGGGGTGAACTAGTGCAACCAAATATCTTAAAAAATTTAACAATAACTTCAAATTTAACCAACATGAAAGTGATATTATATCATAGAAGAAAATAAAATTAAACATACACAACATGCAACACAAGAACACCAATTGTTTTCTCATATAAACCCTTGGTTAGAGGAAAAAAACATGGTGGGAATTAGTACCCACGTATTATCACTACTAAAGAAATAATATTTTCTTGTTAAAGGCATTACATCACCAGTTAGGGGTATACCTGGTGAAGAGTATCTATAGGCTTGTTAAAAGCTATTACAAAAGCCCTATTAGGAGCTACCTGCTTAAGGGTTTTAGAAACTCCTTTTGAGAGTCACCTAGTTAGAGGATTTAATCTACAGACTTATTAGGATCCTACTCACCCTATTAGGAGTGACCCTATAATGGATTTAACTTGAAAACTTGTTAGGATCCAACAAATGATGATGATCTGAAAAATAGCACTCACTTCTTAATAGATCCATTATATTTATTCTTAATGCACTACTCATAATATTCTAACATTTATGCCTTAACTCCTCTAATCACCTTCATGCATTGCAACTCATCATATTATGATGTATATCTCCTTTTATAGACCTTTTACCATGTCGGCAGAAAACCTAAAATATGTTACCAAAGTCAGCTTCCAAAATAACTAAAACAATTGAGTGAACACACCAAATCATCATTTTGAATTCCTTGATGCTGACCCTAGAATATTAAATAATAAATTAAAACATACTTTGACTTTGTTCCACTCGATTACTGATTCCATCATACTTACTTTGTTAGTACTCTATTCTAACAATATCACGTGTTCCCTTCCTCAAATCTTTTCTTGCACTACAAATTAGTTGATGTGATTTAAGATATAGATTTATATAATATTGTTAATGCTTCCACATGAACTGCATAACCTAAAACCTCCAAAATCTTTATCGTTAATCATCTATTCCACAAATAAGTATCTTGCAATTAGTACACTTAAACATAGTAACTTTTCTTAGTCAATCCAATGCACTGCTAGTATGACTGATCTATCACTCCCAATATTCTTTGTTTCTAGCAATGACAACACCACTTCAACATTTTTCTCTCTTGGACTCAAATATCTTCATCAGAATGCCAACATACCATACATTGGTGTATGGTAAGGGGTTTTAACAGGTCTTAAGGGGTCCTAAGGTACATTAATGTGTCCTAGGACCCCTTCACAACCCTTATGACCCCTAAGATGTAGAGAGAGGGGCCTAATGGGTCATAAGGGGTACTAGGACATATTAATGTGTTATAGGACCCCTTAAGATCCCTTAACATCATTTACCATATATTAGTGTATGGTAAGGGGTCCTAATGGGCCTTAAGGGATTCTAGGACACATTAAATTGTCCCAAGACCCCTTATCAACCCTTAGGATCACTAGGATGTAGAGAGAGATGTCCTAAAGGTGCCTAAGGGGTCATAAGGTTTCCTAGGACATATTAATGCATTGTAGGATCCCTTATGACCCCTTATGACCCTTTAGGACCACTTACCATACATCTTAGGGGACTTAAGGGGTTTTAAGGGGTCCTAGGACATAGTAATGTGTCATAGGACCCCTTAAGACCCCTTTCCATTAATGTATGGTAAAGGGTTCTAAGGGGGCTTAAATGGTTCCTATGACAAATTAATGTATCCTAGGACCCCTTAAAAACCCTTACGACCCATAAGATGTAGAGAGAGTGGTCATAAGGGGTCATAGGACACATCAATGTGTTTTAGGACCCCTTAATACCCCTTACAACCCCTTACCATACATTAGTATATGGTAAGGGGTTGTAAGGGGTCTTAAGGGGTCCTACAACACATTAATATGTCCTAGGAACCCTTAACAACCCTTACAACCCCTAATATGTAGAGAGGGTTCCTAAAGGGTGCTTAACAACCCTTACAACCTCTCTCTCTCTCTCTCTCTCTATTCTTACATAAGGTGTACTCCCTATGTAAAATTAAAAAAATGGTAAAAAAGGAAAGGAACACATGATTGAGGCCCACTTTTCTCTATTTTGTTTGGTTTTTTCACATTTCCTAACACACATATGCTTTTCATGGATTTAAAGGTCATAAAAAAACATATTCTATCAATTTTTCACCATATTTTTGTTAGAATAACTAAGAAGGGGGGTGAATCAATTATCCAGTGTCCCAAATCAAAATGTATAATCCAAAACAAATTCTTCAATTTTTTCTACTTGGTAAACATAAAATACTTTCACTGTCTGTGTTTTTACCGATTGTTAGTCTAGACTTTATAACAGTTACCTATTAAATCTAACATGTAATATGCAAAGTATGATAACAAACAAATATCACAATCAACACATAACACAAGAGATTTAACTTGGAAACCCTGTGAAGGGAAAAACCACCTGGGACCGGCAACCCAAAATTGTTCACTCTTCTGAAGTGAGGTCAACGAAGACCCAACCCTATTAAAGGTTACATACACACTGTTAGGTGTGACCTTGTTAGAGGATTTTAGACCAGAAGTTATCATCCAACCAGTAGTCACTCTAGGGTTGACAGGATAACAATGTTCACTCTATGAATGAAACATCAAAAGACTTTCATAGTCCACTCAGTTAAGAGATTTGATTGTGTACAATGGTTAAATATGTAACAGTAGATGATCTACCTTGATACAACTTCAATTGTAGTTTACAGATCAATGTTTAGCTCATTCAAATCTTTTTGATCAATATACCACTTCAAATTTCATACTATATCAACTTACTATCCATTAGTAATTACTCTTTGTAGCTCAATAATTTTTCTGTAGCTCAGTTCTCATTAACTAGTATGATCAGAAATCATGACAACTTGTTCATGCGATAATTCTTCAGTATCTTCTTCCTCTGGTGATGTTTCAACAATGAAACCAATGTCTCTTATATAGACGAGTAAATTTTTTTCTTTTCCTCCATCATATTTTTCCACTTAATCATATTCATAGATTTTTCTTCTTTAACCTTCCTCGGTTGATGTGTTAGTAACACATTTCAATCTACTCCATTAGATATTTTTTGATTTATGTTAGCCATCGATCTTTATAACAAACCTTATCTGTTACCTTGATTTCATGCACTTTACAACTCATCACTTTATCAGCTAAACTAATCATTTAATTCCTTTCTATTTTTCTTGGGTAACAAAGAAATGTGTCGGTGAACACAAGCTCGGTTAACACTACGCTCAGTATACACTACATTCCATTGGTGTATACTAGAATTTTTTATTTACCGACAACATTACTTTGTGTATTTCAGCTCTATCCCTCATCATAGATGAATGCAACATAACAAAGTCAATTTCATCAAGTCATAGACTCATCAAAAAATTACTCAATGTATTCCTTATCCTCATTTGATGTATATATCTTCCTCATGTAGATATTTTTGTTCTTCATCTCTTTCACCTTTCTTTAGATGTGTCAGTATAGTAACTTAACTAATAAGTATTGCCAAGCTAGTTGAGATCAATGACAACATAATATTGATTTAATCATCTTGCATATCTAATCAACAACTCCTTAGTAATCTTGAATTATAGATTCTCCATTCGAGTTCTAAATTAGTTGTAGTTCATCAATCTCTCCCTTTGGCATTGATGGAAACTCAAGAAATATGAAATGTACCATACACATACCAAAAATGTATTCTAAAACTCTATGATCAAATGCTTTTCTAAGCTCATACAACATTAATATGTTTAATCACTACGTTACTAAATAGCATTATAAAATATAGCTTTGTCATTCTGTAGATATAATCTTTTTAGCTCTCAGGTTCCTATTCCTATTTCTCAGATATTATCACTCCCTTAGATAGTTCTCATCGATGCATATTCTCTCCTTTTCCTTTTCATATTATTTATCTCTCCCTTTGACAACAATGCCAAAAAAACAAATAAATAATCAGCTCTTGTAGTAGCTAAGTAACTCTTTGTTGTCTAATACAATCTCTGTATCTCTATATATTGATATCCCAATCTGTTTCAGTTCTTCAAACTTAATCACAACCTTGAACATTATCCAAAGTGTGAACTATGTTGCATCAACATGTGTGATCTTCTGATAAAATTAGGCTGATGCAACATCCAAATCACATTAGTGACCGGTAGACAGGGGACAGACCCCAAGTCTAATCCTCAAATATTCAAATGTGTCCTTCAGTAGAGGCTTTGTAAAGATATCTACAAGTTGTTCTTTGGATGTAACAAATTCTAACTTCACTTTCTTTTCTTGCACTTGTTATCTTAAGTAGTGATACTTAATTGATATATGCTTTGTCTTAGAGTGCATCACTAGATTCTTTGAGATATTAATAGCACTTGTGTTGTCACAATATATAATCACTGGGTCAGTGATTACCTCATTCATTCCTTCCAACACTTGTCTGATATATGCAATATTTGAGTGATTAGTAGCAGGAGAACCATACTCAACTTCAGCTATAGACTGAGAAATACAAGCCTGCTTTTTACTTGTCTAGGTTAAAAGTCTTTCACCAAAGAAAAATGCTCCTCCAGTGGTACTTTTTCTGTCATCCACATTTTCAGCCCAATCAGCATCCGTATAAACCTTCAACTCAAACTTACCTTCCTTAGGATACCATAATCCATAATCCTCTATCTTTTTTAGGTATCTTAAGATCCTTTTAGTAGCAATCATGTGTGATTCTCTAGGATTAGCAGAATATCTAGCAACAATTCCCACAGCATGTGCTATATCTAGTCTACTATGAAATACATACATTAGCTTACCAATCATGGATCGGTAAAGTGTCTGGTTTACCTCTATAGTTTCATCTTCCTTTGTTAGTTTCTTCTAGTAGCTATCGGCATTCCTACATATTTAGCATCTTCCATGCCAAATGTCTTCAAGACTTCCTTTATGTACTTGGACTACGTGATGAATATACCATCACTCTGCTGAATCACTTGTAATCCGAGAAAGAATTTAATCTCTCTGAACATAGACATTTCAAACTCATTCCCCATGTCATCAGAAAAATATTTACATACATGATCTTGACCTCCAAAAATAATATCATCAACAAAAAATTCAGCAATAAGAATAGTGTCATCAGTATCACCTTTCATGTACAAATTGCTATTTTCACTAGTTCTTACAAATCCAATACTTAACAAGTAAGTATGTAGCCTTTCATACCATGCTCTTAGTGCTTTCTTCAATCCATATAAAGCTTTGTGTAATCTACATACCATGTTTCTTTTGTGTGGATCAATGAATCCTTCAGGTTGTTCTATGTAGACCTCTTCTTTAAGTATACCATTCAAAAATGCTGACTTCACATCCATTTGATAAACCTTAAATTTCTTGTGTGTAGCATATGCAAGTAGCATTATAACTCCTTCCAATCTAGCAACAAATGCAAATTTCTCACCATAGTCAATGCCTTCTTCCTATGCATATCCCTTGCATACCAATCTCACTTTATTTCTTGTCACTTCACCATTTTCATTTAGCTTGTTTCTGAATATCCATTTTGTACTAATACAATTTTTATCTTTAGGTCAGGGTACTAAGGACCAAGTTTTGTTTTTCTCTATTTTCTCTATTTCCTCCTTCATCACATTAACCCATTCTTCATTCTCTAATGCAACTTTTACATTCTTTGGTTCAAATTCACAAACTAGATATGTACCTTGTCTTGTTTTGCTTCTAGTCTACATGCTAGCTTGTCTGTCTCCAATAATTTGTGTCTTAGGATGATGTCTTCTAACAAAACTAGCCAGTACTTGGTTTCTTCTTTCTTGTTCATCTTGTTTAGGTTCATGCACTTTCTCGGTAGCACCATCTTGTTCATCGGTTTCCCTTTCCTGTTCCTCGGGGTTATTTTCCTATTGACCGGTTATCACGGGTTACGACTTTGGTAGATAATCAGGAAGTTCAATGTAAGTGAATCTACCATAGTCTTCCAGATCCTTTCTTTCTTCTATGTTCTTGTCATCAAACTCATCAACACAGACATTAGTACTTTCAATCATCTTATTTGTAACCTTATTCATACATTTGTATGCTTTACTCATAGTAGAATATCCTAAAAATATTTCTTCATCACCTTTAGAATCAAATTTCCCATTTCTCTCATCTTTTAGAATAAAAAATTTTCTTCCAAAAATCTTGAAATAACTTACAGTAGGTTTGTGTCCAAACCATAGCTCATAAGGTGTCTGGTTGGTGTCCTTCTTTAGTTGTACTTGATTAAGCACATATACAACTGTGCTGATAGCTTCCCTCTAATATGTCTGAGCAAAATTCTTTTGTAGCATCAGTGTTCTAGCACAATCAATTATTGACATGTTCCTTCTTTCAGCAATCCCATTCTGCTGAGGTGTTCTCAGTGCAGAGACCCGTCTCTTAATACCATGCTCATTACAGAAATTAGTAAATTCATCAGAGATAAATTCACCTCCTCTATCAGATCTTAAGCACTTAATTTCTTTACTAGTCTCTTTTTCTACCTTTGCCTTATACCACTTAAACATCTTAAAAGCTTCTAATTTCTCTTTCAAGAACATAACAATCATCAATCTATTATAGTCATCAACAAAAAGAATAAAGTATCTATCACCATAATAGCTCTGAGTTCTCATAGGACCACATAGGTTGGTATGAACCAACTCAAGTATCTTCTTTGTTGAGTAGTCTTTTCTCTTAAAATTGGACTTAGTCATCTTACCTTTCTGACAGTCATGGCACATAGCATGATTTGGTTTTGACAAGTTAGGCAACCCTCTAACTCTTTTCTTCTTACTAATCTTGATCATGTTATCGAAATTCACATGACATAACCTCTTATGCCATAACCATGCATCTTCATCCTTCATTAATAAACAAGAAGACTAATCAATATCAAGATAAAATAGATTACCTCTGGAGTGTGTACTAGTTCTGACATGTCTTCCTCCATTATCATAGATTCTTACCTTTCTACTCTCAAAAGCAAGTCGGTGGCCTAAGTTATTTAGTTGTGCCACACTTAACAAGTTATAGTTCAGTTCATCTACCCAATATGCACTTTCACATTTTATTCTATTATTAATCATCAGTGATCCTTTACCTCTTACCATACAAGGTGCATCATTCCCCATTCTAATAGATCCTCCATCATATTCATCAAGTAGATCAAATTTCTCTATATCACCAGTCATATGATGTGTACAGCCACTATCTATGATCCATGTATCATTTCTGCTTACCTTAGAGATTAGTGTTGTTTCTTCATGTTTCTCTTCTTCTTCTGAATCATCTTTCATAGCAACAAATACTACTTCTACATCATCATCAATGTCAGATTCAGATTCAAATTCTTTGGCTATGTAACATACCTTTTTTTCTTTTTCATAGCTATCTTGATTATCTCTATTGTTGCGTCGGTAGCCTCTGTTGACTCTTCTCCCATAGCTTCCTTCGGATCAGTCTTTGGATCTATCATCATCTTTCTTATTCAAACATCTAGTAGCGATGTGGCCAACTTCTTTACAATTAAAACATGCTGAGGGTAGCTTGCCTCTATATCTTCCTTTACCTTTGGGCAATCTTCTAGCCATAAGAGCTTCAAGCTCATCAAGTTCATCATCGGTATTACTATCACTATCATTATTCTTATAATTCCTGCTACTAGACTTACCAATCTTCAAAGAAGTCATGAAAGTGGATTCAACAGAAGGTACAACACTGTTGTCAAAATTATTCAATTCAAAGGTTGTAAGCTTACCAATCAGTGTGTCAAGAGTAAGATTGGATGTGACTCTTGTTTCATGAATTGCAGAGATCCTGATCACATAAACTGGTAGCAAAGTTCTGAGAATCTTGCTTATTACTATTTCATCATCAATAACTCCACTGGATGCTCTAATAGCATGTACTACCTCTTTTAGTCTATTTGTGTATTGCACAATGTTCTCACCTTCTTTCATCTTCATATCATCAAATCGACCTCTTAGGCTTTCTGCTCTGGCTCTCTTAACATTCGCATCTCCACTATATATTAGAGTCAATTTATCCCACATGGCTTTGGCAGTTGTGCATCCCTTAATGTCTTCAAATTCAACATCGGTACAGGCAGCAACAAGTTCCATCATAGTAATATTGTGTTCATGTCAGTCCTTCAGTTGATCAAGTGTTAGGGGACTTGGTGTTGGTTCAATGTAGCCATTCTCCATCAATTCTAGTGTAGAAATCCCAATTCTAGATATGTGCAACTTCATTTGGCTTTGCCATATTGCGAAGTTATCTTTATTCAGCTTTGGCACTTCCCTCTTATACATCTTGCGACCTTTTTGTTGGAGTCCTCAAAACTCTATTCTAAGCAACCGAAGCTCCGATACCAATTTTTAGAATAACTGAGAGGGGGGGTGAATCAGTTATCCAGTGTCCCAAATCAAAATGTATAATCCAAAACAAATTATTCAATTTCTGCTACTCGATAAACATAAAATACTTTCACTATCTATTTTTTTACCGATTGTCAGTCTAGACTTTATAACAGTTTCCGATTAAATCTAACATGTAATATGAAAAGTATGATAACAAAAAAATATCACAATCAACACATCGCACAAGAGATTTAATGTGGAAACCCTGTGAAGGGAAAAACCACCTAGGACCAGCAACCCAAAATTGTTCACTCTTCTAAAGTGAGGTTGGTGAAGACCCAACCCTATTAAAAGTTATATACACACTATTAGGTGTGACCTTGTTAGAGGATTTTAGACCAGAATTTATCATCCAACCAGTAGTCACTCTGGGGTTGACAGGATAACAATGTTCACTCTATGAATGAAACATCAAAAGACTTTCATAGTCCACTCGGTTAAGAGATTTGACTGTGTACAATGGTTAAATATGTAATACTAGATGATCTACCTTGATAAAACTTCAATTGTAGTTTATAGATCAATGTTCAGCTCATTCAAATCTTTCTGATCAATATACCACTTCAGATTTAATACTATATCAACTTACTATCTGTCGGTAATTACTCTATGTAGCTTGATAATTGTTCTGTAGCTCGGTTCTCATTAACCAGTATGATCAAAATGCATGACAACTTGTTCACATGATAATTCTACAGTATCTTCTTCCTTTGGCAACGTTTCAACAATGAAACCAATATCTCTTATATAGACGAGTAAATCATTTTCTTTTCCTCCATCAAATTTTACTACTTAATCATATTCATAGATTTTTCCACTTTAAGCTTCCTCAGCTGATGTGTCAGTAACACGTTTCAATTTGCTCCATTAGATCTTTTTTAATTTATGTTAGTCGTCGATCTTTATAAAAAACCTTATCCATTACCTCGATTTCATACACTTTATAGCTCATCACTTTATCGGCTAAACTGATCATTTAATTCCTTTCTATTTTGCTCGGGTAACAAAGAAATGTGTCAGTGAACACAAGCTCGATTAACACTACACTCAGTATACACTACATTCTGTTAGTGTATACTAGAATGTTTTATTTACCGACAACACTGCTTTGTGTCTTTCAGCTCTATCCTTCATCATAGATGAATGCAACTTAATAAAGTCAATTTCACCAAGTCATAGACTCATCAACAAATTACTTAGTGTATTCCTTAACCTCATTTGATGTATACATCTTCCTCATGTAGATATTTCTATTCTTCATCTCTTTCACCTTTCTTCAGATGTGTCAATATAGTAACTTAGCTGATAAGTATTGTCAAGCTAGTTGACATAAATGAAAACATAATACTAATTTAATCATGTTTCATATCTAATCAACAAATCCTTAGTAATCTTGAATTATAGATTCTCCATTCAGGTTCTAAATCAGTTGTAGTTCATCAATTTTTGTTCACAAATGAACATAGAAGTGTGAATGTCAATGATTCTTTAGCAAAGTTAATCATTTGAGGTAAGTTTTTCATTTTTTACATGTGAAATGTGAATAAGGAGTTTTTTTGTCTATAGTTAATATAATATGGACTTGTTAGTTTCATAATTTTACTTATTATAATAGATTATTTTTTAAATTCAAGTTTGAATTATAAGGAATGTGTCAAATCTATAAAAAATACAAAGTTCCAAAGTAATTTGAAAATTGTAATTTGAAATTCCAATTGCAAAGGTGGATTGGACATAAATAGAAGTTGTCAAATAATCTTCAACTTACTTATACACACATATAGAATTCATCATCATGTCAAGGAAACAAGAAAATATTCTAACATCAGAAAAGTATGAAGTAGAGAAAGAGAAGAAAAGGGAAGGAATGAGACAACTTCATGAACAAATAAAATTATATACCATAAAATAATATTTACCTTTGGATGAGGAACATGAAATATCAATACAAAGTAAGAGATAAATAGAATTAAAAACACAAAGGCAATGGATGAGAAACTTGCATGCAATAAGATAATTGAATTATGAAAATGCATGCACATCGTCTATGAGATCCCAAGTTGAAGGGGCATCATCATCCCATGTTGGAGACACACCATCATATCATGTTGAAGACACACCATACTCTACATCCCAATCTATAGGTACACCATTGTATCAAATTGAATCCACATCATTGTCTACATCCCAAGGTGTAGGCACACCATTGTATCAAGTTGAAGGCACACCATTCACTACATCCCAAAGTGTAGGAACACCATTGTTTCATGTTGAAGGCACACCATTCCCTACATCCAAAGGTGTAGGAAAACCATCGGGTCATGTTGAAGGAAGACCATTAACATCTCAAGCTATCAAGGTTCCATCTTTCACATTGCAATTTAAAAGCACATCATTTTTTATTAAAGGTATGAAATCCATCCCTAATGTTGTTGATGTTCCTAATGTTGATCCCACTCAACAATCGAGAACACCTCCTAGAATTTTGTATAGAAAGCCAAAATATTTGATTTATATTGATACTAATATTTTGAAATGAATGCTTGACAAGATTGCTAATCATACTTGTCAAAGATATGCTAACCACCTTTGGAGATTATTTTTTTGGGAATTTAAATGTGACAGGAAGATGTCAACTATTTGTTGAAACAATGAGAAATCTAAAATTTAGGCCCATCATGAATATTATTGGTCTAGTAACGATGGATGATTCAAGTAAAAAATATAATTTAAAGACTCAAATGACTGCATATGAGAGTGTGGGTTCTACATCATGCATGAAAGATAGTAATGTCACGAAACATGTACTTACATCAACAATAGTAAGAACTCAACTAAAGTAATATAGACTCATTAGAAAGACAAGAAAAGAAAGTCTATAATGAGAGTTGTGGGAAGGATTCAAAGAGTGGAAGACCAAATAGAAATGAGTTATGGGCATTTTTTGGTAGACTACAACAAAAAGATAAAGCAATTGTTGAAGCTTTGAAATCCTTGATTGAACATTTTGGGAAGAACAAAACATGAGTATCTCTTAATCAAAGAGATTTTTTTAAAAGAAGGATTGGTAGTCGAATCCATGATCCACATTTGAAACATTTTTTTAGATTCAACTCAAACATAATTCTTTAAAAAATTTATAGCTATGTATCCTAAACTTAAAATTATTAAACGACATTTTAAAATGGCTAAAGCTTTTTATGTCAAGATAAATCACACACGCTCAATTTTTTTAGGATACATATTGATTTTTCTAACCATTATGATGTTTATCGACATATATGTGTGATTTTTATTGTAACAATGTTTTGTAGGATTGTAACATAAAGGATCAACCTACATCTTCAAGGGAATTAATATCTTGTTAGATAACTAAGAGGGGGGGTGAATCAGTTAAGTCCAGTTATCCTACAGTCCCAAACACTCTCTGATGTATAAAAAAAATCTTTCAAATCAATCAAATTGTTAGGTATGGGAACACTAAGAGGGGGAGGGGGGGGGGGGGTGAATCAGTGTTCACTATATTAAATCTTTTTCACTTTACTCTTTAAACTTAACTTGAATGCTTAAGTATTGAAATGAACATTAACATAAACAGGATAGATGAACACGACACATAACACCAATGTGGTTATGGGGAAACCTAAATGGGTAAAAACCCCAATGGAAATTGACACCCACTAATAATCTGTACTAGTGTCTTATGATCCTTGTTAGAAGATACTTAACCCTATTAGGAGTTGTCTTTACAATGTATTTAGTATAGTGACCTTGTCAAGGGTCATACCCTGTTAGGAGTCTTTTAAAAATAACCCTGTTAGGGGTGGAGACACACTATCCTAGAGCTCACTACTCAAGTGGTGAAGGCTACAACCTTCTGATCTCAGATACACACTATATCTGTTGAATGAACTGGTACTGTGACACTGCTTGTCTGATCAGTTCCTTTGACACCTTGATGCTTTGACCTCTTGCAAAGCTCTAATACATATTATTAACTCTTCATACAATTCTTCTCTAGCTATATCAACTCTATATCAACTTCCATGCTAATTACAAAGGGCACATCTCATATTTATATGCGCTACCAAAATAATTAACTAGGTCAGCCTATAACCGATTACATACAACGCTTCCAATTGAATTGGCTCAAGCGTGTTTACAAAAAAATTTAATTACATGTATACAACCTAATTACAATAGGCACATAGCCTTTACAAAACAATATTATAGTCGCTAATCAAATTACCAACAGTCGGCTACATACACTATTTTATTCTGGCATTCACTGTATGTGCAACTTGTAATGTCTGTATCTTTTTCGTACTGAATATTTTGATCATGCACTCTTAGAATAAGCATTAATATACTCTTACCATCTTATCTTCTAGGGTGCATACCATAACTTGGTCATACGCATGTATGGTGATGCTCTGAACTATTGGTGCTCTGCTAACTATCTAGTCTTCTATACTTAGCCAAATTCTGATCTTCTAATGGTGTGTAGTGACTCCAAAACAATATATGACTTTGTTTCCATAATGAAAACACTATATTAAGTCATATACAATAGTATAGTCAACTTTCCAACAATTTCCCCCTTTGTCATTGATGGAAACAAAGGAATATGGCAAAGTTACTATCTGTCCTCTTATACAAAAAACTCTAACTTATATCTCCCTTAGTCTTATTACTATACATCTTCTTTACATATCTATAACTCCATATTCTATACATACTCCCCCTTTAACATTAATGACAAAGGTGCTTAAGAAAATTGAATCTCTACAAGTACTTACAGGGAAAGTACATCCAGATATGCTATCTGTAATTTTTGGATTTCTTGTTTCAAGAATGTAATCAGTGCATTGACTGTTTGGAGATGGGTGCATAATGCATAAGTCAGATTCTCCATCTTCTCCAAATCTGAGCTAGGACCTTGATCATATGTCACCATGGTGGCATTGATCTCCTTGATATTCTCATTGAGCACATCTAGGAAGGGCGCAAGAGCATTCCTGAGTTGTGTTTGCCTTGCCCTTATCTTAGACATCTCCTTTTTTGCTCTTTCAATTCTGTCAATTTGCCCTTGATATACATTATTACACATATTTACATCAGTGGAGGGGTCTTCTACTGATTTCCTTACTTTTTCTATCATTTCTTCTTCCTCTTGTATCTTCTTGAAATGATCATCAGTCATCTTATCTTGGTCTATACAATTTACAATGATCTTTCTGCCATTTGTTGCAAACTCTTTTAAGGATGCTTGACCAACCTTGAGTGAACTTAGGTCAAGTGAAAAGTTACTAATCAATTCACTTAGCCTCTTCTTCATATACTTTTCTTCTGCAACTAGGGATGCATATTCTTCCAAGAAAGAAAAGTTTGTCTTAAAATTTGAAAGAATTGTCCTCACATCATCCACAGAATGAACCTTAGACACTTTCTTGTCTAAAGGTAGCAGGTTGTTCAAGATGTTCACTAACTCAAAAAATATGGGATTCCTCATTACTTTTTTCTCTTTGGCCTTCTCCATAGCTAAGACACTGATCTTGATCAGGTCTTCTTCTCCCCAAGAATCCAGACTAGTGGTGTCTGGTGTCAATCTTGACAACAATGATACAAAAGGAGTGATAGGAGTGCTATCCACTACTTCTTTCTTTACTCTAATTGTCATTTCAATAGATGGCTCATCTGTTGGCTCACTATCTTTCATCTCTACCTCTCCTTTCTCTTTTTCTTCTTCCTTTTCTTTTCCTTCTTCTTTCTTTTCTTTTCCTTTTTCTATTTCTATTTATGGTTCTTCTCCTTTAAATTTTATCATACCATCAATCAGTACTTCTTGTTGATTAGGAGGAGTGTTACCACATAGATTCTTAGCCTCTTGAGTGCTTACAAAAGCTTCTTCAAACTTATTCAAATCAATATCTGAGGCCACCATTGCAATTTCAACATTGTCAATAAAAATTGTATCATCCATATGTGCTTCTACCATGGGCGTAGGCTTCTTTGCCTCTATGGGTGCTACAACTATAGGCATTGAATCTTGAGGACCTATATTTTGTACATTGATGGTCTCTAACTCTTTTTCTACCTTTTTAGGCACTTGAGTTGTGGGCGCAGTAGGTGGGTACATGTGTCTATTCATGAAAACCTTCTCAAAGACTTTTTCTATCTCTTTGGTTGCCAACTCAAAATTCTTGTCCATTATGTGTAGTGTTCTTATCTTTGTTTGTAGATGTGGCTTTACCAAATCTAGCAATAGTGATTTCTCTTCTAAGAAACACACCGGTAGAATTTCATCTAGAATCTTCTCTCTTATCCTAAGATCTTCTTCAATAGCTTGTTTCTTCAAGGATTCTAAGATGTTCCAAACATTGTCTAGAATGACTGTTTTCAGTTCCAAGACTATCTTTTTGAACTTGATCATATGTTTTATGATCATGCCATGAATCTTTGACTTGTCAATTTCATTGTATCTATCATAAAACTTTCCTATTTGATGCAATCTTCCTTCATCAACAATCCTTGTACTCAACACTTTAAGACTAAGTCTGAAACCTACCTCAAGAGGTGCTTGAGTATTCTTCCTACTTCTTGTTTCTCGTGAGAATGGATGACTAGTGCTGATTTCTTTCTTCCTCTTAGGCATTTCCATATACTTAGGAGGAGCATTAAGGTCAATTGTTTATGTGCGCGCAAGAGGGGAAACATCAAATTTTTCTTGTTTATCCTTAGGATCTTTAGATTTTTCAATCTTGACCTTCCTTAAATTGGGATCATCTTCCTTTTCTTCTGCTATTGATGCACTCTCAATTCCAAAAGAAATCTTTTCTTGTCTTTCTTTGTCAAGGTCTACTTGAGTTACTCCATGAATTATGAGGATCTTAGAAGTAACCTTAGCTACTTTCCTTTTAGTTGATGCGATGTTCAAAACAACATCAACTTCTCTTGTTTTCTCTTCATAAGTCTTATTGCTACAAGAATTGTGGCCATTGACACACTGTTCACTCTGTTGGTGTATTGAAACCTATACCCTAGTATCATAGACATTAATTTGATGTCATTTTCCTCTATAGGCTCTATAGTCATTCCGCGCCTATCACTTCTTGATTTGTATGTTTTCTCAACAAATTTTCTCACATCCTTGCCTACTAGAAGAATGGCACAGGTTTCTTAGAGAGACCTATCATCTCATGGATTAGGTCTCATGTAATCTTGACTAACACTTCACCTATCCAAAATAGGTCATCATGAATCCTGTTAAGTAGAATCTTTATCCATTCAAACTCATAGAACTCATATGTAATAGCATATTCAATTATCAGGTGGTTTTCAAACTACATATACTCATCCAAGAAGGTTTTATCAGGTTTCATCATGGTTTCTAAGTGTGCTCTTATCCTGTCAAGTCCTACAGGCTCCTTCTTACAATATATGTATGCACGGATGTCTTCGACATGCATAATGCACATAGGAGTGTGGGAGAATGCCCCTTCTAGGTCATCCAATGTAGATTTCAATGGGTGCCTCTTAAACACATATATTTTCTTCTCTACAACATCAAATATGATAGGAGTAGCCATCACTTACTTGTATATCACTTTCCTAATGGTTTCCAAGAACTTATGAATCAGCATGATGGATTAGGGATTTCGCAACCGATCAAACACACTAATTCGCTGGTGAATCAATCTGCAATCCTTCACAATCAACTGCTAGGGATTTTGTGCTCTTCAATCACTCTGAACTTGACTGCAATGAGTGATCTACAATCTTTTGTGTACTTTAAAGTAAAAATTCCACCATTAATGCCTGTCACGTAAACTAGACTTTCATTGAAAATATCCAACTTTCATTCTGCTATCAATTAGCTATTGTGCTCTTGCACATAGGTTATGTTAGTCTCCAAAAGGTTAAATCTGTAGCAACATACTCTGAGGGTGAGTTTATCAGCCACGCAGGGGTTTAGAGCTAAATTAGCTCCCCCTATGACCCTGAGGGCCATCCATCCAAATGTAGAGGGTGCGTCCACTGTGGATGCATCCAATACATTCTCATCAACCTTATCCTTCTTCACCTCTAACCAAATCAAACTCACATCTTCTGAAGCTTTCACAAACTTGACTTCTCCTTCGGTATCCAGTATTGATTCTTCTGGCTTTTTAGGGATTTCCTAACTTTACATTCTTGATCTACAGAACTTTGAGATGTGTCCAGCCTTTTTACATGAGTGACAAATAACTGGAGGCCTTAAATTCCTCGGTGCATTGACATGGGTTACCATTTTGCACTGTCTAGCTGAGTGACCATTATAGCTACATATCTGACATGTAACATTTTGAGAACTTCTTACATTTGGCTGATTTTGATTTCTCTAATTATGCTAAGTCTTGTTCTTCTGACTTTTCTTACAATTCATAGCTTTATGACCAAATTTATTGCATGAATAACAGTAACCATTGAAAGGTCTTACCTCTTTACAGTTCCTTACTATATGTCCATGCTTGTTACATGCATAACAAGTTCAGTCTACTATCTTGCACTCATCTATGGATAGTTCAACATTATCTTTAGTCTAACTTCTAGTGTCCTTTGCATATGTAGTGTCTTTTGGTTCTGTCATCCTTGCTTGCATGTTATCAATCTGATTTTGTGCTTCATTGAATCCAATGTCACTGGTATCTCCCTTAAGTTTCTGAGCATACAATTGAGATTCAATCAGATCCTTTCTTGTGTGTAATTTATCAATGTGATTCTTAGCCTCTTACAATTCAGATTCCAAGCTTTCTTTGTTGTTTCTTAGCTCCAAGATTTCCATGTTTTCTTGCCTCAATTCTTCATTCAGTTGAAGGTTCTCTTTAATCTGTTCATCATAGACTTCCTGATTGTTAGTTAGCTTTTCATCCAATTCTTCAATCTAATCTTTTAGAGATGTGTTCTCTTCATTTAGCTTTTTGATCATGACCCCTAAATCACTGGTAGAACATTCTTTTAAATCTTTCCTTAGTCTTTTGATGACTGCTTGAGCATCACTGACTTTTTCTTTTAGCTCTTCAATTTCTTTTTTAGATATATCCAGGTCTTCAAGAGAAACTTCAATTTTTATTTTCAAATGTTTCATTTATGTCTTGCCCATGATCTCCTCAAGTGGTTAAAATTCTTTGTTGAGGACCAAAGATCTGATACCAATTGTTAGGAATGGGAAAACTAAGAGGGGTGGGTGAATCAGTGTTCACTATATTAAATATTTTTCACTTTACTCTTTAAACTTAACTTGAATGCTTAAGTACTAAAATGAACATTAACATAAACAAGATAGATGAACACAACACATAACACCAATATGGTTGCAAGGAAACCCAAATAGGTAAAAACCCTAGTGGCAATTGACACCCACTAATAATCTGTACTAGTGTCTTATGATCCTTGTTAGAAGATCCTTAACCCTATTAGGAGTTGTCTTTACAATGTATTTAGTACAGTGACCTTGTCAAGGGTCAGACCCTGTTAGGAGTATTTTACAAATAACCCTGTTAGGGGTGGGGACACACTATCCTAGAGCTCACCACTCAAGTGGTGAAGGCTACAACCTTTTGATCTCAGATACACACTATATTTGCTGAATCAACTGGCACTATGACACTGCTTGTCTGATCAGTTCCTTTGATGCGTTGATGCTTTGACCTCTTGCAAAGCTCTAATACATCTTATTAACTCTTCACACACTTCTTCTCTACTTATCTCAACTCTATATCAACTTCCATGCTAATTAAAAAGGGCGCATCTCATATTTATATGCACTACCAAAACCATTAACTAGGTCGGCCTATAACTGATTAAATACAATGCTTCCAATTAAATTGGCTCAAGCATGTTTAAAAAAAAAATTAATTACATGTATAAAACCTAATTATAGTAGGTGCATAGCCTTTACAAAATAATTTTATAGTCTCTAATCAAATTACCAACAGTTGGCTGCATACACTATTTTGTTTTGGCATTCACTGTCTGTGTAACTTCAACTGTATGTATCTTTGTCATACTGAATCTTATAATCATGTGCTCATAGACTAAGCATGAATATACTCTTACCATCTTATCTTATAGGGCACATACCATAACTCAGTGATACGCACATGTGCTGATGCTCTGAGCTACTGGTGCTCTGCTAACTATCAAGTCTTCTGTACTTAGCCAATTTCTGATCTTCTGATGGTGTGCGTTGACTCCAAAACACTATATGACTTTGTTTCCATAATTACAACACTATATTAAGTCATATACAATAGTATAGTCAACTTCCCAACATAAACAACTCAGTAAAACTTTGTATGTGCCCTTATGTTCATTAACCGAATACTAGTAAATTAAGTAGTGTATATATAGATCAAACTGGTAATTATAATGTGTAAAGTAAAATAATAATTCATCACATCCATACATATATAAAAATTTATTTTTAATGTGGAAACCCTATTAGGGGAAAACCACCTAGGAGTGGTACCCAAAATCATTTCACTCTTCTGAAGTGAGCTTGGTTAAGAGCCAACCCTGTTAAATGTTACAATAACACACTGTAAGGTGTGACCTAGTTAGAAGATTTATCACTAACATTTATTCATGATCAAACATTCACTATGGGGTCAACATGAAAACAAACAACATTAATTAAGTGTCATAATGAAATATAAAGATTGTTAAGTCCTTCTTGGTTAAGAGATTTATCTATAGCAATGGTTAGAATGCAATAGTAAATGATCTAATTCAAATAAAAATTTCTTTTTCAAATTTTCAGATCTATGGTAAGCTCAAAATAACTCTGGCCAATATAGTCAGTTCAATTCCTTTGTATCCTCCAACTCTATTATGTTTGGTTAATTCCTTTCTTTGATGCTCGTTGTTGTCTGCAAAATTCTCAGCTATGTCTTCAACCTGTTTGACCAGCTTTGCATGAATGCAATCTTCTGCCATAACCATGTTGTCAAAGTTCACATGACATAACCTCTCATGCCATAACCATACATCTTCATTTTTATCCAACAAACAATAAGTTTTAGCATTTTCTAGATAGAATAGGTTACCTTTTGATTGTTCACTAGTACCAACCAACTTTCGAGTCTCATCATAGATTTTCACCTTTATATTCTCAAATGAAACTTGGTGACCTATATTATTAAATTGTGCTATACTCAATAGATTATAGTTAAGTCCTTTCACCCAATATGCATTCTCACATATGATCTTATTACTCGGCAATATAGATCCTTTTCCTTTTACTTGACAAGGTGTATCATTTCTCATTTTCACGGATCCACCATTATAATGTTCAAGATATTCAAATTTTTCTTCATCACCAATCATATGATGTGTGTAGCCACTATCAATAATCCAAGTATCATTCTTTCTAAATTTAGAAATAAGTGTTGTTTCAACATACCTTTCTTCTTCTTCAGAATCCTCTTTCAATGCCACAAATACCACTTCTATGTCTTCATCTATTTCGGTCTCGGTGTCCTCATCTTCATTTTAAACTAGGTAACATGCCTTCTTTCCTTTATCTATATAGTCTTGGTTGTCTCTATTTCCATACTTTAGGTTACCTCTATGATCTTGGTAATCTCTTATTTTATTCTTCCTTTCATTAGATCTTTCACCTATTTTCTCATCTTCTTTCTTGTCATGACATCTTGCAACAATAAGATCAATCTCTTTGCATTTAAAACATATCAAGGTTAGTTTAATTCTATATCTTCCTTTACCTTTCTGTAGTCTTCTAGCCATTAATGCTTCAAGTTCATCAAGTTCATCTTCTTTTCTTTCACTTTCAATTTCATTTCTTGTCTCATGCCCGTTGCTTGACTTTCCAAATTTTAGAGATGACATAAATGCATATTCTACTATAGGTACAATACTGTTGTCATAGTTATTAAGCTCAAATGTAGTTAATCTACCGATCAAACTGTCAAGCGAAATATTATTACTAGGAGATGCTCTCATTTCATGAATTGCAGAGACTCTAATAGCATAGGTAGGTAACAAGGTTCTGAGAATTTTACTTACCATAGTCTCTTCATCAATAGTTCCACCTACTCCTCGGATAGCATTCACAACTTTCTTGACTCGGTTGTTGTACTAAGTGATGTTCTCACCTTCTTTCATCTACATGTAATCAAACTTACCTCTTAGACTTTCAGCTTTAGCCCTTAGCACATTCACATCTCCCCCATGAACTAGTGTAAGCTTGTCCCACATCTCCTTTGCAGTTTTACATGTCTTAATGTCTTCAAATTCAACATCTGATAAAGAAGAAGCAATCTAAAACATCATAGCATTGTATTATTATCTTTCTTTCATCTGGTTGATAGTCAAAGGACCAATGGGTGTGATAAACTCATTTTCCAAGTAGTATGTTGCAAAATCTCCAATCTCTAATAAATATAACTTCATCCTGCTTTTCCATGTTGAGAAGCTATCTTTGTTCAGCTTTTCCACCTCTCTCTTATACATCTTGTGATCTTTTACTTAAGTCCTTCAAGTACTCTCATGCTAATACCAATTGTTAGATAACTAAGTGGGAGGGGGGTGAATAAGTTAAGTCTAGTTATCCTATAGTCCCAAACACTCTTTGATTTATAAAACAAATCTTTCAAATCAATTAAACAACTCGGTAAAACTTTGTCTGTGCCCTTATGTTCATTAACTAAATACCAGTAAATTAACTAGTGTATATACCGATCAAACCAATAATTGTAATGTGTAAAGTAAAATAACAATTCATCACATTCATACACATATAACACTTGATTTTTAACATGGAAACCCTATTAGGGGAAAAACCACCTAGGACTGGTACCCAAAATAATTTCACTCTTCTAAAGTGAGCTCAGTTAAGAGCCAACCCTATTAAAGATTACAATAAAACATTGTAAGGTGTGACCGGTTAGAGGATTTATCACTAACAGTTCTTTGTGACCAAATATTCACTATGGGGTCAACATGAAAACAATCAACATTCATTGAATTTCACAATGAAATATAAAGACTGTTAAGTACCACTCGATTAAGAGATTTATCTATAGAAATGGTTATAATGCAACAGTAAATGATCTAATTCAAATACAACTTTCTTTGCATATTTTCATATCTATACTAAGCTCAAAATACCTTTGGCCAATATACTCAATTCAATTTGTTTTTATCCTCCAACTTTGTTCTGCTTGGTTAATTCATTTCTCTAACACTCGGTGTTGTCTGTAGAATTGCTCGGTTTTGTCTTTAACCTGTTTGACCAGCTTCGCATGAATGCAATCTTCACATGCACATTCCAAAATTAATAATGAATCGTTTATCTCCTTAAGTAGACATAATAAACTATTTTCTTCTCAGCCATAGATTTTGCCTCTTAATCTTCACAGTTGATTTGTCCCATCAACCTTCCTTAAAACTTGTGTCTGTAACACATTTCATTCTCCATCATTCGATCATCCTTGAATTTTTTCAATTGTTTGATCATCATAACAAACTTTATCTTTAACCTTGGAATCATCCATATTTTTCCAGATCATCATCTTTAGTCGGCAATCATATGTTTCATATTATTTCTTTCACTTGATCAATATCATGATATGTCAGTGAATTCTAACTTGGTTAACATTGTACTCAGTATACACTACACTTTCTCGGTGTACAATATTTTCAACTCAGTGTATACTAAGTTCTTCATTTACCGACCACATAAACTTGTACATTCTTGATCTTTAATTAATAATAGAATTATGTAATACAATCAAATCACTAACATAATGTCATAGACTAATCAATAAGTTACACAATGAATACCATATCCATATCTTCCTCACATATCTCATCTTCATGTTAATATATCATTCCTTCACCATTATTTCCTTCTTCAAATGTTTGTAACTATCATGATAAGTACAGTCAAAACTAGTTGACATCAATGACAATATAATAATTGATTTAATGTCTCACATATACCTTAGTAGCTATGTGATCATCAATTTATGTCTTTAAAGTAGTCAATCAGTTGTAAATCTTTCTCTTAAGATATTCAATCAGTTGTAGTATAACATATCTACCATTTTATGAGAAAAAGTGGATGGTCAACAATTTTACAAGCTCTCATGCTTGGATGGTACATGCATAAATTGCAGTGGTTTGCAATATTTTCCAATTTGTCAAAATATGGAGAGTACATCAATTGGGAATGAAGTAGTAGAGTTTGGAAAATATAACACCATGGCATACAATCTAAAAGATGGAAAAGAGGCTAAACTCTATGATTTAGTATTTGAAAAGATTTGATTGTATTAGTTCATGGACATTTTTGTGAAATGTTTTTTTATGAGTATGCAAGGCATACTCATAGATCTCAATAGCTGGATTTGA
The DNA here is from genome assembly GCA_027943335.1 of Chamaecyparis obtusa. Classification (NCBI taxonomy): domain Eukaryota; kingdom Viridiplantae; phylum Streptophyta; class Pinopsida; order Cupressales; family Cupressaceae; genus Chamaecyparis; species Chamaecyparis obtusa. Next base: position 391,621 of record BSBK01001245.1, on the reverse strand, counting down.
AATTCAATTTATGCAAGGACTCATTCCCACCTAGTACCATTGTTTCAATTGTGGAGTTCACAGAGAAATACACACTACAACCACAAAATGAGGTGCAAGAAAAGTATTAAAACTCTCAAGAAGTTGCTATATTTGTTCATATAGCATTCATGAATTCATCTAATAGTACACATGAGAACAAGAAGATATTAAGGGAGTATCATTTTTACACAAGTGATAATCACTTGTATCCTAGAGATTTTGTACATGGTGGCATTCATCTAGTTTTTGGTGACTTGGCTCACATGGGCATATCATATCATTGACACATCATATGCTCAGACAATCATGTTGTTGGAGATTTGCCAGTAGGCCAGTACTGACTGTATGTTTGTCATTGATGAAAACATATGGAAAGTAGCATGCATGGAAGTCTTATGAAACAAGCTTTCTATATATGTAGCATGGACATGGTATCATGGGCATAGAGGTTAACCGTTAGTACAGACAGTTATATTGCAATTGGTGTCAGCAGTGTTCCTGACAGAGTTACAGGAAGTGTTCTATGTATGGTTTTCTGTACAGTTATCATGGAGCCTTGCATGCTTGGATATATATTGAAGACATGTTAGTTATGTTTTAGTTATGGATACATAGTCTATTGATGAATAGAAGTGAAGTTATGCAGTCGTTATTCACCAATGGTAGTTTCCTGTGTTTATTCAGAAGAGCCGACATAGATTTTATTGGTTATGTAGCTGCACCTATCCTGTGGGTATGCACCCTTGGAGTTAAGCTTGGAGAAGTGTTATTGATGTTTGGTTAAGAGCACATGAGTTAATTTAGCTTACAGAAGAAGTTCCAATTATTTTGGTAGAGCTGATAGTGTGTAACATGCGTCTACAATTATCTTATTAGACAGGTCCCAGATTGTGTTACGTGCATAATAGAGTCGATAGAATGTTTGTTGGAGTTTGGTATGGTTTCTCTAATATTATTTCAAGGTGGTTCTAATAGGCTGACTTGATTATATCATTTGGAGGAAAGATATTTATAAGTAGTCATTTGTGATTGTTGAAGTATGGTTCATGGTTGATTAAGCAGAGTAGAGCAGAGTGTGTGAAGTATTGAGCCATCAGAAGAAGGTCTATGAGACCAAGTAAAGTACTTGTGCTATTCATTGGAACTAATCTAGATAGTAGGTCTAAATGCAATTCACCAAGATCTAGATATAGTGTAGATCTATTATTTAGAAGGTTGTAGCCTTCGCCCATTTGAGTAGTGAGCTCTCGGATAGTGCGTCCTCTTCCCTAATAGGGGAAATTGTAAAAGACTCCTAATAGGGTCCAACCCTTGACCAGGTCTACTATACTAAATATATTCTAAATCTACTCCTAATAGGGTAAATGATCTTCTAACAAGGATCATAATACTCTAGTATAGAATATTAGTGGGTGTCAATTCCCACTAGGGTTTTTACCTATTTGGGTTTCCCCGTAACCAAAAGATTGGTGTTGTGTTCTTGTGTTCTTTCATTGTGTTTATGCTTTATGTTTAAGTAGACATAATTGGATAAATAATTGAATCTTGTAGATAACTGATTCAACCCACCCCCCCCCCCCCCCCTCTCTCAGTTATCTCTTGGGACTATTCCTAACAATTGGTATCAGAGCCAAGTGCCTCAGAGAGAAAGTTTAACAGCTTGAGGTTGATCGGATGGCATACTTCAAGAAAGAAATTCCTAAGTTCAATGGAGTGAATTATCTTGATTGGAAGAACAAGATGGTGACCCATTTGCAGTGCATTAGTTTTGAAGTTTTCGATGTGACTATCAAAGAAGCCAAGATACCTACCCTAGAAGACCTTGCACAAGAAGATGCTACTGATAGGCAAAAGGAATTGTTTCATCAAAATGCTATTGCTAAAGAAGCCCTTATCAATGCCCTATCTGACGGTGATTTTTCAAAAATAAAAAAGGTGGATACAGCCCACAAAATATGGAATCACCTAGAGGACATATTTGAAGGAGACAAACAAGAAAAGGATGTGCGCAAAAAGACATGGAAGAAAAGGTACAATGCATTAGAGATGCTACCTGGAGAAAACATCAGATCTTACAATCAGAGGATAAATGAAGCAATTACTAGAATAAGAAACAATGGTGCAGAGATTTCAAAGGAAGACATCATGGACAAATTGATGACTACTCTTACTCCTGAATATGAAAGCAGGATTAACATCCTTGATGAGACCATGCAGCTTACTTAAAATTTCAAGAGAGATAATTTGATCAGCAAACTCTCAGCTTTTGAGATCTCAAGATTGAAGACAGAACCAAAGAGTGAAATAGCATTCAAAGCAATGGTTCAAGTAAGAAATCTGCAAACACTTCTGCTAATTTTGATGATGATGATGAAGAGAAAACTCTAGAAGAATTCATTGCTATGATTGCTAAAAGAGAAAAGAAAGGAAAAGGAAAATATGAAGGTCAATTACCATTTAAATGCTTTTCATGTAATAAGATCGGTCACTTTGCATCTAAGTGTCCTACTAGAGCTAGAAAGTTCAAAAAGGATTACAAGCCTAAGTATTCTAAGGAATGCTACTATGCTGGAGATGGAGTTTTAGATGATGAATTTGGTGAAGAAGAAATTGGATTCATTTCTATTATAGACAAAATGAATAATAAGATAGCTCATGAAGACAAGAAAGGAAATCAAGAGCTTGCATTGATTTCACAAGATGACATAAGGCCATACTGGATCATAGACAGTGGTTGTTCACATCACATGATAGGTGATAAAGATAGGTTTGTTCATTTGGACAAATACAATGGAGGTATGGTCAGATTTGGAGACAACAATCCTAAACCAATAGTTGGTAGAGGAGTCATCACTTTGGATGGAAAGAATAGTACTGATGATGTTCTTTATGTTGATGGTTTGAAACATAACCTTCTCAGTGTTGGACAGTTACTTAGAAAAGGATATCAGTTGGAGTTCAAAGATGAAAAATGCATCATTAACAACAAATATGGTGTTATGATTGCATTAGTCTCAAAGATAAGAGGTAATGTTTTTCAACTCAATTCAGAAGCAAGTTGTTTTGTTGCTAAAGTTGATGATAGTTGGTTGTGGCATAAAAGACTATGTCATATCAATTTTGATAACATAGTATAGATAAGCAATGTAAAGGTAGTAAGAGATCTACCTAGCATAGCAAAGTTAGTTGATACTATATGCAGGGAATGTGTGATGGGAAATCATGTGAGAAATTCATTTAGGAGCAAGTAGAATTCAGCAAAGAAAAAGTTGGATCTGATTCATACAGACCTATGTGGTCCAACTCAAACAAGATCATACTATGGTGAAAGGTATTTCATTTTGTTTGTTGATGATTATACTAGAATGATGTGGGTTGTGTTCTTGAAAGATAAGTCAGAAGGCTTTGAGAAGTTCAAAATATTCAAAGCTAAGGTTGAGAATGAATTTGGACTAAAGATAAAATGTTTGAGATCGGATAGAGGAGGAGAATTCAGCTCTGATAGATTCTATGAGTACTATGAAGAACATGGCATAAAGAGATAATTAAGTGCACCTAGAACCGCTCAACATAATGGAATTGTAGAGAGAAGAATAGGATCATCCTTGATACAGCGCACACCATTATGATAGAAGGAAAAGTTGCACACACCTATTGGAGAGATGCGGTCAATACAACAGTCTATACCATCAATAGAATTCAATTAATGCTAGGTGCTGACAAAACACCTTATGAGCTATGGTTTGGTAATGTTCCCATAGTAAAATACTTTAGAATCTTTGGAAGAAAGTTCTACATCAAGAGGGATGAAGCGGTAGGCAAGTTTGATGCAAGAAGTGATGAAGGTATTTTTCTTGGTTACTCTACTAAAAGTAAAGCTTATAGATGTTTCAATCTAAGATTGAAAAAGATCATTGAAATTGCTCATGTTAAGATTGATGAAAAGTTTATGATTCAAGAAAGATATCATGATTACTCACCCATGATTGCAGAAGAACCTAGACCCTCTAATAGTGAGATAGTTATTGAAGAAATGTTTGACAGTATTGATGTGTTACTCAATGACCCTAAGACAAGTGAAGAAGAAATTGCTAAGGCTGATAAGTCAGCATCACCTAAAGTTTCAATGTTTACATCAAGAAATCATTCCAAGACAGACATCATTGGAGATCAGAGCGCAAAAGTCTTAACAAGGTCCCAAGAAAAGAACTCAGCTAACAGTGAAGTGGTATGTTTACTATCTCAGATTCAACCCTTAAGTGTTAAAGATGCATGTAATGATTTAGATTGGCATGATGCCATGAAAGAAGAACTTGATCAGATTGTTAAGAATGACACTTGAGAACTGGTCCCAAGACCTAGTGATAAGAGTGTGATTGGAACAAAGTGGACATTTAGAAACAAGATGAATAAAGATGGTATTGTAGTAAGAAACAAAGAAAGATTAGTATGTAAAGGATATGCACAAAGAGAAGGCATTGCTTATTCAGACACATTTTCACCTCTAAGTAGATTACAAGCTATTAAGTTGTTTCTAGCTTATGCTACAGTCAAAAACTTCAAAGTTTATCAGATGGATGTCAAGTCAACATTCCTAAATGGAGACTTGAAAGAAGAAGTATACAATGAGTAGATAAAAGGATTCACCTTATCAAATAGACCTGATATGGTATGCAGATTGATTAAGGCCCTCTATGGACTTAAGCAAGCCCCTAGAGCATGGTATGAGAGACTACATGGATACTTAACAAAGATTGGATTCAAGAAAGGAGTAGTAGATTGTAATCTATTCATTAGAGAGACATCTGAAGGTTTAATACTTGTAGCTATATTTTTTGATGGCATTATCTTTGGAGGTAATGACAAGCTCAATGCTAAATTTTCCAAAGAGATGCAAAATGAGTTTGAGATGAGTATGATTGGTCCTATCAAATACTTTTTAGGACTAAATGTACAATAGACAGAAAAAGGAATTTTTATTAATCAGTCAAAATATGTGAAAGAGATACTAAATAAATTCAAGATGGATGATTGCAAGCCAGTAGGAACCCCTATGATCACTGGATGCAAGCTTACAAAAGAAGATGACTCACCAGTAGTAGATATAACATTATATAATTCTATGTTTGGTAAACTTATATATCTTACTCATACTAGACCTGATATTTCAAATGCAATTGGCATAGTTGGAAGATTTGCAGTAGAACCTAAACAAAGTCACCTCATGGTAGTAAAGAGAATATTCAAATACTTGCAGGACACTATAGATTATGGTCTATGGTATCCTAATTCAGAAAATGTTGAGCTTCATGTGTACACTAATGCAGATTGGGTAGGATGTGTCGATGACAAAAAGAGTACTTCAGGTGGAGTAGCATTTCTTGGTGATAGACTTGTCACTTGGACAAGCAAGAAACAAAATTGTATTTCTCAGTCAATAGCAAAAGTAGAGTATGTTGCAGCAGCCTTGAATTGTTCTACAATTGTTTGGATCAAATAGATGATAAAGGATTTTGGAATTTAGATTGATTATCCTATTGTTATTCATTGTGATAACACTAGCACTATCAATATGTCAAAGAACCCTATGATGCATGCAAAGACAAAGCACATTGAGATCAAGTATCACTTTCTAAGAGAGAAAGTGGTAGAGAAAGAAGTCAAGTTGGACTATGTGAGTACTAAAGATCAGTTGGCAAATATATTCACAAAGCCTTTGCCTAAGGATACTTTTGAGTATCTCAGGGAGAAGTTGGGAGTCATTCTCTTCCTTGATTCTGCTTAGAAAAAAGAAGGAAAGGCATCAGTCCTCAAGGACTGGTGGAAGGTTGACTACTCTACCTCAGGAGTAGTACCAGTGCTTAAAATGAATGGCACCCTTTTCCATTGATGTCAAAGGGGGATTATATATAGAGTCATGAAAAATAGAAGTAAAAAGAAGAGTAATACACTAAGGGGGAGCAACATTCAGATATGACAGCAGTTCAGTCGAGGAAAGGGAGAATATTAGAAAATATTACAGTAGATGGAGGATTCATCTTTGGGGGAGTTTTGAAGAGGAAATGGAGAATGTTATAAAAGAAATTTTCATTTGGATTGATGGTGGTTTTTCATTCCACATGTTGCCATCAATGCCAAAGGGGGAGATTGTTGGAGATTTGCCAGCAGGGAAATACTGACTGTATGTTTTTCATTGATGAAAACCTATGGAAAGTAGCATGCATGGAAGTCTTATGTAGAAAGATTTTTGTATATGTAGCATGGACATGATATCATGGGCGCAAAGGTTAACTGTTAGTATAGACAGTTATATTGCAGTTGGTGTCAGCAGTGTTCCTAACAAAGTTACAAGAAGTGTTCTATGTATGGTTGTTCGTACAATTATCATGTAGCCTTGCATGCTTGGATATATGTTGAAGACATGTTAGTTATGTTTTAGTTATGGATGCATAGTCTGTTGATGAATAGAAGTGAAGTTATGCAGTCGCTATTCGCCAGCAGCAGTTTCCTATGTTTATTCAAAAGAGCCGACAGAGATTTTAATGGTTATGTAGTTGTGCCTATCCTATGGGTATGCACCCTTTGATTTAAGCTTGGAGAAGTGTTATTGATGTTTGGTTAAGATTGCATGAGTTAATTCAGCTTACAAAAGAAGTTCCTATTGTTTTGGGCCAATAGTGTGTAGCGTGCATCTACAATTATCTTATTAGATAGGTCCTAGATTGTCTTGTGTGCATAATAGAGCTGACAGAATGTTTGTTGGAGTTTGGTATGGTTTCTATAATATGATTTCAAGGTGGGTCTAACAGTCTGACTTGATTATATCATTTGGAGGAAAGATATTTATAAGCAGTCATTTGTGATTGTTGAAGTATGGTTCATGGTTGATTAAGCAGAGAAGAGTAGAGTGTGCGAAGTGTTGAGCCATCAAAAGAAGGTCTATGTGACCAAGTAAAGTACTTGTTCTATTCATTGGAACTGATCCAGAAAGCAGGTCTAAGCATAGTTCACCAAGATCCAGATATAGTGTATATCTATTATTTAGAAAGTTGTAGCCTTCACCCATTTGAGCAGTGAGCTCTCAGATATTGTGTTCTCTCCCATAACAGGGATAATTTTAAAAGACTCCTAACAGGGTTTGAAACTTGACCAAGTCCACTGTACTAAATATATTGTAAAGATACTCCTAATAGGGTAAAGGATCTTCTAACAAGGATCATAATACTCTAGTGCAGAATATTAGTGGGTGTCAATTCCAACTAGGTTTTTTACCTATTTGGGTTTCCCCGTAACCAAAATATTGGTGTTGTGTTCTTGTGTTCTTTCATTGTGTTTATGCTTTATGTTTAAGTATACCTAATTGGATAAAGAATTGAATCTTGTAGATAACTGATTCACCCCCCCCCCCCCCTCCCCCTCTTAGTTATCTCTTGGGACTATTCCTAACACATGCATCGTAATTCAATAATTATTGGATGTTTTAATGGTTGAGAAGGATGCATAAGATCATCGATATTAATATATGTTGAATTTCATGAAATTCAACCTAGAAAGGGAGAGCATGATGATGAAGGTGCATGTATCAAAAGAGCCTTAGCACGTGAAGAATTAAAGTACAAAGAGAAATAAAAATTGTTAGATGTGAGATGTATCATCCAGTGGTGTAATGCTACAATGGGTCTAGGTAATAAAGGTGATTCTATGCTTTATATATTTTTTTGGTTGACAAAAGAAACTAAAATTTCACCATATGAGGATTGTTGTACACTGATAGGATCTATTGAGCTACACTATTTTAGAATCTCTAATGCAGGTTCATAGAGTATCTACACATGACATATGACATGATTTTTTCATCATGTGTAGATGAAGATTGGGATGAGTGAAAATTAAAAGAGTGGGTTGAAGAATGGTGTACATGAGTTTTGAGCCCACTTGACTCATATTATCCCCTAACAAAACTACAACTGACACAAATGGAATCATCCATTGACTTTGACTGATTGTTTGATCTAGTGAAACTAGGTGAATTGTCAACATACAAATAATCCCAAATTTAGTACTTTATCCTAACGATTCATTAAATTAATCTCCTCATTGTGATTCTATCAATGCAGGACATATTTTTGTTGTTATTTCAACTCAAGACAATGAACAAGGGAAAAATTATTACTTGTCTCATTATTTTGAGGCAAAAAATAAATTGGATCACTTGGTTATAGATGGTGAATAGTTGGAATACCCTATCGGATAAATAGTTGTAATTGATACATGGCTTAGATGGTACCGTATGAAGAACCCTAGGTTGTGGTTATTTAAGGATTGGGAGACACACCTGAATATTCTTCATTATTCCAACCTTGGTTTTGCATCAAATGTCCATTTTATTAGATATGGAGGTAAACTACACAATAAGACTCTTTGGAAGATTTTTGAGTCAGACCACGAGGCAATACTTGAGCCAATAAAGGGTAGGGGTTCATTGGACTGAATGTCAATACAAAATGTTGTAATGTCAAATGTATTTAAATACATATACATATATCATGTATATTTGTATAGGAATAAATTCCATCATCCGCATTGGGTGAACTATAAAATGTTCATGCATTACCCCATATGTATAATGGGAAGTTTGTAAATTTTAATGACTATGTTTCTCTTATATTTTTTGGGCCAAGACCGGAGCTTTTATCCACTCATATATTTCCTATTGGTGCCCCTAGTGAGATGAGTTGTAAATAATTTTTTCATTATTAAAACAAAACATGTATATTTGTAAATATTAAAGTTACATTAATATCATTAATATACAAAGATGAATATTTGTGTCTGGTTTGTTGATTTTCCCTAGTCTAAGTTGTTGTCAAATCTTGTGATGTGCCTCATTTTAAAGTTGCAACATTTTGTATATTTGAACTAGTTTTTCCTAGCCTCAAACCATCTATGAAAAGATCTCTGGCTGGGCGGGTAAATACTAGGAACAAACTCGTTCATCTCTCTAAGTTGCTCAAATATTCCAAACCACTCTAGAACGAAGTGTTCCTTAAGGTGCACATAGTACAAAAATAAAAACATCTTTGATGGGCCTTTTCTCAGAGCTCATGTAATGTATCAAAAAAAATTAGGTGCTACAAGATTATGTTTTTGCTTCCCACAAACACCTATCTCAATTTTGGGACATTTGACATCATTTGAAATTGGCAACCCAATCTTGGTCATTTCTAAAACTTGCAATGTGACTTAGTTGAGAGTTACAACTATGTGTATCTTTGAAATAGTTTGTCCTAGCCTCAAACCATCTATGCCATCAACTCTAGTTGACTAGGTAAACATAAGGAACAAACTCGTTCAACTCCCAAAGTCGCTCAAATGTTCCATACCACTCCAAACCAAAGTGACCCTTAAGGTGGAATAAGCACAAAATTCAGAAATATTTGAAGGGTCATTTCTTAGAGCTCATGTGATGTATCAATGATATTTTAGGTGTTATAGGATCATGTTGTCTCTTCCCATAAAAACTCCCTCAGTTTTAGGAGATTTGACCCCGTTTGAAATTGGCAACCCAATCTTAGTCATTGCTATAAGTTGCAATGTGACACAATTAAAAGTTGGAATTGTGCATACATTTGAAATGGTTCATCTTTGCCTCAAATTATTTGTGCCAATAAATTCGATTGGCTTGAAAATTTTTAAAAACAAGCTCATTCGACTCCCCAAGTTTCTAGAATGTTCTAAATCACTCTAGACTAAAGTGACTCTTAAGGTGCACTAACCATAAAAGTTGGAAATATTTGATGGGTCATTTCTTAGATCCCATGTGATGTATAAATATTTTTTTAGGTGCTACAGGATTGCATTTCTTCTTCCCACAAAAAACTCTCTCAATTTTGCTAGATTTGACCCCATTTGAAATCGACAACCCAATCTCGATCGTTGCCAAAACTTGCTATGTGACTTAGCTGAAAGTTAAAACTGTGTGTATCTTTGAAAAAATTCATCCTAGCCTCAAACTATCTACACCAATATCTCTGATTGGTTGGGTAAACACTAGAAAAAAACTTGTTTCTCTCACCAAGTCACTCAAACATTCCTAACCACTCAGGAATGAAGCGACCCTCAAGTGCACTAAGCACAAAAATTAATAATCTTTGAAGGGTCATTTTTTGGAGCCTGTACAATGTATCAATGATCTATAAAGTGCTACAAGATCATGTTGTCACTGCCCACAAAAAAATCTCTCAGTTTTGAAGGATTCAACCCCATTTGAAATTGGCAACCCAATCTCTGTTGTTGCAAGAACTTGCAATGTGACCTAGTTGAAAGTTGCAAATTTTTGTATCTTTGAAAATTTTTATCCTAGCCTTAAATTGTCTACACCAACAAATATGGTTATCTTGGTAAATACTAAGAATAACCTCTTTCAATTCCCCAACTTTCTCAAAAATTCCAGGCCACTTCAGCCCAAAGTGACCCTTAAGGTGCACATAGTACAAAAATCAATAATATTTAATGGGTTGTTTCTTAGAGCTCATTTGAAGTATCAATGATCCATCAGGTTCTATAGAATCATGTTTTCACTTCCCACAAAAATCCATCTCTATTTTGGGTGGCAACCCAATCTTGGTCATTTCAAGAAGTTGGAATGTGACTCAGTTAAAAGTTGCAACTGTGCATATAATTAAAATAGTTTGTCCTGGACTCAAACCATCTACACCAATAGCTCTAGTTGGATAGGAAAATGCTAGAAAAAAAATATTTTAGCCCTCCAAGTCTCTTGAATGTGCCAACCCACTCCAGACCAAAGTGACCCTTAAGGTGAACTAACCACAAAAATTGGTAATCTTTGATGGGTTGTTTCTCAGATCTCATGCAATGTATCAACAATTCATCAAGATCTATAAGATTGTGTTTCTTCTTCCTACAAAAACCTCTCTCAATTTTGGGAGATTTGACCCTATTTCAAATTGGCAACCCAATCTCGATCAAAGCCAAAACTTGCAATGTGACTCATTTGAAATTTGAAACTGTACGTATATTTGAAATGGTTCATCTTGGCCTCAAACTGTCTATGCCAACAGCTCTAGTTGGATGGGTAAACACTAGAAACAAACTAATTTCTCTCACCAAATCACTCAAACATTCCCAACCAATCCAAACCAAAGTGACCCTTAAGGTGCACTAAGAAAAAAAATGGAAATCTTTGGCAGGCCATTTCTTAGAGCTCATGCAGTGTATCAACAATCAATCAAACTCTATAGGATCATGTTACCGTTGACCCCATTTGAAATTGAAAATCCAATATTAGTCGTTGTCATAACCTACAATGTTACTTAGTTAAAAGTTGCAACTATGTGTATCTTTAAAATGGTTCATTCTAACCTCAAACCATCTATGCCAATAGCTCCAGTTGGCTAGTTAAACACTAACAACAACCTCATTCATCTCTACAAGTCGCTCAAACATTTCGGACCACTCCAGACTAAAGTGACCCTTGAGGTGCACATAGTACAAAAATTGACAATATTTGACGAGTTGTTTTTTAAAGCTTGTTTTACATATCAATGATCTGTCAAGTGCTACAGGATCATGTTTCTATTGTCCACTAAAACCTTTCTCAATTTTGGGTGACAACCCAATCTTGGTCATTTATAGAAGTTGAAATGTGATTCAGTTAAAAGTTGTAATTGTGCGTACCTTTGAAATGGTTCACCCTGGCCATAAACCATCTATGCCAATATATGTGATTGTCTAGGTAAATATTAGCAACAAACTTTTTTCACTCACCAAGTCGCTTGAATGGTCTGAACCACTCTAGACCGAGGTGACCCTTAAGGTGCACTAAGAACAAAAATTGATAATCTTTGATGGGCCATTTCTTGGATCTTGTATGATGTATCAAATATTAGTCAAGTTCTATGGGGTCATGTTGCTGATGTCCACAAAATTTTCTCTCAATTTTGGGAGATTCAATGCAATTTAAAATTGGAAACCCAATTTTGGTTATTGTTAGAACTTGCAATGTTACTAGGTTGAAATTTACAACCATACATATCTTTGAAATAGTTCATCCTGGCCTCAAACTATTTGTGCCAACAACTTCAATTAGCCAGTTAAACACTAGGAAAAACCTTGTTTAGCTCCCCAAGTGTCTCAAACATTCTAGACCACTTCAAATCAAAGTGACTCTAAAGGTGCACATAGTACAAAAATTGGTAATCCTTGATGTGATGTTTCTCAAAGCTCATGTGACATATCAATGATTCGTTAGGTGCTACAAAATTCTAGTTTCACTTCCCAAAAAACCTCTCTCATTTTTGGAAGATTTGACCTCATTTGAAATTGACAACCCAATCTTGACCATTTTCAGAACTTATAATGTGATTAGTTGAAAGTTGTAACTGTATTTATCTTTGAAATAGTTTGTCCTGACCTCAAACTTTCTATTCCAATAGTTTTGATTGGCTAGGTAAATTCTTGAAACAACCTTATTTAGCTTACCAAGTTGCTCGAATGTTCTAGACCACTCCATACCGAAGTGACCCTTAAGGTGCACATAGTACAAAAATTGACAATGTTTGATGGACCATTTCTTAGAGCTTGTGTGACGTATCAATAATTTGTTAGGTGATATAGGATCATGTGGTTGATGCCCACAAAATATCTTTTAGTTTTGGGAGACTCGACCCCATTTGAAATTGGCAACCCAATCTCAGTCATTGGCAGAACTTGCAATGTGACTCAACTGAAAGTTGCAAATACGCATATCCTTGAAAACATTTTTCCTTTCTTCAAATCATCTATGCCAATAGCTCTGATTGGCTAGTTAAATGCTAGGAACAAACTTTTTTTCACACCAAGTCACTCAAAGGCTCTAGGCTAGGAACTGACCCTTAAGGTGCACTAGGCACAAAAATTAGCAATCCTTGGAAATTCAATTCTTGGATCTTATTTAATGTATCAATGGTCCATCAGGTTCTATGAGATTTTATTTGCAACACCCACAAAAACCTCTCTCAGTTTTGGGAAATCTAACATCGTTTGAAATTGGAAAATCAATCTTAGTCATTGTCAGAACTTGCAATGTGAATCAATTAAAATTTCTATCTGTGAATATCTTTAAAATGGTTCATCCTAGCCTCAAATAATTTAAGCCAATAGCTCAAGTTGACTAGGTAAATTTTAGGAACAAACTCATTTCACTCACTAAGTCGCTCAAACATTTTGGACCACTTCAAATCAAAGTGACCCTTAAGGTGTAATAAGCATAAAAATTAGCGATCTTTGGTAGGCCATTTTTTAGAGCTTACACAATGTATCAATGATCTATCATGTGATTCAAGATCATGTTGCCACTATCCACAAAAGGATCTCTTGGTTTTGGGAGATTCAAACCCATATGAAATTGGCAACCCAATCTTGGTCATTGCCAAAAGTTGCAATGTGACTCAGTTGAAAGTTTCAATTTTGTGTATCTTTGAAATTGTTCATCTTGGCCTTGAACCATCTATACTAATAGCTCTAGGGTAAGAACAAACTCATTCATCTTTGCAAGTCGCTTGAAAGTTTGAGACCACTCCAGGCCGAAGTGACCCTTAAGGTGCATTAAGCACAAAAATAAATAATCTTTGACATGTGATTTCTTGAAGCTCATGCAATGTATCAAGGATTTTTAAGGTTCTATAGGATTTTTTTTTCCACTTCCCAAAAAAACCTCTCTTGGTTTTGGGAGATTCGACCTTGTTTAGAATTGGAAACGCAATCTCAATCATTGCCAGAACTTGTAATGTGACTTAGTTAAAAGTTACCACTATGAATTTCTTTGAAATAGTTCATCCTAGCCATAAACCATCTACACCAATAGCTTTGATTTTCCATTAAACTATAGGAACAACCTTAATCTACTCACCAAGTCACTCAAACAGTCTAGACCAATCCATATTGAAGTGACCCTGAAGGTGCACATAATACAAAAAATGACAATATTTGATGGGCCATTGCTTGAATCTCATGCAACTTATCAATGATCTCTCAAGTGCTATAAGATCATGTTATCACTTCCTACTAAAAATCTTTTAATTTTTGGGTATTTGACCCCATTTAAAATTGGCAACCCAATCTCAATCATTGTTAGAACTTACAATGTGACTCAATTCAAAGTTGCAACTATGTATTTATTTGAAATATTTTTTCCTGGCCTCAAACTATGTGTGCTAATAGCTCTGGTTGGTCGGGTAAACACTAGAAACAAATTTGTTTCTCACCAAGTCGCTCGAATGTTCTAGCCCACTTTGGACCGAAGTGACCCTTAAGGTGCACTAAGCACAAAAATTGAGAATCTTTGATAGGTCATCTCTTATACCTCATACTATGTATCAACAATCCTTTAGGTGCTATGGGATCATATTTTTTATGCCTACAAAATCCTCTCTTGGTTTTGGGAGATTTGACCCCGTTTGAAATTGGCAACATAATCTTGGTCATTGCCAAAACTTGTAATGTGACTCAGTTGAAAGTTGAAACTATGTATATTTGAAATGGTTCATCCTATCCTTGAACCATCTATACCAATAGCTTCAAATATCTAGGTAAATACTAGGAACAACCTCATTTGGCTCTCCAAGTTGCTCAAGCGTTGACCCTTAAGGTGTACATAGTACAAAAATTGGAAATCTTTGAGAGGATATTTCTTAGAGACCATGTGACATATCAATAATATATCAAGTGCTACAAGATTGTGTTTCCTCTTTCCATAAAAAACTCTCTTAGTTTTGGGAGATTCAACCTCCTTTGAAATTGGCAAACCAATCTCAGTCATTACCAAAACTTGCAATGTGATAGTTAAAAGTAATAACCGTGCATATCTTTGAAATGGTTCATCGTAGCCTCAAACCATCTATGCCAATAGCTCTATTTTCTTGTGTAAAATCTAGGAACAAACTCATTTCACTCACCAATTTGTGTGAATGTTCTGGACTACTCCAGACTGAAGTGACCCTTAAGGTGCACTAAGCACAAAAATCAACAATCTTTGATGGGATTTTTCTTAGATCTCATTAGACGTATCAACAATCCATCATGTTCTATGGGATTGTGTTTTTTATTCCCACAAAAACCTCTATTAGTTTTGGGAGATTCGACCCCATTTGAAATTGGCAACCCAATCTTGGTAGTTGCCAAAATTTGCAATGTAACTTAGTTGAAAGTTGCAACTATGTGTATCTTTGAAATAGTTTTCCCTAGCCCTTAACTATTTGTGCCAATAGCTTGATTTCATTGGCTAAACACTACGAACAACCTCATTTAGATCCCTAAGTTGGTCGAACATTCCTGACCACTCTAGACCAAAGTGACCCTTAAAGTGCACATAGTGCAAAAATTGACAATCTTTGGCAGGTTGTTTCTCAAAGATCGTGTGACGTATCAATAATCTATTAGGTGCTACAAGATCATATTTTCTATGCCCACAAAATATCTTTTAGTTTTGGGAGATTCAACCTTGTTTAAAATTGACAACCTAATCTCAGTCATTGCTAAAACTTTCAATATGACTTAGTTGAGTTGTAATTGTGTGTATCTTTGGAATGGTTCATTTGGCCTCAAGCCATCTTCTCCAATATCTCTATTTGTCTAGGTAAAAACTAGGAAAAAACTCATTTTTCCTCTGCACACCTAAGTCGTGTTCCTTTTTCTTCTTCCAACATGACTATCTCGTATATCCTCAATCTCCTTCATAGTTGAAGTAGTTGTTGGAATACTCCACTATGCTTCTGTGATCTCATCTTCAACACCCCCTTCATGATACTCTGTCAGATCCAAAATTTTAAATACTGGTGAAATATTCACCTCAGTAGGCAATTCTACTTCATAAGGATTTCTTGAATCATGCTTCTTCAATATCTTACATGGCCCAAATTTCTTCATTTTCAGCTTGTTATATGTACTTAATAGAAATCCCACCTTCTGCAAATGAACCATGACTTCATCCCCAACCTAAAATTCCTTATGCCTCATTTTCTCATTTGCCTTTGCGTTATACTGTGTATTCATCTTAGTAATGCATTTCCTCACCTCTTCATGGATGTTCTTCAAATGTTATGCAAAATCCTCAACTTCAGCACTAGTTATCTCTCCTTTGTCTAGCTTCCTAAATTTAGAAGCATTTCTAGGACTACTTCTATATACAATTTGGAATGGTGATCTCCCAGTGCTCCTATTGAGAGAATTATTGTATGAAAGTTATGCCTGTGGTAAAATCAAATCTCATCCCATTGGCTTATCTCCAACCAAACATCTCAGCAAATTCATCAAAATCCTATTCACCACATCTATTTGTCCATCAGTTTGTGGATGATGTGATGAACTAAACTTCAAATCTATCTTTAACTTCTTCCACAATGTATGCCAAAAATATCCAACAAACTTAGTGTCCCGATCTAAAACTATGCTCTTTGGAAGACCATTTAGTCTCACCACTTCTTTGAAAAACAATTCTTAGTCTTCTTACAAGGAATGAAATGTGTCATCTTTAAAAACCTATCAACTACCACAAAAATTGAATCATGTCCCTGCTGAGTCCTTGGAAAACCAAGAACAAGGTCCATACTAATATCCTCCCATGGCTTCTCTAGTACAGGTAATGGCTGATACAACCTTGTATTCTTTTTTGCTCCTTTTTCCATTTGACATACTCTGCAACTCTATAAAAACTTCTTGACATCTTGTTACAACTATGTCCAATAATAATTCTTACTAACCAGAGCAAGTATCTTATCTCAACCAAAATGTCTAGCAATCCTCTTCTATTCTTCTCCTTGATGAGATTCTCCCTCATAGAACTTCATGGAATGCAAAACTGACTCCCTCTGAATAACATACTATCCTAGATGATGAAATCAAACCACTTCATTCTTTCTAGAGTAACAGGTTATGTACAAGCTTTCCAAGCTTCACTAAAATCAGGATCCTCTAGATACAAACTCTTGAGTTCCTTGAGCCTAACCACCTCAATCTACATCTCTATCAGCAAAAATTGCCTTCCACTGAGTGCATCTACAACCCCATTAGACTTTCCACTCCTATGTTTCAAAATAAATGTGTAACTCTGCAAAAACTCAACCCATTTCAAATGCCTCTGGTTCAAATTTCCTTGACTATTCAAATATTGCAAAGTTTGATGATCAATATACAAAACAAACACTTTAGGAAGCAGATAGTGTCTCCACTTCTTCAATGCCTGAACTATAGCATAATATTCCTGATCATAAATAGAATATTTCCTCTTGGAATCATTTAACTTCTCACTAAAATAAGAAATAGGTTTACCTTCTTCACTCAAAACAACTCCTATTGCAGTACCACTAGCATCACAATCTACTTGAAACACCTTATTAAAATCTAGAAGTGCTAAATCGGGTTGTTCAATAAAGTTTTGTTTCAACAGTTTAAAACTCTTATCCACCCCAATAGTCCACTTAAACTCTTTCATATACCCTCTCATTGTTTCAGTCAAGGGTCCATAAATACTGTTAAAACTCCTGATAATATTTCTATAAAAGATAGTCAAACCATGAAAATATCTTACCTCAGTAGCACTCCTTAGAGTAGGCCATTCAAGGATAGCCTTCACTTTCTCTAGGTCAATTTTTAGACCTTCTATTGAAACTACAAATCCCAGATACACTTCAAATTAATCAACAATTTATCTTCCCTTAACTTCTCAAGCACCCTATGAATATGCAAGATATGCTCCTTCAATGTCTTACTAAAGATAAAAATATCATCCAGGTAAACAATGACAAACTTACCTAGAAATTCTTTCAGAACCTCATTCATGAGCTGCATCAAAGTTCTCAGTGCATTGGTTAGCCCAAAATGCATGACTAACCACTCATACAATCCTTCCTTTGTCTTGAATGCATTCTTCCACTCATCCCCTTCTCTGATCTAAATTTGATGATATCTACTCTTCATATCTATCTTTGAGAAATACACAACTCCACTCAAATAATCCATAATATCATCTATCTATGGAAATGGAAACTTTTACTTGATTGTGATCTTATTGATAGCTCTAGAATCTATACACATCCTCCATTCTCCATTCTTCTTTTGTGCTAATACTACTGGTATAGCATAGGGATTTAGAGTCTCTCGAATTAACCCCTTCTGTAACAACTCATATACTTGTCTATTCAACTCCTCACTTTCCACTGGTGTCATTCTATGTACTTCCCTATTTCAAAAACTGGCTCCTAGGATCAAGTCCATCTAATGACTGATCTTCCTTACTGGTGGTAATCCATCAGGCAACTTATCAGATGCAATATCCTGAAACTCATTCGATAAATCTACAACTTCTGCTGGTACATCTTCTACTTCCTCTTTAGCAGCTTTTGCAATTAAATAAAAATATATGTGCTCATGCCTCATACCCTCTAGGAACTTTCTTCCATCAACAAAACTTATTCCTGAAACACTACATACCTTTTTTTCTATGTCCTTCAATGGATTTATCTTATGTCACACTCCATCCTTTATTAGGGAATAGGTATTCACATGACCATCATGTACAACATGTCTATCAAACTACCATGGCCTACCCAACAACATATGACATGCATCCATGGGTATGATATCACATAGTATCTCATCATGGTATCCACCAATCTTGAACTTTACTAGGCACTATTCATTGACCATGACCTTTTGGTCATCCTGTACCCAAGTGATCCGATATGGATGTGGGTGTTTTTGCCTCTTGATATTTAACTTTGTGACTATCTCTTTTGACACCAAATTTTTAGTGCTTCCACTATCTATAATCACATCACAACATTTATCATCACACTTGCACCTAGCACAAAATAAGCTCCTCCTTTTCTCAGGTTCATTCTCACCACTCAACAGGACTCTTATGTTAATTAGCATTTCTCCTTTTTTAGCATCTTCAAAATGTGATGATTTGGCATCTTCATCCACATGTGCAACTCTAGCTTGGCCTTCATTTCTCCTATATGTCCTTCCTTGGCATTGAGGACATTCATATGCCCTATGACCTTCTTCTCCATAGTGAAAACATGTTCCATGGAAGCCTCCTCTTCTTGATCCTTGCCCTCTTCCTCTTCCTCTTTGATCTCTATTATTCTAATCATGGAAACAATTAAAATTGTTTCCTCTCATATTTTGACTACTACTAGCCTCATCCTTCTTTTCGGATCTTCATTTCAGCCTCCAAATAACTGTCCACCAGATCTTCCACCATGACCTCTTTCACTTTGTCTTCTCTCAAACTTCTTGTTCATATTTTCCTCTACTTTTAGGGAAAAATGGTATGCCTCTTCAATATTGTTCATTCAAACCAAATTCAACTCCTCCTAAATGCTTGGCCTCAACCCATTAAGGTAATAGGAAACTTTCTCCTTATCATCTTCTACATGGCCTATTTTGATGAGGATCTGATAGAAATATTTCTTATACTCTTGGACAGATCTCCTTGCTTGGTTCATACCTTGCATTGTCTTCAATAGATCAAGCTCATAATCAACATGAATAAATTATCACTTCAATTTATCTACCATCTGATCCCATCTTATGATTTTCTCCTTTCCTATTTTATTTTTCTCCAATTGAATCTCCTACCCCCAAATCTTCACATGACCCTTCAGTCTGGCCTTTGCAAACTTGACCCGATCAAGATCCTTGATATCTTCATACTCAAAATATTATTCTAATTCATTGATCCAATCGATCAAATCCTCTGGGTTAAGATTTCCTTAAAATATAGGAACCTCAATCTTAGGTCTTTTCCCAATCTTGGAAATGGGCCGACAAAGCCTTTCTTCCTCCTGGTTAAAAATTTTGCCTTCTCCTACCTAATCAAAATTTCCTTCTTCTTCGGCTTCATCCTCTCTTTCATCTCTAACTATAAGATTCATTCCTCTATGAATCTCTTCTTGCAATACTCACACTTGTCTCTAGAGGGCTCTAACCTTAGGTGGTACACCACCGGCTCTTCTACCATGTTCCCTTTGGGGAGGCATTTTCTCTCTTGTTGGAGATTTGCCAGCAAGCCAACGTTGATTGTATATTTGTCATTGATGACAACATATGGTAAGTAGCATGTGTGGAAGACTTATGTGGTAAGCTTTGAGTATATGTAGCATGGACATGTTATTAGAATGATATCATGGATGCAGAGGTTAATTATTAGTACATACAGTTATGTAGCAGCTTGTGTCAGCAATGTTCTGTAAGTGATTATATGTACAGTTATCATGGAGCCTTGCACCTTTGAATATGTGGTGGAGACATGTTAGAGTTTCTCCATTCATGGATGTAGATTCTGGTGTGCATTAGAAGTGAAGTTATGCAATCGCTATTCACCAGCTGTAGTTTCTTATGTTTATGCAGAAGAGCTGACAAAGATTATATTGGTACAGGAATTGTGCCTATCACTTTAGTATGTGTGCTTGGATTAGTGATTAGAGAAGAGTTAAGAATGTTTTGTTAAGATCACATGATGTAATTTAGCTTCAAGAGAAAGTATCAATTAATTTGGTAGAGTCGACAGTATGTAGTGTGCGTCTACACTTATTAATTTGGACAAGTCCCAGGTTGTGTTGTGTGCTTAGTAGAGCTGACAAAGATGTTATTGGAGAATGTTATTGTTTCTCTAATATGATTTCAAGGTGGTTCTAACAAGATGACTTGATTATATCATTTAGAGGAAAGATACTTATAGTCAGTCATTTGTGATCGCTAGTAGTATGACATGGAGATGAAAGATCAGAGCAGAGCAGAGAGTGTGAAGTAGTGTGTCATCAAGAAGAGGTCCATGTGACAGAGAAGATAGAGTGTTCTATTCATTGGAACTGATCAAGATAGTAGGTCTACCTCACAGTTCCCCAAGATCTAGATATAGTGTGTATCTGTTAGTCAGAAGGTTGTAGCCTTCACCCCTTTGCAGTGAGCTCTCAGATAGTGTGTCCTCACCCCTAACAGGGTCAATCATAAAAGACTCCTAATAGGGTCTAACCTTTGACCAGGTCACTATACTTATTGCATTGTAAAGATCAACTCCTAACAGGGTTGTAAGATCTTCTAACAAGGATCATTATACACTAGTGTAGCTTATTAGTGTGTGTCAATTCCCACTGGGGTTTTTACCTATTTGGATTTCCCCATAACCAAAATATTGGTGTTGTGTTCAAGTGTTATTTCATTTTTTTTATGCTTAATGTTTAAGTTTACTTAATTGGATAAAGAATTAAAACTTGTAGATAACTGATTCACTCCCCCCTCCCCTCTCAGTTATCTCTTGGGACTATTCCTAACAATTGGTATCAAAGCCAAGTGCCTCGAAGAGAAATTTTAATAGCTTGAGGTTGATCAGATGGCATTCTTTAGAAAAGATAGTCCTAAGTTTGATGGAGAGAACTATCCTGATTGGAAGAACAAGATGGTGACACATTTTCTGTGCATTGCATTTGAAGATTTTGAAGTGGCTATCAAAGAAGTTAAGATCCCCTCTCTAGAAGATCTTGCAAAGGAAGATGCTACCAGCAAGCAAAAGGATTTGTTCCATTGGAATGCAATAGCCAAAGAATCCCTTATCAGCATCTTATCTGATAGTGAGTTTTCAGAGTTAAAGAAAGTAGACACAGCCTACAAGATATGGAAACACCTAGAAGACATGTTTGAAGGAGATACACAAATAAAGAATGTGCACAAAAAGAAATGGAAGAAAAGATACAATGCATTAGAAATGATACCTAAAGAAAACATCAGAGCTTACAACCAAAGGATTAATGAAGTAGTTTCTAGAATCATGAACAATGGTGGAGAGATCTCGGAGGAAGACATTATGGATAAGTTGAAGACTACTCTTACAACAAAGTATGAAAACAAGATCAACATCCTTGATGAGACTATGCAGCTTACAAAAAATTTCAAGAGAGAGACCTTGATCAGAAAAATTTAATCTTTTGAGATTTCAAGATTGAAGATAGAGCCTAACAGTGAGACGGCCTTCAAAGCATCAATCCATGGTAAGAAATCTTTAAACACTTCTGGTAATTTTGATGATGAAGATGAAGATAAAGAGATAGATGATATTATTGCTATGATTTATAAGAAAGAAAGAAAAGGAAAAGGAAAGTATAAAGGTCAGTTACCATTCAAATTTTTCTCATGTAATAATATTGGTCACTTTGCATCTAAGTGTCCTACAAGAGTTAAGAAATTCAGTACTAACTACAAGCATAAGTATACAAAAGAATGTTACTATGCTGGTGATGGATTTTCTGATCATGATTTAGTTGAAGATGAAATTGGATTCATTGCTATTATGGAAAAGATGTATGATGAGATGGATCATGAAGATGAGAAAAAGGAACAAGAGCTAGCATTGATTTCACAAGCAGACATAAGGAAAGATTGGATTATAGATAGCAGTTGTTCACATCACATGCCAGGCGATAAAGATAGATTTGTTCATCTGGACAAATACAAAGGTGGCATGGCTAGATTTGGAGATAACACTCCTAAACCTATCATTGGTAGAAGATCTATCACATTGGATGGAAAGAACAACACTAATGATGTTCTATATGTAGATGGTTTGTAGCATAACCTTCTTAGTGTTGGACAATTGCTTGAAAAAGGTTATAGATTGGAGTTCAAAGACAACAAGTGCATCATTAAAAACAAGGATAGTGTAATGATTACATCAAGTTCAAAGACTAAAGGTAATATTTTTCAGCTCAATTCAAAAGAAATTTATTTTGTTGCTAAAGTAGATGACGGTTGGCTATGGCATAAAAGACTATGTCATATCAATTTTGATAACATAGTACAGATAAGCAATGTAAAGGCAGTAAGAGATCTATCTAGCATAGAAAATCTAGTTGATACTATTTGCAGAGAATGTGTGATGGGAAAGCATGCGAGGAATTCATTTAGAAGCAAGCAAAATTCAGCAGAAAACAATTTGAATCTGATTCATACAAACCTATGTGGACCAACTCAAACAAGATCATACTATGGTGAAATGTATTTCATTTTGTTTTTTGATGATTATTCTATAATGATGTGGGTTGCATTCTTGAAAGATAAGTCAGAAGAATTTGAGAAGTTCAAAATATTCAAAGCTAAGGTTGAGAATGAATCTGCACTAAAGATAAAGTGTCTAAGATTAGATAAAGGAGGAGAATTCACTTCTAACAGATTCCATGAGTACTGCAAAGAACATGGCATAAAGAGATAGTTGAGTGCACCTAGAACCCCTCAATAGAATGGGATTGTAGAGAGAAGGAATAGAATCATCCTTGATACAATGCACACCATCATGATTGAAGGAAAAGTTGCACACACCCATTGGAGAGATGTAGTCAATACAACAGTCTATACCATCAATAGAATACAATTGAGACTTGGCATGGATAAGACACCTAATGAGCTATGTTTTGGTAATGTTCCCATAGTGAAATACTTCAAAATCTTTGGAAGAAAGTGCTACATCAAGAGGGATGAAGCAATAGGAAAGTTTGATGCAAGAAGTGATGAAGGTACTTTCCTTGGTTACTCTACTAAAAAGAAAGCTTATAGATGCTTTAATTTAAGATTAAAGAATATCATTGAAAGTGCTCATGTTAAGATTGATGAAAATTTTATTGTTCAAGAAAGATATCATGATTATTAACCTATGATTGAAGAATAACCCAGTCCTTCCACTAGTGAGATAGTTGTTGAAGATATGTTTGATAGTATTGATGTATTATTCAATGACCCTAAAACAAGTGAAGAAGAAACTCAGAAGGTAGATGATACAATATCACCTAAAGTTCCAAATTTTACATTTAGATATCACTCTAAGGATGACATCATTGGAGATTAGAGCATAAAAGTCACTACAAGATCAAAAGCAGAGAGTTCACCAGGAAATAAAGTGGTATGTTTACTAACCTAGATTGAACCTTTAAGTGTTGAAGATGCATGTAATGATTCAGATTGGCATGATGCTATGAAAGAAGAACTAGATTAGATTATTAAGAATGATACTTGGGAACTGGTCCCAAGACCTACTGATAAGAATGTGATTGGAACCAAGTGGATGTTTAGAAATAAGATGAATGAAGATGGTATAGTAGTAAGGAATAAAGCAAGGTTAGTATGCAAGGGATATGAACAAAGAGAAGGTATTGATTATTCAAACACATTTGCACATGTGAGAAGATTAGAAGCTATTAAGTTGTTTCTAGATTATGCAACATTCAAAAACTTTAAAGTTTATTAGATGGATGTTAAGTCAGCATTCTTGAATGGAGAGTTAAAGGAAGAAGTATACATTGAGTAGCTAGAAGGATTCACCTTATTAGACAGACTTGATATGCTATGCAGATTGAAGAAATCCCTCTATGGACTTAAGCAACCCCTAGAGCTTGGTATGAAAAAATTGATGGATATCTAACAAAAATTGGATTCAAGAAAGGAGCAGCAAATTGTAATTTGTTTTTCAAAGAGACATAAGAAGGTTTACTACTTGTAGCTATATTTGTTGATGACATTATCTTCAGGGGTAATGACAAACTTAGTGCAGAATTTTCTAAGGAAATGTAGAGCGAGTTTGAGATGAGCATGATTGGACCTATCAAATATTTTTTGGGATTAAATGTGCAGCAGATAGAGAAAGGTATTTTAATTAATCAGTCTAAGTATGTGAAAGAAATATTGAAGAAGTTCAAGATGGATGATTGCAAGCCAGTGGGTACACCTATGACAACAGGATGCAAACTTACAAAAGAAGATGATTCTCCAGTAGTAGATATAACATTGTACAAGTCTACGATTGGTAAACTCATATATCTTACTCAAAATAGACCTGATATTTCTAATGTAGTTGGCATAGTTGGAAGATTTGCAACAGAGCCTAAACAAAGTCACCTCATGGTAGTAAAGAGAATATTTAGATATCTATAGGGCACTATAGATTATGGTCTATGGCATCCTAATTTAGTGAATTTTGAGCTTCATGTGTATATAGATGTAGATTGGGTAGGATGCGTGGATGATAGAAAAAGTACATCAGGAGAAGCAGTATTTCTTGGTGATACACTAGTCACTTGGACAAGCAAGAAAAAGAATTGTATTTCTCAGTCAATAGCAGAAGTAGAGTATGGTGTCGCAACCTTGAATTGTTCTAAAATTGTTTGAATCAAACAATTTATAAAGAATTTTGGAATTCAAATTGATTATCCTATTTTTATTCATTGTGATAACACTAGCACTATCAACATGTCAAAGAATCCTGTGATGGATGCAAAGACAAAACACATAGAGATTAGGTATCACTTCCTAAGAGAGAAAGTAGCAGAAAAAGAAGTTAAGTTGGATTTTGTGAGTACTAAAGATTAGTTAGTAGAAATATTCACAAATCCATTATCAAAGGATACTTTTGAGTATCTCAGGGAGAAGTTGGGAGTAATTACCTTCCCTGATTCTACTTAGAGAAAGATGAAAGAGCATCAGTCCTCAATGACTAATGGATGGTTGACTACTCTACTTCAGGAGTAGTACCGGTGCTCAAATGTTTGGCACCCTTTTCCATTGATGTCAAAGGGGGAGTAGTATATAGTCATGAAAAATAGTAGTAAAGGGGGAGTACCTATAGAATTAAGAAGGAATAATATGTAGCAGCAAGAGGTAGTAGTATTCAGTCATGGAAGCAATTCAGTTGAGGAAATGGAGAATATTGCAACAGATTGAGGATTCATCCTTGGGGAAGTTTTGATAAGGAAATGGAGAATGTTATAAAAGAATTGGTCATTTGGATTGCTGGTGTTTTTCATTCCATATGTTGCCATCAATGCCAAATGGGGAGATTGTTAGAGATTTGCCAGCAAGCCAGTGTTGGTTGTATGTTTTTCATTGATGACAACATATGGTAAGTAGCATGTGTGGAAGACTTATGTAGTAAGATTTGAGTATATGTAGCATGGACATGTTATCAGACTGATATCATGGATGCAAAGGTTAATTATTAGTACAGACATTTATGTAGCAGCTTGTGTCATAAGTGTTCCTGACAGAGTTAAAAGCAGTGCTCTATGAGTGATTGTTCATACAATTATCATGGAGCCTTGCACCTTTGGATATGTGGTGGAGACATGTTAGTGTTACTCCATTCATGGACATAGATTTTGATGTAAAGTAGAAGTGAAGTTATGCAGTCGCTATTCACCAGTTGCAGTTTCCTGTATTTATCCAGAAGAGCTAACATAGATTATATTGGTATAGGAGTTGCACCTATCATTTTGGTATGCATGCTTAGATTATTGATTAGAGAAGAGTTAATAATTTTTGGTTAAGAGCACATGATGTAATTCAGCTTCAAGAGAAAGTATCAATTAATTTGGTAGAGCCAACATTATGTAACATGCATCTACACTTATTAATTTGGACAGGTCCTAGGTTGTGTTGCATGCTTAGTAGAGCTAACATAGATGTTATTGGAGAATATTATTGTTTCTCTAATATGATTTCAAAGTGGTTCTAACAGGCTGACTTCATTATATAATTTAGAGGAAAGATACTTATAGCTGGTCATTTCTGATCTCTAGTAGTATGACATGGAGATGAAAGATTAGAGTAGGGTAGAGAGTGTGAAGTAGTGTGTCATAAAGAAGAGGTCTATGTGATAGAGAAGATAGAGTGTTCCATTCATTGGAACTAATCAAGATAGTAGGTCTACCTCATAGTTCACCAAGATCCAAATATAGTGTGTATCTATTATTCAGAAGGTTGTAGCCTTCACCCCTTTCAGTAGTGAGCTCTCTGACAGTGTGTCCTCACCCCTAATAGGGTCAATCATAAAAGACTCCTAACAAGGTCTAACCTTTGACCAGGTCATTATACTTATTGCATTGTAAAGATCAACTCCTAACAAGGTTGTAAGATCTTATAACAAGGATCATTATACACTAGTGCAACTTATTAGTGGGTGTCAATTCCCACCAGGGTTTTTACCTATTTGGGTTTCCCCGTAACCAAAATATTGGTGTTGTGTTCAAGTTTTCTTTCATTATGTTTATGCTTAATGTTTAATTATACTAAATTGGATAAAGAATTGAAACTTGTAGATAACTGATTCACCCCCCCCCCCCTCCCCTCTCAATTATCTCTTGGGAATATTCCTAACAGCTCTTATTGCTAAAACCCTAAACCACAGTCTTAGTGCAACTTGCCTCACAGTCGGCAGTCTATCTACACACTCAGAAACTCCTACTCTAATACCACTTGATGAAGGGTGCTCCCCTTAATACCACAAACACATGATAGAAATAGAGAAACAACAACAATTTGCAAGAACAAAAAATGAGCTTCTTATTATCTCCACAAGTGCTGAATTACAAATTTTAGAATTACAATATGCAAAGCCACATGGGAATTTTCCTTAGAATAACTACTCAGAATTGCCCAAACAACACTTCGAGCCTTCCTTATATAGGCAATTTTCCACCACTCGGGAAGGTTCTAGAATTTAACCCTTAAGACCAACTAACCCTAGAATTATTTTATTACATCAGATTCAGCTCAACAAAACTTTCAGATCTCAAAAAGAAATTTTGAAGGAAATTAATTTTCTTCCTTTTCAGGTGGCCCAACTTTCAAAGACCATAAGTCATCACTCATTGACCTGATTGACTAGTATGACCCCATTTCAGAAATGGTGTGAAGTTCTCTACAATGCTTAACTTGAAAAAGCTCTAGTCAATCGAAGTTTCAACCTCATTTAGGGCTTCTAAAGCCTTCAAAACTGAGTTCAAAGTTTCCATACCCTACTGCCAATACCAAACAAAATTATCTTCAAAACTAGACTTGATCTAGCTATGAAACTTTACTGGCATGTTGATATGACCAAAATGAACCTCTAGGGAAGAAAATAGACCATTCTGAGCTCAATCAAAAAAATTACTAAAACTAGTAAATTTCCAAAAATAGAATCTATGCACAAGATAGTCCTTATTGAACAGAAACTAGAAATATTTTGGGGTGATGCAAGATTTCCCTTACACCCAAGATGCTCATGCATCAGGCCCTTTCTAAAAAATTATGTGATGTATCAATGATCCATCAAGTGCTACAGGTTTTTTTTGTCGATGCCCACAAAAACCTATCTCATTTTTGGAAGATTCGACCTCGTTTGAAATTGGCAACCCAATCTTGGTTGTTGCCAAGTCTTGCAATGTTACTCAGTTGAAAGCTACAACATTTCATATCTTTGAAATGGTTCATCTTGGCCTCAAACCATCTACACTAATAGCTCAATTTGGTTAGGAAAATGCTAAGAGTAAACTTGTTTCTCTCACCAAGTCACTTGAATATTTCAGACCTCTTCAGACTGAATTGTCTCTTAAGGTGTACTAAGAAAAAAAATCAACAATCTTTGGCAGGCCATTTCTTAGAACTTGTGTGATGTAGCAATGATTTATTAGCATCTATGAGATCATGTTACTGATGCCCATACAAGGCTCTCTCATTTTTATGAGATTCTACCTCATTTAAAATTCAAAACAACATCTCTTTTCTTGTCAAATCTTGCAATGTTGTTGAGATAAAATTTTCTAGATTGCTTTTCTTTAAAATGGTTTTTCATGGCCTCAAAGTGTCTATGCCAAAATCCTTTATTAGGTGAGTAAATGTTAGGATCAACCTTAATTGGATTCATAACTCATTCAAACATTCTAAAACACACCATACCAGTGTGTCCATTAGGCTACATGTAACATTATTTTCTACATAAACCATTTGAGTTGAAAGTAGAGGTACTAAACTTGTATGAAATAAAACATACATATTTATATAAAATCTAAATCATATAGTAACAATATACATAGATACTATTACTTTGACTATCCTTGTTGTTGATGACTGCATTCTGGAGGATGTTAGGAGTACTGTTAGACACGGAACCAACAATGAAAAATGGCTCAGTAAAGATATGAAGGAAATGGCTCGCAACCTGAAGGTACTAGAAGAAGAAATGGGGGCTCTTAAAGGAAGACTGGAAAATTGCACTGATGAGCTTTTGATGAAGTTAAATACTACCAATAATGATGATAACCTGAATGCTAGAATTTATGTGATTGTGGATGAAAACTTAAAGGATATTAATGAAAAAATCAGCTATGATGATTATTGTATTAGAGAAATTATGAAGCACAGCAATGAGGGCCTCAAGGTCTCTGAAATGAATTTAAAAGTTTTGTATGCCTACCTAGAGAGCAGTCTGCTGGAAAAAACTAATATTATGGTGGTTGATGATGTTGGGGGTAAAGGTTAGTCTTTGGGACCTGGAATGAGAACCAGAAGCAACCTCAAGAGGAAAGTTCATGAAGTTCCTAAGGAGCTTACAAGTCTCAAAGAATCCATTCTAAAAATGGAGGAAATGCATAAAGAGGGTGAAAAGACCAATGAAGCTAAGATGTAAATTATGCAGGCTTTTTGCTGGGGGGTTGTTGGTAGTTCTATTGTCGACTGTCTTTTTGTACTTTTATTCCTAGTTTTTTGTTTTGTTGTTAGTAGGTTTTGGCTCCTTCTTTTTGTTTCTTAGCGGGAATTCTATAAATGTATGATCACTATTGAATATCTTATGCTTCTTTTGTAAATGGTTTTGGGGCCCATTCAAAACCTGTATTTACCTTACTCAAAAACTATGCACATAGATATGTGCAAGCATAAATATAAGGCATGAGAAATCTACAAAGCACAAGACATCCACATAAACATGAATTAGTATACATCAATACCATGAGACATGAATTGCATACTTAAAACACAAACTATAAATATTCATAGGGCATCAATCTAAAGATTTATGTCCAATAATGTCATACATGTAATATATCCAATACAATTAAATTGGCTTCCTAAAATCCAAATGGATGTAGAACGTGTCACATATACAATATACAAAAAATATGTCCAATAATGCCATATGGGCATATATATATATATATATATATATATATATATATATATATATATATATATATATATATATATATATATATATATATATATATATATATATATATATATATATATATGTATGTATATCCCTAATATAGTCCTTTCCCATGAGGGGAAGAAAAAAAATCTCAAGTTGCCTTTGAACATCACGTGGATGGAGATGAATTGGATCCTAGAGTCTTCCGAGTGTGCTCACTTGTCCTCCTATCTAGACTCTTTTGGAGCTCCAACTAATAAAATCAATAACTAATATACTTCAAAATTAAGTTATACAATGGTATACAATATAATATTCACTTACCACTAACAAATAGTCACTATGTTCATCCATGGGAGGGACAAACTAACAATCTAGAGTAACAAGTCCCTACAACAAAAATCAAAATAATAATTAAAACACATACATGAATATAATTAAAAATTTCAATAAAAACTACTAAAACAATAATTTAAATTAAGTAATCTCTTTCATACCCCAATCAATGCTTTGGAACTCACTATATCTGCAACAACCCCATGATCCAAAGGTTCACGAACAATAGGAGGATTATCTGATGTCAACAATTGATAACAAAATCGCAAGAGTATTATGTAGTTATCAAGAATACCTATATTTTTTTACAACCCCACTAATGAATAAATGGTACCTCTATGAAAGTGCCAAGGAATCTTTTAGTGTGTGGTGTCAATGTTGAGGTCCCACCAATAAACTAATACACTTGTATGGTAATTTATAAGACATCCATTCATATAATAATGTACTACTCGCATGTAATAATTATAATTCTTTGTTAGATATATATACCTATATAATCAATGATGTGTTGACAAAGGTGGGTGAAGGAATATGACCACTACCATAAGCACTTTGACTCTGAATTTTGATCATAAATTTTCTACTAATTTAGTTATTTATTAATTTATTAATTAAATATAATCAATTATTTCAAATTAACATGCAAATAAAGATACCTCCGTGAAAGTGGCATGATGTCCTTCATTGTGTGGTGTGAACCTCAAGGGTGCAAAAGTAAACTAATGCACATGCACAATAAGTTATGAGACAACCATTCATATAATTACATACTATTCACATGTAATGATTGTAATGCTTTATTAGATACATACTTGTGGACTTGATGATGTCGTGTAAAAGGGGGTCGGGGGAGGACTGCCACTACCACCAACACTCTGACCCTAAATTTTGATCATAATCATTAGATACTAATTTGGTTATTTATTTTTTTATAAATTAAATATAATCAAATAAATTAAATGAACTTACAAATATTTACATGTGTATCAATTCCAAATGTTGCATTGAGAAAATCATTAGTCATCATTCTGCCATAATCTCCATGTCCATTAGTATTACCATATGTGCATAGGGATCCACATGTCTAACAAATATGGATCCCTCAAAGACTACTCATGCTCACTCTCAACTAAAGGACGGGCACACTGTATGAGAGTTTGTGTTAGAAAACTAATTTTTCCTAGTGTGTCCACCCCCACACATTCCTTCACAACAAAAGGAACACTAAGGTTCTCAACATGTGGTTTTCTAGTGGGCACCCTAACTATGTCAGGGTCACATTGTACCCCTAGTCTATCATATGATGACCCTCTACCTCTACCATAACATTCTAGAAAGTCAAAATAATTTGGGACCTCCTTGACGATAAACTCACAATAGAGTTTCCTCAAAAAATATAATGGAACCTCATGATTATTACATGGAAGGTTATAAAAAATCATCCACCATATGTCCCAAAAGTTATTTTTTGTTTCCTTATGATGGCACCAATGGATACAAAACCTCCTACAAGTAGTTCTAAGAGTTTCATTCTTTTTAGGATTTACAAAGAGTTTGCAAATGCCATTTTTTATTTTTTCTTTTTTTCTTTTTTACATCCTCATATGATAATTTATCTACATAATATTGTTTTTGCCCATCTCATTTGTTTGACCATAGATTAAGTTGTGCACTAACTGAGCCTATGTGGGTCAAGATTGATTCCATTGATATTCCAAGTGTTTCCCTTCGAGTATTTGTATCAATAGGTTATTTCAACCTAACAATCGAAGCTTCTAATTCATTTTTTCCACTTTCTATTTGGTGAATTAAATTATCTTGCATTCCACGTGGAGGTCTTTGGATTGATGAAGAAGGTTGGGGTACATCTTTGTTAATTTCTCTATTATCTTCTTCATGAGAAGCTGGTAGAGGGTTTGGTTGAGGGGGATTATTCTTTCCTCAAAATTAAAATAAATTTTATTTTAAAACCCTAATTAAACTTAAATTTCAATAAAAGAGGATTTGAGAACAAAATCTAATTTAAAACTCAAATAAAATTTTAATTTCAATAAAAAAACAAGAATTGGTTGTAAGATAACTTCTTCCACCTATTTGACCTCCTCTACATGGTGGAGACATTTTTGTTACAATCTAATGTACCCACAAAGGAAAATGAGCTCCAACACTAGTGTGCATCATTTTACAGTTGAACACCCTCCTTGCTCTTGGTTGAAATGAAATTTTGGGCATTTGAAGTTCAACTTTTGTTTTTTATATTATGTTTTCACATAGGGTGTGCATTGTATAGGGTGCACGCCCAATAGCTTGGCATGCCCGAGCCTAAGGATCAGAAAACTCAAGCCATAGGGCATGCACCCTATTTGACATGAGTGACCAAAAAAATTGGCATATTTTTTGTCCCCCATCTTTGTCCACTTACCCTCCTATAGAATGCCACTTTTTTAGGTTTCTTTTGATTAACACTAACTAATACAAAATTGTCATCTTTTTAATCCATAACTCCATATTATTTGTGATGTATACCACATCTAATAAAGGAATCATTGTTCATAATCACATTTGTGAGAGTTATCTTACTTCCAATGCTATGAACAATTATACTAGAACATCCCAAACTTCTTGACCAAACCTCTATGAATCTAAGCCACGGTATCTATACCTTTCCAAATGACTATGCCCTTGCTTGCTACCTCAATGTAGTTGAGCCTATGATGACTTCCATCAGTGAACCGAGCATTAGCATGATTGAGTCAAACATCAAGTATCTTAGTCAAAAGAATAAGAGTAAAAATAAAAAGAAAAGGAGTTCTGAGGGTGAAAACCACTTTGTGGCAGTCTCAGAACCTACAAAAGTAAAAATAAAAGATGTATCCAAAGGTGAAAACCTGTCTAAGGCACCTAAGGATGCGATATTCGATGTCCTTCTGAGTCATTTATAGGATAGATCTCCAGTTCTACTTGAGCCCACTCAATCCATCAACTTGGGAACAACAGAAGAACCGCAGTTGATCCATGTAGCACAATCCTTATCAGAAGAAGAAAAGAAAAAATTTACCACATTCCTAACAAAAAAGAAGATCAAATTTGCATGGAAATATTCAAATATGCCAGGATTAGATCTTGATCTTATAATGCACCATTTATCTATAGCTCTAGGGGTCAAACCTATTAAGCAAAAATTGAGAAAGATGCATCCACATGTTGCACTCTTGGTCAAAGATGAATTAGAAAAACTACTAAAAGTCGGATTCATCCATGTTATTGATTATGCTGAATGGATCTCAAATATTGTACCTTTATCAAAACTAGACAAGTCTATAAGAGTATGCACAGATTTTAGAGATGTAAAAAAAGCATGCCCTAAGGATGATTTTCCACTACCTGACATTGATATGATAGTGGACATGACTGTGGACTTTGAGATGTATTCTTTAATGGATGGTTTTTCTGGATATAATCAAATCAAGATTGCTCCAAAAGATCCAGAGAAAACTACTTTCACATGTGTGTGGGGAACCTTCTATTGGAATGCCATGCCATTTGGTTTGAAGAACGAAGGTGCTACATATCAGAGAGCTATGACGTCTATTTTTCATGACATGATGCATCGAACCATGGAGGACTATGTTGATGATACTTTGGTAAGATCTATGATAAGATTTGAACATCTAAATGACTTGAGCAAAATACTAGATCGAATGGAGAAGTTTAGTCTCAAATCGAACCCTAAGAAGTGTGCTTTTGGTGTCACTTTTGGAAAGCTCTTAGGTTACATTGTTTCAAAGAAAGGAATTGAAGTAGATCCAGTGAAATTTAAAGCTATAATGGAGATGCAACCTCCCAAGAATATTAGTCAAATGAGAACATTACAAGGGAGAGTAAAATCTATTATATGCTTCATATCTCAGCTAGCAAACATATCACAACCTTTCACAAAGACATTACATAAAGGTGTGACCTTTGCATGGAATGAGGAATGTGAAAACAACTTTAATCATATCATGAAATATCTATCAAATCCTCCTATTTTGATGCCTCCTATTCAAGGGAATCCTTTGATCTTATATGTCTCCGCCACAAATACCTTACTGGGGGCATTGCTAGCACAAAATGATGAGAACAAGAAGGAAAGAGCTATATACTATATCGGTAGAACATTGGTAGCATATGAGAAGAACTATTCAATGATTGAAAAATCTTGTCTAGTTGTGATCTTTGCATCACAAAAATTGAGACACTAAATGTTAGCCCATACCACACATTTTGTAGCTAAGATTGATCCATTAAAGTACCTACTAAGAAAAGCTTCCCTCATAGGTAGACTAGCTAAATGGGTGGTGTTATTAAGTGAATTTGACATTGAATATGTTGAAAGAAAAGCTATCAAAGGCCAAGTTATTGCTGATCAACTGGCTAACACACCTTTGTTTGATTATACACCAATGCAAATATAATTCCCAGATTCCTTTATCATAATCTTTCTTCTAGAGCATGGAAATTATTCTTTGATGGTTCCTATACACAGGATGGATCTGGACCAGGCATATTGTTCATCACTCCTCAAGGATACTCGATCCCTAAAGCATTTCGAATAAATTTTCATTGCATAAACAATATTGTTGAATATGAAGCCCTTCTTAATGGCATGAAGATAGCAATTGAGTGGAGAGTAACAGAACTACACATTCATGGAGACTCATATCTTGTCATACACTAAGTCAATGATGTGTATCAAATGAAAGATGGAAAGCTAATCCCATACAAAAGAATGGTAGATGATCTAAAGAAATATTTCATATCTATAACCTTTGAGAAAATAACTAGAATAGAGAATAAAGTTGTTGATGCTATGGAAATGCTATCTACTTTATTACAGCAGCCCGAACATGAGCTACACTATGAGTTCCTGGTGGAAGCACTATCTTATCCTCCATATGATTCCCCTAAAACCCATATGATCTGCACTATTGTTGGTCATGATTCATCCAAATACAAAAACATTTTCTCCTATCTCCAAGATCAAATCATTGTTGATACCTTCAACCACCATGAGAAATGATACCTTATCTGAAATGCATCCCGGTATGTCATCATTGGTCACGATCTGTACAAATGAGGTCTAGATGGTACACGCATATATTTAGAATGAGAAGAGTCTCAATGTGCATTAGAGGAAGTTCACAATGGTATTTGTGGATCACATTCCAATGGTTTAACACCAGCTCAAAAACTTGTTAGGGCTGGGTACTATTGGCCTGAAATGGAGAAAGAGGCTATCAAGTTTGCTAAGAACTGTCAAAAGTGCCAAGTACATGGTAACTTAATTCATTCACCAGGGAGAGATCTAATTCCCTTTACTACACAATGGCCTTTTCACCAATGGGCATTTGATCTTATAGGAGCCATACATCCTCATTCTTCTAATGGACATACCCATATTATTACAGCTACAAACTATTTCACAAAATGGGTAAAAGCACTACCTTGACTCAAGCAACCGGCAAGCAAATTTCCATGTTCATTCTGAACTACATCATATGTCAGTATGGTATTCCACACTCTATAGTCACAGATAATGGTGGTCAATTCAAGAATAGAGACTTAGATGATTTATGTGCTAAATTCAAAATTACACAGCATTGGTCATCAATCTACTATCCTCAAGGGAGTGGACAAGCAGAGGCTTCAAACAAGAATCGGTCAAAAATTCTACACCGTATAGTTAATAAAGTAGGAAGAGACTGGCATCTTATGATCAATCCAGCTCTTTGGGCCTATAGAAAAAGTATCAAAATGCCCACTGGGGCTACACCATTTGCTTTAGTTTATGGGTTTGAAGCGGTACTACCTATTGAGGTTGAAATCCCATCACTAAGAATTAGAATGCATGGTCTAGTAACTAATGATGACTACAAAGTGTCTAGATTGCAAGAACTTGAACTACTAGATGAGCGCAGAAAAGTAGTGTATGATCATCACAGAGTATATCATAAAAGAATGTCTAGAGGTTACAACAAGAAAGTCAAACACAAAGAACTTCAGGTTGGCGATCTAGTCTTGAGAGAGAATCCTAAAAATCAATCACATAGAGAATGCAAGGAGAATTTTGAACCCAACTAGTTGGGTCCCTTTGTTATCACTGCTACTTTTGGCTCTGGTGCCTATCAACTCTCAACGACTGGAGGAGAACAACTCTGAGA
Source organism: Chamaecyparis obtusa (assembly GCA_027943335.1). NCBI lineage: Eukaryota > Viridiplantae > Streptophyta > Pinopsida > Cupressales > Cupressaceae > Chamaecyparis > Chamaecyparis obtusa. Next base: position 355,051 of record BSBK01001245.1, on the reverse strand, counting down.
ACCAAAACTTGGGGGCAATCTATGTCATATCCTGCAGTCCTCAGTATCCCAGATGAGTCATATCTAGTCAAAGTCCTTTGAAGCTACATCTGAGTCAGTCAGTCAGTCTCCTCTCTAGAAAGGATTTTGAAATCAAACATCAAAACAAACTGAAAACAATCTATGCTTCACATGATTTTATCTCCTTGTATGCCTACTAATTCACATTGAGATTTTTTCATATTCTATCCTTTCGAGCTCTTCGATGATGTTCTTTACGGGATTTAGAGAGTGATGACTAGGGGCACAATCTTTTCTTTGTTTCCTTCTTGTATGTGAAAATATAACAACTTCGGAAATTTTGGATTGAAATGGTGTCCGTTTGTAAGAGCCTCCATCTTGTATTGGATGGCCACGAGTACCTCGACCATTGATACTCAAAAAATTCAAGGAAGTTTGATCTAGCTTACATCTTTTTGAGTGATTTCTTACTCCTATTATGAAATGCAATCTTACCTAAGGATGTGAATGATAAAGGGTCACTACAGGTAATTCACATTGGATTTAGAATGATCTCTTGACTACTTGATGTGTTTGTACTGCAAGGCATGTTCAGGTCATCATGACGTTTATGTTTTGATGCTTATACAAATTTCTATATCAAAATGGACATGATATTCAGGTCATCTTGGTGTTTATGCCTTGGTTCTTATATCTAATCTAACATTTCAAAAACAAAATCAATATTCATATGTCCATGGTTGTCTAACCAGTGGGCGTTGTATTGATTCTTGCGCATACAAATTGATATTCATATGTCTATAGTTTCCTAACTAGTGGGCATTGTATTGATTTATCTGATTACCTACTAAAAGTTCAATGATGAAAACAAATTGACACATGATCAGTGACTAGGTCCTAGGTCTTAGATTTGCATTTCATTTTGCATGTCATTTTATACTTTCCATGATTGCGTGATCTCACAAATTGTTGAATGCACTTAAAATGATTACACTATTCTTCTAACCTAAACTTAGACTTGACGTGAAGAGATAAATCTAACACGAAGGTTTCATCATAGAACTGCAAGTAGGCACCATACTGGGTTAAACATCCTTTTGACATAAGATTGAGTACTTGTCTTCATCAATACCTACAAAACATATCATGTGTATCATTGCATTTCATGATCATTCCATCTATTGCATTGCATTACATACATGATCGTCATCAAAATCATACATTTCCATAATCAATTACATTTGCATAACATTCATACATTTGAAAGAAATCATTACATTGCATCAATTCCTACATCCATTCTACACTACTCATAGCATTTACATCACATGATATCATCATACATCAAAAAATGACAAGTACAAATGAAGTCATAACCAAAATCTTGATCTCATATATATCATATAACTCAAAATAGTCAAGGGTGCACTACTAGCACAAAGTACAAAAGAATGAGCTCATGTGAGCTATCAAAAGATAGATCAGTATATATGAACAAAATGAAAAAATTATCAAAATATCTAGACAAATTAGTTGCCTACCTGATCCTCTACATCTAGTGGAGGTGGTGGTGGTGCATTAGGCACTACCTCAGCTTGAGGTGCCCTAGATTCCTCTGAAACTATCATATACTAGGAGTATGTCAGTACTCTCTGACCAACAGGAACAACAACATAATAAGAAGAAACATAGTATGCAGCTTGAGAGGTCTGATGTGTCACCTCTATCTATAATCTCATGTTCTCCTCTCAAAGCTCTAATAGCTATCTATTAGCCTCTGTGAATTGCTCCTCAAAATGAGCACTTTGTACCCTCAGGTCCCTAACTTGTAATCTCAAGACCTAATAATCTCCTAAGGGGTCTATGCTACACCAGGATCTCAATCTGCCACAAGTATCTTTGTTTCTCTAGCTGACTAATTAGTAGCATCTAATCTCTGCACCTTACAATGTCTTACCTCAGCACAAAGATCAAAATCTATATCATCTTGTATAGGATTAGGACCAACAACTATGTACTGCTCAGCACCGAGTACCTCATTTGCATTGCCAACACTGCCTAAAGTACCACTCTCTCCTCTACTCGATCTCCTCTGTAAAACTGTAGGTATGCTTGCTGTAGAGCTAGTAGGATTAGGTGGCCTCATATGACCAGATGGTCTCTATGGAGGTGTCACCACTACTCTCACTCTTGAAGGTGTAGGATGGGGCATCAAAATCTATGCATCTTTCTGCCTCTACCCTCGACCCATAGGAGCACCTGTCACATCCATAGCCTCCTCCATCAAAGGTATCAACTCTGTGGGATCTGAAAATCAATATATAGGATGCTTGATGATCCAAGAAATGTATCTATCTATCACTCTAGCATCTATGACATCTGAACGATAGTCCCAATCATTGCCGACATAGCCGCTATACCCTTGTGTACAAAGATCATAAGGCAATCGAGGGCCCCATCCTAATCCAAGCTCTCTAACTATCTATGCATAAGCAGCATGATCTTGTGGTGCATCCTAAATGATTTCATACTGTCACCACACTCTAGTAATGATAAAATGCTCAAGCACTATGGTAGACCGCCCAATCAGCACTCGACTATGGAAAAAGTGACTAAACTACTCTCGAGTGGTAGGCTAAGCCTCTATCTGAAGATATGGATGCCAAATAACAAATGTACTATCATCAAGGCAGCATCTCTAATACTCAACATGGCCCATGCGCACCTATGTGACATATTCTAAATATATATAAATCACCGACTCTTGTGGCTGGCACTAACTCTGCCATACTGGTCTACATATTGGGATATACTCCCAAGCCCAAATCTGAAGTACTAAAGCACTAGAAGCAAAGGACTTTCTCCCCTTATACATGATCTCGTGCATCTCAGACAACATGTGAGCCAACATACACTGACCCCAACCCAACTCAGATGAAGTGGCCATCAAATGTGCAATCATCAGGGCCTAGCCCATCAAAAGACCGTTCTACTAACAGTTAGACATAATAATACCTCCTATCATGTTGACTATAATACACTCTAATCTATGGCTTTCCCCATAGCGCTAAACTAGAGTCTCCCAAGAAATAGAACTGGTAAGTTGTGTATAATCTCCAAACAATCATCTAAAAGCATGTAATCCAGAGTTCCCCGAACTCACATAATCAGGGTGTGGATCATGGAATGGAATGTGGAGTATCATTTAGACATCCTTCAGTGTAAATGTGATCTCTCCTATAGGGAGGTGGAAGGTATGGGTCTCTGAGTGAAACTTCTCAATCAATGCAGTCAGAAGTCCATGGTTCACCCTAATCTCAAGCAACCAAATAAGATACTCAAAGCCACATGTAGCAAGATGTACCCTCATCAGGTCGGGCAGTGAAACACATAATCTCTGAGTCATCGGGTGTGATATGCACACATGAACATCAAGATAAACAACCTACACAACACAGAAATAGGAATCCTATTAGTAACTTGGTTGAAAAATAGGCTAAAAGTATAGAAATTGAAAAGTTGACTATCTCAGAAGGTACATTAAATGCTCAAGAATCAACCTATGAAATCAGAAAATTCAAAATTTTGACCTAAAAAGGTTTTTTTAGCTCACTATTTTCCATACAACAATATAGACTGACATCAAAACTCATACAAGTTTCAGTAGCTTATCATACGACAAATGATGGTTATATGACAAAGTATGTCTTCCTGTACGACATATGAGGGACCCGAAAAAATGTCGTATGACTCTTGGGTCCCTCTCATATGAGTTTATATTGTCTCTAGGATGACACTCTAAATGATAGTGAAAAGTCATACGAGTCCTAGTGGACAGTCGTACGAGTTTCCATGCATGCGAAAATTGAAAATTTCAAATGTACGAAAAAAGTCTTAAAAATGTTGAAAACATGCAAAAATGGAATTTACAAAGAGGCACAGAGGTCCACTTACCAGATACCCATACTGTGGAGGTCGTTGATGTCTCTGGCTTTGCTTAAAATGGTACGAAGACACAGGTACCTTCATTTCCTCCATTTTCTTGCTCAGAGGGCTCCACAAAGGTTTCAAAAGTCAAATGTGAATAATGAATTGAAAATGACCCTTTTGGCCCTTATATAGCTTTTGACCTAATTTTCAAAAGTGCTCCATTTTCCACAAAAATTGCACCCCTGGCTAATTTCGATGTTCTTAACCCATTTTCGGGCATTTTTGGGATCAAAATCAAAATTTGAGATCATTTACTATGTCAAAATCATGATTTAAAATTTTTAGACCTACGATGGCCGACTGCATGCATAATCAACCTTCAATCATCACAGAAATTGAGAATTCAACTTAACTGATTATCTTACATCAAACTATTCAAATTTCAACTTGGTCAACCATGGTCAACTCATGGTCAAACCTAGTCAAACTTGGTCTCCAAGACCTCTAAAGGATGTAGAATGCATCTCCGAACATGCATAACCACTTCTCAAATCAATTAACATGCTTCTAAACCATTTAACACTGACTTTTCTTGTCAAATTTTGATTTTCATCCCAAAGGGGGCATGGTATTGCATATCAATCAAATCTATAAATCAAATTTCTTTCCTCTGTGATCAAGACAAAAACCACATCTAATTGTTGATTCATCAAAAGACCTTGTCACTTGGGGCACGTCACTTGGGGCATGTTAGATTCATCAAGATCCATATCAATCTGGTATCCTAATCAAACTTGCAAACTGTATCAGCTTTTCATAACCATCGGTTCATTAGTGTTATTTCCTTCATTCTTTGTAACTGAAGGATTCAAGTGTGATACCACTACTATTCCTCTAAACATTCAGGTCTGGAATCAGGTCACTCACTTCTTCGTAATCATAAAGTTTAGAATCAGGCATTTTGACACTTTTTCGTAATCACCGATTCATTGTTGCTATAGTTAACATTATCTTTGGTCAATTGGGACCTAAACCTAACATCTTCAAATCTTTCAATCGATTTCTGTCTCGAAATCGGCTAATCTTTCAAATCAATTTCATACATCTACATCAAACACAGACTAATCTTTGACCCACTGCACTTTGCACAGTAATTCAAAGAGGAGCAAAATGTAATACCCCAAAAATGGGCTATAGGTTCATTAACCTCTTACATCAACAATTCGAACGAAATTAACATCAATGTCCTAACCTAAGGCACATCTGCACATCAAATCATCGAAACCTAATTGATTATTCTAATTCTGCATCGGGGAATATTCCTAATTATCCTAACTATCTTTAATTCAATGAGTATTTGGTGATAAATGTCATTATTTATCCTAAAATTTGATTAATTAAATATTTTGAATATTTAATTAATTAATTTAATTATGCCACTTAATTATTTAATTGGATTTAATTACATTTATTCCTAAATTGTACTATTTAATTTTGACAATAAATCAAAAATCTTATGACTAATTGATTAAATTCCTATTTAATTAATTAATGTTAGTTGTCAATATTTAATAATATAGTTTTTGAATAAGAGTTTGATTTAATAATTGATTAACCCATAAATCAGTTGTTTTAAATTTAAAATCAGTTAAGTTGAAGATAAATCACTTTATTTATTTTTTTCATAATTATCTATGCACATTTGAAATAGCAGTTAAACTTTAAATCAGAAAATCAATTCAAGTTATTATCTTTTGGAAACTCAACATCTATTTTGAGTTGAAAATTGATCTAAACTTCTAATTTGAGTTATAAAGTTGTTTTTGCATGATTTGCATGATTTTGTGAGTTGATCTGTTTCTAATTTCTTGTTAACTCAAAAATCAACTTGAGTTTATCAAGAGTGATTTATGGCTTTTCTTAATGCATCCTCAAGCCTTGAATTTCTATAAAAACAAGGCTCAACTCTTCGCAAAAAATAACCCTGGAATTTGTACAATTACTTTAGCAAATTTGCGATTGAAGGATTAAGCACTTGTGACAAGCGATTTGTGAGATCTTTCATTGTTGGTCATAATTTTTACATAGTTTTCATATCATAGATTTTCATATCAATCCATGTCATTCTTAGAATAATCTGCATATCATTTCGATTCATTCTAGATTAGATTCATTCAATTTTTCCATTCTTATTGCATACAAAATCCAAAAAATAGATTAATTTGCATTCATACAGTTTTTCATTCTTTTGCATTCAAATCCTTCGTTTAGGTGTTGCATTGTCATTGATCTCGATTTCAATCTGAGAACACCATACTCGCACCTACTAGAAGGTAGTAAATCACCTGGTTAGCTTAGTTTCAATTAATAGTAGATTTTGATTTTTTCTAACCTCTAATGTTCTACTGAAGTGTTGTGTCCACAGCTAGGTACAATTTTCACACACACATGCACTCTATAGGGAAACATATTTTTGCTGATGGGAGAAGTGTTACTTGTAATTTTTCATGTTTCTCTTGCTCCTAAGGAAAGATCGTAGCCTCTTCTTTGTGACAAGACCTTCCCTATGGTTGTTTGTGGCTTGTATGTGGTGGATAATGTGGACTTCTACCAACATTATTGGTTATTTTATATATTTTTTGGTTTTTGGCCTTCTCTACTCAATCTTCATCATTGGGTTAATAATTCTAATTCCTAGTAACAATGAACTTTTCCCTTATGCTAAGGGGGTTTTTATTGCTAATTTTTTTTCTTCTGAGGAACAAGATCTGATGATGATAAATTTTTGGTTTTGAGGGACTCATTCCCTTTTAGCCAGACTCTATAAAGCCTCCTTCAACCCTCTTAATTAACAACTCATTGTGGATCAAGTGTAAGTTTTTCTCCTCAATATTCCTCTACATTTTTTAGGGAATTATTGTTTTGAGGCCATTGACAACTATATTGGACATTTCTTAAAGGTGGATGATGTCATGGTAGTAATAGGTCTCTCTACCTTTTTACAAATTTTGATTGACATTAACATCTCCATACCTCTCCCTAGAGACGTGGTCCTTATAGTTGGGGATAGGAAATGGACTTAACTATTAGATTATGAGGGTATCCCCTTACAATATCTATGGTGCTTTTATAATTGTCACTTTGAAATTTATTATTCTCTCTCATATGGTAAAGGCCCTACCACTTAATTAGTGGAAGGAAGATAACAATATACATATAAATATCATGGCTTAAAACTCTTCCTCTAATGACTTTTCACAAGTGGATGATGTCTCCCCTCTGGATGATGCTCTTGTTGCTATTTTTTCCTCAGACTTTTTGGATCCTACACCAACTCCTACCATTGATGTGGCCCCCTCTGGCCACATGAACCCTTCTCTTTCTACTACTCCTATTTTTCATAAACCTATAGCTGATGATGTGCAACCTTGTCAACACTCTAAACCTATTGTCCTAACAATCTTGCAAAGAGGGTTTCCCCACTTCCTACCCCGTTTGGTGGGGATCCTAGTGATATTATTGCATGGACAATGGTTCAATGGAATAGTAAGATCATTTTTTAGTTTTTCATTCTCCTCCCCATGTTGTGGGTGGGTTGTTTACCCACTCTTGATGTGGGCTACTAGATTTTCTAGTGTGTTGTTAATGGTATGTTGTTTACCTTGATGCTTATGACCTTTTTGGTCAGTCTTTGTAAGGGCCAACACCCTTATTTTTCTACTTTTTAATATAAAAAATATCCCTTTTCTTCTATTTTGTTTCCACTTCTCAAATTGTACTACCACAAGAAATTAAACTAATATTTCAAGAACTTTCCAAAAAATCATGGACACACAAAGATGGAAGAAATGGAATGGAAATAAACACCATCAAAGCTATCAATCTTTCAAAATTCATGATAAATAACATAAATAATAAGTTGCATGGAAATGAACAAATCAAAGCTCTTTGTAAAACCAAATTTACTTATTTTTTGTTCTTAATCATGACAGGAAAAATATGTAAGAAGGCTTGTATGTTTCTCAATACCTACTATCAATACTAAGATGTCACATTACCACATATTCCTAGTCTCAAGATTATGCATATCCTCATTGGGGTTTCCTAGAAACTCCCCAAAGTTTAACTATTTTTCATTTTTTGTCATCCTCTCCAATGGATACATAATATTGAAGGAAATTTTATGCACTTATATATCATAATATTATATGTCTTCTCTTAAGTTTGGGAGAAAATATAGTACTTTCCTATTAAAATAATTATCAATGATTAATGATTCTTTTGTAAATAGATATCTCATTCTTTTATGTTTTCTCTTCTTACATATAGCAATTTGATCTTTGATAAGAAATACTCTATTAAAAATTGTAATGAAATAAAATATAGGGAGTGTGATGGTGGTATTCACTAGGATGTGTTGACAAAATAGGAAGTTCGGACCTATATTTACTCATACATTGAAAGAAAGATAATCCACTAAGCTCAAGGAGGCTCAAGAACTGAGTGGATGTAGTTACCCTTTATTGTTATGGAATATTACTATGCAAGTAGAAGTGAAAAAGACAACATCCAAGGAAAGATAGAGAGAGAAAGGATTTTCTAAAACTATAGATAGATTATGAACTGAGAACTCAATTTCAGGACTAGATCTGGAAAGGAAAAATAGTGACTGGCCTATCAACCAAATTTCAACCCCAAATAGGAGGTCAGGGATAACCTGGAGGGTCAAGGGAAAGTCAAAGGTCAAGGGAGAGTCAACTCTCCTTTGACCTTGCACTTTTTAATGAAATGAACTACAAACTATATCTCTTGATTTGACCTTTTTGTAGCACATTTCGCATTGGTGCCACCCTTTTCCTACACAAAAAATAGGGAAAAGTGTTGCTTAAGCAAACCCCAATTCAGGAATCAACCTTAAAATTGAAATTAAATCTCTTGATAAGGAAGCATGATGATATGTAGTTGGGGTTTGATAAAATGTGTAAACCTTAATGAACCTTCTTGATGTTGAAATACTCATGAAGATGCTTGAAGTTGTCTTGACTTTGGGTCTAGGATAGGAAGATCATGAATGCCTTCACAAATGATTGGATTTGAAAATTACTCTGTGTCTTCCATGCTTAATGCTTGATGTCTTGAATTTAACTTGATACTTGCTTGATTGTTCCATGAATGCTTGAGAGAGAAGAAAGATATTATGAGTGCTTACCAAAATGAGGGAGGTAGCCTTGTTTATATACCTCTCCTAGCCATTTTGGGGTGCAAAACTCAATGGAGGCTAACATGGATTTACATATCCTGCTAAAATCAAATGACCTTACTCAATTCAAATTTGGGGTCGATTCTCAAGGTTAGGGGTGACCCAACATGCCCCTAACCCACCCAGTCACCCTTGATTGCCCAATATGCACTAAAATTTGGACTAAGCATCCAATTTGGTATATGGATGGTAAAAATATGTGTGAAATTGAGACTAAATCAAGCATAATGGGCATGGAAGCCTTGGATAGTAAATGGGGCTTAACTAAGGAATAAAATTTTATAGGGGTACAATTTAGGGCACTACAAAAATATTTCCATACATTTTCATGTAAAATCCAGTAATGATTATATGGTATAATTACAAACCGTGTTATAAATTTATATTATGTTCATGCTCTTTTTGAAAATATATAAAATATTTTAGCATTATAAGGATCATAACAAGGATTTATGGTTTCTTAAAGTCTAAAAGAATACCATATACATCTCATATATAGATTTAGATAAATCATGATGATAACAAAATTTAGCCAAAATGAATTACTAAACAAAGCTATATATATGTATAATGATATAAACATCAACAAAATAGAAATCTAGGCCTTCATGTCATGAAAGCATAAAAAATGTCTATACATAGACCTAATAATTATCATCAAACAATAAAGCTTGCTAAGCCCACCAAAAAGATGAAGAAACAATACCATAATTGAAATATTTGTAATACTAATTATACCTCACGTGCTCAACACTTATTATAGCTCTACCTATTAATTCAAATAGGAAATATACATATTAATATACAAAACATGAGACTTAAAATGACATTATTAAATAAACCCTTTTTGCATATTTATAATCCATTTCAATCATCCTCTACTTTTCATTTTAAACCTAAAAGGTAAGTGCATGGACTAGAGTTTTCGTATCATCATGTGGCAAGCATGGAGAAAATGTTTTGATCCAAGATGAATTCCATTTACTTGTAATAAATGGTGTTAGTTCTAATAATAAATCTATAATGACCTTCAGATTATTGGATCGTACCTTTGGAAGAGGCATAAAAGACCCCTAATTTCATCAATATTTATTCCTAGTGACCCACAAAGATGGACATGATTCTAATATAAAGTCATCAATTAAAAACAAAAAATGAGGTTGTCTCACCAAAATAATAAAACTTACATGCAAACACTAAATCACATTAGGGTGATCTCACAACAGTGTGTCCCACTTTTGGGCATGAAGAAAAATTGGGCATGGAATATTTTTTCATTTTCATTCCCTTCATGTAAAGGGAGATCTTTTCACAAAGGGTAAAGACCCCTTTGTGTGGACACTCTAATGTGTGGATGTTTGTGCAAAGACCACCCTTTGCGCAAACTACCCCATGAAGGGGTGTTTTCTCAAATACCCTCTTTGCACGAACACTCCTTTGGTCGGATTTCCAATAAATTTCTAGTGGAGACTGTCATTTTCACCATTCATTTTTACAAATCACATGGACCCCAGGTGTTAGAGAAAACCCAGTGATGACCTAGGCTTACATCAACATTTTTTTGGCACTTTCGACCTCTCTTTGACTGTTGTTGATACTAGGTGCACACATTTCTTCCTTTTTTGTTTATTTTTTGTTTGTAAAATATATGTTTTTCAATTATTTTAGTTAGTTTTCCGTTTTCATTAATTTTTTATTTTAAAAAATTATATTTTTATTATAAAATATTAGAAAACCTTAGAAAACTAAATTAGAAAATGTTAGAAAATCTTTTAAAAAATTGTTTATTTAAAAATAATTTTTAGTTAGTTATATCAATAATTTTCATTTCCAGTAATTTTTTATTATTTTTATTACAAAATTTTAAAACCTTACAAAAATTTAGAAAATTTTAAAACCTTAGGAAAATTTAGAAATATTTAAAACCCTAGGAAAACTTAGAAAATTATTAGAAAATGTTAAAAAAAAATTAGAAAAAGGCATATAGAAAGCTTTAGAAAAAGACTTAAACTTTGTTTAATTAGGTACATGTATGGTTCATTTTTGCAATTTTTAATTATTGTATTATATGAACTTTATAAATTGTTTAAAATAATTTAGATACATTTTTATTTATTAAACACGTGTACTCACAAACACAATGCCCTCTCTCTCTCTCTCTCTCTCTCTCTCTCTCTCTCTCTCTCTCTCTCTCTCTCTCTCTCTCTCTCTCTCTCTCTCTCTCTCTCTCTCTCTCTCTCTCTCTCTCTCTCTCTCTCTATCTATCTATCTATCTATCTATCTACCCCTGTATTTCCTTATCACTCTCAACCCCCCTTTCTTCCCTTCTCATTCCTTTATCCATCATTTAGAATTGTACATGTATAATTATTGATTTTAATATTAGTTTATAGTTAATGGCATGGTTTTATATCAAATTTGTTTCGAATTTACATCCACATTTAATCTACTTAGTTTTTAACATTTAACACATATTACCAATACATGGCCACACATGATCATGATGATGTACCTTAAAATGAGGCATCTCAGGATCACGTAGCTCAAGGTCATGCACCTAATGAAGATACACAATCTGATTTGTCTTGCATTCTAAACATTGATAGCATATTTTAGTTTGCTAACATAGAGATGGGCTGATTGGGAGATTCTATCAGTAGATCTCAGGAGGGTCTGTATAGAGATACTTGTACTACTATACTAAAGAGTCTTAAGGAGTTGAGTGTATGGATGAGATCTCATAGTTCATTTATATCATAGGTCATAGAGGATATTTTTTGGGATTTAAGAGTTGAGGTCTGAGGTGACATGTCCTTAGAGATGGTCTCAATCTATGTCTCTAAGGATATCATCAAACAAGAGGTCTTCCTATTTTATGAGGGGAAGGCCAAGATGAGGGCATATTAGGTCACATAGTGCATGATTATTGAGATAACATCCAGGATATACCCTCAATTTCTTACAGTGCATGGTTTTTATCCTAATAAGGACTAGATTCCTTTATATTTTTCATAGTAGTTGTACATTGAGATCCATTTGGGTCTCAAGATCAACTATCTAGATCTTCCTAGTTATACTGGTCAGGGGCACGACAAAGTTGTCGATTGTGATCAGCATTGTAGGGTTGATCGAGTTGTACCTACTACTAGATAGTTGGTTGAGGAGAGAAATCTGGTAGTAGCACCATTAATGGTTGCTACCACTAATAGAGTTATCATTTCTTCCTAGAGGGAAGCAGTTGACAGGATTGGCTAAATTGCATCTATAATTGCCACCATTACATATGATACACTAGGATGATATATTTTGACTAGACCGAACTGACCCAGATCATCTTCTAAGGTATCATCTAGCATTGTATGTCTGGGTGATGAGACATATAGATTTTTTGGTCTTCCTACCCTAGGAAATTTATGATCTCTTTCAGAATAGTAGAGTCACTTGGATTTCACACTTTATTTTTTGGAGAACCTTCTCCAGTCATATTCATATATTGCAGAAAACCAGATAATACTATTGCATGTTGTCAAAGATATCATCAAATTCTCTCATCGCCCTATAGTTCCACCATCCTAGGGCACACCATTGAATCATACACAACATATTTTATAGCACTCTGCACCGCATGACACACCCACAAATCACTCTAAGACTATAGATGTAGAGACATGAGCTAGTGATATTTGTATCATAGTTCAGGACCTGGATGGATTTGATGAGAAAACGTAAGGTTTGAGGTAGATGGTGGACACTAGAAGTGATATAGGATCATTTATGGATATGCTACTACATCTTTCTAACTCTACACCACTCCCCTCTCAGCTACATACACCACTACACTCATTATTACTTGAGAGGGTTGGGATAGGAGAAGGTAAATGTGATGCAGCTTCAGTGGATGATACAATGGTGCACATTGATGATCCTCTTTCTCCAGAGACCCAGGTATTTAATTTGATTTACTTTAACATCATTGTGCAATTATTCAAATTTTAGTTTATATTATACACACAAAGTGAACAATTAACTATAGTCACATGTACTGATGTCCATAGATTTATAATATTTTATATGAATAGTTAGTTGAGCATATTACCTCTAGTGTGGGGATAGAGTGGATGTGACACCTACTAGTGGTCAAGTATGGTTTAAATCACTACTAAATTTTAGCTTGATTTTTTATGATGATTAGTCAATTTTTTGATGCAAATCGGTTGACCAAACGACCATTATTGTTGTCAAACTTTCTATGTCAATTATTTGACACATTATATGTTTGTTGCATATTTGACCTTTATAGTTGTCAAACTATCGTCTGATCTGACATCGAAATAATCACTTCAATATGGAAGAATGTCTGGCATATCTTTCATCTTTTTCGACCAACATTGGTCAAAAAATCATATAATATTGGTCGAAATAATTGTAAATAGCCGACATATCTTTTTGCATTTTTGACCACATATGGTCAGAAAATTGATCAATGAAATACGTCGACTGTATAGCATTGCTATCAAACTTAAGGTAGTGCAGTCAACATGGTTGTCAAAATATTGATGACCAATGGTCGGAGAATTTATCGAGAGTATAACATTCTCATCGAATGTACAGTCCTTTTTGGTTGAAAATCCAATAGCAAATTTAGTTTTTTTTTAAAACTAAAATATATTATGAAATCTATTAATATATTATAGTGATTGATAGGTGCCATCTATATGTGATTTGGCTATTATGGGTGCCATCTAATGTTTTCTTCATGTTTTAGTATGTTTTTATTGTATCTATTTCTATATTCAAGGTCCTAAGCCTTTCAAAACTCTTCTTACCTTAGTCAAATACATATTCACGTTAAATGGAATAGTCATATTCCTTCTATTATTAATGGTCATTTGGTTAACCAATTTGCATCGAAAAATCAACTAATCATCATCGAAATCAAGCTAAAATTTACTAGCTATATAATTTTGATGGGATTTTTTGTCATCTTGTTGGTAATGTTCTATGTTCCACAATGACGAGGATGTTCCCATGTTCTCTCTACCCATTTTCATGTTAATATCCTATTCAAATAGAATTTAATGATTTTGGAAGAATTGGGGCATCTCTTCTGAATTGGGCATTGTAGTATGTAAATGTTGGATTTAATTTGTTATTTTTTCCTTTAACAATGTGATTTGTAGATATATATTTGTGTAATGTTTTTGGGTATTGTCAATAGAGACATTTGACCATAGAGTTCACTTAGTATCTACATTATCCTTTCTTTGTGTGCTATTGTTTATGCCAATGGCAGGCAAGGTAGTAAGCTAATATTGTGATTTGTAGAGAGTTGTTTTTGCTATAAATTAAAATTTAAACAATTGTTGGCAAACTGTGGCCTGGAAAAGGGCTCATGGAATGTGTTTTTCAAAAGTTTCTTATGTATGGAGACTACTTTAATTGCTTTTGTTGCCAACTATGTTTACTAATACAATTTTTTTTGAGTTTTCTTATGATGAAATTTGGTGATAAACTAACCAGAATCCTATTAAAGTACTTTCATGTTTGGAGATTGGAATTCAAAATTTAATTGATGATATCAGAGCTTCATGCCCAGTTCAGCCATATTGTTGACCTTGTGGCTTATTCCATTATATTGTGTTAGTTTCTCTATGCACAATAAAATGTTAAATCTTCTTGTAACTGGTTGTCAAGCAATCATAAATATCATACCCAAGTACAAGATAAAGTAGATATTTATATCTCCTGGTCTCTATGTATCATACTGACTGGTGTTTTATCTTTGTAAGTGTTATGGTGATACACAATAATATATGTATGTGCCTATAAGGCTCATTTTTTTATTATAATGGGATTTATTTTTGTCATCTTATAGTTTCCAAAGAAATTACATTCCATGTTGATGAGTTCTCACCTCTTGTTCCCCTGTGCCCACTTTTGTTCCAATGTCATTATCCTGTTCAATTAGCAGACACTAAAATTGTAGGGGTGCCTCGGGAATCTCCTATGTGTGTTCTCCCATTTCACCATCCTCCACAAGATGAGAGTTAGTGGATCATATAAATATTCTATCATTTTTTATTTTGGACGACACATGAAAGTTCCTTAAAAGGTGATTTTGGCTACTATTGGATGTAGATATCTATAATTTTGTTGACTATTAGTGACCCACACTTAGTCATTTATCTAGGCAATGATGGTCGTTCATCATTGCGACCGAGTCATTATGTAAAGGTCGAGCTATGTATTGAATACTTATCAAGTAGTAGTACTATCGAGTAAATGTATGGTCACTATGTATTTTTATAGTATGTCAAGTCTAGTTTTTGCTAATTCATATATGCAAGGATTAAGGAGCACTAGAGATATCAACATATGCCAAGTACAGTCAATGCTAAGTACCAAGAACTGCACTTGCCAAGTTAGTTAGGAATGACATAAGAGTTTGTTTTGGCACAGTGATCGAGGTAAATCATTTTGGGCGACACTCATGTTTTGTATTTTGTTTGTTGAGATAATTACAGAGGTAATTATGCATGCACTTAGTAATCATTGATCCCTATGTATTACCTAGAGCCAATCAGAAATTAGTAAGGCTTAAGTGAAAAAAGGAATTGATCTGAACCGTAATCTTGAATCATGAAGATGTTTTGTTGATTATATAAGGTGAAGATCTAAACCCTAAAACATAGTAGAGAGGGATAGCGAATGTGAAGGGAATGAGTAGAAAGGAATATTCAGTGAAGAGAAGTATTCAGATAGAGTTCATTGACTGAGCTAAGTGGTGAAAGGACAGAACAGAGATAAATCTGATAAATGAGATCAATACAATACAGTAAAGAGAAGATCTGTAATCTTCATACAATGTGAACTGAAAGATCAGGTACTGAGACATTCTAACCAGTGTATCAGGGTAAATATCTTAACCGAGTGGTCCCGACAGACTTTTTTTAATCTCTTAACTAAGTGCTTACTTTGTTGTAAGTTTCAAATCCTTTAGCAAGGTAGACTGTATAAGTCTTTTAACTCTTAGCAAGGCAGACCCCTCACAGGGTAGATCATGTTTTGATCAAATTTTGTAAGCCCTAACAGGAAAATTTATTATTACAATATTGAACATTTGTGGGTGTCATCCCCACCCTAGTTTTACTTTTCAAGGGTTTCTATGTAACCAAAATTATTGTGTTTTGAGTGCTTTCATGGATGTTGTTTAATATGTTAGCTATTTCGTTATGATTAAGTATTGCTGAAGCTATGTAAAAGTTTTATTCATATGAAAATGGTTTAGATAGGTGATATATGATTCACCCCCCCCCCCCCCTCTCTCAGTATTGCATTTCCCAATTATATTTCCAACAATTGGTATCAGAGACAAAGGTTTCTCATAGAAAGTCTAACCACTTGAAGAAAAAGATCTTGAGATGGAAGTCTATAAGTTGGGAAAGCTCATATAGAATTAGAAAATTGATGTACAGCTGGCATTACAACAACTAGAAGCATCCAAAAGAAAACTGAAGAAATCCTTGAGCAAAAGAAGAGAAATTGCTATTCAACAAAATGTATCACAGTATCAAGAAGAAGATACCACTGGATTATTTGATAATGGAAACTCTACAAAAAGTGACAAAGCCATAAAAGAGCTACTGGAGAAGAATACCATACTAAATGATGACATCAGGAATCTAAAGAGAGAATAGGAAATTCAATTTGTCATACTTTGTGAAGTAGTTGAGTAGAAAAAGAAAGCTGAAGATGATAAGACAATGGCTAAAGAAGATAAAAGAAAAATTGCAATGAGACTAGATGAAAGGACAAGTGACATGCAAAGGTTGACTAATAATCAACTGGACATGGTAAATCAACTAATGTTGGTTAATCAAGAGTTAGGCAGGAAAGATATGGAAATCAACCAATTGAGGTTTGAGAATGATCAATTGAGGAATGAACTAAGATCTGAAAAGGAAATCAATGAAAGGATGAACAAACCTAATGAAGCTACAAAATATTTTGAAGAACTGTTAAGGTCGCCTAGAAGATCTGATGATAGATCTGGACTTGGACTGAATGAACATGCATCATCTACTGAAGAAGGAGACTCATCAAAGAATGGAGAATAAAAGAATGCTAAGCCAAAGAACAACAAGCCCACATCACATCACTGTGGAAAGCCAGGACATACAGCCAACATATGCAGAAGTAAACATGGTAAGTTTGATTCTAAACCTAAGTTTAATGGACATTACTTCAACTATAAGAAACATGGACATCAAGCACATGAATGTAGATCTAAGGCCAGTAACCCACCTACCTCACCTAAGTTTCAAGGCAATTGCTTCAACTGTCAGAAGTATGGGCATAAAGCATTTGAATGCAGATCTTAGACAAGATGGTCATCAAATGAACAGACTAAGTCACTTGTGAAGAACAACTCATACAATTGGGATTATAACACTTGGTACAACTATCATTACTATGGTAAATATGGACACATTGGAGCAAATTGTATGAAGACTCATTTCAGAGGTAGATCCAAAAGTTGGATGAATGGAAGCATGGTATGTTACAAGTTTAATAAGATAGGTCACCTGAAGAAAGATTGTAGATCACCTATGTCGAGCAATGATCAGAATCAGATTGAAGATATCTGTGAAAACAAGACATGGAAGAAGAAGGAAGAAGTAAGCACAAGTGAAGCTAGCACATCTAAGGTCACCCAATCTGATGGATCAGGTGATCACACTTCTTCTAATTAAGTAAAGAAGGTATGTTTGGAACTGAATCTTACAAAGCTTTATTTTACATTAGTTCCTAACATAAAGATTGAGTAGAAGTCCAATCTGCATAGATAAAGATGCATTAGGGCATATCTGAGTGAAATAGAAAATTTCATTTTTTATGTCGAGCGTCAGTATCTTGACCGAGTTATCAATGTTTGTCGAGCACCTATTATGGCCAAGATGTTATATACACTGAGCTATGTCGTAATGATTATATTAACTAAGCTTGTGTTAGCCAAGGTTAGCATGAGTTTGCCGAGACAACTGTATTCCACTTAGAAGTTTTGTATGGAGTATTTATGAAGCCCTAATTCTACTTTTTGGAATCTATAAAGCGGAAAGTTTCCACTCATTTCATTTCACCTAGTGAATTGAGATTTCTTTGAGTGATTTAGAGTGCAAACAACCAGTTTGTTAAATTTGATTCTGAATCTCTACCGTCTGTCGTTAGCAAAAATCATCTACAGGATACTTACGAGAAAAAGGTACATTACCGACAAAACATTTCTTTTTGGAAATTTTAAAATTAAAATGGCATCATCATCTGCTACAGTGAAGAAACAAGTGATGGAAGTTTTCAATGCACAATTGGTAAGAAATGAAGTTTGCAAGCCACAGATTTTTAAGGCAATTTTGGAAACTGCGATTAAAGGAGATTTGTCTGGAGCCCTATCTTCAATTCTAGAAAATGCGTTGATGATGAATGATATTAGGTCATGTTATATGTGCAAAATTGGGGAAATTGGAGATTACAAGATTAGGGAAGCATATGATAAACTATGTGTTAATGGAGTGTTGAAGCCAGAGTATAAATCGGTTGTCGAACAAGGGTTAGTGCATGCCCTAGATTTCCCTCAAAATTTTAAAGTTGAATGGATAAAAATAGTGTTGATTTGAATACATGACATGCAACTATGGTTGGAAGATGGACCCATGAAGATAACAAAGGAAATGATCCAACGAGTCACTAGTTACTCAATGATTCAAGGGAAAAGGACAATGAAATGTTCAAGCAAAGAAGAAATTCATACAAACACACAAGCGGTATGGAACAAATGTGGAATGATGATCTCCACCATTAGAGATCCAGAGATTGACTTTGTTGTTAGGTTTATCTCGTACAAATTCTACCAATCCAATCAATTGGACAGTGTCCCCTGCATGCCAGTGGACCAGGCATGGAAAATCATTAAGAAAGGACACATGTATGATCTTGTCAAGCTCTAGCTGACTCAGCTTGCCGAGAACCTCAACTCAATTTGAAATGCAAAGAATTCTATGTGTAAGTTTGGCTCCTTGCTAATCTGTCTATTCTTTTCTGTTAAGAAGAGTTTTCCTACTCATGGAGGTGTGATATGGGACAAGAAGAAACCCATTACTATGCAAATCAGTGAATTCATAGGTCAAATAGGAGATAGTTTTAATGGTGTGATGGATAACTATTTTGTTGAAAAGTATAGTAAGGATATATTCATTCTAGTTGACATAGACTTCACTTATGCACAAGTAGTTCTTCCTAGGGTTTCATGGATCATGCCACTACCCTATGAAGTCAATATAGATAAAGTTACTTCTGCTATAACAGCCCTCTTAGCTAAAGAAATTATTAGTAAAGCACCCTACTTTGGTACATATGAAGAAGCCAAATCTAAAATCTCTATGGGTTTAACGGCTGCAACTTTAGAGAGGAAAAGAAAGAAGTTAGTAAATAATTTGGAGAAATATGTGGAAGAAATTGAAAAGGATGCTCCACTAGAATTAACCCAAAGATTGGGAGAAGATGAACCAAGTGAATCTAGTGATAGTGAGAAAGAAGAAGAAGAGAATCAAGTAGAAAAGAAGAAAGGAAATAAACTAGTAATTGTCGAGCCCCCAACCAAGAAAAGAATATTGAAACCTAAAGTGTCTTCGACACCTGTGCTAAGGCCAAGAACAAGGGGAGAAGTTGTTGAAACTCCTATGAAATCAAATGCATCCAATAAACAAAAACCTACACAGCCTAAGGCAGTGCCGAGTAAGGTAAACAAAAGACCTAGAAGGAAACTTGTGTTGGAACAAGAAGATGATGAAGAAACTAAAACTGATGAAGAGGTGAAGAAGAAGATTGTATTACAGGATGTTAAAACTACTGTGAATGAAATATGCCACAAGATCACAAAATTTGTAGGAGTGGATGACTTGAAAGAATTAAATTCTAGAAGTCTAAGTATAGGAGAGAAAGAAAAGGTTGAAGATGCTATTCTTGAAATGCTTTGCACTTTCAAGATGTTACCTATTCAGTTGGAGAATTGAATCCCTAAGGAGCTAAGAAATAGGGTTGCACAAAAATGGGAATATGTTTTTAATATAGAAAAACAAATAAGGGAGAGCACCTTAGCACAAGTGGGATCAAGTCTCACCCCTTCCAACATTAGAAAAACTATGGAAAAAGACTGAGCAAAATTTAATCCTAAGCTCAAAGCTTATTCAATCCTTCAACACAAGGTTGAGGATATTGTATAGGAAAGTATCAAGATTTGGAAGATAGTGGTTGGTTTTTTTATTGACAAAGATGGAGACCAAGGTGCTAGTACATTGAAGGATGTCAAGCCTGCAACATAACTAAATGTAATGGAATCACCCATTCTAGAGACATCAACTCCCAAGGTAGAGGAAATTTAGAAGGACTCAAAAGTACATATTGTTGATATAAAAGAGGTTACCCTAGTTAAGAATAAAGTATTAACCGAGGAAGATATACAGGCTGAGAAAGCAAAAGACACATCTTTGCCAGGTAGTAATACTATACTTCTGCAAGTCAAAGCTTACCTGACAATTGATGAGACATCAATTGTTAACACTACCCCGGCAAATCTGTAGTTGTTACACTTGACATGTTAGCTAGTACAAGAAATACTGAGGAACAAGATAAGCTGGCACCAGCAACTCAACCCACATCTACCAAGGAGAAACACCAAG
Organism: Chamaecyparis obtusa; assembly: GCA_027943335.1. Taxonomy (NCBI): domain Eukaryota; kingdom Viridiplantae; phylum Streptophyta; class Pinopsida; order Cupressales; family Cupressaceae; genus Chamaecyparis; species Chamaecyparis obtusa. The sequence goes on along the minus strand of BSBK01001245.1, from coordinate 334,126 downwards.
AAAAAGAAGAGAAGTCAAAAGAAAAAGCTACTAGTCCTCATGTGGAGGATAAGGGAACAGAAGGAAAAATAGTAAAAGAAAAAACTATTGAGGTTCAGGAGCCTATAGAACAAGAAGCAATACAAGCTCTTGTAGAGATGTTGAGTGGGAGCACACCAAAGAAGGAAATGAAGTAGAAAATAGAAGTCTTTTCACCAGAGGTAACCATTGATGAAGCTATTGTTATTCCTAAATGGGATTTTGATAACTTGTCTTATGAGTAGATACAGATATTGAAAGATTTATTAACAAGGAAAAGAAGACAAGAAGAACTGAGAAGAGAACATCAGCAGAAATAGGTTTTGTACAAAATTAAAGATATATTTAATGATGTTTATGAGTTGTCAGATGCAAATAGTTCTTCTCCCATATTGGAACAACTTGTACATATTGTTCAAAAAGTAAATAATGAAGCAAGTAGCACCACTGATAAACTATTTGAGTGGTCGGAAAGAAAGTTCGAGACCAAGATGCTGGAGAAAGTATCTGCCAAGATCATAGTTAAATAGGTTGCACTTTCTACTTTGGTAACAGAGACTGAAGAAGTAATTGTGAATGCAAACACTCTTCTTACCAAACTTTATAATATAGAATAGTTCACTGAGGATAATCAACGACTGGTTGATCAACTATAGCAAGAACTCAAATCCACCAGTCAGTCCTTAAGTGTGGATGTAGAAAATAGTTCCAAACATTATGCCAAGATAATGCATACACAAGGAAGAATAGCCAAACTGATGGCTAGTGATGGTAAGATTAGATCTCACCTACTTTCTATGCAAACAATTTTAACACCTCACCTGGAGGCTATACAGAGAAAGTTGGTTAAGGATAAGGACTTAACTCAGAGGGATCCAAATCTGTCTACAGTCAAGAGCCTAATCAATCTAGCTACCAAGCTAGAAGTGCAGTCAGAATTTTTAACAGTTGCTGCTGGAGGATGGGAGACTACACTACACATGGTTATGATGCTGCATAAACCATTTTTGGATAAATACTTTGAGATCCCCACACCAGATCAGATTCATAGTGTCAAAATCAAGGGGGAAGTAAAATGACATTACATGACAACTGAAGGTAACACAATTTTGAAAATTTTGAATGTATATATATCTTAGGGGGAGTATTCTGCTATAATACATACTTTTGAAAATATGAGTGTAATGTCATGACAAAGTGTTTTTGCCACTAATGTCAAAGGGGGAGATTGTAGATCTCTATAATATTGTTGATTATTAGTGACCCACACTTAGTCATTTATGTAGGCAATGATGGTCAGTCATCACTGTGACTGAGTCATTATGTAAAGGTCGAGCTATGTATTGAATACTTACCGAGCAGTAGTACTACCATGTAAATGTATGGTCACTATGTATTTTTGCAGTATGTCGAGTCTAGTTTTTGCTGAGTCATATATGCAAGGATTACTAAGCACTAGAGATATCAACATATGTCGAGTACAATGAATGTCGAGTACCAGGAACTGCATTTGCCGAGTTAGCTCAGAATGACATAAGAGTTTGTTTTGGCATAGTGATCAAGGTAAATCATTTTGGGTGACACTCATGTTTTGTATTTTGTTTGTTGAGATAATTATAGAGGTAATTACACATCTACTTAGCAATCATTGATTCCTATGTATTACCTAGAGCCAATCAGAAATTAGTAAGGCTAAAGCGGCAAAAGGAATTAATCTAAATCATAGATCTTGAATCATGAAGATGTTTTGTTGATTATATAAGGTTAAGATCTAAACCCTAAAACGTAGTAGAGAGGGATAGCGAATGTGAAGGGAATGAGAAGAAAGGCATATTCAGTGAAGAGAAGTATTTAGATAGAGTTCAGTGACCAAGCTAAGCAGTGAAAGGATAGAACAGAGATAAATCTGATAGAAGAGATCAATACAATACAGTAAAGAGAACAACTATAATCTACATATAGTGCAAACTAAAAGATCAAGTACTGAGACATTCTAACCAGTGTATTAGGGTAAATCTCTTAACTGAGTGGTCCTAACAGACTTTTTGTAATCTCTTAACCAAGGGCTTACTTGGTTGTAAGTTTCAAATCCTTTAGCAATGTAGACTATATAAGTCTTTTAGCTCTTAATAGGGTAGATCATGTTTTGATCAAATTTTGTAAGCCCTAACAGGCAAATTTATTACTATAGCAATGAAGATTTGTGGGTATCATCCCCACCCCAATTTTACCTTTCAAGGGTTTTTGGGTAACCAAAATTATTGTGTTTTGAGTGCTTTCATGGATGTTGTTTAATATGTTAGTTATTTTGTTATGATCAAGTATTTTTGAAGCTATGTAAAAGTTTTATTCATATGAAAATGGTTTAGATAGGTGATATCTAATTCACCCCCCCTCTCAGTATCACATTTCCCAATTATATTTCCAACATTCGATTGGGGTATGTTTCCAACTTTGAGCATTTTAGCATACAAATGTTGGACTCCTTTTTCAAAGTTTAATATTTAAACCATTGTATTAGTATGAATTGTAGCTTATATGATGTTGTGACTCATATGGATGTATCTTTTGTATGTAATAGAATACAACCAACCTATACATGTGACTATATATTGAATCTAGTATCTTGATTCTCCTTCCTTTGGTTATTATTATTTAGAAAAATACCAGAACTAGAAAATAAACTAAATAGAAGAATGAAATTAAAGAACCCTACCATTAGAGCTCAAATGTCTGAGACTAGATGATCTAGAAATTTGTTGACCTACAAAGCATTTAAATAGACCCACCATCAGTACTTCTGAAAGGAAACTATTCGTGGCTCTCTTTTATATGAACTTATAATAAGAAAGCATTTTAGGTTGATCAACATCACCCTAGTTTCTACATATTAATAAATCACATTCCATGAAAAATGAACACCCTGCAAGAAACTCTATTTGATTTAGCCCTAGTAATTTGGAATTGCCTGGTCTATCAGAATTCCTTATAGGAGGAATTTAGATGTTGGAATCTATAGTAACAATCAGTGAGTAAATATTGGGAAGAAATTAAAAGGTGTATATAATACATATTTATCTCTTAAAACTATTCATAATGATGGTCATTCATTTCTCAATGAATTCTGTAGATTAGAGGGAAAGAAAATAAGGGTCAAGTTTCCAACCAACGAGTATTCTACTACAAAACCATTAAATTTGGTTCATACAAATATTTGTGGACCTATGAGAAAAAATATTCTATTGGTTGATGGGTATTTTATGATGCTTATTGATTATTTCTCTAGAATTACTTAGATTTAATTCAAAATAAAAAAACTAGAAGCTTATGAGATGTTCATATTTTTCAAATCTATGTTAGAAAATCAAATGAGTAGGACTGTCAAATGCTATGAGAAGCATGAGATACATATATAGTACTCTACTTTTAGGAATCCTCAACAAAATGGAGTGGTGGAGAGGAAGAATAGAACAATACAAGAGTTGGTATGAAAATTTTTGAATTGGGTTAAGATACCTAACTCATATTGGATAGAAAGAGTTCAAACTATGGTCTACATTTTTAATAGAGCACGAGTAAAACAAAAAAATACCAATACTCCGTATGAATTTTGGGAAGGAATATTGACATTAATTAGGAATTTTATAATATTTGGAATGAGAGGATACATCAAAAGGGCTAAAGACAACTTGGGTGATTTTTTCTCAAGATATGGTGAAGGTATTTTTACCTACTTGTCATTATCATCTCAATCAAGTGGAGTTGGTTATGTGTTTTCAACTAAAAGCTAAGGTATACTTTTTTGTTTTTAGATTAAGTGTTATTACTAAAAGGGAAAATTGCTAATAAATAATATCATATAATGTTTGTGCAATGTATAACAATAGAAAATTATACAATTATTTGCATTAAAACTTCTTTTATTCATCAAAGAAAAGTGCATATCCCACACAAGCTGTGAGAATAACTCAAAAAATATGCCTTTAAAAAAGTAAACATATGCAAGAAAAGATGAAATGGAAATAAAGAAATAGAACCTGTCATTCCCTAGAATGACGAATCCCGTAGTTGTTGGTAGCATTCCTAGTTTCCTCTTCAGCTTCAGCTCCAGTTACTTCACCATCCAAAAGGCCTATAGGGAGAGTTAAAAAATGATGTTAGAGTTCAGGGTCAACTTTATTTATCTACATTTTTTTTCCATGGATAGCTTACTCATACAATACATCGAATTAGAAAGAAAAATAGAAAATCAGATCACAACTCCATCTTTTTATCTAATAAGTTTTCTTAATGTAAAAGTACTAGTATCATGGTCATCATTTAATATTCTACGTTGATATCATTCATATTCCAGCATGTGGGATAAAATGGGCTCCCGTAAGGGTTGATCCCATCATGTTGTTAGTGTAACATTGTTGATCATGACAGGGTGCACAATCCTTGCATCAAACATGTTATGACAGGGTGCACAATCCTTGCATCAAACATGTTATTATAATCTCATCAAGAAAATGCATATCATTCATAACAATCGATCGTCATAATTAATTGTTACAAACAACACATATTTTCCTGATGAGACCATGTTGACTGTTGGCATTAAGCAGTATTGCCACTAGTGACAACACTTATTAGCATTCTGAGTGCAAACCGAGCAGACAGTGCAAACCGAGCAGACAGTGCAAACCGAGCAGACAGTGCAAACCGAGCAGACAGTGCAAACCAAGCAGACAGTGCAAACCGAGAAGACAGTGCAAGCCGAGCAGACAGTGCAAACTGAGTAGACAGTGCAAACCGAGCAGACAATGTAAACCGAGTAACATCTTGTCTACCGAGTCACCAATGCTTACCGAGTTCAATACCTACCGAGTGATCAGTATGAACCGTGCCTTCACTTCTACCGAGTGCATGACGATGCCGAGTAATGCAGTGGACGCCGAGTATCAGAAAGTCACCGAGTCAGTGTGAAGGAACCGAGTAACCATATTTGGGCCGACTTAGTAACACTTATGTTTATTTGTCAAGCCGACTGTGCAATTGTAATTATAATTAATTGTTTGAAACCTGTATATAAACAATGATGTAGAAATAAAAGATAAAGACACAAGTAATGAAATATATGATACAGAATATATAAAAGAGTAACAAAGGCAGAAATAAGCGAATTGCAGAAGGCTTCAGAAGCATAAGATACAGAAAAGACAAATTCATCACAGAAGGTGATCAGTACATCAGCGAATCTCATTTAGCAATCCAGTTGCAAAGCAGAGATCTACTGTTTCATTCTAACAGGTGAATCAGTACTAAATCCTTTAACCGGGTAGACTTAACAGTCTTTGTATAAATCTCTTTACTGAGTGCATACTTCACTGTATGTTTGTAAATCCTTTAACAGGGTGGATTTAGCAATCCTTATTACTCCTAACAGGGCAGATCATCGGAAGTGATCAAATTGTAAGCCTTAACCGGCCAACTTTATTCTGCAGTATTAAAGCTTTGTGGGTTTCATCCCCACCCCAGTTTTACTTTCTTTTGGAAGGTTTCTGGGTAACCAAATCCATGTGTCTTTATTGTGAATGCCTTTTTTAGTTTCATGCTTTCTGTATGCAAAGGTTAAAAGTAAAATACATGTTAAAATTAGAAGAGAATTTGAAGTTACTGATTCACCCCTCCCCTCTCAGTAACTTGGTTAATACCTGAATATTTCCAACAATTGGTATCAGAGCTACATTGGTTCTCAAGACAAAGCTTAACTAGCTTGAGCAAAGATCCAGGACAATGGAGGTATTCAAACTGAACAAGGTGATTGAAAATGAAAAGCTAGATCTGGAAATGGCCATAGCTAAACTCAAAGAAGCAAAAGAACATCTTTCCCAATCCCTAAGAAGAAGAAAGGAACTTGCAAATCAGATGAATGATCAGAATTACATTGAAGAAAAGATTGAAGATCTTCTTCCCTCAAATAACTCAGATGAAGCAAACAATGCTATCAAAGAACTCCTAGAAAAGAATGGGTCTCTGCAGGAAGAAGTGAGAAAATTGAAAAGAGAACAAGAACTACACTCTACAAGATTCTGTGAGATCTTGGAACAGAAAAATAAGTTGAAAGATGAATTAGATGAAAGAAACATTGAAGTCCAAAACAAAACCCTTCAGCTAGAAAACCTAATTGATCAGATCTCTCATACAAATGAAGAAATTCTAAATCTAAGTTCAGAAATAGAAAACACAAAAGAAGAACTAAGATCTGAAAAGGAAATCAATCTAAGATTGATGGATGACCTAAATGCTGAAAAACAAATCAATGAAGGAATGCTGAAAAGTCAAGAAGACTTGAATCAGCTGTATGAACGAAATCTTCATAGGCAAAAAGGAAAAGCAGGACTTGGATACAAAGAAGAAGGCGAATCCTCTAAGCAAGGTACTAAAAGAAATCAAAAACCTACTTGTAATCATTGTGGTAAAATAGGACATACTTCAAATAAATGTTGGAACAATGAAAAAGCAGAATTCAATGGAAAATGTTATAGCTGCAATCAACCTGGTCATAAAGCAAATGAATGCAGGGAAAAACCTAGATTCAGAGGTAATTGTCACAAGTGCAACAAACAAGGTCACAAGGCATCCGAGTGCAGATCCAAGATATTTAATCCAGCAGAACAAATTGTGAAAGCAATGTTTGGATGGGACTACAACACTTGGTGTAGATGTCATTACTGTGGAGAATATGGACACATTGGCATGAATTGCATAAAACATCATCTAAGGAAAAGAGATACTACCATAAGATGTTTCAAATGCACTAAACTCGGTCACATAGCCAGAAACTGCATGAATGCCAGTGAAATTGAAGAAGGAAAGAAGAATGAAGCAACTAAGGTCAGGAAATAGGTCAGACAAAAATGGATTCCTAAAGCTACCGAGCAATCCAGTCCAAGTATTGGAATGGATGGCTCTACCGACTCAGACTAAATTTCCAAGGAAGCACTGGAACTGTACTCTCATAGATCAATCTCAAACAGTTCCAGAACCGAAATTAAAAGAAAAGTCTAAATCAGCATGCAAGATGCAGTGAGATCCCAGCGAGGTCAGTATAATCTTCACCGAGCGAGGTCGGTATAGTCTTTACCGAGCGAGGTCGGAGCATTATGAATTCTCGAGTTCACCGAGTTGCGAAGTCTTTTCCGAGCAATTAATTCTTGGTAGGTGACAGTCTGTCAGAATTCCTACCCTAATTTGAAATGAGCATTAATGACAGAATTTTAAACAAAAAGCAAGTAATCGAACTCATTCTTCACCGCGAATCTTTAAGCACTTTGAGAGCAGAAAATTTCAAGGGCAACCCGGCGATTTAATACTCTTGCGAAAGGAATTTTCTGTGAGCTACCATGGCATCATCCAGCACCTCAGCGAAGAAAGGATCAGACATGTTAGTCCAAGGGGAGTGGAAAGCACCAGATTTTAAGATCGTGCCCGCAGTTGCAGCCGCCCTAGATCCGAACGGAGCTCAATCTCAGATTCCTCCTAAGGTACTGCTTATCAACGATATCCGTAATCATTTTAACTGTTCTATTCAAGAAATGGGAAACCTAGAACTAGACATTGTGCGTGAGGAACTATGTGTGGATGGTACTTTGAAACCCGAGCACAAACATCTGGAAGATAAGGGTTTAGTCCACATTGCACATCTTCCTCGAAACTTTCAAGATAAATGGGTTAGGTACATTCTCAGCCGAGTACACGATGGCAAGATTTGGCTTGAGCAACCTATTGAGATCACAAGGAAAATGATTCATCATGTTACCGGTCTTCCCATGTTGAACAAAGCGAAAACTACCAAAACCCTAGGTCGGACGGAACTAGAGAAGAAAACCCTAGCCGAGTGGGATGGTAGAGGCATGAAGGTTAGCAGCATTACCGACGCCGAACTGAAGTTTGGTACACATATCATTGCACACAAGATTTACAGTTCTAGTCGACAGAACAGTGTCTCATGTGAAGCTGTTGACCTAGCATACAAAGTGGTCAAAAACAACTTGACATTTGACCTAGCAGACTTATTGTTGAAACAGTTCAACAAGAACATGGAAAGCATCAAAACTTCCAAAAACAATCCATGTAAGTTTGGATCTTTGATAGTCTGTTTATTCTTCTATGTTCAGAAATTCTTCCCTTCAAAAGGAAAAGTTGTATGGAGAAAAGATGTGCCTGTACTTTATGAAATTAATGAATACATCGCATAAATGGGTGAAAACTTTGAAAGCATCATGGATAATTATTTTGAGTCTTTCAAAGAGAAAATGAATGACAGATTCCGGATTCCACAGAAATTGGTGGAAGATTACAAAGATGATATCTGTTTTATGGTAGATTGTGATAATGTGTATATTCAAGCAGTTAAACCAAGAACTGTGTATGCAAAACCTCTTCCTTATGAGGTAAATATTGATGAAACCAAGAACATTATTGAAGCACTTCTAAATCAGCCTGTCAATCCCAAAGCCGCATATTTTGGAACATATGATGAAGCTAAGATGAGAATTGAACTAAGCATAAAGCTTCCACAGGCGGTAAACAAAGGAAAGAAAAGAATAGCTAAAATGCAAATGATAACCGAAGAAAAAGAAGAAATAGGTGAAAAAGAAGAGGAAAAGGATGAGAAAACAGAGGAACCAGAACCTGCAAAGAAGAAAGGAAAAGTTTTTATCACTAAGGCATCTGTGCCTCCCACTGCTGTGTTCACAAGGAGAAATACAAGAGGAAAGGCAGACAAGGCAGAAAAGGCAGATAAGGACATAGTATTCAAAAGGCCTCCTCTAACCCTTCAAGAAAAGCTCAAACTCTTCAGAGATGGATCAAGATCTGGAGTAAGTAACATAAAATCCTTGAGATATGAAACCAGATCGGAAGCAGAGCAGAAGGAAATAGAAGATGCTGTTGTTGAGAAGATGGGACAGTGGAAATACTCTCCTGAAGAAATTACCCCACAGGTTCCTGCAGTTCTATTCAATCCGATAAGAATGAGATGGAGCAATGCAAGGCAAACTGTAATAGACATATTTTATCAAAACCTAAGACAGTTGATGCCGAGCCTGAACAATGATGAAGTGAAGAAGGCACTAAAAGAGAATGAAAACAAAATGACACTGAAGTTCAATACTTGTTTGATTTTGATCAACAATATTGAATCGGTTGTGAAGGCTGCAAAAGCCACATGGAAGAACATTTACCACCTTCACCAACCGAGCATTGAAACTGTAATTATAAAGGATATTGAAGATGACAGCGATGAGCAAGAAGAAGACACCGAGGTAGATGATACTGTAAGGATAGCAGCAAAAGTCATTGCATCCCTTCCTACCTCTCCAGTGAAAGTCTCTACATCCAGCCCAGAGACACCTTCAAGCATGGTTGTGACAACTTCCACATTTGTCCAATCATCCCTAGCAACATCAAAGGCAGCTACCATTTCTTCTACCGAGCTGCAGTCTCCTGTACCAGTAAGTTTTCCAGCTTTTGAATCATCAAGTGTAAATATTGTAAGTTCTCCAGTAGAAAGTATACCAGTGTCAATAGCCAGCCCTATTTTATCTACTATCACTACTACAAGAGCATTAAGTACAGATAAGCCTAAGGCTCTACCGAGTATAAAATTTTTGGGTAAAAATATAGTTGAGGATATAGACCTAGACGAAGAGATAGAGATTCCTACTCTGCATTTTGCAAATCTCTCAGCAGACCAGATGCAGAATATAGGTGAGATCCTCCAAAGGAAAGCAAAACAAAAGAAGCTTAAGGAGGAGAGAGACAAGGAGTATCAAATCATCAAGGATGCTAAGGACATTTTGTCTGATGCATTAGGCATTAAAGTAGACTCCTCCCAGCATGTTTTGTTACAATTGGCAGAAGCAGTTGAGAAATATAATGAGGACTCATCCGGGACAGAGAAGTTAGTTGAAAGAGCCGAGAAGAGATTCAACAATAAAGTGCTTGAGCACATTGCTCAGCACATAGCTATTAACCAAGTGGAATTATCTTCAGTTTTGTCTAACACAGAGTCTATTTATTCGAATGCTACCTCTCTTTTGGCCAGACTATGCAATTTTGCCGAGTTCACAAAGGATGTCAAAAATAAAATGAATAAAATGGATGAGGATATGAAGATTAGCATACAGAAGCTGCAACTTGAACCAAGTTCAAGCTCTGCTCATCACATGAAAATTTCACATCTATCCAATATGCAGTCTGATCTATTGAAAGAAGACTCAAGGATCCGGTCCACACTGCTAGACATCCAACACATGATCCTTCCCATCATGAATACAATGTATAAGCACATTGAACATTCCAGAACATTGATTCATGACAATCAGTTCTCCATAGCAGATCACATGATTGAACTCTCTGCAGAAATCCAAATTGCCATACAAACATGTAAGATTCTGCAAGAAAGTTGGGACAGAACCCTGGCACTAATAATGAAGGTACATTCTGATTTCTTATCAAATTTTGGATTCTCTCTGTAAATAAATTGTATATGCACCTTTGGCATTATCGTCAAAAAGGGGGAGATATGTATAGAAGGAGAGAGATGTATACTGTATAGATTTGTATAAGAAACAGTTAGCACATTGAAAGGGGGAGACAATGTATATAGCCCTATAACAAAGACAAATTTTGAAAAATCAAAATAAAACTCAGCATGATTCGGTGTATATAAATTTTGGCCAATAAGTGTTTTTGTCACTAATGCCAAAGGGGGAGATTGTTGGCATTAAGCAGTATTGCCACTAGTGACAACACTTATTAGCATTCTGAGTGCAAACCGAGCAGACAGTGAAAACCGAGCAGATAGTGCAAACCGAGCAGACAGTGCAAACCGAGCAGACAGTGCAAACCGAGCAGACAGTGCAAACCGAGCAGACAGTGCAAACCGAGCAGACAGTGCAAACCGAGCAGACAATGTAAACCGAGTAACATCTTGTCTACCGAGTCACCAATGCTTACCGAGTTCAATACCTACCGAGTGATCAGTATGAACCGTGCCTTCACTTCTACCGAGTGCATGACGATGCCGAGTAATGCAGTGGACGCCGAGTATCAGAAAGTCACCGAGTCAGTGTGAAGGAACCGAGTAACCATATTTGGGCCGACTTAGTAACACTTATGTTTATTTGTCAAGCCGACTGTGCAATTGTAATTATAATTAATTGTTTGAAACCTGTATATAAACAATGATGTAGAAATAAAAGATAAAGACACAAGTAATGAAATATATGATACAGAATATATAAAAGAGTAACAAAGGCAGAAATAAGTGAATTGCAGAAGGCTTCAGAAGCATAAGATACAGAAAAGACAAATTCATCACAGAAGGTGATCAGTACATCAGCGAATCTCATTCAGCAATCCAGTTGCAAAGCAGAGATCTACTGTTTCATTCTAACAGGTGAATCAGTACTAAATCCTTTAACCGGGTAGACTTAACAGTCTTTGTATAAATCTCTTTACCGAGTGCATACTTCACTGTATGTTTGTAAATCCTTTAACAGGGTGGATTTAGCAATCCTTATTACTCCTAACAGGGCAGATCATCGGAAGTGATCAAATTGTAAGCCTTAACCGGCCAACTTTATTCTGCAGTATTAAAGCTTTGTGGGTTTCATCCCCACCCCAGTTTTACTTTCTTTTGGAAGGTTTCTGGGTAACCAAATCCATGTGTCTTTATTGTGAATGCCTTTTTTAGTTTCATGCTTTCTGTATGCAAAGGTTAAAAGTAAAATACATGTTAAAATTAGAAGAGAATTTGAAGTTACTGATTCACCCCTCCCCTCTTAGTAACTTGGTTAATACCTGAATATTTCCAACAGTTGACATGGATGATTTATTTATCTTGTCATGGTTAACAAGGTTCCATGGTAGAAATGAAAGTATCATTGCTATATTTAGGAACATGTCGTAGTGAAATCAGATGAGGGAAAATACAAGGTTTAAAGGTTAAACATAGTGACATAAAGGATGACTATCTATTGGCTTGAAAAAATGTCGCATGATGTCAAATTGGAAGCATATTTGAAATTCAATGAAAAGATAGTAAGAGAAACAACTTGTTAAGAGAGAACATGATGCTATGAAGGGGCATACATCATTATTAAAATAGCATCCATATGATCAAAAATGAGCATCATACAAATAGGTGTATATATCAACCTAAATAGTACAATGAAAGAGGGTTTCCTCAATTCTTTAGCTGGCAAAAAATGAAGTTATCAAAACCAATGAGAATGTTGATCAAATAATAGTAAAATTTATTGGACCATGGTTTTTAAAAGAATGCTATATCAATGAAAAATAGAGAATATATTGCTTGTACCAAAAAGAGACAGTGATTCCAAATGTCAAATTTTAAATCAATGATATAAAGGTCAATGGTCATAAAAAGACAACAAAAGATCATTAATTAAATATGTACAAGAAATATAATAATGACTACCCAAACAATAGCATGAATGAGACATGATGCAGGGGCATCCAAGGTTAAGGCAGGGCATTCTGTGTCCTCGGTGAAACTGCATGGAGTGTTTGTATTTTGGCCAATGTTACTCAATTGCAGCCTTGATTGATGATCTTGGTCATTGAAGGAAGCTCAGTCACTAAGGGAACTTGGCAGTCTCTAGCGCTCAGTGAAACTGCTACTCAGTCATGTCTGCAGTGTTCATTCAACACTAGTGCTCAGTGATGCCTAGCGTGCTCGGTGATTTTACTATCGCTCAATAGTTCTAACTTACCGACTAGAGTTCTATGTAATTTGTTGAGCTGACTTGATGAATTTATTGTTGGTAGCCATTGTTATGGGTCGACATGCTGAATTAAATGTTTGTATACATTTGTAAGCTGACTTGTATGGCATTTAATTATTTATTTTGGGGAGTTAAGGGTTTCATCTTGTCAACTTGTGGCTGATGATTAGTATTTAAGGAGTACTTGGGTAGATGTTTAGGGATAGAACTTGGAGGAAGAACAACTTAGTAGATTTGGGGGATCAGATGTGAAGCTTAAGAGTGAAGTTATGGAAAAGTTATTGATGTTCTTGTAGATTAGATTGTAATCTAATAGTCATTTGTAGCAGATCTAGTTGTTTTCATGCTTGGGAACAAGGAGATTTCTTGGAGGCTTGCAAGCTCAAGTTTAGATCTACCTTGGGGTTTCCATCAACTTATGATTGTCTTTAGAGCTGAACTAGCTGAGTTTGTATTGGATCTAGTTGTGGACCTTGCAAAATTGTTTTCTGATTGTAATTGGCCCTAACCTAGAAGGCCTTACATTTGGGCATGTTAATGAAAATTAGTGTTGAACAATTACTTTGTGTTGCATTTTTTATGAATCCCTTGTGTAATTCTCATGGTTCCAAGGTTTGGATTGTCCTTAATTGGATCCACCATCCTTGATTGCATCAGGTGGTATCAGAGTGAAGGTTGATCTTGTTGAAGCAAAAGGTTGACCTAGCAAGGCTGATCTTGTGAAGTTGATCTTGTTGGCAAAAAGATTGTGTACAATATAGATTGTAGATTTGAAGCACTGAACTTGTGAAATTGTGCCCTAGTTGTTTGCAAGATTGCAGGCTGAGATCTAATTTGTTGCAACTTGGAAATTATCACAAGATGGTCAGTGAGAATTTGTTGTAGACAGTTTATTTGCATATCTTTAAGGATGCCTCTGAGAAGATTGGACCCTAGAGTTATTTCAGATCTTTGTGATATTGTTGAATCTCGGATCACAAAGAAGGTGAAATCAAATTTCAGATTTGAGATGGAATTGATGAAGAACAATATGGTCACCGAGATCATGAGAAGTGTTGCTGGTATACCTTAGAATGTTGGTACTGAGGATGGCTATGAAGAAGCTACTAAATAATTTGAAACTATTTGATTTAGTAGTGATGACAAGAGGAACAGATTTGGTGAAGATAGAACTGCTCGATTACCTAGACTTGCTACTCAGTTTAGTAATTACCGAATGGAAGTTTCTACTTTCTCTAGTACTTTGAAGCCTGACAATCTGATTCATTGGATTGGTGAACTTGAAGATTTCTTTGAGCTGGAAGAAATTGAAGATCCTCTTCAAGTAAGATTGGCACAAACAAAGTTGAAAGGACATGCTGCTCTTTGGTGGAAAGAACTATAGAGAGACCAAGAAGATGAAGGTGAAACAAAGATCAATCGGTGGAGATTGATGGTGACTAAGTTGAAAGCTAAGTTCATACTGCCTAACTATGAGCTTGACTAATTTAAGAAGTTGGAGAATCTAAAATAGAAGGATTTGTCTATTGGAGATTATACCAAGGAGTTCTACAAACTTAATTTTTGGTCTGGACACTGAGAGCTTGGTAAAGAAAAGGTAGCTCAGTATGTGAAAGGTCTGAGATTCAATATTCAGATGATCTTGGTATGTTGAAGATTGATTATGTTGAAGATGCTTATCAGTATGCTCTAAAGGTAGAAGATAAGTTGAAGAGGAAACAGCCTAGTAACTCTTGAGGGAAGGAAAATATTGATCACTTGGTGAAGGATAAACTGACTAATGCAGAAGATGAACAGAAACCTATGGAACCAAAGAAGAAGATAGGTAGAGTTATCTTTAAGGGTACTTGCTATAACTATGGAGAGGAAGGACATCATTCTTTTGAGTGTACACAGAAGAAGGTTGACCAATGAACTATTTTGATGAATGAGAACATTTAGAATGAACTTGAATTAGAGAACTTGTTGCTTCGGTGAACATTACTTGGTACAAAGGATGAACCTTGTCAGAGGAGTAACTTTTTTAGGACCTAATGCAAGACTGAAGGTAAACTCTGTGATGTTATTATTGATAGTGGTAGTATTGATAACCTTGTTGCTGAGGACCTAGTTCAAAAACTTCATTCAAATAGAATGAAGCATCCTTGTCCTTATAGGATTGGCTGGTTACAAGATGTTCATGCTTTGGAAGTTAGAGAACAATGCTTCGTTGATGTTCAGATTGGCCAGTACAAGGATCTTGTACTTTGTGACATTGTGAAGATGAATAGTTGTGATATATTACTTGGTAGACCTTGGCAATATGATTGCAAAGCTATTTATGACTGTGTAAGAAATGTGTTTACTGTTGAGAAGAATGACAGGAAGTTTTCACTGATGCCTTTGATGGATACAACACTCAGTAGGAGAAGCCTAAGTATTGGTAGCCGAGTTGAGATTGTGGATCCAGAGAAAATGAATGATCATTATGGAGAACTGACATGTACATTATCAAGAAAAGACTTGAAGAGACAAAGGAAACTAAAGTGGAAGACTTTGCAAGTAGAAAAGGTGGAGGACTTATATGTGAAGAACCAGTTTGGGATTTATGTGTTGAATCCTGAAAGATGTTCTTCTCACATATGAACATCTTTTGGAACCTGGGGTGTCTGATGCAGGGGCATCCAAGGTTAAGGAAGGGCATTTTGTGTTCTCATTGAAACTGCATGGAGTGTTTTTATTTTGGCCAGTGTTACTCGATTGCAGCCTTGACCGACAGTCTTGGTCATTGAAGGAAGCTCGGTCACTAAGGGAACTTGGTAGTCTCTGGCACTCGGTGAAATTTAAACTTGGTCATGCTTGAGATGCTCGGTCAACACTGGTACTTGATGATGCCTGGCATGCTCAGTGATTTTACTATCACTCAGTAGTTCTAACTTACCGACTAGAGTTCTATGTGATGTTTTTAGTCAACTTGATGAATTTATTGTTGGTAGCCATTGTTATGGGATGACATGCTAAATTAAATGTTTGTATACATTTGTAAGCCGACTTGTATGGCATTTAATTATTTTTTGGGGGGAGTTAAGGGTTTCATTCTGTCGACTTGTGGCTGATGATTAGTATTTAAGGAGTACTTGGGTAGATGTTTAGGGACAGAACTTGGAGGAAGAACAATGTAGTAGATTTGGGGGATCAGATGTGAAGCTTGAGAGTGAAGTTATGGAAAAGTTCTTGATGTTCTTGTAGATTAGATTGTAATTTGATAGTCAGTTGTAGCAAAGCTAGTGGTTTGCATACTTGGGAACAAGGATATTTCTTGGAGGCTTGCAAGCTCAAGTTTAGATCTACCTTGGGGTTTCCATCAGCTTTTGATTATCTTCAGAGCCGAACTAGCTGAGTTTGTATTGGATCTAGTTGTGGATCTTGTAGAATTGTTTTCTAATTGTAATTGGCCCTAACTCGAAAGGCCTTGTAGCTGGGCATGTTAATGAAAATCAGTGTTGAACAATTACTTTGTGTTGCATTGTTGAGTAATCTGCTGTGTAATTCTGTTGGCTGCAAGGTTTGGACTGTCCTTAATTTGATCCACCATCCTTGACTGCATCAAGACATAACATTAATCTTTCAAAATTATTTTCATTAGGTGAATAGAAGATTGATATGGAAACATTTCTACCATGTTGCCATAGAAAATAAATCAAACTGGCATAGGAATTTTTAGTCAAAGTAGAGACAATAACTCTTATGTGAGAAAGGAAGCAATAAAAGTCACAGTATTAGATCATGTTCATTATATGCCAATCAAAAGAAGATATGTAGCATTCATAGGCATGGAGGTACAAAATATAAAGTTAAAAATCACCAACATGAGTACTAGTGATAAGAGCATAAATATATAATACTCAAGGACATGGTATGATTAGTGTCAAAAAGATAAAATTCATAATATAGTCATGGCATGATTAGAAGATGTATTTGTCTCAATTTCAAAGGAAAAAAGGCTACTATAAGAAGAGGAAGATACAATCATGACTGTCAAAGGAATCTAAAAGAAAAACCATATCCATGCAGTCATATAGAACAACACTAAAAGAACAATGATGCACCATCACAATGATACACATTAAAGTAATAAGGACACTATATTCCACAATCACAAGGACAATCCATACAAGGTACACAAGAGTGGTAAAATTATTGTAATCAATCATGTACAATGCAATGTTAATAGTGGATTAGAAAGAATTCTCAACACAAAAATAGAAAAAGTAGTGTCTACAGCATGGAAGAAGAGAAAAGAAGTGTAACAATGCAAAATACCTAGCACCTATAGAGTTTCTTTCAGAATGGGTATGGAGTATGTATGAAAATAAGTGAAAGTATCAGACTTTGTCTAGGAACTCTGTATCCTAAATAGTAGCCATAGATTTCAATGGTAGTACATATTACCTTTATTTTCTTTCAAGAAAGAAATCATTTTAAAGGAAGTCATTATTGGAAATACTTGATTACATAAAGTATAGTACTTGAGGTAAAAAAAATGTGTTGAAGTACTTGAGTCCAATACTAGTTTCATTTTGGTTCTCTACTCAATTTGTACATAAATTATATAGCACAATATTATCAAATCCATGGAGGCTAATTAAATTACTTTAGGTTAATTATTTGTTATTTCTATGGTTTCTTGTTTGTTGTCAATTATCCTGTAGGCAAAACCTAAATGTTGAAGTTTACGTACTACATCCAACAATCTTTACTAGAATTGAAACTTGGTATATACAATTAAATATAAAAACTACTAACAAATGGCACTAAATATCAAGTTCATCCAACCACTGATGAAAACTGGCCCTCTTGATATGCTAGACTTATAATTAGTTTTTAGAAGGCAATACAGACCATTTGTAGTAAAAGCTAGTGTAACATGGGGATGAGAATATGTAGAATAAAAAGGAGTGCATACAATGGGAGAATATGTCTTGGTTTCAGGTGGAACCCATTCATCTGATACTTTCATGTATTTCTCATAGTCATCAAACATGTTAACAGCAAAAATGTGTTTTTTGTCTAGCTTATATCCATTTGTCTGATCTTTTGTTGTTTGTGCCTCCTGCACCAATCAAAAATCAAAAATCAGAAAGTATTAGGTAACAACTTTATACCAGAAAAAGAGTGTAAGCATCAAAACAATTGCTCAAAATAGAATCAAAGATTCTAAAGGAAAATAAGATCAACATGCCTGCTAGCTTTCTAGTCAAGACTTATCAAAAGGTTCAACATTGAAATAAGTATGAAGATAGTTTAAGACTGTTATTCCTTGGTTCCTTAGACTCATGATTGTCATTAAAATCATTCATTCATTCTAGAGTGTAAAAAAATTTTAAAACCAGGCATAATGTTGCAATTGGCAAGTGAAGAAAAAAATGTTTTATCCATGCAAAAAACAAATACTCAAATAACTTCTATATGTCCTTATGTATAACTTAAAACTATCTAGTTTATTTGAAAAATGAGTCAATACAAAGCATTAATATCAATATGGAGGTCCATAAACCATACCTGAGGAGTTTTTTCAACATGTGTGGTGCATATTAGATCAACTTATAACATCTTTAAATTACATATTATTGAGACGGTCAGTTTTAGACTATTTAGGGATAGTTTTGGGGTAGTTAGAAATGGTTGCAGTTGGTTTTAGGGAATTAGAAGTCTATATCAATGTTGATCCATGAGTTTGGAGACATGATGTAGAGTTGGTGATGTAGAGAGACATTTTTGTAATGTATCAAATTAATAAACACCGGTGATTCTTGCAACTGTGTCTCTATATGTGGGTATAGTCCACCATAACAAGGTAATAGTGAATTCTCATGTTCATTTAAAACGTGATCTTAATGGGATGATAATGTAGAATCACGGACTAGTATTTTATTTACATGTTTAAGAAACTATATCATGTTTGGATTATTCTTGAGATAGAGAGATTGACTGGTATTTGGGTCTGTGACTGATTTTTGGGTATAGTCAGCATTGTTGGGTTGAAATCCTTTAAGTTGATGTAACTCTCCCACCCCTATGGCCACTATGATTGGTGGGAGAGGTTTAAAAGATGTATATTATCCTTGTATTATAATTTTCCTATGCAGGGATAAGGGGTTTTGATGTTGAATATCACATAATGGTGGAATTTACTAAGTGAAGGAGAGCCATTTTGACACCAGTCACTTGGAAAGCATTTTCCATTAAGAATAGTTGCATTGGATGATGGAATATGGATGTTTGTATCCATAATGATGAGTTAGAACTAGTGAATTGATCTAGAGATGATTATGAAGCTGATTTTGCATAGGCCCTAGATAAATGACCCTAGGAACAAGGGTTCAATGATTAGATGAATAGGTGGAGAATAGTTTTCATTTAGCAACTTTTGCAACAAATGTTACTGAAAACATATTGCAATGTTGTGCAAAACTTGATAGAATTAATCCTAGGGTCTACCAAAGGTGGATCTAACATATTTTTCTATTAATAACATCAATTCCACCATCCCTAATACAGTTATACCCATCCACTATCATATCAACCTTAGTGAGCCATAGAATTTATAAAATGTTATTCTTTGTTAGACGTATATTTGATATTTTCTATCGAGCTTTACTTTGCAGTTTTCACTCTCTTATCTATAAATCTAATTTGATGAACATGGTGATGCATATTAGTTGATGAACATGTTTAAGAAGTAAAATATATCTTAAAGTGAATGAAAAATAATATGGAATAAGAAGTAGGTGTTTTTGACCATTGAATCTACGTCGCTGGTTTAGTTTGAGCTTCACTTGGTTTTGAGAATAGTTTAATATTGTCTACTTAACAAGGCCAACCACGTGAAAGTGGAAGCTCATTTTTCCCCTCCCCCCCCCCCCTAACATCACTCTAAATTCCCCATTAACATCTAATAACATTCATTCATTTATTCATCCATTTTTTAAATATAACATTCAATCATTATATACACATAACATTCATTAACACATAAAATTCATTAACACATAAAATTCATTAACACACAACATTCATGAATAATTCATTAACACATCATTCATCAACATTTACTAGTACAAATTTACATCCATTAAGACAATGTTCTTTCATTAGAAAAAATGTTAATTATAATCATTTCTTTTTTTGTTTCTTGCTCATTTTTCTAAGGTAACGGCTAAGTGGAGCATCAATATCCTCATCATTACCCTCCTCTATTGGTTCTAATCTCAACACATCTCCTCCTCATCTATTCAGGAATAGGAGGTTGTTGTGCCAAAGAGGGGTCCGTTGCAATAACAACTACATCATGGGTTAAATTCACACCATTTTATATTAGTGTTACAAGTATTTCATTAATTAAAAGAACTATAAATCAAAAAATAAATTTAAAAGAACAAAACATAGATTTTCTTTACCTGAATGTGCCACATCATCTACATGGTGATCACTCTAAACATCCTCCACTCATTCATCATGACATTCTGTATGTTCTAAAATATACACAAAAAAGTTTACACCAATTTCAATTTAAGATGTTAAATTGTATTAATAATTACATAATTAATTTTCAATAGCAATTGAACACCTCCATCAACACTACGATGCACATTAGGGCCTTCATCATGCGGTGTAGGTTTCGTGTTAAGATTACGAGGCCGCATTGCAATGTCATGCACATTATTATCATTGTTTGCTTTAAAAAAAAAAAAATAGTCAATTTATGTTCAAAATTAACATCAAATAGTTTTTTGCTCAAGTATTCAATTTCAAATATATTTTTTTGGCATATTTACCTATTAAACCGATGCAGGAGACTCTTGGGTTGGGCCAGTGGAAGCTTGGCATAGGCGTTCAGCCACGGCTTGATAGCCTTCCTTGAAGGAATTTTTTTTGTGTTCTATCATGGCCTCTAAATTAAATTTTGAGTCCTACATTTTTTGATTAAACAAAATTATTTTCATTTTATAAATAATTTTGATCTAGAATTCATTTATTGCTAATTACAATTCATGCTTGAAGTTTTGAATATCCACCAGAGCCAAGTTTGTGATGCCCAATCTTTTGTAGTCTGGCCCTTTTTGCCTTTGATGTGTCCTACAACCTATGAAAAGTTTGAAATATGTTAGATGATATAGATATAAAGATCACTAATTAGTGCATTATTACATTCTACTAGTAGTTAATACTATCGCATACCTTCTTCTCTCATTTGGTGGTGTAATTCCTCTTTGAGAATCCCCTTTCTCATTTGCATCCAAAATGAACTCATTCCAATGCCTCACTGAAATAAAGGGAGGAGGCTCATACTTTGGGTTCTGGACAAGACTCCTTCTATATGAGTCCCTCATAGTCTTAAGATGTTTGGCAGCTTTTTCTAAAATTTTCTTCTCCTCAAAAATGTTACTACCAAACTCATGCTCTAAATCTTTTATGAGCTGATCTTTTAATTTTTTTTCTTGCAAGTTCCACCTTCTAAGAAAAAACATAAAATTATTAGATAGAAAAATTACCTAAAGTTGTGTACCTTGAATATAGTAAAAGAAAAGGCCTAAATGAAAGGAAAAATATTGTACCAATTAATGATATGAAATAAAAAAAGTGGGATAGGGTTAGTTCACTTATGATGTTCCACCTTGCATGTATGGTGGGCCCGAATATCTTCAATGTGAAGTCATAAAGCATCTTCTAAAAAGAATCATTTCCTACAAAAATGTCATGGGATCGTCAATCCAAAACTTGTTATGAATAGGTAAATGCATATTACAATATAAATAATAATAATTTTAAAAGTACCTAGAAGCTTAAGATATTTTAAAGGCATTAATTCTTTATCATTAATCAACACTAACGTCTACATAACTCCCATTCTAGAAACACAGGTAGATCCAAGAAATAATGGTGAATTATCACCAATATAGGTACTTTGATCTATATATGGCATAGCAAACGATGTCGGTGTATCTCCCACTCCACAAAATTAATCCACTATGAGATGCACCCAAGATTAAAGTACCAATTATCAAATCATAATTAACACAAAACCAAATATAGAAAAATAAAGATTTACCAGGCATATATAGACCATGAAGGTGTCAATGTTTGCATGCCCCTTGTTGCTGACATTGCACTGAACAATCTCAGATGGATGTCGGTCAACCTTCTAAGAGGAGTTTCTTGCACTTGATGACCTGAATAATACATTGTTAGCAAAGACAATCTGAAATAATAAAAGTAACAATAGCTTTCAATAAAGTTTGAGAAAAAAATTTCTTAGAAATTTTGAATTAAGTGTAACTGTACCTTTTCCTATAGTTGTATCTATGGTATCAGTAAGATCAATGAAAAATGTACACTTATAATCAGTAAATCCAATAAATTTTTTGAATGTCCCAAAGAAAGAATTCCTTGTAACTTGTTAACTTAAAGATTATTTTACCTGAGGTGGCCGAAGCTCTGCTAGTACCAGCCTCACCGCGATGTTCATGACCAAGTACTTGAGAAAACAAAAAATCTTGTAACAACAACACATACATATTTTAGTTCATGACATAAAAGAGTATAAAATATAAACCTTTATTGAATTTTTGTTATAACTAAAGATTCATTACTGCTTACTTCATAACAACGTGCTTGTGCCATCAATTCATCTATCCTCTTCAGCATCTCCTTGGTTGGATTTGCATCATCCAAAATGCTAATAATTTATGCACTAACTTTTTCTAGTTTTTTCTTCACCATATTTATTGGGTTAGGGATATCTAGGATATCTTCATATATATCTACAGATATTGCCTATGTTGTTGCAGGTGCTTTTCTCCTATTCTGAACATTAATTTTTTATAGGAATATCAATAAAACTATCAGGATAACTCCAAAACCCTAAATAAAATAACATAATAATATAACATTGTAAAATCAAAAGTAAGACTGTGGAACAAGGATATCTTTGGTGATATTTTCCAAACTAAGAACAAGGTTCAAATAGACTTAAAAGAAATTCAAGATAAGATTCAAAGCACTGGATTGATTGAGGAAATGAGAAAAGAGGAAAACCAAATTCTAGTAGACTATCATAACATCATTATGAAAGAAGAGACCTACTAGAGATAGAGATCTAGGTCCCTTTGGTTAAAAGCGGGAGACAAAAATACAAGATTTTTTCATCTTACATCTTTGAAGCATAAAGCTATGAATAGAATCAATTATCTTGCTACAACTAGGGGAACTCTTGATAGAGAGGAGGATATTAGGGAAGAAATGATGGGGTACTTTTCTTCTCTCCTTTCTAAAGAGTAAGCTCTTAACCAAGAGAACCAAAATACCTTGTTGAGATCCATTCCCTCATTGTTGGTTTCTGAGGATAATGATTTCCTCAAATCTATTCCTAAGGATGAAGAAATTAAAAAGGGTGTCTTTTCTTTTGAAGGAGAAAAATCTCCTGGTCTGGATGGGTTCCAAATGTTCTTTTTTCAATCTTTCTGGAATATCATTGGGAAAGATGTGTGTGGTGCTATGAAAGAGTTCTTTGGATCCAAATCCATCCTTAAAGAACTAAACTCTACCTTTATAGCCCTTATACTGAAAAGACTAGGAGATAATGCTAATGATTGTTTCAGGCCTATCAGTCTATGTAACTCCCTATATAAGATCATGTCTAAGGTCCTCACTTTCAGGCTCTTAAATCTGCTACCCCACCTTATATCTCCTTAACATAATGGCTTTGTCCTGAGGAAATAAATTCTAGATTCCATAATGGTGGTGCATGAAAATATCCATTCTTTGAATAAATCAGGGAAACAGGGCTTCTTGATGAAACTAGATCTATCCAAAGCCTACGATAGAATGGACTGGGAGCTACTTTCTAAAATTCTTCGGGCTTTTGGCTTTGATCAAGGAGTAGTTAAACTTATAATGCAATTGGTAACTATGGTTTCCTTTTTTGTAACTCTAAATGGGGGCTCCTCTCCTTTTTCCAGACCATCCAGGGGCTTGAGACAAGGAGACCCCATTTCCCCTATCCTCTTTTCCATTATGGCTGAAAGTCTTAGTAGATTCATCAACAACTTGGTTATTCAGGGTGAGATTTCAGGCCTTCAACCTTCCTGTACTAGGCTTAAGTGTTCTCAAAAACAATTTGTTGATGATACGATTCTTATGGGTGAATCTTCTATTAAAGAGGCAAGGAATTTGAAAAAGCCCCTCGATGTTTACTCAAATGCTACAGGTCAACTTACAAACTAGGAGAAAAGTTTCCTATATTTCTTTAACACTCCAAAAGATAGATGAATAAAATCTCTTCCATTCTTGGTTGCAAGATAGGGAAGCTTCCTACTCCTTATCTAGGTTTGTCGTTGTGCTTAAAACTAGAAGCCAATTTCTAGAATGAAATACTAGATAGATTTCATAATAAGTTGGCTGGATGGAAAGGGGTGATTCTTAGCCAAGCTGGAAAAGTTCAATTGCTAAAGGCTACTCTTCAAAATCTCCAAGTCTATGATCTAAGCATGTTCAAAATTCCTCTGAACTATGTTGATCTTATTGAAAAAATTCAAAAAAGGTTCCTTTGGTCTAGAGTTGAAGACAAAAAGAGACTCAGCCTAGTGGCCTGGGAGAAGTTATGTAAACCTAAGAAGCTAGGGGGGCTGGGTATTAGAAACATAATCAACACTAATAAATATTTATTAGCCAAACAATGTTGGAGGATCTTTGAAGATGAAAAAGAATGGAATTCAATAATAAAAATTAAATATCATCTCACTTCTCTTGAAGGTATCATACAGAATCAAGATACTCAGGGCTCGTTTGTCTAGAACAGTATCATCAAGGCTAAGATTTTGATCAATAAAGGAGCTAGATGGAATCTGGGAAATGGCAGGAAGATTAAATTCTGGAATGATAAATGGATATCGGAAAAACCTCTTATAAAGAATGAGGAATGGCATAATGTGATCCAAAATTGTAAAGAGACCATAGGAGTAAAGGTGAGTGACTACTGGATTAATGAAGAATGGATTGATCTAGGATCAAGGGATATCAGATGCAAAGAGGTGAATAAACAACTTAACAACTAGTTTATTAGAGAAAATATGCCTGATGAAATGATATGGGGCCCTGCTAACTGTGGCAAGTTCTTAGTTGCCTCTGCCTTGACTCTTCTCATCTCTCTTGATGATCAGCCTTTTTGTTCTCAACTATGGACTAAAGATCCTATCCCTAAAATTAACATGTTCTTTTGGTTTTTAATGTTTAGAGAAAATCCTCACTTTGGATAACCTCATTAAAAGAGGGTTCCAAATGTCGAATAGATGTATATTGTGTTGTAAAGAGGCTGAAACCTATAACCATTTAATGATCCATTGCTCCTTTGCTAGTGAGGTATGGGACTCAATCCTAATGTCTTTGAACCTAAATTGGGTTAAACCTAATAACCTTTAGGACTTTGTTCAGCAATGACAGTGCCCTTTTTTGATAAAAATGATAAGGACCTTTGGAAACTTGTTCTCCCTCACTTTACTTGGCAGATATGGAAGGAGAGGAACAATAGAATTTTTAGAGATAAAACCATGCCTTCCCATATGGTTGCTAACTCTGTGTGCAGAATCCTTATGGAGAACTATCAAAGAACACGCAAGAATGACACTAACTCTTGGAATCCTTATTCTAAGAAGGATTGTACCATTTCCTGGGAGAACCTAAAGAGCAGAACAGATCCAAATCCTAGAGACAACATTATGTGGTCTGCTCCTCCTCTAGGATGGTTAAAAGGGAACTTTGATGGTTTTGCTAGAGGAAACCCTGGAAGGGCTGGAGGGGGAGGCCTCATAAGAGACTGTGCTAGTAATTGTCTAAGAGTTATAGCAGTTCCACTGGGGATTCAAACTAACAACATGGCGGAAGCTGAGGTGGTGCTCTATGTGGTGAATCTAGCTAAAGAAATGGGATGTTCAAAGTTATGGTTGGAAGGTGACTCCCTCAACATAATAAACTGTATCAAAGGGAAAACTATGAGCTCTTGGACTATTGTTCATATTAAAGACAAAATCAAGATGATAATCCATTCCTTTGAGGAGATTTATGTCACCCATATTTACCGTAAAGGTAATAAGCTGGCAGACAGGCTGGAAAATGAAGGGACCCAAAGTGACGTCACTAAAACATGGAGAGGGGAAGCAAATATTAACTCCAAGATTTTAAGTCTTATTAATTATGATAAGATTAATCACAAGGAAGGAAAAACCACTTAAAGTAATGATGATAAGGACAAAACAATTTTTGAGGAGAGTTGCATGTAAGGTGAAGTGTGGGATCATTATTTACGTTTTAATGAAACACAAGTTATAGGTTATATCTAGTGACATGAATAGTAAAAAAAATTAAAGCTATGAGATGAGGATAATTGGTAACAATTCGAGCCAAAACAAAAATAGAAAGAATAAAATGGGAGGAGGTCTGAGGAGAGAGGAGCCCTTTGACTGTGAGAAATGGAGACAAGAGAAGAAAGTATGGAAGAAGTTGAGGAAAGGAGGGGTCACTCAATATATGGAAAAGCTCCATGGCTACAATAAATAGGTAACTAACTTGTTTTCTAATGGTTGGGTAAATGGTAAAGTCAATTTATGGGGTAAATCTTTCCCCCTCACTCTTACCCTTATTTCTGAAATCACTGGTTTGTCCATGGAAGGAAAACATTTCTATAGAGACAACAAGCATTTAGGTACTGAAGCTTTTAAGATTTTCCCTAAAACTATTGATGAAGAAGCCTTGATGACAAAAATCAAAGGCGATTATGTGGATATAACAAAAATCAAGGATTTCTAGGCAAAAAAGTTGAAGGTGTTGATTGAGTACTTCACGCTTGATGAGCGCTACTCCAAAATCTATAATCTACACCTTGTCCTAAAAAATCACTTTAGGCACAACAAGAAAATCTCTTTTCCTTATTTTTTGTTGAGTTCACTGAGTAATAGTATAACGGAGCACAAGAAGAAAGTGAGTAATCCGGTGTTTCATGAGGGTTTGATTCTCCTCATTGTAGACTACGTCAGGGACATTATCTCAAACCCAATCCCAAAAAGGATCACTGGAAAAAGAATGGAGAACAAAGAGATTGAGGTCGGGGGAAAGGATAAAACATCCAAGAAGAGGAAGAGAAACAAGAAAAAAGTTGCAGATAGTAGTGATGAAGCTGGTAATAAAAGTGACAAGGAGAAAGCCAAGGATAGTGAAGATGATGCAAATGACAAAAGCCCTATGTCTCAGGGTAAGGGAAGTATTAATGAAGGAAATGTTGAAGAGGAATCTTCAAATGAGGAGGAAGGCCAAGAAAAAGAGGACCTGAGTGTTGAAGAAAAAGAACAGGAAGAGGAGATGAAGGAAAAAGAAATAATGGAAGAAGATGAGGAAGAAGAAGGGGGTAAAGAAGAGGAAATGGAAGAGGAAGAAAAAGAAGAAGAAGGAGCTGAAGAGTAGGGGGAACCTACTCAGGACTTCCCTTCTCTAAGTGAAAAAGAAGAAGATCAAACTGATACTAAGGATGGAAAGACCCAGGCTAGCAGAGAGGAAAAAGATGATGAAGGTGATGAAGAGGGAGAGGAAGCTAGTCAGGAGATCCCTACTCCAAGTGAAAAAGATGAAGAACAAACTGAAACAGAGGGTGGTAAAGGCCAGGCTAACAAGGATGAGAGTAATAGCCATAAGGAGAAGCCCTTAAGCCTCCTGATGGGTGCTACCATGTTGGAAGAGGTCAAGAAGGTTGAAGGCCATGATATTCATCTAGACCAGTGGGTCACTCAGGAGACGTAGGAAATGAAACTCCATCCAAAAGCAATGGAAGATACAATGAAAACCCTCACTACTAAGCTGGAGAAGCTAGAAAAGAAGTTTTTGGATAAAGTAAATAACAATAACCCAAATGAGGATATCAAAATGATGGTGGACAATAAGTTAAAAGGTTTTATGAAAAAAATTAGCGACAATGGGTACATGATAAACAAAGTCCTCAAACATAGTAATTAGGGCCTTAGCATTTCTGTTATGAACCTGAATATGTTGTACAACTATCTGGAAAAGAACCTGCTAGAAAAAACTACCATAACAATTGATGATGATGCTAGGAATGTTGGTTCTAGGAATGCTAGTCTGGGAATGAGAACTAGAGGATGCACTCAAAGGAAAGTTCCAGAAACTCCAAAGGAAATGAATGATCTGAAAGGTTCTATCTAGAAGATGGAGGACCTGCAGAAGAAAGCGGAGAAAATGATAAAAAAAACTAGTCTGGTCTGGGGGGTTATTGGGCGTTCACTGGTAGTTGTGCTAGTAACTATTTCTTTTGTTTTTTGTTGTCACTACTATGGTTGTTTCAGGTCCTTTTGTCTTTTTGGCAGGTGTCTCTTTTTTAAAACTAAAATGCTAAATCTCTTTTCTTTTTTGTAAATGGTTTCGGGTTCCATTCAAAACCTATGTTTGCCTTAATCAAAAAACATAATAATATAACATTTTTCAACTATCTAATTTAAACAATTATAATAAGGTTTACCATTGCTCAAGAATGGGTGGGGGGAGCATCCCCATGGCCTCTATCATGTGGGGGATCCATGTCATCCTGTGACAAAGATTAAATATAAAAACTTCAGCGAACTGAAAGCAATAGACTTAGCAAAAAAAACTTATTAATAAAATGGTATATTGGAGTCATAAACTTGAGGTTAGTTTAAATGGTATATAGTACTTACCACCCTCATGATAGTAACTTTTTTTGTATCTATGCGATTTAAATGGTAATCTATTAGCAATTCTTTCCCTGCACTTATTGATTTTACTGCACATACAAAAACATGATTACCCTCACGAACCTCAAATATGCAATTGGGTTGCTTATTATTTGAGGAAGGTCACGTACTATTTATAAAACCCACAATATTCCCTGTTGATTTTGGTCTCCCATCAATGTACATAGAAAATATTTTAATTTGATCATTTTCTTTCAGTTGTATATAATTTTTTGATAGTGCATACCTACGCATACTTTTTTTATATTGACAATCTGCATCCAATCATTGTAATTGTAACAAGGTCTGACATACTCCATCAATTCAACTTTTTTGTAACATACTTTTATCCCATCCATGGAAAATAGGCCCAAACCATGTAATGAGGATGGAGCTATGTGATATATCCTCTCGTTAACACAAAATCCATTGTTAATTAGAGGTAGCTCATTGGGTACCCATTCTTTCTCAAGATGTGTGTACTGAAAGGGTACCTTGATGTCATCTTTGGTCTCATCATCATCATAAGAACATGACCCCCTAGAGCAAGGAAAAATTGCATGCATTTATTAAATTTTTTTCTAATCTTTTGACCTCTAGTTGATCTCCCTATTTTAGTCGTACTACATGTCAAACTTTCATCTACCATTCCCGTATTTCCCTCATTCGAGGAAGATATATCTGACAAGTACCTATTTGGTGGGTCCTGCAATCCATCAAATGAGATATTATCATGTCCCTACTTCAAATAGAATTTTGATAATAATTAAATAATATATATAGAATAATCAAGTTTTGAATAGAGTCATGACCCATACAGTTCTTCTTTGTCTATATGTGGGAGATATAAAATGTAAGTTAAAAATGAAGGAAAGGCACACAAAAATAGGAATCATATAAAAGGATCATAAAAGTGATGAAGACAAGTCATATCCTTAACATAGCACGCAAGAAACATACATGTTCAATGATAAACAAGAAGAATATAAGAAAATTATGTCTATTTATTGACTTATACCTATTGATCCATGTCATTGTGCAAGATCATCGTCAAAGGGGTTAAATTTCCTGCATATGTTAATCATTTATATTAAGTTAGCTAAAAATTACATGATATGTATGCTAAAAATTATGTAGAAGACAACATAAACAATATGCAAGATCGTAAAAATGAACAAATTACCTTTACTTTCTATATGGAATGCAAGATCATCAACAGAAGGGGCGACGATGTGTGTAGTCAATTGCCTATTTCCAGAAAGGGTGACAATCAAACAAAATATATACATGTATCAGAAGCAATTAATTGAGCATCATAAAAAATACATTGGTAATTGTAAATCACATATGTTGTAACTAAACTAAGGGAGTTTCACTAATGCATGTGAATCATTTATCTTAAGTTAGCTAAAAATTACATGATACGTATGCTACAAATTACGTAGAAGACAATATGAACAATATGGAAGATTGTAAACATGAACAAATTACCTTTACCTTATATATGGAACGCAAGATCATCAATAGAAGGGGTGACGATGTGTGTATTCAATTTCTTGTTTCCATAAAGGGTGACAATCAAACAAAATATATACATGTATCAGCAGTAATTAATTGAGCATCATAAGCAATACATTGTTAATTATAAATCACATATGTTTAATCATTGGAATTAAACACAATAAATATGTAATCATTAGAATTGAAATCAATAAATCAATATCAAATATATATGCTAATCAATATAAATACATATTCCGATCAAAAAAAATCAATATAAATACATATAAATAATTAAATCCCATACCTTGTACATTTCAATCATGTCATTGATCATCTTCTTCATCCATCTCATCATCATCACCAAAATCATCATCATCATCATCATTACCACTATCATCATCACCTTCATCATCATCATCATCATCACCACCACCACCACCATCTTCTTCTTCATCATCTTCTTCTTCTTCTTCTTCAATATCTTCTTATTTCATCACATTGTACTTTTTCAGCCTTCGGCTTGGATCATGTCTAACAACAAATGACCAACCCAGCTTATGTGGAACCTATAAGTAAAACACTTTCTCACATTGGCTTGGAAGAACATAGGGCTCATCTCCAACTGGCTCAAACAACCTTGTATTAATCATTATAAATCCATTATCATGTTGAATAACAGTTCTATCAAGATCATTTTGATTTAGTCATAGCCTGTACCATTTGACAATGAATAGAACTAATTTGAAGGAGTTAAAGTCACACTCAAGTATATCATCCAAGATGTCATAGTATCAATTTTGAGATTGTTGAGGATGTATGTTATTTTTAGATGATATATTAGTGACCTCGAAGACTACAATTATCCCAGAATCACAAGTTTTCTTTGTGTCATCCAACTTTTTTATGCAAAATTTTTTGCCATGATAGTACATATCTTTATGGTGCTTAACCTGCAATTTTTCAAGCATGTGAAAATTATTTGCATTGTGAGTTGATATGAAACATATGGATCATGATCATTAATAAATTTTTGTGTACCTCTCTACCTCTTAAACCATATGCTAGATCAATTACCATTGGCATAACATTGGAATCTCCAATATGATGAGCTTCTCTAACCAATGCAACACCTTCCCATGTTAATGAACAACCATTTTGTTGACATCATTCAATCCATACCATCATCCAATCAATATTATTCGTAATACACAAATGTATTGCATCCCACTCTCGACCAACTATATAAAAAAAATAGACCAATTACAAATAACTTATATTGAAGATTTATAAGAATTAATTAACTACAATAACATCTTATAATTACCTCTCACTTTCATCAATCTACTTTTCCCCATAGAGTACTCCCCTTCAAATTTTTTAATGGAGTTGGGATCCCAAATATGATCTACATAGATCTTTGCTGCAAATTTAGGAAGATATTCACTAATGTACACCATGGTCTGGTATACCATATATCCCTCCACCATAGAACACTTGGGTTGTTCTCTTTGTCAAACCAAGCCCTTCAAAAATTTCAAGTGCCTCTCAACCATCCTCTTTGACCTAGTTTGTACAGGTCCATACAATTCAATCTCCTCAACTTGATATATGAGGTAGTGTTCTTATGCATTGAAAAAAGTTGAAGGTAGAAACTTTTTCATTTCACACATAAGATGAGGAATTTTTCTCTTCCAATATTTTATATCTTCTTTATTGATTTCTTTTGATGACAACCACCTCATGTATTTTTCAAGATCATATATAACTTGTTTGACAATGTTGTCAAAGTGGTGTGGGAGAGATAGAGGTGGAACATACTGCAAGAATTGTAAAATGATCTTATCAATATTTTAAAAAATAATGCAATGAAAACTACATGTAGTATACAAATATATAGTGAATAAAAAATAACATGAATTACCTTAATAAAAGTATGACAATAGTTTGTTTTCATCCCTAGCCCAAATTCACTTTTCTTTGATATGAGATTGTTTATGTTCACAACAAATCTCATAGAAAATCATATTTTTTTATGACTTCTTTTATAGCATTGGTCTGCTGCTCTGACAATAACCAAGTAAGGGCACTTATATCAATTTGGTCTCCATTGTTATTTGATCGAATGACATTTTTCATTGCATGGTTGGATTCTTCAATGTCACTACAAATTTTGAAAATTTTGTCTTTATCATTCCTTCCATCCAATATTTTCCATGATGTCTCTATTACATTCTTTTCAATATGCATAGCATCAAACAAATGTATGATTAGGAGTTGCTCATAGTACAGAAACCTACTAAATTGTGAAGGATAACTTTTTAGTCCTTTTAGAAGTTGGTCATTAATGCCTTGACGACCTTCATTAGCATCAATTACATCATCAGTAAACAAAACAAAATATCAAAATATAAATTTCAAACAAAAACTATCAAATGGAATGACATTACCTCGATGATTTATTTTATTGTATTCCAACTTCCATAGGTGAGGTGGCATTCTCTATGGCTTTGATGTAGTCTCTTCTTTCCCATTGAAAAGACATTTTTTGGTAATTCGGTACTTATGATTTCTATGGAGAAAGTGTCTATGCTCATCGAACACCTACTTTCCTAAGCTTTTTCAATGATGAGATTTCATCTTTGGACCACAAATTGGACATGAAAATTTTCTCTTTGTCAGAAGACCTACAAGATCATGTATAATTGGATTAAATATGTTAATTTTGTGTTAGCACTATAACATACCAAAAAGAGGTGTTAAGAAGAGAACATACCACAAAAATGTGTTAGCTCAGGGGCATCATGTATTGTCCATACAAGCATTGCATGGAATTAAAATTGTCTTTGTCCTATTGGTCTAGAGATGTCATACATAGTGACCCCATTCCATAACACCATCAACTCATCAATAAGGGGCTCAATATATACATTCATATCTTTAGCTTGGTACTTACCTAGTTGAATGAACAAAAACATTACATAATTATTATGACCATTTTGATGGATTATTTATAATGAATTAATTTAGATGACTATTAAATGAAAAAATACCTAAAACAATCATTGTGAACATTATGTGCTCCCTCTTTATGTACATCCAAGGAGGAATGTTATTGTTGATAAAAAAAATAGGCCACACTGAGTAAATAGATCTCATCTCTCTAAATGGATTCACACCATCTGCTACCAATGAAAGCTTGAGATTACAAGGTTCTTCTTTAAAGTGTGGCCAAGTTTCCTCTATTTCCTTAAATGTCAAACCATCCACAAGAAATCACATAATGTCATCTCAACTTCTATTGTGTGCATGGTAATCCATAAATTATGTCAAGCTATTTCACCAGAATAATCGTTGCAGATGTGGAATAATGGGAATATACCAAAGAACCTTGCGAGGAACCTTTTTTGTTATTTGATCTTATTAATATCTACTAATATGACAATCAGGGAATTCTATTGCAAATTCATACTATTTATGATATATAATATGATCATTTAGACATGCATGTATTATTTGATACTCCATTCCAATATCTTTCAAAATGATAGATAATTCTCGATACGAGCGAGGTAGAATGTTTGATTGTGGTAACAAACACTCACCAATCAACCTATGACCAAAAATATAATTTGTTAATATAAATAATATTAATTGCTACATGATTCACCCTTTGTTAACTGTAAGGAAATTATGACTAAAAAAATGAAAAAAGATGACATACCTTAACATACGTGTCATTGCTACATTGAATAAACTATTCATAACCTTCAAGTTCACCAACAACAATAGTGACAAGAAGATTTGTTTGGGATCCTTTGTATAGGGGCTCGTATGCCTTCTCAAGTATAGGTACATCAAGGTCATCTGCATCATCATCATCATCATCATCTTGATCATCGTGATCATCATGATCTTCTTCCATGGGACCATTACCTTCTACTTTGATATTCACACCTCCATGTTCCCTCATTTGGAAATCCACATTCTCCAGATTCTCATGGTCCATAACATGAAACCTAGGGTAGTTGACCTGTATCAAAATGATGACCTTAAATTAACCATGACCATGATGTCATCATCAAATCATGTCTTATGTATTTATAAATTATTAAAATACATACCAATGGATGAAATTTTTTCCCCCTTCAATGTGACCATGATGCCTACAATGTTCCTCGGTTGTTTTGATTAGATATCTTCGAGTCTTTAAGCCCTTACAAATTTTGAAGGGACAATAAAATTTTCCATCACCTTTTCTTTTAAAGTTAGACCACAATCTAGCAATTGTCTCCCTATTTTGTTGTGGGTTGATATTGTCAAACCTGGTCTTTCTTGAATTGAATGACTCGTTGGTGGAAGAAGGATGATTTTTTTGCAACCCGCAGATACAAATTGTCATTGAACAACCATTTTCTCAACTCTAATTTTCTCAACACAAAGGGACATTTATCATAGCCATAGAAACCTGATTATTTTTAAATGGAATACACTAAGGAGTACCATCAGAAATATTAACCATTTACAATCATGAAAAGTAAACCTAAATCAAATAGCTCATTTTTTATCAGTATGTGCAGTCTCTGTGTATATGAAAAATGAATGAAATATCAAGCTGAAATAAAATAGTGAACAAAATAGTATTCCACATAGACTGAATAAAATATACCATCAAAAGAAGGTGACAAAATCTTGTCACCAAGCACAGACATAGGAAATCAAAAAAGGACAAAAGACAAGAAATAAGAAAAATCATTACGTCTATAGAAAAATCATTAAGACCATAATCACAAAAAGAAACACTCTTTGTCAACAATGTTCAAAATCATTAGGACTATAGAAAAATCATTAAGACTATAGAAAATAAAATTATAGAAATGGACGGTCTGATGCTTTTCCATTACAACAATTGAGAATTCATCATTTGGTATTGTTTATTCCATTTAAATATGTCAAGCACAAAGTATTCCATTTAGATTTGACAAACATGCAGATTTGACCAACCATTACTGGGAACTTGACCCAACAGTAAATGGACTTGTGATATGATTTTCACAATAGTACATGTGTTGTTGGGTAAGTTCCCAGGAGTGCTTAGTAAAATCTACATGTTCACAATAGTACATGTGCATATAAGAGTCAATTAGAGAAGGTATATGCACAAGTGACAAACATGCAAATTTTTTGACCAAGCATTAGTGGGAGATATTGTAATACCCCTCTAACCCTAATATAAGTTTTGTGTTTTTGAAAGAATTAAGATCCTTCTATGTTTTCTTATAGCTTAAGTTGTACATGATACTTGTTTGATCTATTCCTATAGTTGTTTATAATAATTTCATAAACTAGTACTCAATGATTCTAATATTAGACATACTATCTAAAGGTATCACTTTTGTATGTATTTATCTCCATGTATGTATTGAGTACCTACAAGACCTTTATGAACATAGTTAGGATGTTATATGATATGTACTTGATAGATATATATAAGTGGTTATTTATATTTTCTTCTATTAAGGTTACTTTGGATGAATCTTGTATCTCACTTGATGATTTGATTATGTTGATTTATTATTAGTATTGATAAGAGATTAACACAATGCTTGAGACTCTAACCTTCGTTATGATGATGCTACATGCTTTGAGTGTATATATATACATGATGTGTTTTCATGATTCAGGACGAAGTCGTAGTTACTCACATAGCTGAGGTCCACATGATGTATCGATCCTGGTCATCTGTCTGCAATGTTTTCTTTTATACGTATATCCGTGCATATGTATTTCTTCTTTGTGATGCAGGCTTGTAGGTACCGGGCATCGACTTCACCTGGCTTCACAGGTCTGAGCATGCCCTCAAATCCTCGATGGTTGTTGTTATGGAGATAGTACTAAGGCCCCTACATGAGTCTTCCTTTGTCATTATTCTAATTTGGGAATATTAGGGTTCCTTCTTTGTCAGTCAACCTTTGGGTCAAAAACCTAGATCCAACGCACCCGGTTGGGCATGGTTGTAGTTAGTGCCTTGTGGCCAATTGAATTCATTTGGTTGTATGATTTGTTTACTCATTTTATTTATTTCTCCTTCTTGGTATGATTCTTAGTTAATCTTTCTATGTTGTGTTTCAGGAGTTTGCCTTGACTTTCCTTGTTGACTTTGGTTGACCTTGTTTGATCTTATAGTTTTCTCAATATGTTTCATAGTTGATTTTTACGGTCTCTTTCGATGATTAGATTTATTTTGAGGCATGTGATTTTATTCTACCTCAGTGTTATATCCTATAGTAATTATAAATAGGTAATAATATTGTGATCTATTACTTCATAATCTTATAGATTATAGTGTTTGGTATTTGGCATGTATCTATATAAATATAAATATATATATATATATATGGAAATATATATATGGGTGCACACATATATGTATTTATATATATATAATTTATATGTGATTATATGTTAATTATTGTAGATATTGTTGATGGTGTATATTTCGGGATTAATGTAAAGTATAATATTATTAATAATTAAATATTAAATAATGCGAGGTATATTATTCTCAATTGTTAATTATTAATAATGAGGATAGGTTATATATATAGATATTGATGTAATTAATGATGGCATATGCATATATGTTAGGATAATATTACATGTGTGTATGAATGAATACAAATAATCTTTTATTGTATATTTGAGTAATATAGTTGTATGATATTAAGTTATTTTATAATACCCTTTAGTTAAGAGTTAGTTGGAAATTGGTTACTTTTCCTCTCAACCTTTGGAAATCTATTTATATGCACTACTTTCTCATTTGAAGAGAGGGGATTTTGGGCCTGAAGAATTGAGGAGAGGATGGCCTTACTTTTCATGGAGATTTTAGAGAGAAAACTTGGAGATGTGAAGGAGAGTTTGTAAGCATATGTCTTTAAGAATTTTTGGTTATCTTTGCTTTTGGGAGAGAGACATTTTTGTGAGAATTTCAGTAGTTGAGAGAGGGATTCTTTACTGTGGAATTATTTCTTTCTTTCATGGAGATTTCTGAAAGTGGATAGGGTTTGAAGGATGCATCTCAAGTTTGGATTTGTCTTCTCTTTTGTTTCCTTCCTTCTTCGATTCAACCTTCGTAGGACATGAGGTATGGATTGAATATTTTAGTTACTTGATGTATCTGATAGATTATAGATCTATTTATATATTATCATTATTTATTATATCTATACTTTTCATTTGTATGGTTATTTTAAAGTTTTGAGTTTTTGTTTGTAAGAATTGGCATGTGTTTTCCTAGGGTTTTTAGCAACCCATTTTTGGAGATCTGTTATTATAAAAATTTAAATTGCATCTATGATTTTACTAAATTGATTTTCTGGAAGTAAAATTCATAGATCTCAAATGGGTATCTCTTTTATTTTATTTTTAGGGTCTAATTAATGTCTTATTTTTGACATTTTGGAAGACTATGCCTGTCCATTCTTGATTCTAAATTTTCTGTCAAATGTATTCGCATGCTACAGGCTGATATGATTATATAAAAGTCTAAATTTGATATCAGAGATTCTCTTAAGTCTTATCTTTCATTTCCAATTTGTTTGGTGAATTTTAATTATGTTTTGTGAAAATTACAACCGTTTTAGTGAAGGCAGGTCTGAACCCTAACCAGAATTTTATGTTTTAAACCAGAAGTCATAACTTTCTTTCCCACCGTTGGATCTTCTTAAAAATAAAATTGAGAGTCCATAATTATGTTATCTAAATCTCCACTGAAGAGATTTCCTTTATTTTATGTTTTGTGGAAGATATGGATGACTGTTCTATGATGACTATTCTTTGCATTTAATCCTTGCTTGAAATAATTCAATTTAAGAACATCATTAAGTTTTAAGGTTTCGTATGGTTACCAGAGGCTATTAGAATTTATTTTTAGTTAATTCGATCTATTTATACTCTGAATATGTTTATAATATCACTTGGATGTCTTCTTATATGTTTGGAACATTCTGAATGCCATATTGGGTTTAGGGTTGTCAAGTGGACTAGGGACAACATATGTTTTTCTAAACTCAATCAAATGTTGTTATGGAATTGATATGAATTATTGATGATGAATCTATTATGTTCTTATGATTTTTATATGTATGTTAGGGAACCTAAGTACACTAGGTGAGTGGCTCATAGTGAGGGGTCGGGGCCCTAAGTGGCTAGTACCAGGATAACCTACTATGAGTTATTTAATCAAGTGATAACCTAAATAAATGAATTGGGAATGGGAGATTATTGGAATGGGAAATTACACATTAATCAAGATTAATTGTGCCTCGCCCATGCTTTTAGTGCTAGTAAAGACTAAGGATGGGAGTGGGAGAAGGTACCTATGCGTAGGTACAACTGAATGACCTTGTCTGTACGAGAGGCATTCGGTTCCGCATGTGCCTACTTGGGGGCCGGGGCCAGGAGTGGCTAGTACCAGGACAACCCAAGGGGTGAGGGCTATGCGATGACACTCACCTAGCTTGTAGCTTAGAGTCTCTATCAAATTTGATCATGCCTCTGGTATTTCTTGTGGTCTTCTTGTCTTTTCTTTTTTTGTTGTGACTTTGGGGAACTTTTATCACCACCTTAAGAATTTTCTAGTTGTTACCTCTTGTATGGGCCTTTGGTTCTATCTCCTAGCTTGGGGGAGTGGGCCTATTGGTTCCACGTGGTTGGGTGGTTAATATTTATATCGAGGTATTGTTCGTGATTCTCTGGATGATCCTAGCACATATTCCTTTCCAGATCTACAGTTGAAGATTTCTTATTGGATATTTTAATATGTTGAGATGTACTTATGTATTTGAATTCATGTAATTTTTAATCTCCTAAAAGGAGTCTTGTAGTATTGATGTAATCTCAATTCAAAGCAATGCATAAGGGAATGGGTAGTTCTAGGTAAAAGAAAGGGAAAATAATGTGGAATATTGGACATGTTACTAGCATTAAAAGAAAGTGTTTATGTTATTTCTCCTATCCTCTTATGTTGTCCATATGTAAAGGAAATAATCTTAAATATAGTTATATATAATGATGTATCACAAAAATAATGTATTCTCTCTTGATGAAAGGATCCAAGGAAATTATTGAGAAATGATAGGTTAGTGATTGGAATTATTAACAATGAATGGTTATGAAACAATGCAATAAAATAGTAACTTGATTATAATGTTAATACTTGGTTCATGTTAATGAAATACCTAGGATAATGCCTACCTTAATGAATATTAATCTCTTACCTAAATTATTAGAGAAAAGTGATATAAAGGATAGTAGATGTAGATGAAATCAATATGAATTTATGGAATGAGTTGATAAAAGGAATAATGATGTTGGATGATTAACCTATGTTTAATAAAAGAAATAAGTTAGGGACATTTAACTTGGTGCATTAAAATGAATGTAGATCTTTTAAGCTCATGATTCCGTGAATATCTTATGCATGTAAATGGTTTATATGATGTTGCTTAGGTAGCGACGTTAGGGAACCCGGGAGGACTTAAGTTGTATAAATCTTACATTCAAGTAGTAGAAAATTATTTCTTCTTTTAGAAATATGAAGTGTAATGATGAATATTATTATAGTTCAAATAAATAAATAAATTTAAAAAAAATTCACTACTTTCTTTTTATAGAGGTTTTATGTCTTGTCCTCTTGGGTTGCCTGGCGGGGCGTTACAGATATACCCTACAACAAATGGACTTGTGATGATTTTTCACAATATTACATGTATCGCAAGGTAATCTCCCAGTAGTGCTTATGAAAATCTGCATGTTCATCACTTGTGCATATGAAATGGCTCTAACGGTAGATACAGTCATTCTACAACCATTTTGTCAACTCTAATTTTCTCAACAAAGAGGGACATTTATCATAACCAAAGAAACATGATTATTTTTAAATTAAATACACCAAGGAGTACCATCAAAAATATTGACCATTTACAATCATGAATAGTAAACCTAAATCAAATAGCTCATCTTTTTATCAGCATGTGTAGTCTTTGTGTATATGAAAAATTAATGAAATATCAAGCTGAAATAAAATAGTGAACAAAAATTCAAATTCAAGGCCTAATTTTTCAAGAGAAACAAACATTGTGGAACCCCATGACAATCAAAAAAAGAAACACGCTTTGTCAACAATGTTCAAAATCCTATCACCAAGCACAGACATAGGAAATCAAAAAGGGACAAAAGACAAAAAATAAGAAATATCATTAGGACTATAGAAAAATCATTAAGACTATAGAAAATTAAGTTCTAGAAATGGATAGTTCTGATGCTTTGCCATTACAACAATTGAGCATTCATCATTTGGTACTTCTTGGTGTATTCCATTTAAGTATGCCAAGCACAAAATATTCCATTTACATTTGACAAACATGAAGATTTGACTAAGCATTACTAAGAACTAGGCCCAACAACAAATGGAGTTGTGATGATTTTCACAATAGTACATGTGTTGATGGGTCAGCTCCCAGTAGTGCTTAGGAAAGTCTTCATGTTCATCACCTGTTTCTTTGAAAAGTCTCCAAATTTTGAGAAGAGGTATGAGTGGAGGAAAAAGAAGGGATATTTGTGAAGGTTTCATAGAGCTATGTTACTTTTGTCCCACCTCAACTCAATAAAGAAGATATTTTGTAGAATTTTAGAGATCTAGAAAATCTTTACAAATATCCCTTCTAGCCTCCACTAAATATACGTGTTCTTAGAATGTAAAAAATCTGATCATTGATCTATTTGGTTTTGACACAAGGAAATGATCTTACATCACTATTCACTCAAGAACATGTTTCCATAAGCAATTTAATTCACTGTTGTAGTGATTGTACCCATTGGCAAAGATTTACTATTGCAAGGATGATTTTTATTTATTGATTCGAATCATTACAAATTTGGTCTCTTACACATCCCACCCTACTTCTCTCCTTCCACTCATGGTGAAGGAGAACCAAAGTCAAGGACAAGACCTAAGGAGTGCACCAGGGTCACTGATAGATCCTTGGGTAGAGGTGAAGACAACATGGCCCTCAAGGGTAATTTGATGATGTAATAGACCAATAATGGTCATGCAATAATGTTTTGATCATATACTAATCATATTGTAATGAGATCAATGATGTAAGCCTTTATGGCATTTAAAAGGATAAAGTGTACCTAGGGGTCACTAGGGGTCATTATGTTAATCCTAGAGAATATGAATTGGTGAAAGACCTATAAGGTCAATAATATTTGTATTATGGCCAATAGAGCCATAAAAGTGATGTCAAAGCACTCAAGGTGCAAAAATATGTAATTTCCTCTTATTGGCAAAATATGGCCTATAAGGGTCATATGGGGGTTATAGGTTAGATTGGATTAAAAAGGTTGTCTTTAAAAATTTTATAAGTCTTTAAGTATGGGCATCAGATGTTATGTTGTTGAGTTGACAACTTTTGTTGTCAACTTCATAACAATCTTTGGTTTATTTTGTTGATAGTCAGTTTAGACTGTATAGGAACAGTTAAAAAAATAGTCAGTTGGTGGTTGTCAGGTTATTTGGGGAGAATAGAGTCTATTTTGAGGGGGAATCCACCTGAGGAAAGGTGTGAAGAAAGGTGGTGTGAAAAACCATGAAGATGTAACAGGGTTATCATCCATAAAATCTATTTCTCTCCATTTTTGTATCTCACTGTCCTTAAGGAACAGTCAGTGAATCCATAACTCCAATGGTTGATGAAACATGATTGAGACTTGGTTAAGTCATATAACACACTCTTCCATATCTTATTTTCATGTTTTTTTATTTACCTTAGCATTTGGTTTGATCTCAAGGAAGAACAATTGACTGGTGTGACTATGACTGGCTTCTAGAAGGTACAGTCAATAGTTTAAGGTTGTATTCCTTAATCATGTAAGGGCACTCCCACCCCTATGATCACTTTGGTTTGGTGGGAGATGTCCTAGTTGTATCCTATGTATTCTATGTTATTTTGAATGTAGAGAGGGTGCAAGGAGGTAAGGGAGCAGTGATAGTCTTGGTGGAGAACATAGTGAACGGTGCACTTAACTAGCACCAGTTGTTGGTTGGAGATTCTCGATGAAGGTAGGGGATGTTTTATGATTGGGTATGTCCTTGTGAATGTATGGGAAGGTGTTGGAACCAGTATTGGGGTCAAGAGTTCTAGGGAAGGATGTTTCCCACAAAGCCCTAGGCTATTAGCCCAAAAGGTGAGGGTTTGATAAATAGGAATGTGAATGAGTGGGTATGATTAAATAAAGTTGAAAATTTGTCATTTGGTATCATTTTGCAAGACTTTTTTGGGTTATGGAGTCCTGGAAGTATTTGGGTATAGGTGTTTCTTTGTTATGGGAGGGCTAATTAGGCCTATATGGAGAGTTATAGGGTGATGGAAAGGTTCACCAGTCAAATGATGGAGATATGAGTCTAAAATAGATTCAATAACTTCAAAAAGGGTACTTGAAAATGTAAATACTTCACCAAGTTGTTTGGGAAACATTTGTGCAATTTGTAGATCATTGTTTGTGAAGAGCTACTAGACAAGCCTAGAGAGGGTTCTTGGGTCTAGGGTGTTGGAATGAAACCTTAGATGGTTTGAGAAAATTTTTAAGGGATATTTGGAGAATATTTAATGTCTTAGTGGGAACAAGGACATTCATGTGTGTGAGGACCAAGGATGGCATCAATTGAGAGAGAAAGAGTTGGGGCTAAGGGTCAAGAGTGAAGCCCGAAGTCGGGGTTAGTGCTAAAGGAAGTTGGAGGGAAAAGAAATGAGGAAGTGAACTTGTTCAACATGGTTGAGGGTTTGGTGAACAAAAGTCAGGCTGCTCTATTTGATCCTTGAGTGAGACTAATTCCTTGAGTGGATTCCAAAATGCTTGTAGAATCCTCAAGTTGAGTTGGTTTCCTCTGGGTGATAGTAGAGGGCTATGTATCAACTCACATGGATCTTCATACAAATAAACTCCTAACTCCCCAAAAACTAACTATACCTAACTCCAAACTGTCCCCAAACAGTCACAAAACTGACTGTTATAACCAACAATCAAATGAGATGGTTTGCAAGTTGAACATAGAAAGGATAGAACATGGTTCACCTTATAGAGTATATGGAGTAAACAATGATCACTGGATTGATTCAATTCCAAAATTCAATTAAACAATTTTCTTTTCACATTTCTCTTTCCTATCTCAGTTTGGTATCAACCAATTAAACAACTTAAGGGTTGATCAATTAATCTTAGTTTTATTGAGTTACCAAGAAAGAAAATCTAGGGTAGTAAGCGAGTATATACTATATACTATGTATATTTAAAAAGATGAACTTAGTGATTAGATAAATCACTAATAATGAAGAATTGTATATCATATTATAAAAAATTTAAGATTTCTTCACATGACTTGCATTTTAATTTGTTACCAAGAAATCAAATTTAGAGTCAGTAAGCTAGTATATACTATATACTGTAAAACTTGTTTTAATACATGGTCACCATTTTTATACTGAGATGAAATCATAGGATCATACCTTATGATGTGTTTTCAAGTCTTTTCAGCAAAGATTGAAGTGAGCCATCCCCCTAAACCATGGTACCAACAATATGGATAAGGTCCTAGATCTCTTCCATAGACTTGTCCTTGTACAGAACATGGGTGTCACGCATCTTTATGTCGAGGGATATTCTTTGATTATAATTGAAGCATGCAAGAAAAGAGTTTTCCAAAATTGGTGAATCCATTATGTCTAGCAACAATCCTGGATGCTCCTTCATTACATTATCTCAAATACATATAGAGAGGGAAATAGGTTATCCGATCTACTTGCAAATTGAGCATGTGATAGGGATACAATGGTGTTTTCTAATGACATTAACCCATTACAAATTTACCTAG
This sequence comes from Chamaecyparis obtusa, assembly GCA_027943335.1. NCBI lineage: Eukaryota > Viridiplantae > Streptophyta > Pinopsida > Cupressales > Cupressaceae > Chamaecyparis > Chamaecyparis obtusa. The sequence goes on along the minus strand of BSBK01001245.1, from coordinate 290,078 downwards.
AGCTAGAAGATATAGTACTCAAGGATAGAGGTTGCAGTGGGAATTAAAGTGCTTTGACACTATCATGATGTCAAGTCTCATGTTTAGGATTGCATTTGTATCATCACTTTGTTTGCAACTAGTCACCTCATTATTTCCTTTCTTAAGTGTGGCATACAATTTAATGATTTGTGAGGTCATTCCAAATCCATCTTGCAATATGGAATTATATGGGTCTGTGAATTTCCTAATTTCAAGAATACTTTTTCATGTGTTCCCACTACATATCTCACATGCAAAATGGACGGTTCTGATGAGATCTAGCATGGTAAATGTTCAGAGGATAGATGGTGTTTTTCTAACTTTATTTGATTCATGTACAAATTTTAGTTAACTTGTGCTATCTTTTATAGCCCTGCCTTTGAATTTTGAGTATTCTTTGTGGACTATGATTTTCTTTTAATTGGAACAAAGGCACAATAAAATTCAACATTTTTAAGGGATAGAAAGGTCATCAATGTGCAGCATAATCGTGTAGCATAAGTGTACTTCCAACAAAGTCATTTAATCACATAAAAAATAATCTTTATTCATGGAAATGTGCACTATGTCTTTTATGTAGTCATATAAATGGATAAATATTGTGACTTTAATTGAAAATGGCAATAATAAACTTGAAGTCAAGAGTGAAGATCTTTAACGAAACAGTCACAAAATAATTCAATCAGTCATAAAAAGGAATAGCTGGAGTTGAAAGAGAGTCATTTGAAAGACTCATAAAGGTTGAATGATCTAAAAAGATCAAAATATGAATGTAATTCGACCTATGGTCCATTTTGTAATTTGATGCAATACAATGTAATAAGCTTGAACCTATAAAGGCAAGAGTGAATGTAATAGAGGTTGATTTCATAGGGTGGTCTAGTAGGCCTAGAAGGATAAGAGGTTATGTCTTCAAGTATAATAATGGATTTAATGTCATGGTAAGGTCCTTCATGGACAAAATTTAAAGTCCTAAAGTTAAAGAGTCATTTAGTCAAGTTTTAAAGTTTAAATATTTGAAATCTAACAGTCAAGTGTTACTTGAGCATGGATCTACATTTTGATTATACCTATCTAACATGAATGATGCAGGAATGAGTGCTCTTTGCAGGAAAAAATGGGTAGTTGGTCGGGTTTGATAGTGTTGAGGGTTAAGCAAATGATGCATGGTTATAGCAATAGGAGTTCTAGCCATTGCAGGGGATGATTTTATGGTTAATTCCACTTATTTTTGGTCTAAGAATGGTGAGACATCTATTTATTTGAGACTATAGCATTGGGAGGTCAGACATTGACCAAGCCCTAGATAATAGGGGTTTTGGAGGGGAAATTTAGGGCTTTTTCATATGGAGAGTGTAGTACCTCCATATTTTTCTTTCAGTTTGTCAGATGCCATACTCTTTTAGGCCACTTTGCATGTGTGCATTTATGGATATTGTTTCAGTGATTGTGGATTTATCTGGATTATGTTTATGCTATGATGATATGTGATTTCATATTTACATGATTATGTTATTATGATGTGATGTTTCATGTTCGGTTGGTTTATGATATACTTACCCCATACTAGCATGTGTATAGTGTTTATATGTATGTATCTGTATTATGTGTCTTTATGGTAGAGGGTGGAGGCATAGTTACTCGCTTTGTCAAGATCCACATGACTGACCGTACCCTATCATTGCTTGTTATATTTTGTATGTACATGCATTGTTTTGTGCTGGCAAGTTTGTAGGTACAGGGCATCGTCTTCCCTGAATTGGCAGGAGTGAGCGTGCCCACATACATTCATCTCACAGTAAAGAGGGGAGATAGTATTCAGACCCAAAACCCAATCCTTAGCCTATTTATCCTAATTGTTGGATAAAATATTAGTTGACTACCTTGCCCAAGTTTGGTCAGGTTGACCTAATTCGTGGATCCCATCTTGTGAGTTTGTATGATGCATGAATGTTCCTGAAAAAATTGCTTTGATTTATTTGTTTGCTATGGTTATTTTAATTAAAAATATAGCGGGAAAATAATGATTAAAGTATTTCCCATGTCTTTGAATAATTATTAATTAATTAAAAATCAAATATGAGAATATTTGAATTTAATTAATTAATTGTGCTAAATTATGATTTAATACGTTTTTATTAAATTGTTGAAGAATTAGTGCATGTTTTAATTGTGTTATAAATTATTAAATAATTTAAATGTGAAATTTTATATTGCATGTGCTTTATTTATTTATGTGAAATTGGATTTCATAAAATAACTTGTAAATAGAGTTCCATGTGAGATGTGCATGAATAATATATTTTATAATTAATAATTGGTATTTTCCCTCAACTCAAAAAAAAAAAAGAGGAGTTTGAATAGGAGTTGTCTAGTGACTCATTAGGGTTTGCATGATAGGTGGATTTGATTTTCTATTTGGGAAAAATTTGCATTCATTTTGGAGAACCAGGTTTTGTTGGAATTTGCAATTTTGGGAGAAAAAGCATTTTTGGAATATTTTTGTGCTTTCTTGTGTTCTTAAGAATTTGGTGTGTGAATTTTTCTGGGTGAAGTGTGTGTGCATCTGGATTTGGATTCTGCATAAGTTGTGATTCAGAGTTGTAGGGTTTGAGTTTCTACATTTTCAGAATTGGGAGATTCAACAACCTATAGGCAAATCTACATCAAATTTATAGCATTGGAATTGAGGTAGGGTTTTGATGAGTTTTCTAGTATTAATTCCTGTAGAATCTATTTATCTTGCTATGCATGTTTGATAATAAAAGTTAGATCTATTTTCTGGATATGCTTTCAATTTTAGGGTTAAGAAAACTCTTAAAAATGTATTTTCATGTTTTTATAATTACTTGGCATAGTAGGGAAATGTTGGCAAAATTTTGAGAGAAAATTCATTCTAGAACACCTAGAAAATGAAAAATTTAATTGGCTATAGTCCAAACTATTGAGTAGATAAAATAAATAATTGGGTTGTGGTTGAAAAATGATTTTGGTTTTAAAAAAATGAATTCTGGGCAAAAAATACCCTCCCTGTGAAAAATGACAATAAGAAAATATTGCACCAGTAATTTCTTTTTGGCATGCTTTGTTGTAAATTTTATCATTGTATTAGAATACAAATTTTACCAACAACAGAAAAGATAAAAAAAATTAAACCCATGTTGAAATTTCCTATTCTGGAAAATTTTCCAAGCCTGTGTGTTTTTCCGTTTCTGGAAAATGCCATTGGAAAGGGATATTCTTTTGGAATCCCAAAATTAGTACCAAGCTTATTTTAAAAAATTATTATTTTTTACTTCTCTAAAATTCATTGTAGATTAAAAAAAAAATTTAAGTATATAATATACAAAGTAAAATTGGTTAGATTGATGTGTCTCGAACTATGTGTTTACAAATCTCATAATATATATATATATATATAAATTGGATTGACATTTTTTTTGGAAAGAGAAAGAATTTTTTTTAAAAAAATTAAAAATATTAATTAAAGGGGAGAGGGGGCCACCGTACCCCCACCATCCCCGAGACACTCATGGACTGTGATCACGGTAGGTTTCCCTGCCAGGTGGTACCCCAAGGTACTGTTGACAGGGGGTACCCTGCCGGCGGCACCTTGGAGTGTCATGCAGCGGTAGGGAAACACCCGCCGGTGACACCCTTTGGGTATCGTGCGATGGGGCCCCACCACTTGTGATTTGTTTTATTTAATGTGATTTTTATATTAACTTTTATTTTATAAAATATGTTTTATAAAAAGTTTTATTTTATGAAATATGTTTTATTAAAAAGTTTTATTAAATTTTTTTATTTTAATAAATTTAATAATTTTAATTTTTTAATAATGAATTTATTAATTTATTTATTTTACTTCGTTAATAATGAATTTATTGAATTGGTTTAATAAATTTTATTAACAATTTTTTTTTTGTGAAAATTAAACTTTGATGTTTAATAGTATTTAATAATTAAACTTTTATTTTATTTATTATTTATTTAATAAATATTGTCTTATTGGAAAATATACCTTGTGTTCTATGGGCAACTAATTAGGTTTAGTCAATTGAATAAATTTCGATTGTCTATTCAATATTGGCTTAAATGTAAAGAATATTATGTGTTGCTTTATTATGGTCAAATTGGATTTTTACTCAATGATGTAAACGTATGATTTATCTTCTCATTTGTACATGCATTATTTTATACTGAAATTGGTTGTTTTTCACAATATGGTTTTTTATCTTTCCTGTATGTTTGGGTTATCAATGTTATCGGATCTAGATGACCTGGGAAAGACAGAGGGGAATTGTCTTTTGATCATGTTGTTTATCATGTTTGGCGTGAGTGTGTATTCTATACTTTCTAGTTGACCTTATAGGCTCTTATTGTTTTATGAGACTCAATGATTAGGATTATGTAGTCAATCCTGATATTTGTGATGAATCTAGATGTGTGACTAGTTGTTTTATCTGAGTTCTGATCTAGGAGAGATCTATGAGCCTAGGGTAGTTTACCTAGATATGTGTTAGGAGGTGGCTTACAATAAGCGCCAGGGCCCTCAAGTGGCTGTTGTTGATCACTTATTGTAAGTTATTATAAACAAGTGATAACCTAAATTAAACTAAGGGAATAAATGAACCTAATAAGATAGTTTCCTCTCCCATGCTTGAGTGCTAGTACAGGCTGAGATGAGGATGAGATGATGCTTGCCACCTATTGAGGTGTGTGCTCTGGCATAGTTAATGGCTTCATCAGTATGAGAATTCATTGATTCCGTGTATGGTCACTTGAGTGCCGAGATCCAGAGAGATTACCAGGATGAGACTCAAGGGTTAGACGTACATGATGACACCATCCTACACATAGTCTAGTTATCCTACATGGTCGGTTGCCTCTGGATTAGTGAGTCATTCCTTTCACTACTTTTTTTGACCTTGAGTTAGTAAGCTATAAGGATTCCTTTTCTAGTGGTGTTTCCTGTATTGACTTGATTATCCGATTGGGGTTCGATGTTATCTCCTTAGCATGGTGGGGTAGACCTTTGTGGTTCTACACAGACGGGTGGTAGTGATTCTTTACCATTCGAGATTCGACGTCCTGGTGTCAGAGCTTGATGGTGTCTTGCAGTTAGATTCCTTATGTTACTTCTTCATTGATGTCTTTTATATGTATTCTTCATTGTAACTCTTGCATTAGAGTATCGCATGTGATACCTAATCTGAATATTGTAATTTAGTTGTTAGTTCTATTTCTACATACCCTGCAACATGTGCAGTGGATGTTAGACTAGTTAGTTGTCATGGATGTCCATGAGGATTGTATTTATTGTTATATCATGTTATTGATTTTTTTTAAGTTATGGAATCTTTTGTTGATGTTAGTGTTAGTTGTGTTTCCTTCTTAAGTAATTCTACGTCATGGAACCCTTGAGTATTGTAATCTATGTTGGATGTTTTTTTTTAATGTGAGTAAATGGTAATTGCTTCCGCACTATTGTTTATCTTGTTTGATAACTTTAGAAAGAAAAAAAAATTGTTCACCAAAGTTAGTATCATGTTCTAGGTTAGTTTCTTTGGGTTCCCTGGCGGGGCGTTACATTTGGTATCAAAGAGGAGTTTCTACACTGGGAACTCTGGGTATGTATGCTCATTAGGTTTTATGTGTGTAGATTAAACTTGAAAAAAAAACTTAGACATATAACAATTCTATTTTTAGACTGTTACTTTATGATCATCTTGTCTTGATTTATGTTTTGATATATGTTCGTGAGTGTTTGTTGGTTTCTTCATGTTGCAGGAATCATGCCTGTAACTAGAGCAGCCAGAGGAAGAGGTAGAGGTAGGTTAGGTGGATGTGGTAGGGGAAGGCAACCTAGCCCTTCCACCAGTGTTGAGCAAGTAAGTAACCACCAGTAGTCGAGAGATGAGCAGGGTGGTGAACAGCGGGGAGAATCTGATGGGCAGGATACTAGACAGCTCCTTCGAGCAATCCTTGCTCGTCTTGGTCCTGATCAGGATAGATCAAATTAGGAGGGTTCACATCATTCCCATAGGAATGAAGGAGAGAGAGATATGGAAAGATCCTGGAGTCCTCTTAAGAGGAAATTTACTATGGATCCTTCAATGGTTGCAGCAAACCATATGAGGGACCTTATGAGGGGAAAACCTATTCCCTTTGATGGGAAGGGTACAGGACTTGAGGCAGAGACATAGTTGATAGCATTGGAATGAAGTTTTTCCATGCACTCATTCAGTAGAAACACCAGAGCTAGATATGTTGTGACTCAGCTCACAGATTTTGCAGTAGTATGGTGGAAAATTGAGGAAGAGAAGCTAGGTGTTCAGATGGACATAGTTACTTGGGAATTGTTCTTGGAGAATTTTTGAGAATGTTTCTTATCAGATCAATGGAGGAAAAAGAGGGTCGATGAGTTCCATAATCTAAAGTAGCTGACTATTACTGTGAGTGAATATGAGTGTAAGTTCTTTGAACTTAAGCAGTACACCATATTTGAATAGGACACAGCTCTATTGGTGCAGCATTTTATCAGGGGGCTGAATGCCCGCATTATTGGAAAAGTCTTACTCTTTGAGCCTAAGACCCTCAGAGAAGTGGTTGTGAAGGCTACACTCACTAAGGCTAATATAGCCTTAGGCTATGATCAGCAACCAGGTGATTCTTCAGGATCAGGGTTCAGAGGGAACCAATCCCAAGGTAACAAAAACTTCAAGAAGTCATCGAACTTCTATAAGGGTAACCAGAACCATCAGCAGGCTAAAACTCTTCCACCTCCTTCTTAAAGTAGTGGTTCTCATTCTAGGAACTTTTGGAATGTTAAGCGCTCTAAGCACAATCAAACTGCTCAACTAGCTCAGAGTGTACAACAGAGTGCTAGCAAAGGCAGCTTTTAGCAATCTAGTGCACCATCTAGAGGAAAGAGTAACTTCAGAAACATGGGATGTTTCACATGTGGACAATTTGGGCATATAGCAGTGAATTGCCCATAGCATCCCCCATAGTACTCTTCTCAGAGGCCAATAGCTTCTAAACCCACAGTTGGAGATGTAGGGTGCACACATAGAGTGTTTGTTGCATTGGATCAGCGGCAGGCAAATCATCAGGGTATGGTAGTTGAGACCACAGGTACTATTCGAGGTATACCCATTTCTATTTTATATGATTTTGGTGCTACTGACTCTTTCATATCTCCACTTTTAGTTGGGTGTTGTGGGTTGGTGGCTGCAAAGCAAGATAGTAGTTGGCAAGTGGAATTAGCCTAAGGAGCTAGGGTTGTGACAGGATCTTTGGTCCCTAGGTGTGAACTGAATTTGGGTAAATTCTCTACCACTGTAGATCTACGTGTGATTCCTTTGGGATCATATGGGGTTGTGTTGGGTATGGATTGGTTAGAAGCTCATGAAGCTAGCATCGATTGTAGGAAGAAGACCATCATTTGCAAGGATGATGAGGGTATAGAGTGTCAGATAGTGGGTATCCCATGACCTATTTCTCTCCAAATGATTTCAGCTATGCAACTAAAAAGTTGTATGCGAAAGGGTTGTCAGATGTTTGTGGTGACTCTGAATGAGATTGATGAAGAGGAGAGTGAAGACAAGACCCTAGATCATCCAGTGTTGTAGGAATTTCTTGATGTCTTTCTGACAGAGATTTCGGGTATGCCACCTAAGCGTGACATTGATTTCCTGATTGAGCTTGTTCCAGGAGCTGAGCCTCTCTCTAGACCTCCATACAGGATGACTACACATGAGTTGAGTGAGCTTAAGCTTCAGTTGGAATATTTTTTGCAAAGGGGAGCATTAGACCTAGTGTTTCTCCATGGGGAGCACCAGTCCTCTTCGTTAAGAAAAAGGATGGATCTTTATGCTTGTGTATTGACTACAAACAGTTGAACAAGGTAATGATCAAAAACAAATATCCATTGCCACACATTGATGATTTATTTGATCAGATTAAGGGAGCTAAGGTGTTCTCTAAAATTGATCTAAAGTATGGGTATCATCAACTACGAATTCATAATGCAGATATTCATAAGACTGCATTCCGTACAAGATATGGGCATTATGAGTTCACAGTGGTACCTTTTGGTTTGACGAACGCTCCATCGATGTTCATGTGCTTAATGAATGGAGTGTTTTGAGAGTATTTGGATCAATTTTTATTGGTCTTCTTGGATGACATATTGATATACTCTAAATCCATAGAAGAACATGAGGAACATCTTAGACAGGTTTTGCAGTGTTTGAGGGAGAATCAACTTTATGCTAACGCAAAGAAGCGTGATTTCTTTCAGATAGAGATTCAGTATCTTGGTCATATGATTTCAGGAGAAGGTATTTTGGTAGATCCTTCGAAGATTCAGGCAATTGTGGAGTGGCCAGCACCCACTAATGTGTCTGAAGTTTGTAGTTTCATGGGTTTGGCCGGATATTACCGCAAATTTGTCAAGGACTTCTCTAGGGTTGCACATCCTATCACCTCATTGCAGAGGAAAGGGAAGAAGTTCATTTGGATAGAGAAGTACAAGGAAACTTTTTAGAAGCTTAAGGAGTGTTTGACCAGTGCCCCTATTCTAGCAGTGCCAAATCCAGCCAGAGATTTTGTTGTTTGTACTAATGCATCTTTAGAGGGTATTGGAGCAGTCCTCATGCAGGAAGGATGAGTGATTGCATATGAGTCTTGCAAACTCAAGGATCATGAGCTTAATTATCCTACACATGACCTTGAGTTGGCAGCGGTTGTCCATGCTTTAGTCAGATGGAGACACTTCTTATTAGGGCACCATTTTGAGCTTCATAGTGATCACCATAGTCTTCAGTATATATTTACCCAACCTAATCTAAATGCTAGACAGAGAAGGTGGATGGAATTCCTTTGTGAGTATGATTTTGAGATCAAATACATACAGGGTAAAGAAAATGTGGTAGCAGATGCTTTGAGTCGCAAGAAGAAGATTGTTTTCGCTATGACTCTAGTGTGGATTTGAGGAGCAGGATTCTTCAGTCACTTCCCAGAGATACTTTGTATCAGGAGGTGAGTTCAGTGATTGAGTCAGGGAGACCATTGGAGGGTAGGTTCTCAAGTTTTTTCTTGGAGTCTGATGGACTTATGCGACACAAGGGCTAGATATATGTACCACCATTGGATGATTTATGTTCATTGGTTTTATTAAAGGCTCATCGTGCACATTATTCAGCACATCCAGGTATTAAGAAGATGCACGTAGACTTAGGACATATTTATTATTGGCCTGGCATGAAACATGACATTGTGGATTTTGTGGCTAGATGTTTAGAGTGTCAGAAGGTCAAGGCAGATCATCAACATCCAGCAGAGCTTTTATAGCCTAATCTCATTCCATCCTGGAAGTGGGATATTATTTCTATGGACTTCATTGTTGGATTGCCTATGACTCCTCATAGACATGATGCTATCATGGTGACCATTGATCAGTTGACTAAGGTGGCACACTTTTCTCCCATGAGATCTTATACAGCAGCTTCTGTGGCCAGGGTCTTCATGCAGGATATAGTGAGACTTCACGGAGTTCCACGTAAGATTATCTCTGATCGAGATCCTATTTTTACATCTGCATTTTGGACTTCACTGCAGCATGATCTTGGTGCTCAGTTGAATTTTATTTCATCATATCACCCTGAGACCGATGGTCAGACAGAATGGGTTAATCAGGTGCTGAAAGATATGTTGAGGATGTACGTCATGGACAGACAGACTCACTGGGAGGATTATCTGTATCTAGTAGAGTTTTCTTATAATAATGGATATCATAGTTCTATTGGCATGTCACCCTTCCATGCATTATATGGATGTCCTTATCATACACCATTGAGTTGGGATAGACTGGAGGACCGTATTCTCATTGGTCTAGATATGCTTCGTGACATGGAGCAGCAGGTGATTTGCATCCGAGAGCATGTGGCTACTGCACAGGACAGACAAAAGAAGTATGCAGATGCTCATCGGATTGATAGATATTTTGTAGTTGCGGATAGAGTATTCTTGAGAGTGCGTCCATTGAAGAGTCTGATCTGATATGGAAAGGGTTCGAAGTTGGCACCTCGATTTGTTGGTCCTTTTGAGATCCTAGAGAGGATAGGTCCAGTTGCATACCGTCTTTCTTTGCCACCCAACTTATCACACATTCATGATGTATTCCATGTTTCAGTAATTAGATGATATATTCTTGATGTTACACATGTACTTGATTGGAATGCTTTACAAGTGGAGGACGGACAGCTAGCATTGGAGCCCATACGTATCCTACAGCATTGGGATTTGATCCTCAGGGATCAAACCGTCGACCAGGTAAGGGTCCAATGGGATCAAAATGATGAGACAGCGGCTCCTTGGGAGGATGCAGCTAGATTCTAGGAATCATATCCCTACTTGTTTGTAGGCTTCTAGGAGTAAGCCTGATACAAGGGGGGGTGGATGTAGTACCTCCATATTTTTCTTTCAGTTTGTCAGATGCCATACTCTTTTAGGCCACTTTGCATGTGTGCATTTATGGATATTGTTTCAGTGATTGTGGATTTATCTGGATTATGTTTATGCTATGATGATATGTGATTTCATATTTACATGATTATGATATTATGATGTGATGTTTCATGTTCGGTTGGTTTATGATATACTTACCCCATACTAGCATGTGTATGGTTTTTATATGTATGTATATGTATTATGTGTCTTTATGGTAGAGGGTTGAGGTATAGTTACTAGCTTTGTCGAGATCCACACAACTGACAATACCCTATCATTTATTGTTATATGTTGTATGTACATGTGTTGTTTTGTGCTGGTAGGTTTGCAGGTACAGGGCATCGTCTTCCCTGAATTGGCAGGATTGAGCGTGCCCACATACATTCATCTCACGGTAAAGAGGGGAGATAGTATTCAGACCCAAAACCCAATCCTTAGCCTATTTATCCTAATTGTTGGATAAAGTATCGGTTGACTACCTTGCCCGAGTTTGGTCAAGTTGACCTAATTCGTGGATCCCATCTTGTGAGTTTGTATGATGCATGAATGTTCCTGAAAAAATTGCTTTGATTTATTTTTTTGCTATGGTTATTTTAATTAATAATATAGCAGGAAAAAATGATTAAAGTATTTCCCATGTCTTTGAATAATTATTAATTAATTAAAAATCAAATATGAGAATATTTAAATTTAATTAAGTAATTGTGTTAAATTATGATTTAATACATTTTTATTAAATTATTGAAGAATTAGTGCATGTTTTAATTGTGTTATAAATTATTAAATAATTTAAATGTGAAATTTTATATTGCATGTGCTTTATTTATTTATGTGAAATTGGATTTCATAAAATAACTTGTAAATAGAGTTCCATGTGAGATGTGCATGAATAATATATTTTATAATTAATAATTGGTATTTTCCCTCAACTCAAAAAAAAAGAGGAGTTTGAATAGGAGTTGTCTGGTGACTCATTAGGGTTTGCATGATAGGTGGATTTGATTTTCTATTTGGGAAAAATTTGCATTCATTTTGGAGAACCAGGTTTTGTTGGAATTTGCAATTTTGGGAGAAAAAGCATTTTTGGAATATTTTTGTGCTTTCTTGTGTTCTTGAGAATTTGGTGTGTGAATTTTTCTGGGTGAAGTGTGTGTGCATCTGGATTTGGATTATGCATAAGTTGTGATTCAGAGTTGCAGGGTTTGAGCTTCTACATTTTCATAATTGGGAGATTCAACAACCTACAGGCAAATCTACATCAAATTTATAGCATTGGAATTGAGGTAGGGTTTTGATGAGTTTTCTCGTATTAATTCCTGTAGAATCTATTTATCTTGCTATGCATGTTTGATAATAAAAGTTAGATCTATTTTCTGGATATGCTTTCAATTTTAGGGTTAAGAAAACTCTTAAAAATGTATTTTCATGTTTTTATAATTACTTGGCATAGTAGGGAAATGTTGGCAAAATTTTGAGAGAAAATTCATTCTAGAACACCTAGAAAATGAAAAATTTAATTGGCTATAGTCCAAACTATTGAGTAGATAAAATAAATAACTGGGTTGTGGTTGAAAAATGATTTTGGTTAAAAAAAAATGAATTCTGGGCAAAAAATACCCTCCTTGTGAAAAATGACAGTAAGAAAATATTGCACCAGTAATTTCTTTTTGGCATGCTTTGTTGTAAATTTTATCATTGTATTAGAATACAAATTTTACCAACAACAGAAAAGATAAAAAAAATTAAACCCATGTTGAAATTTCCTATTCTGGAAAATTTTCCAAGCCTGTGTGTTTTTCCGTTTCTAGAAAAGGCCATTGGAAAGGGATATTCTTTTGGAATCCCAAAATTAGTACCAAGCTTATTTTAAAAAATTATTTTTTTTGACATCTCTAAAATTCATTATAGATTAAAAAAAAATTTAAGTATATAATATACAATGTAAAATTGGTTAGATTGATGTCTCGAACTATGTGTTTACAAATCTTGTAATGTCTATATATATATATATATATATATATATATAATTGGATTGACATTTTTTTTGGAAAGAGAAAGAATTTTTTTTTTAAAATTAAAAATATTAATTAAAGGGGAGAGGGGGCCACCGTACCCCTACCATCCCCGAGACACTCATGGACTGTGATCACGGTAGGTTTCCCTGTCGGGCGGTACCCCAAGGTACCGTCGACAGGGGGGTACCCTGTCGATGGCACCTTGGAGTGCCGTGCGGCAGTAGGGAAACACCCACCGGCGGCACCCTTTGGGTGTCGTGCGGTGGGGCCCCCCCACTTGTGATTTGTTTTGTTTAATGTAATTTTTATATTAACTTTTATTTTATAAAATATGTTTTATAAAAAGTTTTATTTTATGAAATATGTTTTATTAAAAAGTTTTATTAAATTTTTTTATTTTAATAAATTTAATAATTTTAATTTTTTAATAATGAATTTATTAATTTATTTATTTTACTTTGTTAATAATGAATTTATTGAATTGGTTTAATAAATTTTATTAACAATTTTTTTTTGTGAAAATTAAACTTTGATGTTTAATAGTATTTAATAATTAAACTTTTATTTTATTTATTATTTATTTAATAAATATTGTCTTATTGGAAAATATACCTTGTGTTCTATGGGCAACTGATTAGGTTTAGTCAATTGAATAAATTATGATTGTCTATTCAATATTGGCTTAAATGTAAAGAATATTATGTGTTGCTTTATTATGGTCAAATTGGATTTTTACTCAATGATGTAAATGTATGATTTATCTTCTCATTTGTACATGCATTATTTTATACTGAAATTGGTTATTTTTCACAATATGGTTTTTTATCTTTCCTGTATGTTTGGGTTATCAATGTTATCGGATCTAGATGACCTAGGAAAGACAGAGGCCTGGGAATTGTCTTTTGATCATGTTGTTTATCATGTTTGGCGTGAGTGTGTATTCTATACTTTCCAGTTGACCTTATAGGCTCTTATTGTTTTATGAGACTCAGTGATTAGGATTATGTAGTCAATCCTGATATTTGTGATGAATCTAGATGTGTGACTAGTTATTTTATCTGAGTTCTGATCTAGGAGAGATCTATGAGCCTAGGGTAGTTTACCTAGATATGTGTTAGGAGGTGGCTTGCAATAAGCATAAGGGCCCTCAAGTGGCTGTTGTTGATCACTTATTGTAAGTTATTATAAACAAGTGATAACCTAAATTAAACTAAGGGAAATAAATAAACCTAATAAGATAGTTTCCTCTCCCATGCTTGAGTGCTAGTACAGACCAAGATGAGGATGAGATGATGCTTGCCACCTATTGAGGTGTGTGTTCTGGCATAGTTAATGGCTTCGTCATTATGAGAATTCATTAATTCCGTGTATGGTCACTTGAGTGCCAGGATCCAGAGAGATTACCAGGATGAGACTCAAGGGTTAGACTTGCATGATGACACCTTCCTACACATAGTCTAGTTATCCTACATGGTCGGTTGCCTCTGGATTAGTGAGTCATTCCTTTCACTACTTTTGTTGACCTTGAGTTAGTAAGCTATAAGGATTCCTTTTCTAGTGGTGTTTCTTATATTGACTTGATTATCCGATTGGGGTCCGATGTTATCTCCTTAGCACGGTGGGGTAGACCTTTGTGGTTCTACACAGACGGGTGGTAGTGATTCTTTACCATTCAAGATTCGACATCCTGGTGCCAGAGCTTGATGGTGTCTTGCAGTTAGATTCCTTATGTTACTTCTTCATTGATGTCCTTGATATGTATTCTTCATTGTAAATCTTGCATTAGAGTATCGCATGTGATACCTAATCTGAATATTGTAATTTAGTTGTTAGTTCTATTTCTACATACCCTGCGACATGTGCAGTGGATGTTAGACTAGTTAGTTGTCATGGATGTCCATGAGGATTTTATTTATTGTTATATCATGTTATTGTATTTTTTTCAAGTTATGGAATCTTTTGTTGATGTTAGTGTTAGTTGTGTTTCCTTCTTAAGTAATTCTACGTCATGGAACCCTTGAGTATTGTAATCTGTGTTGGATGTTTTTTTTTAATGTGAGTAAATGGTAATTGCTTTCGCACTATTGTTTATCTTGTTTGATAACTTTAGAAAGAAAAAAATTATTCACCAAAGTTAGTATCATGTTCTAGGTTAGTTTCTTTGGGTTCCCTGGTGTGGCGTTACAGAGAGATCTTAGCACAAAATTGGTTATAGGATCCATGGTTTGGGATCATTTTGTAACTCTGTTGAAAGTCTCAAGACCTAGGGTGAAGAAATAAGAGGGGTTTCTTTGTGAATGGAGTCGAATTAGCCCTCCTAATTCAAGGACAGTGGTGCATTTGAGGGTCTTGGTCCATAACACCTAGGGTAAATCTTGTAGTATGTTATGAAGCTTTAAAATGGGTATCCAAATGTGTGATTGGTCTATAAGGTTATTAGGAAAATATTTGAAGAAGGATTGGAAAATCCTCACTATTGTACTAGTAGACAATATATGACTAGACAGATTGGTCCAAGAGGATAGAATGGCTGCAAGAATGAATTCAAACATTTGTAAATGGATTAGATGAGTATGTATTGGGATCCTTGGAGGGTAGGATCACCATTTGAAGCATGGTTGATGTTTATGGTTGATGAAAACTATGCTAAAGTGTATTTATAAATTTGAAGAGATATGAGTCACATTTCCAAAATCATAAGAATAAAAAATATGGATATAGTTATGAAAAAACATGATCATAAGGTAAAACTAAAAATACGACTTTGATTGAGTATAGAAAAAATATTAAGCTAAAGATGACAATTAGACGAAGACCACTAGAAAGTGCTTTGAACCATCATTCCAAGGATATCTATTTTCCTGATTGAGGTATTTTTGCCAATTAACAAAAATAGATGAAAAAAGTTAAAGAAGGGGCCACTAGTATATGATAATAACACACATAATATTATCCAAATATTCTTGGACTATGTTGGTCACTTGAAAAATATCTCTTTTGTTGTAATGTTCCCTCTAATACTAGGGTTTCCTTCCTTGAAAAATAATTTATGGTAAAAACATTGCGTGTGATAAGGCATATTTAAGGGAATATTCCCTAGTGCATGAGGAGGCATCAAAATAAGGTAAAAAAATCTAACTATGTGAGAAAATGCAAGTAAGGAGGAGTGTATTGATGGACTTTATGATGTTGGTTTCACAATGGGGAATGTGGAAAAGGATCCTTGGAGACTTAAATGACTATTCATACATGTATACTACCATTATGCGCTTGAGGGTTTGTTTTGGAGAATGGCTCCTATAGGTTCTTTTACACTCATCAATCTGACTTTGTTGACTGTGACTTTAACATATCTTCTTTGTATTTGCATTTCTGGAATAACTAAAAACAAGGGTTTTTTGTATATTTGATTGTTAAATCTATCAAAAACCATGGTTCTCTCACAAGATCTTGTCATCCATGAACTTTCTCTCCATTTTTTGAAATGGGTATTGGAATAATGAAATAAAATTTAAACCTTATTGCATCATTCGACATATTTTTCCCAATTCCATGTAGTAATAACTTCATGTATACAAGACTCTAATTATTTTTCCTCTGCCAGTACAAACCTTTACACTTGAGGGTATATGTATGCCACATTTCCACATAATCTTCTTTCATTTCTTTTAAAATGTGGTTTGAAGGCTTTCAAATGTACTGTAGTTTCACAAGGTTTTGTTATGCTTATTCTTTTCCCTATACATTCAATGCATTTTCCTATTACTTCACCTCAAGGGTTTGAAGTTTTGAGCTAGAAAAAAAAGAAGAGTTTAAATTTTATCATATACATTTAATATTTAATCTCCTTACTTTGATTTTATGATACACTTTGGAACACCATGGTTGAAGATAGCTTCAAGCTCTACATTCTTTGTTGATGACAAAAAAACATGAAAACCCTTTCTTCTCCTTTTTTCAGCTTTGTCAATTGTATCAAGGGTTTATCATATTCAAGAAAAATAAAAGTCCCAAAAAATCTGTATATTTTCTTGAGGTTTGAATATTGATCATTTATTAAATTCCTTGCCTTACAAACTATAAATACAAGCTCATGAAAACTTACTAGCATCATTTAAATTTCCATAACTATCCATGTTTTAACTTTTATTTTCTGCACTTCTGTGATATTCAACCACTTATTCAACATTTTTTTACAATGAAACCAAAAGTAGCATCAATTTATCCTTGAACTCAGTTGATGAGGAAACAAAGAACCCACCCTTAGTTGACTGGGTTGCTCTGTATCTCTGGAAATTCACGCCACTTCTAATGGTGTTCACTCCAATTCTAATGGTGGCGTGAACATGATTAGAAGTGTAGAGATTAGGGTTTCAAACTTGTGACAAATGGAAATAATTCAAAATTAAAAAAATGTACCCTTGATTAAGAAAATGCCAAAAAAATTGAATCTCTTACCAATACTTCAATGAAATGGTTGAAATTGAATGCCTATTACTCTTGATGCTTTCTCAGGTTTGAGAATACTAATGTGGAAGAGAAGGAGATGCCAGAACTTACAGGCTAGATGCATATAGGTAGTTTCGATGTACAACTTCCCTTCTACCCTCCTTCACCACTCCTTTGATCATGGACTATAACTGCCAAAATGAAATAAAATGAAATGTGGGTAGGATGGATATATGTATAAAATTTGACTTTTTTTTTTAGTTATATTCCCATGTTGGTCAGAATTAAGACCACCTATCAGGGTCATAATTCTGACCAACACAGGAATAGATTAAAAAAAAATCAAAATTTTCCTTCTATAAACCGACCAAGGAAAATCAATTTAATGCTTGGTCGTAAATGTTGGTCAGAAATGTGGGTCAAATGTACTAGTGAATATGTTTTTCAATGTATGTGTAAATGTAAGTGTATTTATATATTTTAAATACTTTGCAAAATTATATATTTGTATATAACTAGTTGTACTAAATGTGTAGGGGTTAGTTATTGCTTCACATCCATTCGATTCTTAGGACACTCAGTCAAAGGGTCGCTATGTTTGTATGCATCTTGATGATTCCTAGTTTAGGATGTTGCATATTTTGGTTCAAGACATATATTTCATTATTATGTGTTTGACATTATTATATCTTTGATGTTTCTAGTAGACTTATACATTTCATTATTATATGTTTGACATTTTTAGTTTATGATTTGAGACATATATTTATATGCTCTGGACCTAGACATAGATGATTTATGCATTACATTTATGATTTGACATATATATATTTATACATACTCTAGACGTATACATAGATGATTTGTGTTTATGGTTGACATCTAGATTTTTATACATGTTGCTTATGATTTGACATATAGATTTATATATTTTAGATGTATGTGCATAGATATATCAATTTATGTATTTATACATGACATCTAGATGACGTATTTATTTATGTTTGACATAGATAGATGTCCATTCTTAAATCTATACATGTAGTTTTTATTTGATTAGATGCTTATTTACATGGGTTTATCTATAAGCTTTATGTATTTATGTTTGACATATATAGATGATTATGCTTAAATCTATGTATAGTTTATACATAGATATTTTACACAAGTGTTAATGTAGTTTATATTTTTAATTAGATGCTTATTTAGATGTGTTTATCTCTGGATGATTTATTTTACACCTATTTGACATCAACTAAATATGGGAAATAATCTTAACATATATAACATGTATAATCTTAAGAAATAATCTTTATTCTTGTTCTTTACTATAAAGGCAATATGAATTTAAGAACACCTTTTAATATTTAAGAGTTTCCAAGTTTATAATACTATTTAACAAAGATGACTAACTAATAGGATCAATTTTTATGTAATTGATACTTCCATAATGTGGTTGTCACAATAAATTACTAAAATATTAACATAAAACATGAAAATAATCTATTAAAAGATAATATACAAATTACCAAAATAAAGAAGTAACTTAATTTTCTTAATATCAAACAAATAAATAAGTATTTATCCAAGATATCTCACTAACATATTGATGACTAAAAAGACTATTTATGAGTCCTAATATTCCCAAATTTGATAAAAACCCTATTCATATACAATTATACTATCACTAATATTATTGTCTAATTAATAAATAAACAATGTCATTCATAATATGTTCCAATCAAAAAAAACATAACAACCATTTGTTAACTATTAAAAGAATGTAAAGATATAATAACTAATAGGATCAATTTTTACATAATTGATACTTCCATAATGTGGTTGTCACAATATTACTAAAATATTAACATGTAAAATATGAAAATAATCTATTAAATGATAATATATACTATTGGTGTAATTAAGTATTCACTAATTACACTTGCTTAAGTTTACTTAGGATAATGCATTTACATATTAGTTGTCATTGAGACACCTAGAAGTTTACATTTCATTTTAGCACATGGTTAAGAGAAATTCCACTTTAGATGGTGATAGTTGTCATCTCATACCTCTTTGTATGTGAGATCCACCTTTAGTGCTCTTATCA
This sequence comes from Chamaecyparis obtusa, assembly GCA_027943335.1. Classification (NCBI taxonomy): domain Eukaryota; kingdom Viridiplantae; phylum Streptophyta; class Pinopsida; order Cupressales; family Cupressaceae; genus Chamaecyparis; species Chamaecyparis obtusa. The sequence continues at coordinate 270,965 of BSBK01001245.1, read as the reverse complement.
TATTATCATCATCTCATTGTTGCACATACTTTCATGTACAATGGAGGATGATCCACCTTTGGTGGACATGTGATGCCACCTAGTGTGGTTGATAGCTTATCATCTCCTTATCATGTAGTCTTATCACATTGCCTATATATTCAGGCACTCCTACTTTGTATTCAAGTCAATTGGGTTATAATCAATTATTTGATCATTTTGCATGTCTCTTTTGTGCTATCTCTTGAGATTCTAGATCTTCACATTCATTCTTTACCTTAGGAAAATTCTTACATGGTATTAGAGCAATATCAAAATACTTACATGGTATCAAAGTGATATCAAAATTATTACATGGTATCAAATCCATAGAAGTTTCATTGTATAGCCTATTTGGAGAGATTTTTATTGCAAGTCAAAATTAGAGCTTACTGGTGCAAATCAAAGGTTGGCATCACATTGAGAAGGTCCAAAAACTCCTAAATTGAATTTTGTCTCATCCAAATCAAACATTTAAAGCCAAATTTAGAGCCATTTGAATTTTCAAGGTGTGGTGGCGGTGATTCAAAAAAATAATTTCATGAGGCGATTTTCAAACAGTGAAATCTCAATCCTCCAGACTCCTTTTTTCGAGCAATTTTTTTTTTTTTTTTTTTTTTGTGGGGGGGGGGGTGGGTATAATTTCATGATCTACACAATGGTGTGGGTGGTTTCTGATCTTTGTTATTGATGCTTTCTAAAAATTGCAAATCTCAATTTTTACAACTTTAGAGGCTTCGTTCGGGCTCATATGGACACATTTTTAGGTACTATTTTTTTTAAAGAGCATGATTTTTTGTCTACTCTCCAAATCTGGTATCAGTTTGGAAAAATTCTGAGTAGACATAGTACTTTCAGCATTTGGTCTATTTTGACCTATTTTGGCACTTGTAATTTGTTAGATCCTTGAGAGATCTTGTGTCTTATTTGTTTGAGTCTACTATAGCTTCATATTTTCTATTGTAATCATCAAAATTAAAAGTCCACTTTGGTTCATTTTGGAAAGTGGTAATTGTACATGCACTATATATAAAGTGTCAAAATCATCTATTTTGGGGGGGTTCTTTGGTTCATTGCATTTTGGGTCGTGCATTAATTTTTTTATTTCATTTTGATTTCATGTAAGAAGTGCATCATAGATGGTTTAATTAGGTTGACAAGAAGAAACTATAAGAAATGGAGTGAATTGGTTCTTTCTTATCTTAGTGAGTGTAACATGTTGCCCTATTTGTATGAGTATAGACCTACTAGTCCTTCATTTGATTGTAATTTTCACATAAAAGTTTATAATTTTATCTAATGGAATATGGATATGGATGTTATCTATTCCCTTGATGACTATGAAGATCCAACAAAGACTATTCCTGATATTTGGATTGTTCTTTGGGAAATGTATGGAGATCCTCATGTTCCTCCACTCCCAAAAGGTCTAGAACCTCCAGTTGCATCTCCTACTTCTCCTATTGAGATCACATCTACTCTTGCTCCTGATTATTCTTGCATTCATACAACCATTGGCTCTTGTGATTCAGTATAGCAAGATAATCCTTGTCTTTCAATTATAGTTCCATGGGATGACTACTTGACAGACATTACAAGTTTGTTTATGGAGTCTTACATTGAGGATTTGGGAGACACCATTAATGACATCCATCTTCTCTTTTTTGAAGATAGTGTTGGAATTAGGAGAGATAGGTACAGAGAGGGGAGGGGTGAATCAGTGCCTTCAAAACTTTACTTGCAAAACCTTTCAGATCTATAACTGAATACTTGTGATGATCGATCAAAATAACTTGAATATAATTGTGTAAATCAATCATCTAGTTAACTTAAGAAAGTAAAAAACATGAAATCAATATGACAATCACGTAACACAAGTATTTTGGTAATGCAGAAACCCTTGTAAGAAGGTAAAAACTACGGTGGGGATGACACCCATAAATTCTTCACTACTGTAGATAGAAAAGGTTTGCCTGTTAAGGCTACAAGTTTTGATCACTTCTGGTGATCTTACCATGTTAGGAGTAACATGTTAGATCAGCTAGATCTACCTAGTTATAGGATTTAAACAACACTAATGAAGTGTATACTCAATTAAGAGATTTAGATAAGACTGTTAAGTCTACTCTATTAAGAGATTTATCAAAAACTCTATCACAATTGTCAGAAAGTAATAGGCAATTATCTGCTAGTTGACAACTCAATTGTCTGAAATAGATCTATAAGTGCTTATCAAAATATCACCTTATCTGTGATGGTTCTCTACTCTGTTCTGCTCAGTAGCCTTCTCTGATTCTGCTCAATCTAATATCCTCTGTGCTATGTTCTGCTTGGTAAACTGATTGTCTTGAAGTTAGGCAATTTCTTCAAGTGCTCTGTGATTCATATATATTAGTTCACTAACCTCATAAAATGGTGCGAACATACAAAATATATAGTGTTCTATTTTTTCTGCCTTAGCAACAATTAGGTTACAAGAATAATCATAACCCTAAGATCTACGGTGCAAAATAACCTAGATCAACTATTACAAAGAAGATAAACATTACATTTAATGAGTATCTTTTACAATAAATGCTCCTTGATCTTGGTAAACCATTTTACGATCTATTGTAACCATTTGCATAGAAGAATGTGCCATTTTAGATTATAATGCCATTTTCTGTGATCATCGGTAAACACTGTATAATATGCTCGATGTATACTATGATGCTCGATGTTTACTGACTGTCGGTGTCGGTGTCGTCGGTGCTTGGTAAACTATGTGATGTTCGGTGTAAAGGCTTTACCAATTGCTCTGTCTTACTTTTGGTTACCGACCAACTCAATATAAGTAATCGACCGACCTGTTTATTATCCTTTGATACTAATGACAACCTTAAATGCTCAATAGAGATTAATAATCTCCCCCTTTGGCATTAGTATCAAAACTTCGAATGTATATAGACAAAATGTTTCTATATATTCCTTATGTCTCTACCATATACATATCCACAAAAGTTTCTAAGTACAAAGTACTCCCCCTCGGTGCATGCTCCTGATAGTATATAATATACATATCAAAGTATACTCATTTGGCATATACATGGTTTCCTCCTTTTTGATAATAATGTCAAATGCAAAAATATATATATAATGTATACTTACATCTTATCAAAAATGTTTTGATGGGTTTTCTTTATAGACTCCAAGAGGTTGTCTCATTCCTCTTTCAAGTTGGTAAGAGCAATATGCTCAAGACCGACTTGTGCATGCATGTCAAAGATCTTATCCAACACCGAAATCTCTAGTTGTAACAAGTTGTTTAGCTTTGACAATGTGTGCATCAAAAAAATTTAGGAAAGGGATGAGTTCTTTTTGTAACTCTGTAACCTGATCAATGATGTGTGCTTCTTGTTTCCTTAAATCTGCTATCAGCTGTCAAAGTTCCTGAACTCGGTGAATATGCTTTAAGAAAGCAGTTGGCTTGGCGATAGCTTCTTGTGTACTCAAATACTTACTTCAATCGATACACACACACACACACACACACACACACACATATATATATATATAGATAATTAATTGTACTTACCAATTTTCACCAATCCTAGAAAATGGTCATAATCCGTAGAAATGAAAGGAATTTCATCAAAGTTTTCATCTTCATCTTCAAGTGTATTAGTAACAAGTGGCACCAAATTCCATGCACCTACATATCCATGTTCTTGATTATTGCATTCGTCATAGTTTTTAGTAATGTATTGACAACAAAAATAGGATTAATATCGAGTGTTCAACCTCCAATTGTGATAATTTGTACTCATAACTAAATGCAAAGATTATGTCTTCTCTATCCTCTTTCAACCATGATGCAAGGTTTTATCCAAACCTGAACATATAGATTATGAATTATGAATTTTTTACTTTTAAAATATTCAAATATAAATGATGTAAACTATCAACAATAATATATCACATATGTACAATTTAGACACACATACCTGTTATCTCCCAAAATACGCTATGTGGTACTTCTTGACTTGTTCTTGATGATGGACCAACCTCATTTGGTGAAAAATGTGTCTTGCACCATTCAACAACATCATGTGCATCTTTTATATGAACTCCCTAATTATTCATTTCATACTTCCGTAGAGCACGTTTGATGCAAGCTTATGCACCATCATGTTTACCCTTTCTATGTCTTATCTCAAAAAAACTCCAAACATGTGGTATGTTTTCATTATTATGATATCTATATAATTCATAAAATAGTTTGGATGATTTGAATTGTGTCGCACATCCATCTAACCAAACAAAATGTTTATCAATTTTTATGTCTCTTTCTTTCAAATTTACAAAAAACTTCTTGAAGCAGTGTTTTACATAATGAATACCATGTTCTTTATCATCACTTATATAAAAGTGATATTCTCTCTTGATGACCCATGCTTTAAATGTACTTTGAACACCATCCAAATCTAACTATTCATGTTGATAACACACATGTACCATAATAGTAATCTACTATCAAAAATAGGATTTTGATTGAATGGCCTTTTGATGAATAAAACAATAATATTTTGCAAAATCAACAACTGATACAATAGTTCCAAGTGGGAAATTATCTCTTAGTGTTTGGAGTTTTTGTGCTTTCCACTTAGCAAAAAAATATGATGTATGTAGAGTGGAACCAATTTTTTAGAATTCAAATGATCCAATAGTTATTTCATCTTCAACATATTCTAACCTTTTGAATTATTTCCCAAATTTTGTTTCATTATTTACATACTTGTAACTCTTGCAATTTACCATCTTTGTCACATGAGTGTTTTCATTTTTAAAAAGGAAAAGAGTCAAATCACCACATGTTTCACAAATACCTTGTATGCAATTTATTTGACTAGTTTCATCATCTCTTTTTTCACATAAAATAGATGATATGAACTCACTTCGTCTACTAGGGGGAGCATTTTCAAAATCATAACTGTCTTCTACAATCTTTTGAAAAACTTGATAGTGGAGATCAAACTCAATATGATAATGACAACAATAAGTTCAAACACTTTGTTTGTCCTCACATAATATGACTTCAATCTCTCAAACAATGTTTTCCCAATCTTTATATTAGGATTAGAACTACAAAATGACACATACATTTCATGTTGCATTGTGTCCAACCAATGTTTTGTATGATAATCATATTCATTAGCTCTAATCATATGTCTGATAACATCTCTACTATTTGATGAAGGACGGGTATTATCATTCCAAAATAATGAGATCAAATTCTTGATTCCCTACCTAATCCTATCAAAATGAGGATCTCTACACATAATTTCCCAATTTCCTTTCAAGGTACTATCATTCAAAAGCATTCTCCTTTTAACATATCGTGATATTGTTTTCCTACTAAAACTAATCTCAGATCAAATTGATGGGAGATTTTATTTTTTTTTATTTTTATTTTTTTTTTGGGGGGGGGGGCATAGTGTTACCTACAATGGATGTCAACATCACTCTTCTTGTGGTGGTCTTATCTTTAGATCAAGATCTCTTCCCTATAGAGCCCAAACATTTATTAAAATTTTTAATAATATCATTTTGCATGCCATAAAGTTTTTTTTTATGTTGTGTCTATACCCAACAATTTTGATGGCTCTTGCAACTTTTTTTCTAGAAGAAAAATTGAAAGCAATTGGAATCGTTCAAGTATTTCAATATTATCAAATTTAGCCATTATTTCCCTTGCTATCCTATTCATTGACCTCTTCTTAGAGAGAGTTAAGGGATGTTAAACAACTGATCCCAATTTCTTCACATCCATTTCAAGTAAATGATCTTGATTTCTATAATTAATTTTTCTCTTCACAGTGTAAGCTAGATTTATATGTTCACCCATATCAGTAGGAGAAAGTGATCTTGTTCTTTCTCCAACATCCATTTCTTTACCTTTTGTAGGAAGTGATCATGACCCTTCTCCAAAATAAATTTCTTTAACTTGGGTTGACCCTCATGCCTAGGCTTCTCCTTCATCTTGTACTTGTTGATTGTGAGCTACATTCACAAAAATGAAACAAATTAGAGAAAACTAAAAATAGAGACATAAAGCTTGGGCATGTGAAATTAAAGATGTATACCTTCTTTAGTTCTATAATAATGTGCCAATGAAGTTTTTTTATTTTTTTGTTCTCTACCAGGTGATTATTTTCTTGTAGATTTACTTTGCCTTCCCTTCTTATTTTTCATTTCCATTCTTGAAAAAAAAATCTTCGAAAAACTTTCTAGGAGTAAAAAAAACTGAATTAACTTTCATATGTTTCTATGAAAAAATTTTAAAAACTTTTATTTATATCCAAATAAAGTCACAAAAAAAAAATTGATCAACCTGGTTCAGGCAAACATGCTTGGCTAAAACAAAGGTGATGTCATTGTTGCCACATTTTTTCCAAGGCGTGTTTGCACAAAGATGCCTTTATGTGAAGGTCATGGGGTTTGTGCGAACCCCTTTAATGCGAAGGAGTGTTCGAACAAAGGCAATGAATTTGGGTTTTCTCCCCAACGCCAACAAAATTCTATAAATTTCTTCCCTCCGAAGGTCTCAATCAAGGACCAAATAAAATAATCTTTTGAAACCCAAATGTCAGATGATGCTACTCAAAACAAGCTTTACAATTACTGTGAACCATTTAACAACTACTCAGTTTGATCCTTCTAGAAAAATAGTAAATCAGGGGAAAAAAATATGAAAAATCTATAGAAAATAAGTATTTATGTTACATTTTTATCTGAAAAATAAAAAATAATTTCAATATATACATATCAAGCTAGAGTGATTCGCATGAACCTATGTCCAAATTACAGTTAATGTCACTTCATAACTCAATAAACTATACAATATTCAACCAAATTGAACAAAACCAATTGGATCCTCTAGATATTGGTGTTACAAACCTAACTTTAAAATAATTATGATTTTATGATTTTTAGAAGAAAAAAACTATGTTGATCAAAGTGAGTGTCACTCCTTAAAAATCTTGATTTTTTGGCCAAATCGCTTTTTGAAAGAGAAGGAAAAATGGATACAAATCAATTCCAAAATATTATATATATATATATATATAGAAACTAGAAATAAAATGTTAAATATCACTAGTTTACATTATCTTCACATTCTTAATGGTTTTGCAAAAATAGGTGTCAAAGTGAAAAAAAAAATTCAGAATGTTCATCTCAATATGAAAATTGCCTAAAAAGTTGGGAACAATGTAGTGCCTCCCTCGTTTGCCTCCTTGCACGAACATCCTCATGGTGTGGTTTTGACTATCACACTCAAATGGTAAGGTCATGTTCACCCCATGTGAGGATGAATTTGTCACGAGGATTTTTTTAGAGCGTATATTTGATGTCCTACGTGAACTTGAAGTTGTAGGGTGTGGTCTTAGATCGTATTTCGACAACCCTTAGAGGTAGTGTTGTGTTGGCCATGTGAATACAGTGATCTTTATCTACATAATGCTTTATAATGACATCGTGAGATGCACCTTGTTCAGCTTTGACTTGCGTTAATCAGGAGGTTATCATTGGGATTGTGATGGGTAAAGTAGGGGACCCTACCTCGATCCTATTATTTTATTCTTTTCTGCATTGAATACTTTATAATTATAAAAGCTATATTGATACATTATGGATTTATATTATGATGGATAAAGGCTTGACTACTGTTTGTGATGTATTCTTTTTGTGTTTATTATGTACTCATGTCCATAATTCTAGGATGCTCTATGTTTGTGTATCATCTTAAAATTGAAGCACTTCCATGATAAGAGTGTTTATCCCTCCGAGTAAGTGGTTTGGGGTCATGTTAAGCACCTTGATCAGGTCTTTTCATGTATTTGGCTTTCTCCCCACTTTCCACTTCTTTCCTGCACTTGATTTCTTCATTCTAGGTGAAATTAGGGTTAGGATCCCAAGGATTCTCCTTAATTTCCCTCTTTCATGGCTCTATTTTCTAGGTAGGATTTAGAAATAGGTCCTCCTAACCTTCATCATAGTAATCATAGGATTTTATGTCTATCCCTGGCATTCTATCCTATTCTGATATCATTTCTAGGTTTCTGGGCATCCCCGGGACCTCCTGACCTGGTTATGACTGAATCTGGGCTCAGCGTCAAATTTGAGGTTGATCTTGACTAGGTTAGGATTGAGCTCAAACCTAAATAGGTCAAGATCAAGGTCAAACCTCACTACGTTAGGTCCAACCTTGATTTTTCCCCCCTCATTCAAATTTCCAGAATCCTTGAATTCCTGGCATCGGGCTTTTGGGATATTTATTTTCCCGCCTCCGGGTTGGCCATTTTCGGTTTTGGGATGGTAAATCAACTAATTGCATTTAATATAGGTATATTTTCTAAAGGTTAGGACCTAATTTGGATTTAATTCTCCAAGGTGGCCCCTCTAGAGGATTGTGTCCTAGTTCACTATAAAAGGAGGCCTTCCTCTCTCATTTTCACATCAAGTTTCCAAGACATCACATCTAAAGCAATTTCATGAGTGAGCTCTCAAGTGAAAGAAAGTGAATTCAAGAATTCAAGAAATTCTTCAAGCATTCAAGTGTTTAAGCATTCATCCATCAAGGAGATCCATTGTTAGCTATTGAAGGATTCAATATCTTTGGAGCCCCCTTTGATGATCCATCCTTCTACATTCATTCAAGCCTTCTCATATGCAAAGATCAAGTCAAGATTGGTGTTGAAGATAAAATGTCATTGATTTGAGACATCCTACATCCATTGAAGTATTCCTACTTGTGGATTTGAGGATCTGAATCCTCTACAAGGACTTCAACATAAGTGAGGTGATTTGTTTCAATTACTTTGTTTATGCACAATATATTTCAATTCAATTTCAAGGTTAATTCCTAAATTGGGGTTTGACCAAGGCAAACCCCCCATACACCAAAAACCCCCATTTTCTTGTAGGTACAGGTGTGGAATTTTGGATATGAGAGTGAATTTGGATACCCTTTTTGGCAAACTTCTGAGATATGAGAACCAAATCAGAATCGGACATCAAATAAAGAATGTAGTATTTGACCTTTTATGAGGGTCAAACCCGACCTGAGCTTATCTTGGAGAAATATTTTTAGGTTTTCTCTGTCTCAACATTTCCAGTCCAGAATAGGTTGTAGAATTGCCTGAAAGTATACACAGACAGTAGAATTTGACATTTTCCAGATCTGCCCTAATTTGAGGTTAGTATTTGTATTTCAATTATTCCATATTTCAAGCATAATTTCCTTTATAGGGAAATATTAGATTTACTCTCTCTCTCTCTCTCTTCCATATTCTTCATAAATTGATTCAATTGTGTATTAACCTCTTGGTTGATCAAATTGGATCTCTTCTTTGGGAATTTGGGTTTGAGAATAGATCTCATATTTCCCCCTTTTCATTTGAATAGAGTTGAATCCATTTTACCTCTATTCATTTTGGTGAACCCAACTAGCTTACTCTCTTTCTTTTTGGTGTTAGATTTCCCTTTGTCTTATTGTGTGTGTTCACCTTCACTATTCATTTTGGTGAACCTGACATACTTACTCTCTTTTCTTTTTTGGAATTGGATGCCTTATTGTGCTTTCCTTTTATCTTGTTAGTATTTGATTTTTCCTTTGTGTTAGATCTTGCATGCTAATTAGACTTCATATTCATGCTTTATGTGTTTTTAGTTTAGTTCATTTGCATTACATTGGTTTATGAGGTTTACTACCACTAGTCCTACTTATAACATTCTGGTTAGACGAAGTCATAGACTCATGGGTGCCTTTGATCTTGAATCTTCTTCTCCTTTCCTTAGGATCCTAGATGATAACTTGATTCTTCATGATTCTAATCCTACTATGGAGAAAAACTCTTCTCACTCATCTCATGATGAGGATGACACTTTAAGAGTTCCTCCTGAGCAAGTCCAAAAACTTTCCACTGAACTTGATAAAATGGATAATTGGCTTATTCAAGAGAACCATAATCAAGATTCTATTCAAGCTATAGAGGCTCTTAAGAAAGTTATCCATGATAGTGATCAAGGTGTTAACCTCTTGCATGGTATTACTCACCTTGTGCATTCAAATGTTAAAGCTTTAGTTCAAGAAGCTCAAGATTTAGGGTTGATTCCTCCTATCACTAGTGTTGAACCTCCTTCTAATCTTTTACCTAGTATTCCTATCTATACTCCATCTTTGGTGACTATGACAGTTCCCTCTGTTCCTATGAGTGTTCCTCTTGTGTCCCTTCCTACATCACAACCTTCATATCATAATTTTCCTTTCACTTATTCCAATCTACTTCCAATTGTAGTTCCTAGTGTTCCTCCAGTTGTGTCTTCTATTCCTGCAGCTTCTTACACTTTACCTAGTGTGTATAATGTTGCTACTCCTCCCATTTCCTCTAATGATTCAACAATCATCAGTTTGGCTCAGACTGTGTCATGCTTACAACAACAACTTGCTTCCTTAACTCAAAACAAGTTTAGTATTCCTACATGTGACATGGGAAGTCCCTTGTCCTGAGACATCATTCGTACTCATATTCCTCAGCAAGGTGAGATGCCTCTTCTTAAGAATTATAATGGAAAAGGAGATCTTGTTCATCATGTTAAAACATTCCAAATCCTTTGTAGTGATTATGGTCATGACCATAGGATTTTAGCCAAACTGTTTGCTAGAACCTTCCGTGACAAGGCCTTACAATGGTATTGTTCCTTGCCTCCTTATTCTATTGATTCATTTCCACAACTTGCTAATGCCTTTATTCAACAATTTCAAAATAATATTGGCCCGCAAGTGTCTTTGACTAATTTAATGCATTGTAAACAAAGTGCTACGGAAAAATTGACTAAATTTATTGGTAGATTTAAGCATTTGCATGCTAAGATTTCCTATCTTGTTCCTGATATTGATATTCAACGTATGTTTATTTCAAATTTGCAAAAGGATATTAGAGATAAGATTCTGCTTACTGAATTTACCTCTTTTCAACAACTTTTTGCAGCGCTTCATCATTATCAATTAAAGTGAGTCAATTTGAGAGCAACACTCCAATGGCTCATGTTCCAATTGATAAGAGTGATGCTGCTCCTAATCCAAACAAGTTTCAAAAATTCAACAACTATGTCAAGATAAACAAACAGGTGAATGCAGTTACTGATCAAGTTGTTGTTGCATCTCATAATGCCACTTCTGCATCCACTACTTTTTGATTAAATCGTACGTTTACTCCTCTTTCTAAATCTTTACATGCTATTATGAATAGGTTGTTAGCTGCTAATATGATTACTTTACCTCCTATTCGACCTCTTTTACCTACTACGATTGCATCTAAATCTTTTGATCAAAATGCTTTTTGTCAATATCATCATCAGAATGGTCATGATACTGAGAAATGTTATTCTTTAAAACATAAGGTTCAAGATCTAATTGATTCTAAGGCTTTATCTGTTCATAATCTGGATACTAGTGGGAATAAATCTGTCTCGCCTCCTAATCAGAACCTTCAAATCTATACGAACCCTTTACCTACGCATGATACTAATACTATTGCTCAACCATCTGCTATGGAAATTGTGTATTATTCAAAGATGGATGATCTCAATCATGTTGTTAATCAAGTGGAGCATGTTGATTAGTCTATATCTCCACCTCAGATTCAACCTCAAGTTCAATCTCAACCTCAACCAAAACCTAAACCTAAAATGAAAACTCAACCTAAACCTCAACAAAAATTTAAGAATAAAGGACCTCAGGAACTTTTGATTACCTTTGATGACTCTAAGACTATTAAAGCTCCTAATGGTCCCCTTTACATTGCTGCTAGGATTGCTCAGAAACCTACTCGTGGTTGTCTTGTTGATCCTACATCCTTAGTTAATGTTATCACTAAAGAAAATCTTTTTATGAAAAGCTTATAGTGTGACTTTTATGATACATTGGATGTCTAGATTCAAACTTGTAATGGTTTTCTTTATCCATCATTTGGTTGTATTACTTTACCGGTTGAACTTTGTGGAAAAGTTGTGAACACTACCTTTGTTGTGGTTCCTACTTCTGATCAATTTTAAGTTAAGCTAGGTTTTCCTTGGTTGACTGCCATGCATGTTGTTGCTTCACCTATCCATAAGTGTCTTAAGTTCATTCATGATGAAGAAGTGAAGATGATTAATCATAGTCTATATCAACCTTCCAGGCCTAGAGTTTGTGCTGCTCTTGATTTCTTTTGGCCTTCATTACCTAATTCATGTCCTCCTCAACCTGATAATCTTTTTTGATCATATCAAGCTTATAAAAATCATAAAATTCTTGAATTAAGTTCACCTCCTAGGGATCTTAATCGTGGTCTTTTACCTACACCCTTGATACCTCCTTTAACTATGGCTTAAAGTTCTGTTAATCAAGTTCCTTATACCAAACCTATCAAAGATCATGTGATTGTTTCTCCTATGGATAATAATCCTATTGATCTTCCTAAAGAACCTATGAAGGATCCTATGATTGTTCCTCCTAGTTCTCAACCTATTTCAAATAAATCAAAATGAAACCGATCTACTAATGAACGTCGTAAAAAGTGTCGTACTCATGCTAAAGCTCAAAGATCTCTACCTTCTATGGATAAACCTATGCATAATGTGTTAGAACATATTGTTACTAATAATGATGTTCACATGAATGACTATGATGATTCTATTCATATCTTAGATCCTATTTTGATTAATTTGGATGCAAAAGATACTCTTGATGATACTAATGATGTTAATGATGAATATGAGACTATTGACATTGACATTGATTTACCTAATATGCTTTCATGACAATTAACTCTTACACCTAGTGTTGAACATTGTGATTCTCAAGAGGATCCTTGTTTGGAACCGGCTATCATTCCTATTGTGTTGGATATAGTCCCTCTTGCAAGTTACCCACCTTCCCTAAATGATATATAGTGAGACGGGGAGAGTAGGCGGCACGCTTGATCAGCTTGTCCTTCATGGTAGCTTTGTTGTGTGTCTGCATGTCGTACTGTGCTTCTCCCGTAATGTGTTTTCTCAATATTGTTAGATTCTTTTATACAATCCTTGTTACTCAGTTGGTGCAAAGTGATGAAGGAATCCAAACTATTTTTCAAATTTTTCTATATGTATTTCTATTCTTCTATGTGTTGTTCAATGTTATGTTCTAATTGTGCTATTGTTCGTAAATTTTTCCTTGTGTAATCTGATTGGATTCACGATATGGTAGCACTAATTCTTTTTGGTCTCCAAGTCATGGTCCAAAAAGATTCTTCTTCATATATCTTATGTGATCTTTCCTCCTTTGTGATTGTAGTTCTACTTTCTTTGGGGAATGATGTCAATTCATTTGCAATAATATCATATATATATATTATCATATGATCATACTGACCCCACAGTAAGTAGATCCCTTCTATGTTCTCTGTATGTTTTTGTCATATTTCCCTTTATTTGTCTTCATCTGGGGGCATCTCAACGTGGAAACATAATTAGTGGAGTTGTTTATGTTTCTGTTAAAGTCATTGCTCCTGTTAAAGTGTTAGCAATGACTTTAACATGGGGGCATACGCTCTACTCACCTGTTGTACACACACACTTTCCAATACACACATATTTTTCAAGATAATTTTTCCCTTTTTGGATTAGTAATTAATCCTTAAAGCATGGATTTATATTTTAGGATCTCTTGATCCCTCCAGTTTCAAATACACATATATTTTGATCCCTTAAGGTCAGAAGTGTCCTTAAGACTGGATCTCTTTTGTTTTGTTTTTTTTGGTTTTATTCTTATGGAATAGAATATTCCTACGGATGAATCCTTTATGGGTTGACTAGTGAGTAGCCACATTTACTAGGTGGTTCAATTCCATCTTTCCAGTTGCGCCATTTTTTTGTGTGGTTCACAATGGGAAATAAGTTCTCATTGGGTGAGGTAATCACACCTTCTTTCTCTCTCTACATATGTTTCTATTATTGTGATCTAGGAGTCGATGAAGACTTGATCCCCTGGGGGATTAAGGTTTCTCTTTGTCCCTTGGATTATGATAATATTATCTTTTCATTCTAATATCCTTTACCAAGAGTTTGCATCAAGTCCATACTCTTGCTAAAGTGGGGGCTTAATGTATCATCTTAAAATGGAAGCACTTCCATTATAAGAGAATTTAGCCCTCTGATTAAGTGGTTTGGGGTCATTTTAAGCACCTTGATCGGGTCTTTGCATGTATTTGGCTTTCTCCCCGTGTTCCACTTCTTTCCTGCACTTGATTTCTTTATTCTAGGTGAAATTAGGGTTAGGATCCCAAGGACTCTCCTTAATTTCCCTCTTTCATGGTTCTATTTTTTAGGTAGCATTTAGAAATAGGTCCTCCTAGCCTTCATCACATTAATCATAGGATTTTATGTCTATCCCTGGCATTATGTCCTGTTCTGATATCATTTCTAGGTTTCTGGGCATCCCCAGGACCTCCTGACCTGATTCTGACTGAATCTGGGCTCAGGGTCAAATTCGAGGTTGATCCTAACTAGGTCAGGATCAAGTTCGAACCTAACTAGGTTAGGATCAAGGTGGTCCAACCTTGATTTTTCCCCCCTCATTCAAATTTCTAGAATCCTTGATTTTCGGGCATCGGGCTTTCGGGATATTTATTTTCCCACCTCCGGGTTGGCCATTTCGGGTTTTGGGATGGTAAATCCTCTAATTGCATTTAATCTAGGTATATTTTCTAAATGTTAGGACCTAATTTGGATTTAATTCTCCAAGATGGCCCCTCTAGAGGATTGTGTCCTAGTTCACTATAAAAGGAGGCCTTCCTCTCTCATTTTCACATCAAGTTTCCAAGACATCACATCTCAAGCAATTTCATGAGCAAGCTCTCAAGTGCAAGAAAGTGAATTCAAGCATTCAAGAAATTCTTCAAGCATTCAAGTTTTCAAGCATTCATCCATCAAGGAGATCCATTGTTAGCTATTGAAAGATTCAATCTCTTTGGAGCCCCCTTTGATGATCCATCCTTCTACATTCATTCAAGCCTTCTCATATGCAAAGATCAAGTCAAGATTTGTGTTGAAGATAAAATGCCATTGATTTGAGACATCCTACATCCATTGAAGTATTCCTACTTATGGATTTGAGGATTTGAATCCTCTACAAGGACTTCAACATAAGCGAGGTGATTTGTTTCAATTACTTTGTTTATGCACAATATATTTCAAATCAATTTCAAGGTTAATTCTTAAATTGGGGTTTGACCAAGGCAAACCCCCCATACAACTAAAACCTCCATTTTCTTGTAGGTATAGGTGAGGAATTTTGGATCTGAGAGTGAATTTGGATACCCTTTTCGGAAAACTTTCAAGATCTACGAATAAAATCAGAATTGGACTTCAAATAAAGAATGTAGTATTTGACCTTTTATGAGGGTCAAACCCAACCTAAGCTTATCTTGGAGAAAGATTTTTGGGTTTTCTCTGTCTCGGCATTTCCAATCTGAAACAAGTTGCAAATTTGCCTGAAAGTATACATAGACATCAAAATTTGACATTTTCTAGATCTGCCCTAATTTGAGGTTAGTATTTGTATTTCAATTATTCCATATTTCAAGCATAATTTCCTTTATAGGGAAATATTGGATTTACTCTCTCTCTCTCTTCCATATTCTTCATAAATTGATTCGATTGTGTATTAGCCTCTTGGTTGATCAAATTGGATCTCTTCTTTGAGAATTTGGGTTTGAGAATAGATCTCATATTTCCCTCTTTTCATTTGAATAGAGTTGAATCCATTTTACCTCTATTCAGTTTGAAATAGGATTAATTGAACTCAACTGATATTTATGATAATACAATTGAGTTCATGTTTTGTGGAGATTTAATTAGAAGAAGGAAACTAAAATAATAAAAAGGTAAAATATATATTCTAATGTAGTTAAAGATTGTTTTTTGAGTGTATGTAATTTCTAGAATTAATGCAGTAGGAAAGATGTGTTGAGTCGAGAATTGAGTAGGTAGAATGTACCCTTTATAAAAATTGACATGTTACTATTGGGTGTGAATGTTTACATAAATGACCATTTGAATTTATATTATGTTGTGACATGTATTAAATGGAAAGTTGATTAATAGGACCTAATATTAGGAAGGAGATTCTAAGTAGTACGCCTTGAAGTTATATTGATACAAGAAATGTGAATTCGTTGTTATGTTGTGTGTAGATGATTTAGGACTATTCCCATGCTTTGATTATTAGGTCTTATTGTTATGGTATTTGAGGAATTATTTAATTTAGAATATTATGTTTTAATTTCATGTTTATGCAGGAAATATTTATGCAAGTTGATCGTGGTTAATGAATTAGGTTAATTGATATATTTATGTGTTCTTGACTTAACTTTCTTTAAATTTAAGAAATGTATTATTGAAAATTTTGTGATTATCTTGTGATAAAGTGTGGATGCATTTGAAGTATATGATGCATTTGAGTGTGATTGTTTATGATGTACTTTCTATGTATATGTCGTTTAATCTTTCATGAGCTATTCATATTTTATCTAGTGTGCAGGAAATGACCATGGATTAAATAAGGAGAAATTAAAGATGGATGCATATGAAAATCTTGTAAAGCCAAGGTTATCTCTAAAGGGAGAAATAACCTCATTGTTATGTATAATGTTGTAAAGTAATGTATGATTGTATTATTTAATTGTGTTTATTTTTATTTTAAATTAATGTCTACTTGGCATGCCATGTGTGTAGTGATGTGTTGTAACTTTATGTGGTATCAATTTACACATGTTGTGAGTTGGCATGGCCAAGTTCATTGTTTATTAGTTGTCTTCCACTTTTGAGTCACCTTGTAGAATCCCAAGATTAGGTATCTTAGTTGTTGAGCCAAGAGAAGGAATTTTATTTCAATTTTCATAAGTCAACTCTTAGTGGACTTTTGAGAGGTTAAAAGTAGCCCTAAGGGTGGGTTAGGGTTAAAATGAGATAACCCCATAGGTGCACTTTGGGTTGGGGGTCAAGATTTGACCAATAAGATTTTTTTAGCCTATTTTTAGCTCTTCTAAAAATTTCTTTTTAGAATGTGACGAAATGTGGAAGTGTGTCATGTCTTCCTCTTTTTGCAATTTTGAATTTTCCTCTTGTTGGAGAGAGAACCCTTGGATAGTGTGTCCAATCATCTTGGAGGTTAGGTAGGGTTTTCCTTTTTAGTGGGATGGAGAGGAATTTGGTAGATTGATTGCTCACTCTCCAATTTTGGAGACTTCTAGTGGACTTAATGATGAACTACAACTAATTTAATATCTGAATGAACTAAAGGAACAGTGATTAGAGATAATCGAGCTACTGAAATGATATGTAAGATGATTAAATCAGCAATATGTTGTCATTGATGTCAACTAGTTTTGACAATACTTATCATGTTAGTTACAAATATTTGAACATCTGTTGAAGGAAGAAAAGATGAAGAACTAAGATATCTACATGAGGAAAAGATGGATATGACAAATAACAATAAGGAAAACATTGGGTAACTTATTGACGAGTCTATTGCTTTATATTCTTGACTTGAGCATGTTACATTAATCTACTATGAAGAAGAGATTTGAAATTGAACATGTTAATGTGGTTGGTAATTGAAGATTCTTGTATACACTGAGCTAGTGCAGTGTATACCAACTGATAGTGTTAACCGAGCTAGTTTAACTAGTTATCACCGACACATTTCTATATCAACCGAGTATGGATGAAAACATTAGATGCTAAGAACAGCCAACTGAATTTGATGAGCTGGAAATTGTTATGATTTTGAGATTAAGGATGAAGTTTGCTATGAGATCCACGGCTGACAAAAATTTGGAGAAGATCTAAAGGATGAGATTGAAATGTGTTAATGACACATCTGTCGAGGAAGGTTTAAGAGGAAAAATGGAAGAAGGAGATTAAATGGAAAAATCTAATGGTTGATATGAAAATGGTTTACTTGTCTATATAAGAGATATGAGTTTCATTATTGAAACATGCTAGAAAGAAGAAGACTGCAGAGATTTTGCATGAAGACTTTATTCATGCATGCCTGATCAAACTGGTTAGTGAAAGAACTAAGACTACAAACATTACCGAGCATCAAAGAACCATTTACCAAGTGAAAGTAAGTTGAGAAATATTGAGGAAGTGAATTTATTAATGATCAGAGGATATTTGTATGGGCTTAGCATAGATCTGAATATTTGTAATTGAGTTGTATTTGAATCAGATCAGTATTGTATTAGTTTAACCATTGATTTAGAAAATCTCTTAAATGAGTGCACTTAACAGTCTTATATTCTACCCTATGACATTCATTGAATGTAAAGTGTTATCTTGTTGACCCCATAGTGAATGCTAGTCAAAAGTTAACTGTTAGTTATAAATCCTCTAACTAGGTCACACTTAATAGTGTGTATTGTAACCTTTAACAGGGTTGGCTCTTCACCAAGCTCACTTCAAAAAAGTGAATTATTTTAGGTTACCGGTCCCAGGTGGTTTTTCCCTTAGCAGGGTTTCCATGTTAAATCATTGTGTTATGTGTTATTTTTTATGATTTTTTTCTATCATAATTTACATAATACATAGTTGATTTAGTCAATAATCACAGTTGTATAATTACTGGTAATCGGTAAACTAGACAAACAGAATGATATTTTATTTACCAAGCTACATAATTTGTTGAAATTATTTTATAAGGTACATATTTTTATTTGGGACTGTAGGATAATTGATCTAACTGATTCACCCCCCTCTCACTTATTCTAACACTTAACAAGTTTTGGTGGACTTAGCAAGGAAGGATTGTAGGAAAGGGAGCTCTTCTCAAACCCTCGTTGCCAAAGTTTGGAGTAAGGTTGGTTTCCTTCACAAGGAAGACTCATTTCTTTTAATTTTTTGAAAAATGCATATTTCATTGGTGTGTTATTTTTATGGGTTTGTGAAGCTTTTTGCTTGTTTTTCATGGCTTCTTGTTTCAATGTATTGCTAGTTTTGTTTGGTGCATTTATTTTATTGAGGTGTGCAAGGTGAAACTCACCCTTGGGAGGGAAGAGAGCCTTGATGGGTGAAGGGCTTTAGTTGAGAAATCTCAATTAGTGTAGAGTCCATCCTCATGGAGGAAGGGGATGAGGCATGGATGTATGGGCTCCATGTTTCTATTTTTTTTGTATTCTTATTTGGGGGTCATGAGGGTTGTAATTTGTGAATGGAAATGGAAGGAATGGTACTTTTGGTTATGGCCTTGTGAAGGCAATGGTTATGGTTTTTGGGCCTTGTTGAATGTATGGTTTCACATTTGTATGGCTTCTCCTACTTGAATATTTTCCACCTTTACCCCTTTTATGGGTCCAAGGTGACCCATTGTGTAAAAATCTTTGGGATGGGAATTTTATAGTTTTATGTACTTGCTAGTTTTTATGGTGTATGTGTGATGAAGCTTGTTTGTAACCCTCATCCATCTTTGTTTCCCCAAGCTCGGGGGTGAACATGTAATGGCCTAGGTTGGGAGGTGAGCCTTCATGGTCTTGTGGCTTCTTTTTACAAATTTTTAAAAGAATAAGCTTGTTGGTTTTTATGAAGAAAATGAAGATTCAGTCTATTTCCTACTTGTAATTTTTGTGTTCAAAAAGGGTTAAAATGACTTGTGTTAAAATTTCTACAAAATGCCATGTAAATGCCTATTAGCATGTGATATGCTTGTAAAAATTTGTATTCAAATGTATAATGTTTCTCCTTCAATTTCTATGTATTTTTATGGCAAGAAAATGTAAAGTAATGCATTCCCTATGCTTGAATGAAATAAAGTTAGTTGATGGTTTGTTTTCCTTCATGCATGTAAAAGTTAAATTGTTCTTATGAATGCAAATCTCTCTCCTAAGTATTCAAGTTTATTTCAAGCATGATTGAAAAGAAAAGAAAATGTAGTTTTTACTTGTTTATAGTCTTAGTAGAAATGTTTCTTTATCATGATACATTAGTTAAAAAAAAAGTATGCATATACACCTATGTATATATACTTGAGCATATATACATAGTTACATATAAACTTGGAATAATATTCCCTGATGATGCTTTAAATTAGTTTATCATGTTCATCTATTTCTATTTCACCTCAAGGAGGTATATACATCTTAGTGTGTATATATATATACATATACTTATATATATGAGAATATATATATATTATATACATATATATTTAAAATATATATATGCATATATATTTAATATATATATATATATATACTATTCATATATACACATATGTAAATATATACCATGAATATATATTAAGTGGATATTCATGCTCTTTTCATATCTCTCTTTGCTTCTAAAGAATATATATAAATATATGTGTGTGTGTGTGTGTGTGTGTGTAAATATATATTAATATAGAATATTTATATTACTACATATTTATAAATGTTAATGAAAACTATATTATAAAGTAAAATGAATTTTTTTATAAACTTAAAATAAAACTTAAAAATTAATAAACAGCCATTACCATTTCAGCGGACTGTGTCCCACTGAAATCTGTTAGAGCGGGGTTGTCGTTGCACCAAAAGACCGATCTGTCAATGCCCGATACAACCACTCAATTTATAGTACACAGGAGGCAGTTAAGCCCTTGTCACGAATCCCGAGGGGAGCGCTGAACATTTTGCTAACAATCTCCCCCTCAGTGTTACACAAGGGTCTGAGGATTCGAACCTGTGACCAAGCTCTGATACCACTTGTTAGAGTGGGGTTGCCATTGCACCAAAAGATCGATCTGTCAATGCCCAATACAACCACTCAATTTATAGTACACAGGAGGTGGTGAAGCCCTTGTCACAAATCCCGAGGAGAGCACTAAACATTTTGCCAACAAAATCCCCTAAGGGATATGCAGTGGACATAGCCACCGACCCCATTGGGGATGGTGGATCTACCACCACGACCCCCTTTGGGGGAGCCGTGAGCAGGCCCCCCGCCACCCAATGAGTGTGGGTGAACTGGGCTCACCTACATTCCATTGGGGGTGCGGGAGGAGCAGAGCCCCGCCCCTACTGCCTATCGCAGGGTATGGAAGTCAGCCTACGTACGGCAACCGGCTACCCAAAATAATTTATTTCACTGTGTTATTTTTTTTAAAGAAAAAAATCAATGTTATATTTTATAAACACAAACATTAATAAAACAATATATTTTTAAAACCAAAATAAGAAGAAATTAATCTACAGTAATATATATCTTTTTAAACAATAAACTAAAAATATATAAATAATAGTAAAAGAAAAATGTGTGTACGACTGTTATATGAAACATGAAATAACTCTGATTATTTGAAAATGAAGTTTTTATTTAGAGATTTAGAATAGCAAAGAAAACTATAGTAAAAAAAATTATTTTGAGATTTAAATCAATCTTATATTATTATACCTTGTTTTTGTGGTATGCTTGAAGAAAACTTGTAGACCTTTGTAGTTTTCTGAATTTGTTCATTTGATTGAATCCCTTGATATATATACACAAGTATATATGTATATATATACACACTTGTGTGTGTGTATACACACTTGTGTGTGTGTATACACACTTGTGTGTGTGTATACACACTTGTGTGTGTGTATACACACTTGTGTGTGTGTATACACACTTGTGTGTGTGTGTATGTGTATACACACTTGTATACTTGTGTGTATACATTCATGTCTTTTCTTCATCCATGCTCCAAGGCAAAACCTGCAAACACCAAATGGAGAAATTAGGATTTTGGCCAAGTTTTATTTTGGGGCCAAACCCTAATTTTGAAATTAGGGTTAGGGTTGGCTTTTGGAGCCAATTTTAATTTTGGAATTTTAATTATGGTGTATCATTTAATTATGGGTTATCCTTTTTAATTACTAGTTATTAGTAATTATAGCAGTTGACTTTTCTGAGTCTCTTTTTTTGAAAGATTGATTTTAAATTAATATTTTATATTGTCTTGAGATTTCAAAAGATTCTTTTATTTATTTTGTTGGAATTTTAAATATTTGGTCATTAGATGACTAATTTGATTTATTTTCAAATTTAATATTGTTAGAATATTAATTAATGAATTTTTTTTAATATTTTTATTATTATTTCTTGAGATTTGATATTTTCATATTTATAATTTAATATTCAATTATTATTGATCTTTATTAATGTTTTATTTTAGATTTGGGAAAATTATTTTTATATTTACTATTTTAGTGATTTTATTATTATTTAAATTAATTGGAATATTAGGGGAGATTAATCTAAATGTTCTAGGTAGGACCTAGGAAAATTATTTCTCCCTAGTAATAATGTATTCTTTAATATTTAAAATTTTATATGGTTTTCAATCCCTTTTAATGATTAATTAGTTGATAGGCTTTACTTGCGAGGTTACTCATGTCCATTTGCCAAGAAACCTGTCTCACGCTCTGGAACCGCTAAACCTTCGGTGAAAACTTGTCTCACACAAACTCCTAGTTTTTCTGTTACAAAAGTGGGTTATGTGAGTATCAAGAGAAAAGGACAACACATAACTCATACAGTAGTTGCAATTACAACATTTGTAGCAGTTGGTATGTTTTGCAGTAGTTAGTATGCAATAAGTATGATCCTTTTAGAATTTTTTAGATGATGCTTTAGCAGTGCTCGTTGTTTTTGGGCTAGCAAAGACGCGATGTCAATCTCCTACTATAAATGGATTTCCTTCATTTTATTTCACATCCACGTTAACATGATGGTAAAAACCTTACTATATATGTTGCCTTCACACTCAGAGATTATTGGAATCACAGAGTTGGAGAGCTAGTAGATGGAAGGAAATTGTAGTTTTTCCCAAACCAGCACACTCATTTACGCAGTCAATCCTCTATAGTCTTGGGGCTGTGCTTATAACAAGGTTAAAAATCTCAATTATTTTTTGTCAAAAATCAATTCAATTCTTGGTTGTCCTTTGATAGGGAGAATGACTTCAATCTTAAACTCATGAAATGGTCTCACACTTGACTATTATAGGCATGAAAAATGCTCAAATCTTTCTTTGATGCTCCTTGTTGCTCCTAGGTTGTCCATTGCACTTTTCTTCCACTCCCTTAATCATGACAAATGGCTAAAAAGTATCCTTCATGATAGCATCCTAGTGGATACCTCTACCATCTTATGCATATCCCAGTCCAGCTCTGACTGTAATACTTGACATCAACATTCCTTCACTCAGTCATTGCTACTCTAACTACTCTACACTCATGTGACATTTTCTATAGCATTATTTCTACTATGGCATCTTCCATATCACTTCCTATGTCACTTATTTTTTACTTCTTCGATCTCTATGCTGCTAAATCACTATCCTTTTGCATCTGATCATGCTCTATCTTATGGGACCCTACACTATTCTCACAATGAGAGAATCATTTCTTACGTTGCATATGACTGTCAATAGACATTTTTGGACAAAAATTGTCTCTAATCCTCATAACAACAAGACTGGTATCCCTACCAATGACAATAATAGGTCTATGTTTTAAAATGATAGGGAATGACCTCTTTACAACATGATCACCTTTGTTCTTATTCAGTGTCCCTCTCTGTACTCGAGACAATGGCCTTATTGCATTATAATTCTGTAAAATATCTTACCTTAATCCTTTTCATTGATAATGGATTCATGACTTCAGATCTCTGTGATGTGTTCCTTTGTAACCTTATCACTGTTACAATAGTGGCCTTTCTTACTGACCCTTCAATCATTATGTCTTCTCCTGCATTGTTTTTTCATATCACTGGTGCCCCCTCATATCATAAAGTTTCTTCTAATAACTATCGCTTGCCTCCGTGATGTAGACAACACCATGGCTACTTCTACTCCTTAAATACACTTCTATTTCTTGATAATGCTCCTATTTTGCATCTTCTCTTCCCATGATGCATGTGTTGGTCCATATTTGATTTGTTGTTCTTTCTTTAACATCCCTTCTATTCTTGCATTAGATCTTCCCCAACACATTTATTCATTGTTCCTAACTACAACATCACCCTTTTAGCATACAGAATCATTGTTTTGACATTTGTTGTCACTGTTATTTTCTTTGATTCCCTATCATTAATGCATCATTTATTCAAAATTCTATCAAGCATTTTATGTGGCTCTTTTTGGCCCAGGCAGTGTATTCTTAGTTTGTTACTAGTATAGCAATATTTTAACAACCATGATCCAATAAATTTTACTATTCTTTGATCAACATTCTCACTGATTTCATCATCTATTACCATCTAAAGTAATGAAGAGCCCCTTCCCAAAAAATTTCAACACAATTGCTAAAATAGTGAGAGGGTATTCAAAGACCGTGAATCAACCCTAAAAATAGTAAATCCATCTCAAAGAAATAGTGAAAACCTTTCTCATTATGGAAAACACCCTTTGGAATAGAAAAAGTTTCTTCTCTAAGAATAAAAGAATGATAAAAGATCAATTGACTTGTACTTTATAATGGAAACCTCGCCTCTTTTCATGAAAATTCTCTGACATATGTTTCCCTTACATCAAAGTAGAACACATATCTTACCAAGGGGGACACTTAGTTGTTTTTTTTCTAACTTTCCTTATATATTTTACATTTTAGTTTGTTATTTATCCAATACTCGATGTTCACCCTTATAAAATATCTATTGCCCATCATGCAATAGTTTTTTTTTTCTAACTTTCCTTATATATCTTACATTTTAGTTTGTTATTTATCCAATACTCAATGCTCACCCTTATAAAATATATATTTTCCATCATGCAAAGACATTGCCAATTGTTCCATTTTAAATTTGGCAAACATTTTCTTACTTCTAACTCAAGATTGACGACAAAGTTGACTTCAAGAGTTAACTTAAACAAAAATCCTACTTTCAACTTTCCCTCCAAAAAAATGAATTTCTGACCTGAAAACCTTTTTTAAAAAGTAACATAATAAGGACTTTTGATTATTTGAACTTAGGAATAAGGCTCTTATTTGGCTAACCAGTTTAATAAAACTTTGAAAGCATTGAGGGTACGAGACTCATATTAAAATACAAGGCTATTGACAACCTAATACCTAGGTGTAATATTTTGACTAGAAGGGGAAAAATACTTAACAAGAAAAAAAATAGACTTGAGGGAGAAAAAAATGATATTGTTTCCCCTAATGTCACATGCTATATTTATTAAAACCTTCATCAAAGCCTTTACTTCTAAAAACTTGATTTTAGAGAATTAAAAAAATAGCAGAATAGTTTGGTTGTATAAATAAAAATTAATTAAAAAATTAATTCTATTTATAAACTACATGTATTGGGATATACGTAAAAAAAAGTTTCTTCTTTACTTTTCTTTTCTTTTTCTAAATTTATTAGATTGAACATATTCATGTTTTTCTAAACCATTTGTATATTATTCTTTTAGGAACATGGCACCATGAGCTATTAAATTTTAATATTCATATAGTAGGTTTTTCCTTTTTAAGAAGTAATTTTTTTCTGAATTTATTTACTTAGAACATATTTTACATTTTAATAAATTGCTTATATCTTGTTTTCTTAGGAACATGGCTCTCATGGTAAAATTTTCACGTTCAAGAATTTTGGGTCATTTAGAAGATTTTTATTTTGAAGACATTTAAATTGTCATTTTAGAGTGTAGTATGCTTATTATCTACATGGGAGTAGCTGCATCTCTCTATGTTTTATGATATGCCATTTTTTTATAGTGTTGATGTTGAGATGCAAGATATTTCATTGTATCATTTTCATATTATGTTTTTTGTAATTATGCATATTTTTGTATGTTACATAGTTTAAACCCCTTTTCTAAATTTTGAACATTGGAAAAATTTTCACCTTCTTGAACCTACTAAATTTAACAAACCTTGTCATAATGTGTTCTTTGCGATGTACGATCAATGTCTGTTTGGTTTAGTCTTATACATAGAGAACGCAAGCAGACATGAATGATCACCAAATTATATTCTATTATTTGTTTATATTCCCAACAATTGGTTGCATTTTTAGTGTGCATGGATTAAGGTTCATTGTTGACTTCCATTTCGAAATGCATGTGAAGCACAAAACCCTTGAGCATACATGGAGAGAAAGAATTTTTTTTAAGGAAATAGATGAAAGATGTTTGTCAAATTTTCATGGAGAGAAAAATAAACAATTTTATGGAAATAGATGGGAGATGTTTGTCAACTTTTCATTGCTCCTAACATGACACTTGTTTTTAGATTGACACTTAAATACACTACCTTTTAATATGTAAACCTTCACATCAACGACCTATTAGCTTATCCCTTGCACCACCTTTGGGTGCAAGTGCTAGTATAATTAGTTAATGAACTTTGGAGCTTTATATCTTAATTAAAAATTAATTTAATTTAATTTAGAATATTCAAATAATATTATACTTTATTAAGAAATAAATTGTTTTTGAATAAGGTAAAAATAGGTTTTGAATGGAACCCAAAACTATTTACGTCAAAGCAAAAAGATAAAGCATGAAAGTTTTCCAAAATGAAACGCCTGCTGGAAAGAATAGAGAAGGACCCTAAACAATGCTAGAAACAACAACAAAAGAAAAGAAAAATAGATCTAGCAACACTACTAGCAGCACCCAGCAATGAACAAGACAAAACTAATTGCTTATCATTTTGTCCGCCTTCATCTTCAGCTCCTCCATCTTCTGGATTTTTTTTTCAGCTCCTTTGGCTTCTCAGGGATCTACCTCTGAGTATGCCCTCTAGTTCTAGTACCTGGACCTGCATTCCTAGCATCTTCTTCAATAGTGGTGGTCGTGTTTTCTAGCTAGTTTTTCTCCAGGTAGTTGTGAAGTATGTTTAGGTTGATGACAACCACATTGAGTCCTTCATTCCTATGGCTCAGGACTTCGTTAATCATTTTCCCATTGTTGCTAACTTTGACCTTAATTTCTTTAACCTTTTTGTCAATGATGTTGTTGATTTCGGCAGTTATCTCCTCCTTCCATTTTTTATTGTTAACCTTATCCAGAATCTTGTTCTCCAACTTCGTGTTCAGGGTATCTGTAGTTTTCTCCAGAGATTGAAGGTGAAGCTTTATCTCCTGCATCTCCTAAATGATCCAATCCTGAGGAATACTCTAACCTTCATCATTGTTAGCCTCATCCAGATTCATAGCTTCCCGCAGGGGAGTGATAACATCCTCCTTTTGACTTTTTTCCCTCTCAATGGCATTTTGATCAATACTAGCATCCGTTTCTTTTTGTTCCTCCTCTTTTTCATCTATGAAAGGGGATTATTGACTAGTTTCAATTTCCTCTTCATCCTGCCCCTTCAGGTGGCCCAAAGAATCCTCCTTTTGGGTTTCTCCATCCTCTTTACTAACCAAGTCCAATCTTTCCTCATTATCCAAGTGGGTATCAGTTTTTTCTTCTTCAATAGGGAAATTTGGAGCTTCATTCTTATCAACCTCGGTAGGGGAGACCTGGGCCTCTTCTTCCTCCTCCTCAGCTCATTCCTCATCTTTTTCATCCTCATGGTAGTCCCCATCTTTCCCTTCTTCATCTTCCTCCTTCTCATCCTCTATTATGACAACCCTGTCCTCTTCCTGCTCAGTGTTATCATTCTTCCTATCTTCTTTTTCCTCACTTCTAGAATCCATCTCCTCATTTTCATCCATAGCATTTCCTATTTCTAGAGAAATAGGGCTTTTTTCCCTAGTTTCTTCTTCACTGCTATCAGGGCTTTTTTCTTTATTTTTCTTCCTCTTTTTTCCTTCTTCACTTCCGTCAGAGATTTTTCCCTTGTTTTTCTTCCTCTTTTTGCTAGATTCGGCCTTACTATCCCCCTCAATAGTCTCTGAATTTTTTCTTTTGACCCTTTTAGGAATTAGGTCTAGGATAAAATCTTTGGCATAGTCAGAAATAAGGAGGATCAACCCCTCATGCAACACCAGGTTATTCTACTTCTTCCCATGCTTAGTGATGCTACTACTCATGGAGATCAAAAGAAAATATGGGAAGGAAACCCTCTTGTTATGCCTAAAGTGGTTAGCCAAAAGGAAATGCAGGTTTTAGATTTCGGAATAGCACCCATCAAGCATGAAATACTCAATCATAACCTTCAACATTTTAGCCCAAAAATCCTTTATTTTTGTGATATATACATAATCCCCCTTCCCTTTTTTCATGAGGGCCTTTTCATCAATAGTTTTAGGAAACAGGTTAAAAGCTTCAATACCAAGCCTATGGTTGCCTCTATGGAAATGAGTTCCCTCCAGGGGTAATCTTGTAATCTTAGCCATAAGGATAAGAGAAAGGGGGAAAGATTTGCCCCATAAATTAACTTTACCTCTAATCCAGCCATCAGTGAACAAGGAAGTCACATGTTTGTCGTAGCCGTGGAGCTTCTCGATGTACTGAGAGACCCCTCCCTTTCTTAGCTTCTTCCAAACTTTCCTATCTTGCCTCCATTTTTCATAGTCAGATGGCTCCTCTCTTCTCAGACCACCTCCCATTTTGTGTTTTTTACTACTATCCTAGCTCGACTCCTTGCAACTAATCTTCTTCTTACTGCAATGCTTTCTTATGTTATCGTGATTACTTTAAGTAACCCAGGCTTCGTATATCATTAATACTAGAATAATTATCCCACATTTTGCCTTACATGCAACCTTCCTCAAAAATTGTTTCATCCTTGTCATCATAATGTTAAGTGACATTCCCTTCATTGTAATTAATTTTATCATAAGTGATTAGACTCATGATCTCAGAGTTTAGATTTCCTTCCCCTCTCCATGATTTTATGATGTCACTTTGGGTACCTTTGTTAGCCAGTCTATCTGTTGACTTATTACCTTCACGGTAAATATGGGTGATGTGGCACTCTTCAACGATGATGAGCAGAATTTTAATTTTATTTATTATATGGGTTATAGTCCAAGAGCACTCCGCATTCCCTTTAATATAGTTGACAATGTTGAGGGAGTCACCCTCAAGCCAAAGTTTTGATCAACCCATGTCTTTGGCTAAATTAACTACATAAAGCACTGCCTCAGCCTCCACCACATGGTTAGTTTGAGTTCCCAATAGGACCTCTATAGCACCAAGGCAATTTCCAGCCCAATCTCTTATGAGGCTTCCTCCTCCAACTCTTCCAAGGTTTCCTCTAGTAGATCCATAAAAGTTCCCTTTTGACCAACCGCAAGGAGGAGCAGACCACATAACATTATCTCTAGGATTCGGGTCATTTCTGCTCTTCAAATTCTCCCAAGAAATGGAGATGTCCTTTTTAGAGCTAGGATTCCAAAAGTTGCAATATTTTCTACCACTGCTTCTATAGTTCTCCATTATACTTCTAGTAACAGAGTTAGCTACCAAAAGGGGGGTATCTTTTTTATCTCTAAAAATTATGTTGTTCCTCTCCTTCCAAATTTTCCATGTAAAATGGGGAAAGACAAGTTTCCATAGATTCTTAGCATTTTTATCATAAAAAGGGCTCTACCATTGTTGGAAAAATTCCTAGATATTTTGAGGCTTAACCCACTTCAAATTTAGAGATAGAATAATGGAGTCCCAAACTTCTCTAGCAAAGGGGCAATGTATCATCAAGTGGTTACATGACTCAGGATCCTCACAACACATGATACATCTATTAGGCATTTGGAAGCCTCTTTTCATAAGATATCCATAGTGAGGATTTTATTATGTACAAGCAGCCAAAAAAAATGTTAATTTTAGGGATAAGATCTTTATTCCATACCTGAGCACAGAAAGGCTGATCTCCAAAGGGGATGAGAAGAGCCGAAGCAGAAGCAACCAATAATTTTCCAGAGATAGAAGGTCCCCAGATCAACTCATCACACTCATTATCTCTAATAAAACAATTGTTCAGTTGTTTATTCACCTCTATTAGTATGATGTCCCTCACACCCAAATCAATCCATTCTTCATTAATCAAGTAGTCACTCACAAGAACCCCAATAGAATATTTTCATTCCTGAATCATAGTGTTCCACTCCTCAATCTCTATGAGGGGTTTGTCCGAGATCCATTTATCATCCCAAAAAAGGATTTTCCTGCCATTTCCCAGCTTCCATCTAGCCCCTTTACTGATAAGGTTCCTACCCTTACTAATATTGTTCCAAATAAATGATCCCTGGATATCATTAAAATAATTGAGGATGCCTTCTAAAGAAGTGAGATGGTATTTACTTTTCATTATTGCGTTCCATTCTTTTTCCTCTTCAAATATCCTCCAGCATTGTTTTGCTAAAAGAGCCTTATTGGTATTAGAGATATTTTTGATGCCCAGGCCCCCTAACTTCTTTGGCTTACACACCTTCTCCCAGGCCACCAAGCTCAGTCTCTTCTTCTCTTCCATGCCCGTCTAAAGAAATATTTTTGAATTTTTTCAATAAGGTCAATATACTTTAGAGGAATTTTGAAAAGACTTAGAGCATAAACCAGAAGATTTTGAAGAGTAGCCTTCAACAATTGAACTTTTCTAGCTTGCCTAAGAATCGCCCCTTTCCAACCCGTAAGCTTATTGCGGAATCTGTCAAGAATATCATTCCAGAAGTCATCTGGTTTAGAGCACAATGGAAATCCTAAATAGGGGGCAGGAAGTCTTTCTATCTTACAGCCAAGAATGGAAGAGATTTTATTCATTCTAGCTTTAGGTGTGTTAAAGAAAAAAAGAAAGTTTTTTTCCCAATTTATAAGTTGGCCAGTAGCGTTAGAATAAACATTTAGAGCTTTTTTGATGTTCCTCCCCTCTTTGATAGTTGATTCCCCCATGAGAATCATGTCATCAACAAATTGTTCATGAGAACATTTCATCTCCACTGAAGAAGGTTGTAGACCAAAGATCATCCCTTGATTAACTTGGTTTTTAAAGTATCTCCCCAGACTTTTAGCCATAGTAGCGAAGAGGATTGGAGAGATGGGGTCGCCTTGTCTCAACCCCCTAGAATATCTAAAGAAGGAAGATGAAAAACCATTCACAATCATAGAAGAAGGCACTGTTGTAACCAATTGCATGATTAGTTTAATCACACCATTATCAAAACCAAAAGCCTAAAGAATTTTGGACAGCAGCTCCCAGTCCACTCTATCATAGGCTTTGGATAAATCAAGCTTCATTAGGAAGCCATGTTTCCCTGATTTCTCCAAGGAGTGAATATTCTTGTGAACCACCATGATTGAATCCAGGATTTGTCTCCCTGGGACAAAGCCATTCTGTTGATGCAAGATGAGATGAGGGAGGATATATAAAATTCTAGTAGTAAGAATCTTTGACATAATCTTATACAGAGAATTATAGAGGTTGATAGGTCTAAAGCAGTCTACAACATTAACTCCCTATATTTTTGGTATAAGGGCTATAAATGTTGAGTTGAGTTCTTTAAGAATAGATTTAGACCCATAAAATTCTTTCACTACTCCACACACGTCTTTCCCAATGATTTTCCTGAATGTTTGGAAGAAGAACATTTGGAACCCATCCGGACCAGGAGATTTTTCTCCTTCAAAAGAATGGATAGCCCTTTTAATTTCATCATCCTTAGGGATTGACTTAAGAAAGTCATTATCCTTTGTTTCAAGAAGGGAAGGAATGGAACTCAGCAGGGATAGTTGATTCTCTTGGTTTAGCTCTTGCTCTTTGGAAAGTAGAGAAGTGAAATAACTCATCATTTCTCTTCTTATATCCTCCTCTTTAGTAATTGTACCTCTAGTCGTGACAAGAGAGTTGATTCTATTCATTTCTTTTTGCTTCATTGTAGTTAGGTGGAAAAATCTAGTGTTCTTGTCTCCCGCTTTCAGCCAAAGGAATCTAGATCTCTGTCTCCAGAAAGTTTCTTCTTTCGAGATGATATTATGATAGTCAACAAGAACAAGGTTTTCCTCTCTTCTACTTTCTTCAGTCATCCCGGAGGTTTGAATTTTATCTTGAATTTATTTTAAGTCAATTTGGATCTTGTTTTTAGATTTGAATATATCACCAAAGACATCCTTATTCCATTGTTTTACTCTAGCTTTGACATTTGCCATTTTTTTTGCCACTTGATACATAGCTTTTCCTTCCACTTTAATGTTCCACCAATCCTTGATTCTATTTTCAAAGTCTGGATGAGCCAGCCACATTTTTTCAAGTCTAAAGGGGGGGTGTCCTTTCCCACTAAAGGAATTAGCAAGAAAGGAAATGGGGTAGTGATCCAAGCCAATATGGTTAAGAGAGGAGAGAGATAAAGAAAACTTAGCATACCAATCATGAGAGAGTAGTACCCTATCAAGCTTAACCTAGATTAAGTCAACTCCCACTCTCCTATTAGACCAAGTATAATCAATACCTTCAAGATCAACGTCTAGTAGACCTTCATTACTTATAAATTCCATAAGGTCCACCCTACTTTCCACTTGAGTGTTGTTTCCTCCTTTTTTTTCCACTTCTTTCAGAGGAGTATTAAAGTCTCGCATCTTCATCCAGTTATCATCTAGAAAAACATTCCTGAGCTCATGAATTTTTTTCCTAAGTTTGAGTCTACCTGATTTAGTATTAGGGGCGTACACATTTATCAGAGACCAAGCGAAGTTATCCTTAATGTTGCAGACTTTGACAGGTAGGAAGTGTTTATCCTCTCTCAGAAGGGAGAAATGGAAACACTTAAAATTCCAGTAAATAGACAGACCTCCAGAGGCCCCTTCTGAATCACTGCCAAGCTTCTCACCATTCTTCAACAAATTGATTTTAGTTATCTTGTCTTTAACTGTTTTAGTTTCTTGAATAAGAAAAATGTTGGGATTAGAATATTTAACTAAGTTCCTAACAATATCTTGTTTATGAGGACTATTAAGACCTTGAATGTTCCAAGATAGAATCTTCACTTAAATTTTGGAGGGCAGACCTGATCGATGGTGAGTTGTCTTCCATCAGCTATATTCTATTTTGCTTCCAGCTCCCTCTGCTCCTTTTTAGAAGTTCTTCCCCTCTCTCTTTTGGGGGTTCCAGTATCTGCCTTTTGTTGTTGTCCTCTAGTCTAGACTCCACTGATTTTGATTTGTCCTCCCTTCTTGCTAGATTTTGATGTCAAGCATCCTATTGAATCCCTTGAATTGTTTTTTCCCACTAAAGGGGTCTAGTTTTTATTGATTTCCATTTGGGGACCAGATCCTTTCCCTCCTGGAGATTTTTTCTTCTTGACTTGTATCCAAGGGCTCTTATTTTTCTCTACTTCTATTGTTTCCAAGTCCTCATTCTATCCTTTGAACTGCTCCTACCTTGAGTCTAATTTAGGAGGTATAGCATTCGAGGCTTCACTTCTATTATATTCTAGCCCTTTCATGTCTATTCTTGATCCTTGGAGGCCTAGTTGGGAGTCTCTCCCTTTTGGTGAATCCAGACTGTCTTCCACCCTAAAAATCATTTGGGGATCTGATTCCTTTGAAAGATCAGTAGTCTCCTCAGGAGAAATGATCTCATGATTCTGCGTGTTGATATTCACAAAAGGAAAAGTTGTTTCCTTCTATACTTTTGATTCTTCCTTATCCATTTGAGGTTATTCATGCTTCTCCTTTGAGTTAGGGCAAGGGATCTATTGTGCATGGGGTTTTAGGGACTCCCTTTCTTCCTCTACTCCCACTTCCTTGAATTCTTTGACTCCTGATCTTTCTTCTCTGCTGCAATCTTCAGAGGATAGTACTTTTCCCAATGACCAGCCTTTCTACAGGTAATGCAAACAAAAGGGGTAGCCTCATATTCTATTTCTTGTCTCCACTTACCAATTTTTGAGTTAAGGGTGATTACTTGGGGTAGTTCAGTGTCTTGCTAGATGTTAACACAAATCCTAGCAAAAACATGTCTTGAACGGGCCACTATCATCAGATCTATCATTAGTAGTTCTCCAAATGAACCAGCGATGGCCACAAGAATGTCCTCATGCCAATATTCCAGGGGTAAACCAAGCAGTCTTACCCAAACTGGAGCTGACATAAAGGAACTTTCATTATAATCTAGGTTCGTAGACCATTTCTGCAGTGATAAAGAGGACTTACCCATCATCCATGGGCCATCACATAGAACTTTAGACAGATTTTCTCCATTGGAGAACACAAAGTAAAAGAAACCTTTGGGCATAGCTACAACATCCACCTGTCCTTTGAATTTCCACTTTTGGAGGGTAAAGGCTCTCACCAGATCAATATTCGATCTAGGACCCGTAAACTTTCCAATCAAAGTAGAAGCCATTATAGAAATAGTATGATCTATGATTTGGTTAGGAATGTTAATACCTAAATCCCCTTTTAACAAATCTGAAACAATATCAACCTTAGGGAAAGAGGATTTTCCAGTTGGTTTGACCCCAAAAAGGCCCGACCATTTCTGCTTACCTCGATTCGAGTTCCTACCATGTGAGGAATCTTCTTGTTGTTTTGTTGACCCTATATTAGAAGTAAATTGTTAACCCTATATTTCACTTTAGGTTATTACCTTGTTCATATTTTATCATCTTATCTCTTTATTGATATTTTGTTTTTTACCCTAATTGGTAACCTGGTTTCCCTTAGGAACCATTAGGGTTGTGATTCGATTAATTCGCACTTTGTTTTGAATTGAACCCCTTTTGTGTATGTTGACCCAATCGTTGACTTTACAATATGTTCTAGGTTGAACATTCACCTTGGGTTATCTCCTTTTATTGACTTATGTTTTAAACCTGGTTAGGGCTTCTTAGAGACCTAGTTAGGGTTTCATTTTGACTAATGAAGTTTGACGAGCAAGGGATGTTGGCAAGCTAGTGCATGCCATGATTCCTCTTGTGAGTTAATATGTGTTTGTTGTTCTATTTCATTTCGTGTTGAGTTTTCCTTAGAGTGTAACCAAGTTGATTTAATGTGCTTAAAAAAAAATTGTTGTGTGTATTTTGCCCTAAATTTTGGGCATGACATTTTGGTATCAGAGCCAAGTTTCAACTCTTGGAACCTTAAGCCATTGTGTTTCCCCTATTTAATTGTATTTTTAGGATGTCTCTTGAGCGCAGTAAGCATGTAGACATGGAAAGGTCTTCGATATGCTTCTTGGCACGTGTGGAAGTGGACTAGGGAGTTTGAGGGTACTAGAAGGAAATTGACAACCCCCCTTCCTGAATGGTTCCCAAACCAAAAATGGAATATAGTAACTACCTCTAAGGCAGGTACTTGACCTAGACCATGCACTTTCTCTACAGTCTCGTGATGTGATATATCATGCTTAAAGTATTGTAAGTTTTTAGCTGACTTGAAGCTTGGGTTCCCTAGTGTTACAACTTGGGGATTTTCGAGTAACTTGTGGTTTAGGATGGAGCACTTTCTAGAGAGTTTTGAGACTGCCTTAGTTGAGTTTCTAGCAACCCTTTTGTGGTATGTAGTGTGATAGGCTTAGCAACGGAGGTAGTGATGCCACTAGGCGTGGCATGGTGGTTGGTGTATGGTGTTAGAGTTCTTCGATTCTCTTGGTAGCCCTTTAGTGGTTCACTTTCTAGCATGACCATGTATGGTCAGAACAAGGGATTGGTGTCCATACTTGGTATGAGAACTATTAGCTTTCTCCTTGCAACATGTGGTGTATTTTTTGGTTTATATTGTTATGGCACCATGGATTTCAGTTGATTTTTTTGTGGTTAGGGCCTTGGGGTTATGGATTGAGAGAGAGTAATGAAGATCTTCAGTAAAGGCTTGTCATATTTGTCTTGATCTTCTAGGGAAAGGTTTATCATTGTGGTGGAGGTGTGGTATCATAGCGAGTTATTCCTTTTGTGGAACCAATATCAATCTAGTGAATAATGTTTTTACCCCTCCACTTGTTCTATGATGTCATTTATGTAGACGAATTTTCCTATCATTATGTAGAGTGGAAATTTCTACCACACCTTTGAAGGATGACTTTTTCAGAAGCCTTTTTCTGAGGATGTAATGTAAGTTGTGTGTATCCTAGCTTTGGGAAGAACCTCATGGGGAAATTCTTACTTTTCCCTAGAACACATAGAGAACCCCTTCCAAGAGTATGAGGTTCATATTGTGATTTTGAGTAGTTTTCTTTTCTTTTGTGTGAGGTGGTTGAAGGCATTCCTCTAACTACTCGTATCTCATTAGAAAGGTTATTGTAGCAATGTGAAAGAGAAGATTGTAAGGATTAGGATAATTTTTTAGCTATCAATAAGGTTGTAATGCTTGCAACCGTGGACCATATATGGTGGATTGATCTCAGAGGGTTGAATAAGAAGTGGTGTTCTCGATGTCCAATGGTGATTCCTCCCTCTTACATGACTAACTTCTGTTGCAATATTTTGTGGATGAATCCTTGATTTATTTTTTATTCCTTTCATCTCGTCTGTCTTTTGCATAGGAACTTTCCTCTTGTTGTGTGGGCTAGCATATTTTGGTTATTTCTTGTGCCTATAAATAGTCACCAAATTTTATCTTCTATGACTTATAACACACTCCCTTTATTGTAGTATTGAGCTCATGTTTTCTTTAAATTTACTGTTGAAATAAATAGATATCTCATTAGGAATTACCTTTTTATTGGTTCTTGGTGACTATTCCAAATATTTTTAATTTGTTGGCCAGTCTTATGCTTGTGACTCTACCTAGTTTATTGAGGATATTTGACAGTATTTACAAAGGGGGAAACCAAGAAGGACACACTATAATGCACTTTTTTAATGAGTATAGAAGTGGTGTAGGTTGGTAGCTTAGTAGGAGCGTGCTGAGATTTCTTGTTATCTAGAGGTATAGATCAGAAGTTTTCCTTGTGAGAGAGCTACTTCTTATTTGAAAACTGATATTGGTTAGACCATACCAAGGAAGGCTATAGTTGGATTGTGACACTAACCAATAGTTAGAGGTTGAGTAGGAATCATTTGGAAATCATACGAATTAGTGAGGTAATGCCACTTGATTTTAAGTCCCTTTTTGTTTTTTGTGAGGGTGTATGAACCTTTCTTTTTTGCGTTGGATCTAGGATGTATGCTTATGAGGACCCTCATATACTACTTGTTGTGTTTTTGAAACCAAGAGAGTTTCCTATTCTTAGCATGGCTTGATAGATTGTTAGGTACAACTTAGACCACCTTGGAGGTTCGATCAATGTGGTGGGTCTTGATGGTCCAGATTTAGGTTGTGATGACACTCTTTGGGTTATGTTTTAGTCAAGCTATCATATCAATCAATTTGTTCCTCTATGGAAGGATCCATGCTATTTATTAGGGGGTTTCTAGAGAGTCTGCAATAGTAGGGTTTTGTGAGTTTGTTGGCGCCTCTTTTGTGGAATGTATTCCTTTCTATAGTTGTTAGATCATTTGATAAAAATTGTTATGTTTTGGGAGTCTGGTTAGTATTCTTGTTCCTAGGTCATTTGGACCATGCACATGTAGCATCCCTTCAACTTGTCTTGTTGGCTTCCAAGAGAAATCCTAGTCCTTGGGGGATGATGCAATGCCTCTCTTGTTTGCCTCCTTGCATGAACATCCTAATCATGTGGTTTTGATTGTCACACTCGAAGGGTAAGGTCATGTTGGCCCCATGTGAGGGTGAATCCACCAAGAGGATTGTTTTGGAGCGTATATTTGATGTGATGTGTGAACATGGAGGTGTAGGGTGTGGTCTTGGATCATATTTTGACAACCCTTAGAGGTAGTGTTGAGTCAGCCTTGTGAATGCAGTAATCCTTATCCACATAATGCTTTATAATGACATTATGAGATGCACCTTGTTTAGCTTTGACTTGCGTTAATTAGGAGGTTATCATTGGGATCGTGACAGGTAAATTAGGGGACCCTAACCTGATCATATTATTTTATTATTTTCTACATTATAGCCTCTGTAATTAGAAAAGCTATGTTGATACATTATGGATTTATATTCTGATGAATAAAGGCTTGACCAGTGTTTGTGATGTACTCTTTTCGTGTTGTGTATGTACTCATGTCAATAATTCTAAGATGCTCTTTGTTTGAAATAGGATTAATTGAATTCAACTGATATTTATGATAATACAATTGAGTGCATGTTTTGTGGAGATTGAATTAGAACAAGGCAACTAAAATAATAAAAGGGTGAAATGTATAGTCTAATGTAGTTAAAAATTGTTTTCCAAGTGTATGTGATTTCTCGAAGTAATGCGGTAGGAAAGGTGTGTTGAGTCAATAATTGAGTAGGTAGAATGTACCCTTTATGAAAATTGATATGTTAACAATTGAGTGCATGTTTTGTGGAGATTGAATTAGAACAAGGCAACTAAAATAATAAAAGGGTGAAATGTATAGTCTAATGTAGTTAAAGATTGTTTTCCAAGTGTATGTGATTTCTCGAAGTAATGCGGTAGGAAAGGTGTGTTGAGTCAATAATTGAGTAGGTAGAATGTACCCTTTATGAAAATTGATATGTTACTATTGGGTGTGAATGTTTACATACATGACCATTTGAATTTATATTATGTTGTGATGTGTATTAAATGGAAAGTTGATTATTGGTCTCTAATATTAGGAAGGAGATTCTGAGTAGTACGCCTTGATGTTATATTGATGCGAGAAATGTGAGTCACGTATTATGTTGTGTGTAGATGATTTGGGCCTATTCCCATGCTTTGATTATTAGGTATTGTTATGGTATTTGAGGAATTATTTAATTTAGAATATTATGCTTTAATTTCATGTTTATGCAAGAAATTTTTATGCGAGATGATCATGGTTAATGAATTAGGTTAATTGATATATTTATGTGTTCTTCACTTAACTTACTTTGAATTTAAGAAATATATTATTGAAAATTATGTGATTATCTTGAGATAAAGTGTGGATGCATTTGGAGTATATGATGTATTTGAGTGTGATTGTTTATGATGTATTTTATATGTATATGTCATTTGATATTTCATGAGATGCTAATATTTTATCTAGTGTGCAGGAAATGACCATGGATTAAATAAGGGAAAATTAAAGATGGATGCATGTGAAAATCTTGTAAAGTCAAGGTTATCTCCAAAGGGATAAATAACCTCATTGTTATGTATAATGTTGTAAAGTAATGTATGATTGTATTATTTAATTGTATTTATTTTTATTTGAAATTAATGTCTACTTGGCATGCCATGTGTGTAGTGATGTGTTGTAACTTTATGTAGTGTCAATGGACACATGTGTTGTGAGTTGGTATGGTCAAGTGCATTTTTTATTAGTTGTCTTCCACTTTTGAGTCACCTTGTAGATTCTCAAGGTTAGGTATCTTGGTTGTTGAGCCTTGGGAGGGAATATTATTTCAATTTTTGTGAGTCAACTCTTAGTGGACTTTTGAGAGGTTAAAATTAGCCATAGGATTTAGTTAGGGTTAAAATGAGATAACCCGATAGGTGTACTTTGGGTTGGGGGTCAAAATTTGACCAATAGGATGTTTTTATCCCATTTTTGCCTCTTCTAAAAATGTCTTTTTAGAATGTGATGAAATTGGGAAGTGTGTCATGTCTTCCTCTCTTTGCAATTTTGAGTTTTCATCTTGTTGGAGAGAGAACCCATGGATAGTGTGTCCAATCATCTTGGAGGTTAGGTAGGGTTTTCCTTTTTAGTGAGATGGAGAGAAATTTGGTAGATTGATTGCCCACTCTCCAATTTTAGAGACTTTTTGTGGACTTAGCAAGGAAGGATTGTAGAAAAGGGAGCTCTTGTGAAACCCTAATTTTCATAGCTTGGAGTAAGGTTGCTTTCCTTGACATGGAAGACTCATTTATTTTACTTATTTGAAAAATTCAGATTTCACTTATGTGTTATTGTTATGGTTTTGTGAAGCTTTTTACTTGCCTTTTATGGCTTCTTGTTTCAATGTATTGCTGGTTTATTTTGGTGCATTTGTTTTATTGGGGTGTGCAAGGCTAAACTCACACTTAGGAGGGAAGAGAGCCTTGATGGGTGAAGGGATTTAGTTGAGAATGCTCATTTAGTGTAGATTCCTTCATGGAGGAAAGGGATGAGGCATGGATGTATGAGCTCCATGTTGCCATTTTTGTTGTATTCTTATTTGGGGGTCATAAGGGTTGTAATTTGTGAATGGAAATGGAAGGAATGGTACTTTTGGTTATGGTCGTGTGAAGGCAATGGTTATGATTTTTGGGCCTTGTTGAAGACATGATTTCACATTTGTATGGCTTCTCCTACTTGGGTATTTTCCACCTTCACCCCTTTTATGGGTCCAATGTGACCCATTGTGTAAAAATCCTTGGGATGGGAATTTTATGTGTTTATGCACTTGCTGGTTTTTATGGTGTATGTGTGATGAAGCTTGTTTGTAACTCTCATCCAGCTTTGTTTCCCCAAGCTCAGGGGTGGCCATGTAATGGCCTAGGTTGGGAGGTGAGCCTTCATGGTCTTATGGCTTCTTTTTGCAAATTTTTAAAAGAATAAGCTTGCTAGTTTTTATGAAGAAAATGAAGAGTTAGTTTATTTCCTACTTGTAGTTTTTGTGTTGAAAAAGGGTTAAAATGTCTTATGTTGAAAGTTGTACAAAAGGCCATGTAAATGCCTATTAGCATGTGATATGCTTGTAAAAATTTGTATTCAAATGTATAATGTTTCTCCTACAATTTATATGTATTTTTATGACAAGAAAATGTAAAGTAATGCATTCCTTATGCTTGAATGAAATAAAGTTAGTTGTTGGTTTGTTTTTGTTCATGCATGTAAAAGTTAAATTGTTTCTATGAATGCAAATCTCTCTCCTAAGTATTCAAGTTTATTTCAAGCATGATTGAAAAGAAAGGAAAATGTAGTTTTTACTTGTTTATAGTCTTAGTAGAATTGTTTTTTTTCCTCGATATGTTAGTTCAAAACAAAAGTATGTATATACACTTATGTATATATACTTGGGCATAAATACATAGTTGCATATAAACTTGGAATAATATTCCCTAATGATGCTTTAAATTAGTTTATCATGTTCATTTGTTTCTATTTCACCTCAAGGAGGTATATACATCTTAGTGTATATATATATGAGAATATATATATATATATATATATATATATATATATATATATATATATATATATATATATATATATATATGAGAATATATATACATATATATTTAAAATATATATATGTATATATACTAGTCATATATACACATAAATATATACCATGAATATATATTGAGTGGATATTCATGCTCTTTTCATGTCTCTTTGTTTCTAAAGAATATATATAAATACACACACACACAAACACACACACATATATATGATATATCCATATATATTATAATATATATAATAATGTATATAATTTATATGTGTGTGTGTGTGTGTGTTAATGCAAATTATATTATTAAGTAAAATGAATTTTTTTATAAACTTAAAAATTAATTAATAGCCCTTACCATTTCGGCGGACTGTGTCCTACTGAAATCCCCTAAGGAAGATGCGGTGGGCACAGCCACCGCCCCCATTGGGGACGGTGGACCTGCCATCACCGCCCCCTTTGGTGGAACGATGAGCAAGCCCCCCGCCACCCAATAGGTGTGGGTGGACTGGGCTCACCCGCATTCCATTGGGGGTGTGAGAGGAGTACAGCCCCACCCCTACTGCCTATCGCAGGGTATGGGAGCCGACTGCCCAAAACAATTTATTTCACTGTGTTATTTTTTTTAAAGAAAAAAAATCAATGTTAAATTTTATAAACACAAACATTAATAAAACAATATCTTTTTAAAACCAAAATAAAAAGAAATTAATCTACAGCAGTATATATTTTTTTAAATAGTAAACTAAAAATATATAAATAACAGTAAAAGAAAATTGTGTGCACGATTGCTATATGAAACATGAAATAACTCTAATTATTTGAAAACAAAGTTTTTATTCAGAGATTTAGAATAGAAAAGAAAACTATATAGTAAAAAAATCATTTTGAGATTTAAATCAATCTTATATTATTATACCTTGTTGTTGTGGTATGCTTGAAGAAAACTTGTAGACCTTTGTAGTTTTCTAAATTTGTTCATTTGATTGAATCTCTTGGCATATATACACAAGTACATATGTGTGTATATACATACGTGTATATTTGTGTGTATACATTCATGTCTTTTCTCCGTCCATGCTCTAAGGCCAAACTTGCAAACACCAAATGGAGAAATTAGGGTTAAGGTTGACTTTTGGAGCCAATTTTAATTTTAGTTTATCATTTAATTTTGGGTTATCCTTTTTAATTACTGGTTATTAGTCTCTTTTTTAAAGATTGATTTTAAATTAGTATTTTATTTTGTCTTGAGATTTCAAAAGATTCATTTATTTATTTTGTTGGAATTTTAAATATTTGGTCATTAGATGACTGATTTGATTTATTTTCAAATTTAATATTGTTAGAATATTAATTAATGAACTTTTTTAAAATATTTTTATTATTATTTCATGAGATTTGATATTTCTAGATTTATAATTTAATATTCAAATATTATTGATCTTTATTATCGTTTTATTTTAGATCTGGGAAAATTATTTTTATATTTATTATTTTAGTGATTTTATTATTATTTAAATTAATTAGAATATTAGGGGAGATCAATCTAAATGTCCTAGGTGGGACCTAGGAAAATTATTTCTCCCTAGTAATAATGTATTATTTAATATTTAAGATTTTATATGATTTTCAATCCCTTTTAATGATTAATATAATTGGTTGATGAACTTTGGAACTTTATATCTTAATTAAAAATTAAATTAATTTAATTTAAAATATTCGAATAATATTATACTTTAATAAGAAATAAATTGTTAACCCTATATTTCGCTTAGGGTTATTACCTTGTTCATATTATATCATCTTATCTCTTTATTGATATTTTGCGTTTGACCCTAATTGGTAACCTGGTTTCCGTTAGGAACCATTAGGGTTGTGATTCGATTGATTCGCACTTTGTTTCTAATTGAACCTCTTTTGGGTATGTTGACCCAATCATTGACTTTGTTCCAGGTTGAACATTCACCTTGGGTTATCTCCTTTTATTAACTTATGTTTTAAACCCGGTTAGGGTTTCTTAGAGACCTAGTTAAGGTTTCCTTTGACTAATGCAGTTTAACGAGCAAGGGATGTTGAAAAGCCAGTGCATGCCATGATTCCTCTTGTGAGTTAATGTGTTGGTTGTTGTGTTTCGTTTCATGTTGAGTGTCCCTTAGAGTGTAACCTAATTGATTTAATGTGCTTTAAAAAAAATTGTTGTGTGTGTTTTACCATAATTAATTTTGGGCATAAGAAACAATATTATGTGACCACCCATATATGTTGTGTTTATTTTGTTGTATTCATGATTTGATGCCATATTTTATAGGCGCACTCATTTTCTCTATGTGGCAGTTACAATTTGCATGATATTATTATTATTAGAATTGCCATGTTTTGGGGGTTGGCTCTTAGAGGCATTTCAATATATTTTTATCGTGATGATATTGTCGTCCCGTGATTCGAAGGAGAGCACAGATTGATTTTGGCACAAAGCTGCATGAGATTTGGCATTGATCAAGGCTCGGCTCTATTTATCCTCGTACATTGGGGGTTCCTTTAGACCCATAAGATACATATATTAGCGTGATCTAGGACAATAAATGGAGCTAAATTAGTATATGTAGGATTATGATTTTGGAATCAAATTACATGACTAGTCTGCTAATTTGATTTCCTTAGGAATCCTTCCTTTTCTTTGGCTTCTAGTTTTTCCATACAAAATTTATCTTCGAATATGTTTCATTGACTTGTGTTTTGTTAAAATTTTGTTTCTATTAGGCTTAGACTTATTCCATAAGGAAGAATATGTATAAAAGAGCTAAAGAATTCCTAAATATCTAAGGGAATCAATTCCTCCCTTTTCTAATATTTCTAATATAAGTAATCATATCTTAAAACAAGGTTTTGTTTTGCCAAAAAGTGATAGGTTCTAACATGTTATAGATTTAATTTTATTGATAATCTTTTTAAAAAGAAGGAATTGTTTTCTCTTTTAATGAGAATCTTAAATTGTTATAGATTATATAGAATAATATTGCTTAATATTCCAAAATTGTTATGTAGATATTTATTTCTTAAATAAGTATTTATTTATACTTGGTGTAGTTCCTCATTTATTTTAAATATAGTTAATTCTTAATCTTGTTTACAAGATGATACTTATGAATATTAAATTTAAATGATTTATATTATATTTTATGGTTTAGTAGGAGTAATTTATATTTTTACTTTATAATATTCGAACTATGTATTCAATTTAATGACTATTCTAGTAATGTGAGTATTTTGATTATTCATCTATGGTGTTACACTTATTAGGATAAACTATTTCTTGACTAAATAAATGTACAATAGTGTTGTGTGGTTTTGTGATGAGGGTTATGTGGTGTTTTGAAGATTGAGTTGTAGGGCTACTTGTCTTGG
The DNA here is from genome assembly GCA_027943335.1 of Chamaecyparis obtusa. Lineage (NCBI taxonomy): Eukaryota > Viridiplantae > Streptophyta > Pinopsida > Cupressales > Cupressaceae > Chamaecyparis > Chamaecyparis obtusa. The sequence goes on along the minus strand of BSBK01001245.1, from coordinate 226,417 downwards.
TATTTCTTATGGAAGCCAGAGGTATAGGAAAGTGTCAATTACATGGATATTGTCTTAGTTTTGAAGGTTATTTTAAGCTTATCCACATAATCTTATTATGAATTTAGGTGCATTGTATGCTTTTGATGGATCTTAGTTTTGCACATCTTATAATGTCTAGGAAATATAAATTAAAAATAAATTACTTACATTTTGATATATTGGAAATGTTTAGTTAAATTAAATTTTACCTAAAACTATTATGTATTGAACTATCTATATTAAGTCCTTGATTAAAGAGTTGCTTTTGCTTGTTATAAGTGATTTAGTTCCTATTATAGCCTTGTAATTTTCTTGTAGTGATATAATATGGGATATATTTGTGATTGAAATGGTTGATGTGCATTGGGGCTATCATGGTGTTAGATTCAGTCTTTATGCCTTTACATTAATGTTTTATGGTCATTAACTTCGTAAGTTGATTTATCTAACCTCATTATTTGCACCTTGTAGTGCAATAAGTTTTCTTGTCAATTAGTGATGTGTGTGAGGATTCATTGATATTTATATATCTTGTGAGGTCCATTTATTTAGAGTTTGGTTGAAGCTTTGGGTTGTTTTCATTTTGTTAACAGAGGCATGGGAGTGTTTGAGTTTTTGTTTTGATTAGAGACTATGATGGATCTGAAATGTTCCTATGTGATTTCTCCCATATTATGATGAATATGATGTGCCTATGTGGCTTTTTGGAATTGGTGGACGTAGATGGATCCTATAGTTATTTTCATGGCTTCATGCTCTTTATTTTGGTGAGTGGGTGGGATTCTAGAAGCATGTTTAGGAGAGTGGCTCACAATGGGGGTCAAGGCCCTAAGTGGTCAGACTAGGATAACCCATTGTGGATTTTTAAGCAAGTGATAACATAATAAAAATGGATTGGGATGGGTTAACACATTAATTCAAGATAATAATGTTGCATCTCCCATATTCATGAGAAATCATGTGTGGACAATGGCGGGGTTGGATAAGTCCAAGACGTCTGAGTGGTTGTCTATGTGGCGATGAGATGGAAAATCAGCTTCATTGTCCTCATGAAAGGAATGTCGGTTCCACATGAGTTCTCACTTGGGAGCCAAGATTTGCAGAGAGACTGTCAGGATAACCTAGGATATTAGAGAACTATGTGATGACACTCTCCTACATGTGTCTTAAGGTTCCCTCTAGTTTTTCTTGTAATTCACCTTTGACTTTTGTGATTTTCCTTGCGGTATCTTGTGGCATTCTTGTTGATGTCTTATATGTATTCATTTTTATAATCCCAAGTGGTAACCATATTGAATTTCTTGTGAGATTTTGTGCTTTGTTTTAGATTATATTTTGACATGTATATTTTACGCTACCTATTGGTGTGGGGGCTTGTGTTATCTCCTAGCTCAGGGGAGTGGGCCTTAGGGTCCCACGTGGTTGGGTGGAAAATATTTTATCCATCGAGTTGTCTCTTCTTGGTTCATGAGCTTGGAGAGATTCTGCTTCTCTATGTGTTCCATGTAGCTTCTTGACTCATGTTGGCATTGTGTGGCTAATGTATATTACATTAGGATATGTACCTTCATATGGATGTAATGATGTAATATTGTATCTTCATTGAGAAATTATTATTATATAAAATGTATATGTATATATCCATGTCATTGATTTTATGTATTCAGAAAATAAAGATTAATGTCATGCATTATGATTCTAATGGATTAAATTATATTGTAACTTTGTATGTTGTTTATGGATGTTTTATTAACTCACTCATTTTGTTATGTGTTTCTTGTAGTAATGTCAAGGGACCTTAGAGGGCCTTGCTATATAGATTTATGTTTAGCACTCATGTTGTGTAATGATATGAAACTTGATAAGTTCATGCTAGTTGCAATTGTAATTGTAATGATAGTTGTATTCTATGCTCAAAAAATATATATTTGTCTTCAAAGCTTTTTTGTTTTCCTTGTGAGTTCCTTGGAGGGGGTGTTACAAAGAACAAATTGAATGTACTACTCATGGAGTTGTTGTACTAATGTGTGTAGATTGACCATATAAAGAATCTCATATTACTGACAAAATTAATAGTATGAAATATTTTTTTGGTTCATTGGGCACTAGTGTTCATCATACAATGACCAAGATTACAAGCTTGTGACTAGAAAAATCAGAAAAAAAAAAAGAAGAAAAAAGGAAAATTAAACTTTATTTGGTCACAATGACCACCTAGTGGGTTCCAATCTTATAAAAATCAAATTTTAAATATTTAAATCCCTTACTTAACAAGGTACTTGAATATATTTTCCCTCTCATATAATCATATAAGAAAATTTCAAAAAAATAATATTTAAAAGATCTAAGAAAAGACATATTTGCCTCTAAAATATGATAAAATCCCTTAGTAAATTCTCTCAAACATCTTTAAGTCAAAAAAATGTAGTGGTCTTTAAATTTGATTTTCCTTTCACATGTTTCAATCAACACTCTAAATTCAACTATCTGCTAGATCTTCCTTTAGGATTTGATCATCTCTATTGAACCAACAATATGTTTACGTCTCTAAGTTTAGGTGTGCAAACTTTTAAATTTCACGGTATTCAATCTTCAAATTCATTGACATTCTATGACCTTCTTATAAGCATCAAAAAGAAATTTATCTCTTTATGCTAATATACTAAGCTCTTATGATTCCTTGGTTAAGATTGCATGCCTTATTCATTCCATCTTTTTATGTAGCTCAATCCATCTATAATATTCATTACCACTACTTTAGCAATATTCATCCTCTCAATGTTCATGTTCTTCTTATAGTACTATAAAGCCAATCACCCTTGGACTAATAAATATGTGTGGGTTGACCACATGAAGCATCTCACAATTAGTGATGAAACCAATGTTATATGTAGATTTTGGGTTCATGGGTACTCATGTTCATCATACGGAGATCGAAATTACAAGCTCGCGACTATAAAATTAAGAAAAGAAGAAAGAATTTTTTTTAAAAAAAAATTGAACTTTCTTTGGTCACACTGACTTCATAATAGTTTCCAATCGTATTAACATCAAATTTGATCATCTTAATATCTTTTACCTAACAAGAAATTTAAAGGATTTTTCCCTCTAAAGTATAAAAGAAAAAAATCAAATAATAATGTACAAAATGTTGGGCTTCGACCCTATCTCGCACACTCAACAAAGGAGGCTTAAGTTTCGGGTATGTTCCTCAAGGTCTTGGTTTCGAATTTGAGGTCTGGATTAAAGCGATGCACTTATATTGTAGGCATGTTAGTGCATCCCTAGGGGGATTAGTCTCGCCCCAACTCACCTCAGGTACCCAAGAAATGGGATACTGAGCGTTGGACTGGGTCGTGAGAATACACACCCCCCCCCCCCCCCCCCCCCCCCTCTCTCTAATCTTAAAATAAGAAAATGTATGTAACTACCTCTCAAATAGAATAAATTTTACCTCATTAGATTCTCTTAAACATCTTCAAGTCAAACAACAAAATTATAATAGTCTTCAAATTCAACTTCCCTTTAGCACGATTTGATAAAAACTTCGAATTCAAGTGTTCATGAAATCTTCCTTGAGATTTTGACCAACTCTAACCAATTTTAGAGTGTTTGTATCTAAGCTTTTTCTTGTGTCTTTGCTTGCTCTATTGAACCAATTTGCTTCCTCCTACTTGTTGGTATGTAAACTTACCAAGCTCAAGTCATTTAATCTTCAAATTTTTTTGACCACCTTATAAGCGTCAAGAAGAAAGTAACTAATCTGGTCAACATATTAAGCTCATGTAACAAATAATTCTCCTCCATTTAAGTGAGTTCATATTTCCTTGAAATGTGTGGGTATGTTTGAAATTCAAGGCATTAAATATTATAGAACTTTAATTCCTTTGGCATTAGGATTACAACATTAGATCTTCATGATTTTATGAATCTACTTTAGTTATTTATGATTTCTTGGTCAAGATAGCATGCCTTTCTATTCGATCTTTTCATGAATAGACAAATCCACGTAATCAGAAGACGGCAATAGTAGGCTATGACTAGTTTATATTGGTTTGGCCAATAGTCACTGGTGTGGGGACACATAGACTTCGTGGGGTTGAAACAAGTGGCGATAGGTGATTGGTGGAGGTCGTGGACACAAAAACCACATGGGTGCAATTGAGGCCACGCAATATCACATGGGTATGTCAAAGCACAAGATAGCGATAAATGGAAGTGATAACCATACACTTATAAATGCTTGCACGGCCGATCCACTTATAGTAAAAGGGAGCTTGATTTTAGATAAATGACTTACGAGAGCAAGTCACATGCTTAATTAAAACCAAATAAATGTAACCTAAAACCTTAGGTGCTTTATCAATTTATATTTAAAGAGCTAGACGTAATTAAAGCCTATATAATGAGCAGAAGTAGGGCATACAAGCATGTGCGATGTTAAATAAAGGTTGCTAAAAGCTAAAACATCAATGTCATTAATCACATAATTTGTAGAAGGTAAACGAGTTAGACAAACATTAAATGTCAATGATTTTACTTGAAAGCAATATCAATGATTATATAATCAAATGAAGAGAAAATTATATATATATATATATATATATATATATATATATATATATATATATATATATATATATATATCATGTCAAATTGTGATGGACTTATTTGCATCTCTGAGAAGATAACACATCCACTAACAAATGATACAACTATGTAAAGACCACAAGTAATGGGAGACTTCATGAAAATCAACTAGATACAAATTATGGCCCCACAAAAAATGGTGACCAATATTGAAAATCAAACATAAGGGTTCTTAATGTTGTAATAATTGGGTTGTATTATGGAGGCCACAATACATGGTCTCATTCAAAGACGCATCCAAGATTAACATCAGGGTACATGACTCTATAAACACAAACATCCAAAGTACTCAATCCAAGGACTTGGTCTTGAACGCAATTAAATACCAAAGGTCTCATACTGGTTATGAATACAAAATAACCATACAACCTTCATAGGCAAACTTGCAATGAAAGATCATGGGGACTATAATCTAACAATTTTGAGCATCTTCAAAGTAGAAGGACTGCTTGAAAGATTGAGAGTAACTAATAGGCATATATAACTAGACTCACAACCACAACCTTGAAAAAGTAAGTACAATGGAATCATAAAATACAATTCAACATAATTTCTAGGTCACAATATGCATTTGTATTCATTTTCTTCCTAATCTTGGATAGGGATCACTCCTCACAAATAGAACATACAATTATGATCGCTCACTTCAATTTGAAAAGCATTTTAACCCTCTCATATTTTGCATTAGTGAACCCACTCTCATATATTTCCACTACTTGATGAACATATATAGCCCCTAAATTTATCCATTATTTTGATCATCTTATGAACAAGGCTCTCCAATGGTTTTAAGTGAACATTGGTAGCAAGTTCACTATCGCCGACCTTGTTATATGTAAGCAACAATTGAACAAGAAGTTTGTAGACTTTATCTCTCATTAGTAGTCTATTTCTTTTAAAATTCAAGTTATAACCTCTCTAGTAGTGATCTCCACTAGATGTTCATCAATAGTTTGTAGTCAACGATGCAGGAGAAAATTTCCTTGATCAAATATCTTACCTTTTCTAATCTATGTACTACATTGAGAGACTATTGACACAAGTTGGATCAATTTGGAGCTTCTACTTTGAACTCTCACGTTGATAACTTCAAAGTTACATCTTCCTCTGGTGGTAGGAAAAATAAAGTAGTTGCTAATTTGATAACTATTCCTCAAGAAACTAAGAGAAATGCACTCGGTGCTCAATGTGATCAAGGTTTCACAAAACCCTTTGATTCATATTTGAGTGCATTACAAAAACTTCTCAATGATATCCTAATTACCCTTCCAAAGATCAGATCACTTCTAGACAATAGACCATACTCTTGTTGGTATAATGCATCAAAATTTTGTTAATATCACCAAGTGATAGGGCATGATATTGTGTGTGTTTGTGACATGTTTCATAGGACCACAACAACAACAAGACCATCTAGGTGAGTGATAAAAAGAATTTTTCTAATAAGTTTGTTGCAAAAGCTAATATTGAGTTGCAAATCTACATCTAGATAATTTTCCTCCACATTCGTCTAATTTCATGTTATTGTCATCTTATCCTCCATTGATTGATTATGCTCACATCAACATGGGGACCGTCCCTTTAATCTCACCCTCAATCCAGAAGGTAAAAAAGACTAGACATCTTGTTTACATGTAATGACTAGGCATTCTATGGAGAGCATTATCCTCTGTACATCCTTTCACGAATGAATGATAATATTATCACTAGTGTTATGGTTGATCTTTACTTTGTGGTCAATGTGATCACAAAGGAGGCCCTCTTCATTAATGGTCTTCATAGGGCTAGACATGACAAGTTGAGGGCTACCACATGCATGCACGATAATCTTTTTGGTCCACCTTCTTGTCAGTCCTAGTAGGAACCAAGATTGTTTCAATCACATTTGTGATCATTCTAGAGTTTGACTTGTTCTAGGTAAAGCTAGGTGTTCCTTAGCTAGTTCCCATGGATGTTTTTACCCCTATAGTACATAAGTTTCTAAAGTTTCTCCATCATGGCATGGTGCACACCATCCATGACACTAGATATAAGCCACTTGTGTCATGTGGGGATTTTTCTTTGGACCATTTTTTACCTCCTCCAGTTGGACCTTTGCTTCCCTATGGCGATCTTATGTATAAAGATTATTACAAGTATAATACCAGGGATCAAGCTTATGCATCAGTTCAACCCACTATTTCTTTAGATCGTCCTTCATCTATCACTCATTTTAGGTCTAAACCTATGCAAGAATATGCTTTATCTTCTACCACTACTTTGTTGAGGAATAAAGACAATCTTGTTCCTTTTAGTAGACCTTCCCATCCTCCAAAAATCAATAAACCTCTTGTGGTTCCTCTTGTTCCTTTTATTGTGCCTAACACGAGAAAAGGAAAATTGCCTCGTTGTAAAAGTTAAAGTCGCACCTCTTTGATCTTTCAATTCTTCCACACATCCCTTTCCCTACTTGGTATGGCAAGGGGAGTGTTCCTCTTTGTTTGGTCCTTCACACACAAAAAATCCATTCCAACCTCTAAGGGTTCCTCTTGTTCCTCCACTTGCTCCTAAAGGAAAAGGAAAAAAAGGGATTGGTAGTTAAAACTAAGGCCTCTAAATTTGCAAAACCTTGTCAATACAACCTTCTCTCTCATTAGCAATGACTTTGACTAAAACTACCCTTGTTATTTTGAATGCTCCTAAATCTTCTTAGGCTTCTACTATTGGTGCACATCTATGTCAGAACCATCATATGAATGAGCATAAGAATCATCAATGGGTGATGGCTTGGGAGCATGAAATCACTCTAAAATCTAAAGAGGAACCTTTTCTTTCTCCTTCCATCTCTTCTTCTACTCCTTTTGTTGTTTCTATTTCTCATTTTGTTCCTTATTTTATCTCTACCCCTTCTTGTGCTTTGTTTCCAACTTCCTTGGGAAGTATCAATGATCTTCATCCCAAGAGGGTCCAATTTATCATTACTCCCTCCTTGAAGCTTCTTATCACCTCTCTTCCAAACATTCCCATGTTCTTGTATCCCATAGAAAAACTTCATACATAATTTGCATTTAGTGTTGCATTATTTTCACATCTCATTTCTTCTCTAGATCTCCATTATAGCTTTTATGTGATCCTTCAATCTACCTTAGTTGATGTGAAAGTCCCATCTCAATTGCCTATGTACAAGTTTGAGTAGGACCCCATTCTGAAGCTATGTCATAAGAAGTTGGTCCTTTCAACTTCTTGTAGTTAAGGAGGTTTCACCATCACTAAAAAAATTCATTTCCCCTCTCCCAAAGGTTAGTGATGCAACTCTTCTTTTTCAACCCTTCATTGGGTCACCCCATTCCTCTTCAGAATGTATTTTTACTCCCTCGGGGACTTTTTGACATTGTCCATTATCTTCACAATATTGTTGACTCTTAGCTTGCATGAGTTATTGAATGGGAATTTTGAGGTAGCCTTATCCTTGTCTCTTTTTGTTAGCAAAATGTCTAGTACTGATTTGGTTGTTATGCTTCTACAAGCTCATCCTCCCTCTACCTATGATCTAGAATGATAGGACAATGATCTGATTTTGGATGATGGCTAGAGTAGTAACCCCTCTATCTTTATATTAGAGTGTTTTTTTGTTAGAGTATAAGGTTGTTAGGGGTCACACCCTTATAATATATATTACCTATTCTAATACAAGGTTATAAAACCTTAACTATATTATATACTTTATTAAGCATATCTCATTTAATGTAATTATAATATAATAATTATTAGATTATTAATTATTTATCAATGGGGGTTATTAAAAAGGTTGGAAAAAAAATTCCGCCCCTCATCTTATATTTAAGGAGTTTCCCTCTCATTTGAGAGTGTGTGAATTTGGAGATTCTATAGTGAGTTATACCACTATGCATAGAAGACATAACGGGTGATGTGGAAGTAAGGAGAAGTATCACTAGGTTTAGTCTATTTATGATAGACTATATTTTGTAACTATTTTAATAAAATGATTCTTTATGGGGTTTTCTTACCCAAAAGGGTTTTTCCCATGTATTTTTTTTAATGTGTAAATTTATGGTCCTATGGTTCATATCTTATTTATTTTATATCTTTTATAATGGTTAGTATCCTAAGATCCTAATTTAGGATAGTTTTTTTTTTTTGTTCCCTTTCTCTTGTTTATATATGTTTTTTCTCTCCTAAAGGTCCCAAGACACTTTGTAGGCACTTGGATACAAGGGGTGATATTTTTTATGCACTTCCTCTATTTTTTTATCATTCTTCTTTTTTTCATATATTGCTTTTCAAAATTTGAGGATAATGCAACATGTTGTAAGTATTTAGGCATTCTTCCATGTCGAACTAATTTTTTTTTCCTTTGCTTTTGTGTGCACTTCTTCACGATCCAAACACTTTGGAAAAATTATGAAAATTCATATGCAACTATATATATGCATTTTTGTCACTGCTATGAATTCTACTGACCCCAAATAATCGGACCCCCTCGTCTCTTCCTATTTTTGTTGATGTAGGCGCTATGAACTATCTATTGCAAGGTAGTGTTCCATGTATACATCTTGTTATGTTTCCATGACATAGAATTTATTCTCTCTTGTATCATGTATTTTAGATTTATATATATATAATATATTCATATTTTTAAATCTCTCTTGTCTCATATTTCTTTTTGAAATATTTTTGCATCCAATTGTCTTATCTATCACTTAGCATGGGGGCAATCCACTACACTTTGTCTTATAGATGTCCATGTCATGTTTTCTTTATTTGTCCTATAATGCAATTTGTATCAATCATAAGCTAATTGGGTTGGCATATGGTACCTATCACAACACAACTTGCCACTCATACATATCAACATTATTTGTGTCTATGATATTTTATATCTAGTGATCTTTTTTGTCTAATATTTTTCTTTTCACCTAACATGTTTGTGGTGATACATCTTGACATATTTTAAAGAAGGATTGAATCAAGTATTCCCTAGGGTAAACTCCATGTAGCTAGAAGACTCTGCTTCCCCTTTGTAATCCAGGTAAAATAATCTCAGCTTTCTCTACTTTGGTTTTCATTTCTTCGTAAATGCATATGCTCACTAAAGTGTGGGAAAAATGTAATGTTGTAATTGCACTTTGTGCAATTTTACATCACATGAGCATCCTCTTTAACTAAATTAAGATAATGTTAAACCTTAACCTTAAATCCTAGTCCACAAACCATTTTTGCCACATGACATGCCTACTTTCTTGATTGTTAGGTTTGGATGGATCTTAGACACGCGCGCGCGTGTGTGTGTGTGTTGTGGACATGTCCATGCACTTTTCTAATATTATGTGAATATCAACACCTAAAGATACCCTTTAAGATGTTACACTTTCTAATTCTAGTAGTGTGACATCCCTTTGGACTTGTACCAATGTCAGGACAACTAATAGTCCCTTTAACTTTCCCTCTTGGTTTGATTTCTCTTCCTTGTTGTATTCTTAAAGACTTTATAGCTCTTTGATCAATCTCTCTTTAATTTTCCTTATATTTTTCATACTTGAGCACACTAGTCCACCATTATTGTGCTTATTTCATCCACAATTTACCACCTTCTACCATTGTTGTCAAGCAAAGCTCTATCAACTTGGAGACAAATGTATTTCATCAAACCTACAAGTCACTTCACTTTTGGGTTTTGAAGGAGGGAAACTCTCTCCAAGTCATCTTGCATTTCATCTATTTTTTTGTACTTGTATATTGTTTATTTCTATAATTTTACCTAAAATTATATTATTTATAAGATGTCCATGGAGGTAAAAACACCGAAGCAAGGTTTAACTAAGACAAACCTCTAAACACAATTGCCCCCAATATTTCATCATTGGTCTTTTGTGTGCAACTTCTAGTGGATAATATCACATCTATTGTCGGAACTTCATTTCATGGGATTTGGTGAATATTCCTTTTCTTCCTCCTAGTCCATTTATCACTTCAATTATGTTTGTTTGTTTATATTATGCATTTTAAGTATATTTAGTTCTTAGAACAAAGTTTAATTACAATTTATATTTTTTGGTGCCAGTCTTTGAGTCTTGTTTGTATAGAATAATTGCCCCTTGTGTTATCATCCTAGACCCATGGATGCATCCTAGACATAAATCTCACAAGGTTCTCTAGAAGGTCTCCATGACCCATACTTTGTCTTCTTTAAACAAAATAGTTTAATTATTTAGTTTGATAAGTTAAATTCTCATCTCCTTCAATAGTAATAAGCTCAAAGGCCCCAGTTATTGAAGGGTTTGTTCTGAATGGAGAATTGGCACTCAAGTCCTTGAGGGGTTTGATTACCCTTCATATTGGTTTATTTTTCACAATCTACAATCTTATCAAACAAAAAAAAATCATTGTCAACTTTACCCTCAAAATAAAAAATAAGATAATGCATGGAACAAAGAAAATTTGCATTATATGTTGTAATACTATCTACCGATGATTGATGTTTATTAAAAATTATGGCATGAGCACTAATATACATTTCTATATCCAAATTAACATGCTTCTTACGTACATGCACATCAAACATAAAACCATTAGTTAACAATGTGTTTGATGTATTGTATAAATTAGTAAGATATTCCTCATCGTGACATTAATTTTATGGCCTACACTTGAATTAGTTGGCCATGCATGAAAAATCATTTATTTACATTCATTGTGTTTTTATTTCATAAAATATTCATCCCTTAAAGTGAATTTAATGACATTAGCATTCATTCCAACACTATCTATGACAAGGTTGACTGGGACTTTTTGATGGCTACTCTAGAGGCTTTTGGTTTCAACAAAAGAAGTAGAGATCTAATCCACTGTTTGGTCTCCTCTGCCACCTTCTCTGTTCTTGTGAATGGCTCTCATACTCCCTTCTTCAAATCTTCTAGAGGTCTTAGGCAGGGGGGGGCCCTATCTCCTATTCTTTTTGTTATCTTGGCGGAATGTTTGGGAAGACATATTGGCAGATTGGTTAATAAAGGTGAATTCAGGGGTTTGAGACCTTCCTCCAAGGACTTGATTTGTTCGGATTAGCAGTTTGTGGATGATTCCATAATAATGGGTGAAGCTTCTATTAAAAATGGAAAAATCATTAAAAAGGCCCTTGACAACTATGCTAGAGCTACGGGCCAGAGCACTAATTGGAATAAGAGCTCTTTATTCTTCATTAATGTGCCTGAAAAAAGACAAGAAATATTAAAAAGAATTTTGGGTTGTGAGGTGGATTGTCTCCCAGGGTCCTATCTTGGCTTACCTCTATGCCTTACTCCTCCGGACTCTTTTTGGCAGGATATGATTGATAAATTTCACAAAATTCTTGCTGGATGGAAGGGTGCTCTTCTTAGCCAAGCTAGTAAGATTGTTGTTCTCAAAACTACCCTTCAAAGTATTCCTCTCTATGCCTTGAGCCTTTTCAAAATACCTAAGAAGTTTGTTGAAAGTATAGAGAAAATCCAAAAGAACTTTCTTTGGTCCGAAGTCGAGAAAAAGAAAAGAATGGCTCTTATTGCTTGGGAGAAGGTTTGCAAACCGACAAGGAAAGGGGGTCTTGGTCTTCGCACTATTAGAAGTATAAATGAATTTCTTATGGCTAAAATCCTTTGGAGAATGTTCAAGAACTCTAGAGAATGGAGTACTATATGACACAACAAATATAATAGGGACAACTATGACTTCAATAATTTCTTAAACTCTGATTCTATCCAAGGTGGATCATGTATTTAGGGCAATGCTTTAAGAAGAAAAGATATGATAAAGAAGGGAGTCAAATGGAAGGTTGGTAATGGCAAGAAAATTCTCTTTTGGGATGACACTTGGCTTCTTGATAAACCCCTTAAGGAGGTACCTATTTGGAATGAATTGCTTATCCTTTGCAAATAGATTTTGGGCATACATGTGGAGGACTATTGGGAAGGGGACAAATGGACTGATCTGGCCAGGATTATGTTGGCATTAAGTATGATTGTCATCAGTGACAACACTTATTCAGACTCTACGTGCTTACCGAGCAGAACAGTGCTTACCGAGCAGAACAGTGCTTACCGAGTAGAACAGTGCTTACCGAGCATAACAGTGCTTACCGAGCAGAACAGTGTTAACCGAGTGACACTATATCTACCGAGTCTCCAGTATATACCGTGTTCGAAACTACAACCGAGTGGTTAGTATGGATCGTGCCTCCACTTCTACCGAGTGCATGACGATGCCGAGTAACGTAGTGGATGCCGAGTATCAAAAAGTCACCGAGTTAGTTTGCAGTAACTGAGTCACTATATTTGGGCTGACTCAGTAATATTTGTGTTAGCTCGTTTAAAAGCCAACTTTTTAATTATTTTGTAATTGTTTTGGATTGATATATAAACAATGTTTTATATCATATCCAAGGAGTAAAATAGTGAAGTATGAAAAAGAGAGAAAGGCAGAGATAAGCGAATTATAAAGGGCTATAGTAGTATAAGAAGCAGCAAAGATCTATCCATCGCAGAAGGTGATCAATACATCAGAGAATCTCAATCAGCAAGTACATTTGCAAGTAAGAGATCTACTGTTTCATCCTAACAGGTGAATCAGCTTGAAATCCTTTAACCGGGTAGACTTAACAGTCTTTGTAAAATCTCTTAACCGAGTGCATACTTCATTGTATGTTTGTAAATCCTCTAACAAGGTGGACCTAACAGTCCTTATTGCTCCTAACAGGGCAGATCATCAGAAGTGATCATTGTATGCCTTAACCGGCAAACTTTATACTGCAGTATTGAAGTTTTGTGGGTATCATCCCCACCCCAGTTTTACTTTCTACTTGGAAGGTTTCTGGGTCACCAAATCTCTGTGTTTGTGTTATGAATGTTTTATTCTTTCTGTTACTCATGCATGTAGTCAGATTATCAATCTAATATTATTAAGATCTGAATCTATTAAAATTTTTGAAGTTACTGATTCACCCCTCCCCTCTCAGTAACCTGGATAGTCTTGAATATTTCCAACAGATTGATCCTTCTCTTAGGAGTTTGAATAACCTTTTGAATGTTGTGGTTATTATTGATGATGAGGATAGCCTAATTTGGAGACATAATGCTAATGGCATGTTCTCGGTCTCCTCTCTATACATGCATAACTTTGAAGAAAGTCCTAAACCATGTTGGTCTAAAGCTTGGTTCAAGGGATTAACTCCTAAAATTAATGTTTTCTTTTGGATCTTATTTCAGGATAAAGTTCTTACAATTGAAAATCTCAGGAAAAGAGGCCTTGTTCTTACTAATAGATGCTATCTTTGCAAAAAAGATGAGGAGAATATCAATCATATGACCATCCACTGCTCTTTTGCTAGGCAAATATGGGAAAAATTCTTTGATATGATGAATCTGGAGTGGGTGTTCCCTAAAGAAATTCAGGAGTTGTTTACTTGTTGGAAGCCATCGACTAATAATAAGTTCCTAATATATTTTTGGAATTTCTTCCTTCCCTTCTTGTGCTGGGGGGTTTGGAAAGAAAGGAATGATAGGATTTTTAGGAACAAGGAGTCCAATTGGGATAGTATTTTCCACAAGATCAAGAGAGATTTGTTGGAGAATTTGGGGTTGATTAAGATTTATCAAGACTTGAAGGATGATTGGGAGGCAAAAGTCTATAAGAATTGGAAGTTTGAAGGAAGGAAGGCTCAAGATACCAAAAGAAATCTGAGAAGAGAGGCTAGGTGGGACTACACCCCTAATGGTTGGGTTAAAGTCAATTTTGATGGTGCCTCTAAAGGCAACCCTGGAACTGATGGATGTGGTATGGTTATAAGAGATGAGTATGGGAATTGAAAAGGGGCTAGGGCCATTCCTATAGGTTTTAATACTAATTAGGTGGTGGAGGCTAATGCGGCTCTTCATGGGGTGCTATTAGCCAAAAGGAAGGGTTATACCAAAATATGGATTGAAGGGGATTCCCTAAATATTGTTAATTGCTTGAAGAATACCATGACCCCCTCGTGGACCATATCCAATCTTATTAGCAAGGATAAAAACATTATTGATTCCTTTGAAATGTGCATGATAACCCATGTTTTCAGGGAGGCCAACTCTGTGGTTGACTGGGCAACGAATGTGGCTTGTAAAAGCCAGATGGAAATTAAGTGGAATGATGGCTTTGATCTCCCTTGTGAAGGGTCATCATTAATTAATAAGGAGCAGATGATGAGTAAGCAACACGTTTTGAATGAAGGGTTTATGAATGAGTATTGAGTGTAGTAATCTGTGTGACGATCATGAAGGACAGTGGGCTGATTTCGAGATAATTATTGGGATCCTTTGGCACGATTTGTGGGTTCTGCAGAACATCAATAGGTTTTATTACAATCTGAAGGCTAACTTGCAGAGTGTTGGGAATTATTTGGAGAAGGGTTCTCTATTCTCTTACATTGCTATGGGAGGCAAGAAGAGGAGGTGCGAGCTGGTGAGCTGTAGTGACTGGAAACAGAACAAGGAAATATGGAAGATTGTTGAGGATGGGGGTCTGGCGGCTTATATGGAGAGACTGCTTCTGTGACCAAAAATTTCATCAAAACTTGGAATAAGGGGAGTGTTTTGGTTGGTACACAAAATATGGAGGTGACTGAGGAAGTGATTGCTGAAGCAACTGGCTTGATGACTGAGGGCATCAACTTTTATAGGGATAGGAAGATTTCGGACAAAGCTTTGGAGGCATTTGCGCCCACGGAGCAGGAGAGGAATTGAATGGTTAAGGTGGATAAATCATACTTTGATCCTAAGTGTATTTCCAGGCCTTGGCACCTTTTTTATTTTTTATTATAGGTTATATTACCTTGGATGGTCGTTATACTAAAATATACAACCATCATCTTATCCTTCTAAACCACTTTAGGCATGGGGTAAAAATAAACTTTCCTTTTTACTTGCTGAGCTCTTTGAATGCCTCTATCCTCCACTAGCAAAGGGACCCGAAGGGTGATCATGCCTGCCATGAAGGGCTCATGGTCCTCATCTTTGAGGTGTTGAAATCAAAGAAGGTAGAAAGACCCTGGCTTAACAGAAAAGCCCTTGAAGATTATGACACAGATGGGAAGGATTCTAAGGAGCCTTTTATGGAGGACACGGAAGAGGAAGAGGGGGACTCTGAGGAGTTTCTGGAGTCCAGCCCAAAGAAAAATAAAAAGAAAAGGAAGGTGGAGGAGTCAACCACAGATATGGATGTTGAGGATGATGCGAGCAGGGAGGAGATTTCTAAGAAACAGGGGAAAAAAAGAATGGAGCCCATTAGCAAATGTACCAGAGCCAAAAAAGAGAAGAAGAAAATTGTGAAAAGGGTTGTTTTATCCTCTGATGAGGGCTCTTCCTCTCAGGAAAAGAGTAATCAGGATGACCAAGTGGACACCAACCCTGCTGTGGAGGAGAGTGTGGAAACTAAAAAAAATGTGTGGGTGGAGGAGAATATCTTGCAGGAGGTCGCTCAGGCTATGAATAACATTGGGAAAGATGGGTATGAGAAGGATAAGGTTAACATGGAGAAGGAGAATGTGGAGAGCTCTAAGGAGAAAATGGAGGAAGGGAATAAGGGTTCTAAGAATATGGAGGGAGGGAATATGGATTTTGAAAATCTGGGATGTTTGGCTTTTCTGACTACCCTCAGTATTATGAAGAATGACATCACTGCGATGAAGACCCATATTCACCAGTTTCAAAAAGAGACTGAGGTTCTTAAAAGGATGCACCTAGGGGAGAAAAAAATGGGCTAGACAATTGATGAGCTCACTGATACTATCGCCAGGGCTGAGGGTCTTGTTGTTTTCAATGACAAAATTACTGCCATGGAGGTCAAATTTGAAAACAGTAATGGTATGACAAGGAAAATTAAAATTATGGAAAAGAGAATTGACAAGCTGGAGAAGATTGTGGGGAATATTGCTAAGCAGAGCTATGCTATCCTAAAAGCATCAAATGAGCATGTGAAGATCCTGGTGGACAAGCTCAACAATGGGAAAGGAAACCATGAGGTTACAAACACTAAAGATGATCAGGGCCCTAGTAGGTGTACAAGGTCTAGGTTCAAGAAGATGGAGGATGGAAACAAGAACGACATGGATGATCTAAAGTTGTCTGCTGCAAACATGCAGATTCTTGCTAATCAGGCAACAGAACTGATGAAATGTGTTTAGATAGAATCTTGTTGTCTTGCTTTCCTTTTGTTGTCCTTTGTCTTTTGGCTATTCTTTTTGTTTAAAGACTAGTTTGTGTGGTGTTTTTTGGTGTTGTTGCACTTGTACTGCTGGTGCTTAAATGCCTATTATGTTCTCCTATTGTACAAGGTTTCGGGTCCTTTCAAAACCTATTTTTACATAATCAAAACACTATCTATGAAACAATGTGACATTCCTTATCCACACTAGTACACCTTGAGACTGATGAGTGTATCTCACTAATCTATAAATATGTAACATAACCTCAACACATTCAAAATCAAATGACATCTCATGGTATTCCATTTCATACTTATATAATTGAGTCAACTACATTTGGTGCAGAGGAATACCGACCAAAGTGATGTGACTCTCATAACCTTGTCCACCTTCCTCTAAACATTGCATACATTTCCAATACTACTATTATTTTTTACATGATAGAGAATCTCAAAGGACTTAAGAATATCAAGTTGATCTATCTCATTCAAGGATATAATGGAATTGAAACTTCCCTTATGACAAGATTAGGATTCATAGATTTAGCTTCCATAATTAATGTCATCTTTAGTTGGTAAGTCATATTTTTTAGAAATGGGATTACTTTTGTCACTGTCAACAACTATATGTCTTTTTTCATTGAGGTTCAAATATTTCTATATACATTCTCAAATTAAACATCAACTTTTTTATCAACTTCAATTGCATGTCATATCTCTTAATTTTCATGGTTTTACACATTTTGTCATCAAATTTATTTACCATATGATAATAATGACTTTCAATATTTTAAAATTTATTTTGAATCATGATGATCATGAAATTTACATTTAACAAAATGAATTACTTAACTCCACTATTTTTAGATCTAAAATAGAGCAAGTTATCTTAATAAGTTATATTTTTTTTAAATTTGAGTAGCATTGAGTTTCCATCCTTGTCATTGGAATCTTGGTACCATGATGTTCTTCCATTTCTTTGGTTTCAGTAATGCTTATATGAGTTTATTTTGTAAGTGAAGTACCATCATTGTACTATATTTTAAACTCTTAATCAACTAACTTGTCAAATTCATTAGGAGTGGATGATATATATTGAATGGTCTCCTTGAAGGCCAAATCCATTTTTGTGAAAATTGAGACAAGCAATTTCTCCATAGTTAGCATTATCATAAAGGAAACATCTATTACTTAAATTTATGTCTTCCAAGGTACCAATGAATTCTAAAATTAGCAGATAATATTTTGAATCATCCAACATTTTTAGTATATACAATTTACAATTTGATATTATGTATTGGCAAGGCTTGGAATTGTATCGAAGTCTTTAGGACCATCATATGCTTGAATGTTCTCAATTATTTTATCTTTGAATGAGGCATCATGGCTCTTGCCATATGCATCCATTTCATTTGCACGTGATATATGCATGTCTAAGTTGTTGGATTCTCCATTCATGGGTGTATATGTTCCAACCACTTATCCTTATTCACCTTGAATATCTTTGTAACTACTTTCATTGTCATTTTCAACTCCTAAACTAGTGAACTGACTACTTTTGTTAGTTTTATGACATCATAGTCAAATTCATCATTAAGTTTAGATGAGTAAGCTATCTTATTGTCATTGTGGTTAGTTGGACTAGAAGATTAGGCTTCATAATAGTTTTAATTTATTAAATAAATAGGTATACATAAGTCTTATTTCGATGGGCCAAATGATTTGATTGAGGCATGCCATTAATTTAGCTCAATTGAAATGAGTTTTTGATCCAATAAATTTTGGGAGAAAACTATTTATTTGACCTTTTAGGAATTCATATACATAGTAAAATTTAGTTGACATATTGGCTAAGAACAAAGTTGCATTATAAACCTGTTAAAAATTCACAAGTTTGATGTCAATTGTGGCTAAAAAATCTAACCATATTGGTACATCATGTGGTTTTTTAAAGGCTACAAAATGTATAATTTTCTTGAGATACATAGCCTACTTGACATGGAACACATGGTGGTGAATAACTTAACATGATTGAGTGTTGATGATTTGCAAGACATGAATAAAGTGGCATCAACTAGCTATTACAAATCATTAGTCAAAGATTGTGACTAATTTGATTTAACTCCAAAGTGCTCTTACAAGCATCATCTCGTTTCCAAAATTTTGGTCTGTATATGAAAATCAACCAATAAATTGATAAGAGTGCTTATATGCGTTATTAAAAAAATATTATTTTTAGGTATATACATTAGTGAAATTCTTGTAAGGAGGTTAAGGTAGTGGAACAATTTCCTACACTAACCTTGAGAGGAAGGTTATGCAAAAACTTTCTCAAAGATTTACAACAGTTATAAAATCTTAATAGAAATAAACATAAATAACATATATACCACAACACAATGATTTTCATG
The DNA here is from genome assembly GCA_027943335.1 of Chamaecyparis obtusa. Taxonomy (NCBI): domain Eukaryota; kingdom Viridiplantae; phylum Streptophyta; class Pinopsida; order Cupressales; family Cupressaceae; genus Chamaecyparis; species Chamaecyparis obtusa. The sequence continues at coordinate 207,131 of BSBK01001245.1, read as the reverse complement.
GGGAAAACCCTTTCAAGAGAAAAACCCCACACTCCAAAATTCATCTAATATATTATTCAAAAATTAATTTAAAAAAATATAATATGTACTTGCAAAGAGAGATTCTTATAAGAGTATCACCAATATAGATCTTGAGGCAACTCAACAATTATTAGACACTCATAATACATCAAAATGAATCTCACGCGCCCAATATATAGGAGATACAAAACATGAAACCATTAAACAATATTACAAACTTGTGGGCTAAAACCACCTAATATTGGCCACACTCATGTATCGACAGATACCCTTTTATCAGTAGTACATTTTAATTATTGCAAGATTGAGGCACCATTTTCCTAATAATTCTTTCTCCGAGGTTTTATGAAACTTGTGAGCAAAGTTTAACATTAAAGAATTAGATCATTTTCGTAGTGTTTAGAGTTGGTTTTGAGCTCAACCAATGTTGTAATCATATTGAGAATAGACCTAATCTTAGGCATGAATGTCACATGCCATAAGTTGGATATGCCTAAGAACATACACTCATCCCCACTCAATTTAGGTCGTAATGACTATATTGATAGATATCGCTCCCTCGACATCAATTAATCTAGGTCATCATGCAAATAGTATGCCAAAAGTTGTCAACTATTATGTAAAAAACCACATAAAAATTTGGTGCAAAATATTAGTGCAACTTTATACAAAATTGTGTCATTACATAATATTAGCACAATATTACCAAACACGTATATAATTTCATAAAATTTACACATCAACATTTCTCAATTGTGCATATTCTAACAATTAAGTTGTCTACCTTACAGTTGTACCACATTATGAATTACAATATACTTATAGAAAAATCTTGTCAGAAATATATCGCCAATAGATATCCAGAGACAACTTAATAACTATCAGACACTTAGATTACATCATAGTACGTCTCACACATAATATATATGAGATACAAAACATGAAACCATTAAACAATATTACAAAACCATGGGATAAAACCATCCAAAAATAGTCGCGCTAACATATCAACAATTATTTTACTTATTGCAAGGTTGAGACACCATTTTTTGAAAAATTCTTTCTCTAGGATTTAATGAAAATTTTGAGTAAAGTTTAAAATTAAAGCATTAGACCCTTGTTTTAGTGTTTGGGGTTGTTCTTGAGCTAACCAATGTTGTAATCATATTTATATTAGACCTAATATGGGGCATGAATGACACGTTCCATAAGTTGATTGTACCTAAGAACATACACTCCTCCTCAATCAAGTTAGGTCATAATGACTATGTCAACATATGCCACTACCTTGACATCAATTGATCTAGGTCCTTGTGCGAATAATATGCCAAAATTCATTAACATATTACATCAAAAATTACATAAAATTATAGTGCAACTTTATATGCAATTGTGCCATTAAATGACACTAGCACCATATAATCAAACACATATATAGTTTCATAATATTTGTGGATCAACATTTCACAATTCCACATATTCTAACAATTAAGCAATATACCCTTATAGTTGCACTGCATTATAATTACACCTCACAAATACAATTACACAACTTCATTTCAATAGCACAACATTATTATTTTTAATTGACCAAAGCTTTAAATTTAGAAGAAAAATATTAGATGAGTTGGGTTGTGTCTGCAATTGTTTATTGTAACACTTTATGTTGGTTTTGTATATTTAGTTGTATCAGTGACAATGCCGTGATGTCTTTTTCTGCAGACAACATCTGCTAATTACTATTTCTTTTTATTGAAATGTTTTTCTTCTTTTTAAAGTGCAATGTTTCTTTTTAAATTCATAGTTCCAAAATAATAACATAGTTTCATGTTGTAAATGTTCCATTTTACCCCTTTGATATGCTTTTGAAATTTTCTAGTTTGAGGCTTAATAAATACCTAAGACGTGACCCAAGGACTTAACGGATATATACATATTGTGGGCCCATCATCCTTAGGGTAATCATTCCTCTATTTTAAATGTAATTAAATCCCAAGGGGCTTTGAAGTAAAGTAATGAGATTAAAAGACACTCAAATGATTGAATATGTAAGCAATTTGGTTGTTCCGTTGAAGAGGATCCATTAGAATCTTCATGGAAAATCACTAAATGGTCATTTTTTTGGTTTTATGAAAAAATTATAAGGTACCCAAGTGTATATACATCCAAAGAAGTTCATATTGTAGCTATTAACTATCCATCACATGTAAAGAAATGCATGTATTTTAACACCGTATAATAAAGAGTTTTAGATTTGCAATTCACATAAATCTATTAATTTGCACAAAAAATACACTCAAATTTCATCTTTAATCTTGATATAATCCTATTCTAACTAATGCATGATAAAAATAAATGTATAAAGAAAGATGGAAAAGAGACAAGTTAGAATGAGCCTATAAAATCTTGTCCTTAAATATCACTATATAAATAAACAAACCTAAACCTAATCATTCATTATTGAATAAAAGAATCATAACCATCATCAAAGGAAAGAGAACCACAAGAGGTATAATATACAACCACCCTATTATAGGTGTAGGCTAAAAGTTCTTTGAATAAAATTTAAAATTAAAGTATTATACTTTTTTCAAGTGTCTAGAGTGAGCTCAACCAATGTTGTAATCATATTTAAATTAGACCTAATCTTTCGCACGAAGATCACATGCCATAAGTTGACTGCACCGAAGGACACGCAGTCCTCCTCAATCAGCTTAAGTCATAATAACTATAGTAGCATGTGTTGCTCCCTCAACATCAATAGATCTAGGTCTACGTGCAAATAATATGCAAAAAGTTATCAACTATTACATCAAAAATCACAATAAAAATCTAGTGCAAAATATTAGCGCAACTCTATACGCAATTATGCCATTAAATGACGTTAGCATTAGCACCATTAAATGTCGCTATGCTTTTGAAATTTTCTAATTTGAGACTTGTCCTAAGGATTTAAGGGATAGATACACCCTCGAGGCCCTTTGGTCGATCATGAGTCCGCATGAAGGACAAATTTGCTTGTGTATTTTGTATTTATTCACATTTTGTACTTGTTTTTTGTTTTCTTTCTTTTATTTTGGTGAATTTTAATGAGGCTAAATGAATATAGAACAAGAATTTGGTGAGTTAGAATATCTCTAAATCAACCTTCATTTTATAACCAATTTTATTGATGTGTATTTTAGCATGTCAACCAATTGCAACAAGATTATTCCCTTGAACCTCAAGGGGCTTTGAAGTAAAGTAACGAGTTTAAAAGACACTTAAATGATTGAATATGCAAGGAATTTGGTTGTTCCATTAAAGAGTATCCATTAGAAGCTTGATGGAAAATCACTAATTGGTTATTATTTTGGTTTTATGAAAAATCCATAAGCTGCCCAAGCATGTGTACATTCCGAAGAAGTCTATATTGTAGCTATTAACTATCCCTCACATGTAAATAAAATCATGTCTTTTAACACTATACGATAAATAGTTTTAGATTTGCAATTCACATAAAACTATGAATTTACACAAAAAATGCACTCAAATTTCATATTTAATCTTGATATAATCCTATTCTAATTAATACGTGATAAATATAAGTTTAGAAAGAAAGGTGGGAAAGAGACGAGTTAGAATGAGCCTACAAAGTCTTGTCCTCGAATATCACCTTACGAATAAACAAACCCAAACATAACCATTATTTTCTTGCATTGAAGAGTCATAACCATCATCAAAGGAAGAGAACCACAAGAGGTATAATATACAACCACCCTATCCTAGTCATAGGCTAAAAGATCTACTCTTATAATTTTTGCACAAGAAGAATGTTTAATTGTGAACTCCACTAATATGTTGAAACTAACCACACTAAACATCTTACAATCAATGATGAAACTAATGGTATGAAAAAAATATTGAGTTTGTTGGATGCTCATGTGTTCATTTTGCAATGAACAATATTATAAGCCTATGATTAAAGAACCAAGAAAACAAGAATGAAAACAAAAATAAAATATATTTGGTCATAGGGCTTTCCAATGGCTTCCAATCTTGTGAACATTAAATTCATACATATTTCACCAAAATGTAAATGAAAATAAACTTTTCTTAAAAATGTAATCTAAGCTAATCCAATAACACATATAGACAAATTAGCTTAATAAATGAGTAGAATTTTGGGCTAATATAAATTGAAATAATAAATGCTAGGGTATGGAAATAATTGTACTTATATTTGTGATAGAAGAATGAATGCAATCTAATACGGTACTAAACTCTAGATGTCTTGGGATTAAAAAAAGGATTATGATGGTCTATTATTTTACTTGGGATTAAATTTTTTATTTTCTTTGTGTAGGATTGAGTTTAGGGATCAAGGTCAAGTCCAAAATTGTAGAAGTGTCTTTTACTTGTAGGTGATTTGGTAGTATAGGCAACTCTATTTATGTTTTTCCTAGTTTTCCTATACTTCTTAAGTTTTTTGATATGTAGGGTTTGATGATGTTTAATAATATCTTTGGAGGATTGTTATTAGTATCACAATTAGATGTTCTTTTCGAGGTCAACCCATGGAAATGTGTGTAAATATAAGATCTTCAACATGCATATGTTCCTAGCACGATCATATAAATCTAGATTTATTGTATTGCACCAATTGAAGTGTCGCCTTCATCTAACTAGAAATAATATGTGAATAGTAATTGTAGAAAATAATGAGATACTTGAGTGTGAAATAATGCAAAAAAATGACATTACATATAAGGACATAGAAAAACATCATGCAAATTTATGTTTAGTCGGCCCTTGTTGAGAAATTAATGGATATAAATTAGCAAGATTTGAGTTTAAGAGAGTCATGTCCACAACTATAGAATCAATCCCAAAATTATAGAAATGATAGGACAATTAAAAAGGGGGCCAAACTATATTAGAGAACAAGTCTATGAAAATATATTCATAGACATGAGTAATAAATGTGTAGTTAGAATGCATATACCAAGATATGTATATATATGGATGAGCTAAAGTATAAGTGGACAAGAATATGTATAAGTGGATAGTTAAAACGACATGAGAAATGATTCGATTTATACAAATAAAATCATTTCTTAAATATGTAAATGTATTAAGGTATTCTCCTTAAAATAAATTGAAAAATAAATAGGAAATGACATGTAAGAAAACTTCATTAATACTAGGTTAAAGAAAATTAATGTTGTCATGATGATTAGCTCAATGTTATGCATGATTTATTAAGTTCATAAGTACATAATAAAAGTTATAAGGAACAAAACAATACAATCATTTCATAACAACGTGCCTTACTAAATGTTAATGGCATCACAAAATATATTAAATCATTCAAACAACTACCTTCAAACTAATAAAATTTTAATATTATTTATAACCTTGTGAACATAATGTTGATATTATTAAAATTTTAAAATGATTAATTAATTGTGTATAATATCAAATGAATTTGATAAGATACTTGAGCATGAAAATAATGAAATTGAATGTAATTGAATATACTTGGACATATCAATAAATTTTACAAATTTATGTTTAGTTAGCCCTTGATGGAAAATTGATGGGTAGGAATAAGCAAGGAGAATTGAATTTGAATTTGAATTTGATGTGATCAAGTGGACACAGCCGTAGAATCAATCCAAGTACTGTAGCAATGATTTCAAGGCATAAAAAGGGGGTCAAATTATAGTAGATAACAAGTATATGGACACATATGGATATATAGGTGTAACAAATGTGTAGATAGAGTGAATGCATCAAGATACGTGTACATGTGTATTAAATAAAGCATAAATGCAAACAAGTGAGCACATGCATGAATTTTAATAATGTTCATATGTGACCAAACATTCTAAGGGACCAAGAGACCTATTGTTAACATATTTTCAACTTTCTTTTATTGTCGACTCTTCTATTATATATCTTATTTAAGAACCTTGCCATTTTGTGAAGCCTTGTCTCCTCTAAAATCTCATCCAAATTGTCCACTTACAAAATGTCTTCAAACTTAGTACCAATATCTTCACCCACTATAGAATCTAAGATGAAGTGTTGTTCAACTTCAACTGGCCCTTTGTTGAAAAAATAAAGTGGATAAATGGCCAGCTAAAATGACATAAGAAATGACCAACTTTGTACAAATAAACATAATTTTTTAACATGTAAATGTATTAAACTTTAAAGTGTTCTCCCTAAAATGAATACAAAGCTATATAAGAAATAACATGTATAAGCAAATTCCACCATTACTATTTAAAATGAATTAATATATTAATGAAAGTTATGAGAAATAAAACTATACAACCACTAATGATATATGTTAGTGAAAATTAACTACATGACAAACTATATTGAATCAATGAAATTTAGTACTAGTATTTATAACCTTGCAAATATAATGAGCTATTTGTACCGTTAAGAAAATTATAAGCATTATCTGATCAAGGAAGTCTTAGGGGAGTCCACATAAAAGGATGGCCACACAAAGTAGAGGAAGGAAGCTCTTCATGCTTTCCAAATAAATCAATTGTCATCCCCACATTTACGTTCCTTAAGTGCCGGTGTAGAATTCAATGCACTTTAAAATCTCCCTAGAATAAAGTTCACACGGCATGATTGACTTACAACTACTGTAAAGTTAATTTTCATTCATGCAAAAGACCGGACATGCACTTGTCCTAAAAGGTCGACAAATAGCAGATTCTACTGATCATCATGACTACTACCCTCTCTGCATGTTAAAACTACCCTGATCGTGCATGGAAGTTTGGAAGAAGGATTATTTAATGGAGTCCCCGTACAAAGGATGAGGCAAATCCACAGCTGTGGAGTGGGCCAAAGCCTAAAACTCCCCACCAACATTTTATGCTTATAATGAGCTGGACTGTGGAGAACCCAGAGCTTGAAATTGCGTGCAAGCAATTGTTAATTAATCAATTAATCTCTGGAATCTCAAGAACACTGCTGTACAGTCTCCAGAATGAAGGCCCGGGGTCATGTGAGCACGTGATCCCCAGCCAAGGGAAGCTCACATTCCCCTACCCATCTGGCCTGCGGAACAGGGGAAAGCAATCAGCCAGTCAATCCATGGTCTCCATCTCTGTGTTTTTTTTCTTCTGTGGGTAGGTGGCCATGGTGGAAGCATGGTGTTTGATTTTTGCGCTTTTGGTGGCAACAGGAATAGGCGTGTCAGATGCAGACTATGATGGTGACTTGGGCGGGCTGATTGCATTCAGGGCAGGGGCAAATGCTCATGGTGGGCTGCTACAGCCGGTGTGGAGTCGATCTGATTACTGCAAATGGGAGGGAGTCAGAGAATGCCTAAAAGGGCGAGTCACAAAGTTGGTTCTTGAAAATTTTGGGCTGAATGGAACTTTTGAGGACAATACTCTGACTAGGCTGGATCAACTCCGTGTTCTGAGCCTGAAAAGAAATGCCCTCAGGGGTCCCATTCCCGATCTCTCCTCCTTGCGCAATCTCAAGGGTTTGTTCCTCAATTACAACAATTTCACTGGCTCTTTCCCTGCTTCAATCGCCACTCTGCATCGCCTCAAGGTCATTGTTCTGTCGCATAATTCATTGGCAGGGCAAATTCCTCTGGCTCTTGCTCTGCTCCCCAGATTGCTCGTTTTCAGTGTGGAGAACAATCGGTTGAGTGGATCAATCCCGAGGTTTAACCAGTCATCCTTGAGCTTCTTGAATGTATCTTACAACCTTCTGTCTGGTCCTGTTCCAGGAGTACTTGGTGAGTTCAGTCGATCTTCGTTTAGTGGAAATCCGGGACTCTGTGGACGAGTTGTAGACAGGCCATGTCCTGTTTTGGCACCCGATTCAAGCCCCACAAGCAGTCCTCAGAATGCATCATTTTTGCCTGTGAACAGCAAAGTTAGAAAGCTCAGCAAAAGGTGCAAGATTGTTGTAATTGTGGTCGGAAGTTCTCTGGGTTTTTCTGCCATTTTGTGCATACTGGTTCTGTTGCTTTACAGGGGACGAAGCCATCGATCCAGCGATGAGCAGACGACCGGAAAGCAGACTGGGAAGACAGAAGAAGGAGAAATTACAGGGGAATCTGATGCCCAGCAATCCAGCAAGAGCAAGAGCACGAGCAAAAGCGGGAGAACTCCCTCGCCGCGAGATACTCAGAGTGGGAATGTCAGTGGAAACCTTGTGTTCTGTGGAGGAGAGACTCAAATCTACAGCTTGGAGGATTTGCTCAAGGCGACTGCTGTGATTTTGGGAAGAGGGTGTTTAGGAAGCACTTACAAGGTTTCAATGGACAGCAGATTGACGGTGGCGGTGAAGAGAGTGAAGAAGTGTAACACCATGAACAGAAGTGAACAAGAGCAACATTTGTATATGCTTGGAAATCTGAGACACCCAAATCTGGTTTCTCTCAGAGCCTACTTCCGTGCCAAAGATGAAAGCCTCCTCGTTTATGATTACTACCCCAATGGCAACCTCTTCTCTCTTATTCACGGTCAGTAATCCAAACCAAACCAATTCTTCCCCATATTAACTTCTTTTCAACGCTGCTTAGAATGTTAGTTATTCCTAATTCTCTGAACTTTTTACTTCAGTGCTCTGTTCAACTGCCAGTCTTTCTGATTCTGAAACACCCAGTTTCTTTTACTTGGGCTTGTCTAGTTGCCTTTACTTGGGAATTCTTTTAGAGTTTCAATTCATTTCTTTCGCTGCTGCAAATGGGTATTGGTAAACCGTTTCAGTTTGTATGTGTAGGCACAGCATCAATGGAAGGGAAGGCGAAGCCTCTGCATTGGACATCATGTCTAAAGATTGCAGAAGACATAGGGCAAGGTTTGACATATTTGCATTCACTGGGAGTCGTACACGGAGATCTCAAGTCGTCCAATGTTCTGATTGGTTCAGATTTTGAGGCATGCATAACAGATTACGGCCTGACTGTCCTGGGCTTGGGCTGTGAATCGGACGCAGAAACCTCTGAGTCTGCCCCTGCTGACTCATTTTTCGCTTACAGAGCACCAGAATGCAAGTGCCCACTAAAGATGACTCACAGCGCTGATGTTTACAGTTTTGGAGTGATTCTGCTGGAGATTTTGAGTGGCAAAACACCTTCTCAGGCATTAATGGGCATGCCGGACCTCCCAAATTGGGTGGTTTCTGTGAGAGAGGGAGAAGAGAGTGGGAGTGCGAGCGAGGGGTCGGAGGATAAGCTGCGGATGCTGTTGAACATAGCCATGGCATGCGTGTCGCCCTCTCCTGAGCTGAGACCTTCCATGAGAGATGGGGTGAGAATGATCACAGAAGCCAGAGAATCTTCCAACAGCAGTGCATCTGCCAGCGATCACTCCCCTGCCAGATGGTCAGATACCATTCATAGCTTGCCCAGAGAGCGTGGAGCGGACCCCACTTTCACAGAGCGCGACTGAGCAATTCTTTTAATTTTTCTTCAAAAGTTTAAGCTTTCAAAATGGTCCCTTGAGTCTTTGACTCTACTGTTTCAGTCGAAAAGTTTCAATCTATGATTCATGCTTCAGTTCAAGGGCCTTAGTCAAAAGGTTAAGTGTATGATTTGTACTTCAGTCTTCGGTGAAAAAGTTCAGTGGCAAAAAAAAATTTAGTGTATGATTGGTATTTCAATTTTTGGTTATATTGTTTCAGTCTTTCTTCTACCTTTTAGTCTTTAGTTCTTAGTCGAAGAGTGTAAGGGTCTTAGTCAAAAAGGTCTAGCGTATGATTCACACTTCAGTCTTCGGTGAAAAAGTTCAGTGTATGATTCATACTTCAGTTTTTGGCTCTATTGTTTCAGTCTTTCTCCTACCTTTCAGTCTTTGGCTCTTAGTCGAAAGTTATAGTCTATGATTCATGCTTCAGTCCAAGGGTCTTAGTCAAAAAAGTTCAGTGTATGATTCGTACTTCAGTTGTTGGCAAAAAAGTTCAGTATATGATTTGTACTTCAGTCCTTGGCTCTTGGTTGAAAAAGTTCAATCTATAACTTATATTTTTGTATCTTATAGCTGGATGAATCTAGGTTAAAACTCTCCATCAAAAAATAAAAGTTCCCCACTAGAACTTTGCATACAAGTTACCCCCTATCCTACATGTTTATCATTGTTTTATATGCCTGATTTGTCTTGCTTATTTTGATTCCTTCGAGAGTTTACACTAGACTTGAGCATTTTCTTTGCCCATAAATTTATGTATATGAAAATGGGTCTTTGACTGCCATGGGTGTAGTGGCCTTCATATGTGTCTCACATACGCCATTTTTTGGACTTGTGGACGTCAAAAGTTATTCTATTCATATGTTAATAAAGAGAGATTGACCCAAATAGTCAAATGGGTCAAACATTTGATAGCACTTGTACTTGAATGTCAATAATACTTTGTAATCAATTTATTCTTTTAAATAGACCGTGTCTTTAATAAAGAGAGAAATACATGTGAAGTCTAGATTTGTATTTAATTCTTGATATCAAGTTATTATTTTAAAATGGTCATGTCTTGAATAAAGAGAGAAATATATGCGAAGTCTAGATTTGTGTTTAATTCTTGATGGTTTCAATTCAATATGATTGTAGGATTATGTTTTCCCTTCATTTTTTTGTGAGCAAGAAAATTGTTGCCCATCATTGCTTTGGATCATTTATACAATTGCAAATTTAATCTCGATGCAAACTTGAACCCATGCGACCACCTAATTTGAGACTGGTGGATCTAACTTACCAATATTGGAATTACTTACTTTGTATGTATAATATATAAAAATGTAATATATGAAAATGGGATATGTGTTGATGTATGTGTGAATGAGAGAATAGAATTGGGGAAGATAAGATTATCTTCAATACCCCAAATTCCCAAAGGAAAGATCAAAATTGATCAACCAAAAGAAAATGGTCAATACAGAAATGAATCAATCGATGAAGAATATGAAGAAAAGAGAAAACCTTATATTCCATTATAGAAATGAAGTATTGAAATCTTTATTGAATTTAAAGACAAATACTAACCTCAAAATATAACTGATCTGGAAAATGCTTTTTTCTGGTTTCTATACTCAGTTTTAGAAAATTTTGCAACCGGATCTGGGACCTGGAAACATAGAAACGGAGAAAACCCAGAAACCTTCTGCTTTTCTGAGAAAAGTTGACCTTGGCCCAAAATGGGGGTAAGATCTTACCCCAAGGCACAATCTTACCCATTTATGTCGACCTTGACCTGCATTGTTTCAACGAAAAATTTGTTCGCGGATCCTGAAAGTTCGCCAAAAAGGGTACTCAGATCCGATATGTGATTCGTTGTCCTACACCTGTACTTGCAAGAAAAAGGGTTTTGTTTGTTGGATGAGGGGTTTGCTTTGGTCAAACCCCGATTTTGAAATTAACCATGAAATGTAATTAAAATTGCAGCAATAAACAAAGTAAATGGAACAATTCACGTTGCTTATGTTGAAACCCTTGTGGAGGATTCGAATACTTGAATCCACAAGTATGGATGTTCCAAATGAATGTAGAATTGTATGTAGGATGTCTCAAATCAATTAGATCTTCAACACCAATCTTGAATGGATCTTGGAATAGGAAGAAGCTTGAATGGAAATGGATGGAGAAATCTTCAACAAAGGGGCTCCATAGAGATTGAATCCTTCAATGGCTACCAATGGATCTCCTTGATGAATTGGATCTTGAATGCTTAAATGATTGAAGATGAATGAATGCTTGAATGCTTTCCTTCTCCTTCTTGCTTGTTTAATTTCACTTGAGTTCTTGATCATGCAGTTGCTTGGTGAATCATGGATGTTTGATTTCGTGATGGATAAAATGAGAGAGGAAGGCTTTCTTTTATACAAGTTAGGGCACAAACTTTTAGAGAAGCCTACATAGGAGAATTAAATTACCATTTAAAGCTTTACTCTTGAAAGTGGACCTAATTTAAATATCATTTAAGATTTACCATTTTGAAGCCCGAAACAGCCGACCTGGAAGCGGGAAAATAAACTTTCCGAAACCCGACATCTGAAAACTTTTGGAACTTGAAATCTAGACCCCGGGTCAGGGTTGAGGTCGACTCTGACCTAGGTCAGGGTCAAGGTTGACCTTGACCTAGAAGGTCGACCTTGACCCTGAGGTCAAGAATCTCAATTTCTCAAGATCAGGTGCCAGAAACAGGCTGGAAATAGGTGGAAAGAGAAGAAGAATAGGGAGGAAAAGTCAAATCCAAGTCAAAGACCCATTCAAGGTGTTTGACATGACCCCAGACCACTTACTCAAAGGGCTAAACCAGTCCTAAATGGAAATGCTTCCATTTTCTGACGATACATTTGGCCCTCACTTTAGCAAGAGTATGGACTCGATGTAAACTCTTGGTAAAGTAGATCACAACAAAAAAGATAGTCTTATTCAAATCAAAGGGACAAAGGAATCCTCAAGCCCCTAGGGACTCAAGTCTTCGTCAACTCCAAGATTACAATAAGAGAGACATCTCTAGAAAAGAGAGAGGAGAGGGGTGTGATAACCTTGCCTAATAAGAACTTATGTCCCATTGTGAACCACACAAGGAAATAGCACAACTGGAAAGATGGAATTGAACCACCTAATGAATGTGGCTACTCACTAGTCAACCCATCAAGGATTTACCCTCAGGAATATTCTATTCCGAAAGAGAAAAGCCAAAATAAAAGAGATCCAGTCTTAAGGACACCTCTGATCTTAAGGATCAAAATTTTAAAATTTGAAACTAGAGGGATCAAGAGATCCTATAATATAAAAATCCATGCTTTAAGGATTAGTCACTAATCCATAAAGGGAGAAAAGTGCCTTGAAAAATATATGTATATTGAAAGTGTGTGTGTAAAAAGGTGAGCAGAGTGTATGCCCCCACGTTAAAGTTATTGTTAACACTTTAATAGGAGCAATGGCTTGAACAGAAATATAAACAACTCCACTAATTACGTTTCTACTACGAGATGCTCCCAAGCGAAGACAAATCAAGGGAAATACCACATAAACATACAAAGAACACATAAGGGATCTACCTGTCATGGGGTCAGTATGATCATAAGATAATATTTATATATAATATTATTGCAAACGAATTGACATCATTCCCCAAAGAAAGTAGAACTACAATCACAATGGAGGAAAGAAAACATAAGAGTTACGAAGAAGAGTCTTTTCAGACCACAACATGGAGACCAAAAAGATTCAGTGCTACCAAGTCACAAATCCAAGCGGACTATAGAAGGAAAATATTTACAAACAATAGCACAGGCACAACATAACATGAAAACAACATATAGAAGAATAGAGATACATATAGAGGAATTGTACAACATGGTCGATTCCTTTATCACCTTGCACCAACAAAGTAACAAGGGTCATATAAAAGAATCTAACAACATTTAGCAAACACATCACAAGAGAAGCACAATATGACATGCAAACACATAAAAAAAGCTACCATAAAGGACAAGCCAATCAAGTCCGTCGCCTACTCTCCCCATCTCATTCTATATCATTTCAAGAAGGTGGGAAACTCGCAAGAGGGACTATATCCAACACAGTAGGAATGATAGCTAGTTCCAAACAAGGATCCTCTTGAGAATCGTAATGTTTGAGACTAGGTGTAGTTATCAATTATGATGAAAGCATATTAGGTAAATCAATATCAATGCCAATAGTTTCATATTCATCATTAACATCATTAGTATCATCAAGAGTATCTTCTTCATCAAGATTAATCAAAATAGGATCTAAGATACGAATAGAATCATCATAATCATTCATCTTAACATCATTATTAGTATTAACTTCTTCTAACACATCAGGGATAGGCTAGTCAAAAGAAGGTATGAACTTTGAAGAACAGAGGCACGGGCCTTAGCTTGAGCGCTTCTTACGATGTTCATTAGCAGATCGATTACGTTTTGTCTTGTTCGAAATATTTTGAGAACTAGGAGGGACAACAACCGGTTCCTTCACAGGTTCTATAGGAGGATCAATAGGATTCTCAGTAGACTGAAAAGCAACACTAGGAGCTTGATTAACAGAACTAGAAGCCATGGATAAAGGAGGTATGGAAGGCATAGGCAAAAGACCACGGTTAAGATCCATCTGAGGCATGCTTAACTCAAGAATCTTACGATACTTATAGGCTTGATATGATCAAAAAATGTTATTAGGTCAAAAAGGACATGAATTAGGTAATGAAGGCCAAAAGAAGTCAAGTGTAACACAATCCCTGGGCCTAGAAGGTTGATATAAACTATGATTAATCATCTTCACTTCTTCATCATGAATGAATTTAAGACACTTATGGATAGGAGAAGCAACGACATGCATGGCATTCAACCAAGGCAAACCTAACTTAACTTGAAACTAATTAGAAGTAGGAACAACAACAAAGGTAGTATCCACAAATTTACCACAAAGTTCAACAAAATGATGGATTAAAAAAACCATTACAATTTTGAATCCTCACATCTGATGTATCATAAGAATCACGTTGTAAGTTCTTCATAAAAATATTTTCTTCAGTAATAACATTGACTAAGGATGTAGGATAAACAAGACAACCGCACGTAGGTATCTTAAAAATCCTAGCATAAATGTAGAGGGGACCATCAGGAGCTTTAATAGTCTCAGAATCATCAAAGGTAATCAAGAGTTCCCGAGGTCTTTTATTCTTAGGTTGTTTTTGAGGTTTAGATTGAAGTTTCGATTTAGGCTTAGGTTAAGGTGGAACTTGAAGTTGAGATTGAGGTTAAGGCTGGGGTGGAGATACAGATTGAGACAAAACAACATGCTCCACAATGTGATTAAGATCATCCATCTTTGAATCATAAACAATATCCACAGAAGATGGCTAAACAATGGTATTAGTATCATGTGTAGCCAAAGGATTCATATAGATTTGGAGGTTTTGATTAGGAGGAGAGACAAATTTTTTCCCACTACCATCAAAATTATCAACAGATAAAGCATTAGAATCAATTAAATCTTGAACCTTATGTTTTAAAGAATAACACTTCTCAGTATCATGGCCATTCTGACGATGGTATTGACAAAAGGCTTTGGAGTCAAAGTATTTGGATGCCATCATAGCAGGTAAAAGAGGTCGAATAGGAGGTAAAATAATCATATTAGGAGTCAACAATTTACTCATAATAGAATGCAAAGATTCAGAGAGAGGAGTAAGCGTGCGATTTAGGCGAAAGGCAGTGGATGCAAAAGTGGCATTATTGGATGCAACAACAACTTGATCAGGAACTGCATTCGCTTGTTTATTTATCTTGACATAGTTGTTAGGTTTTTTAAACTTGTTTGGATTAGGAGCAGCATCACTCTTATCAACTGGGACAGGAGCCATTGGAGTGTTGTTCTCAAATTGACTCACTTGTAATTGATAATGATGAAGTGCTGCACAAAGTTTTTGAGAAGAGGTAAATTCAGTAAGCAGAATCTTATCTCTAATATCCTTTTGTAAATTTAAAATAAACATACATTGAATATCCATATCAAGAAAAGGATAAGAAATCTGAGCATGCAAATGCTTAAATCTACCAATAAATTCAGTCAATTTTTCTTTAGTATCCTGTTTACAATGCATCAAATCAGTTAAGGACACTTGCAGACCAATGTTATTTTGAAATTGTTGAATAAAGGTATTGGCAAGTTTTGAAAAGGAATCAATAGAAGAAGGTGGCAAGGAATAATACCATTGCAAGGCCTTGTCATGAAAAGTTCTAGCAAACAACTTGGCTAACATCCTATGGTCATGAGCATAGTCACTACAAAGGATTTGAAATGTTTTAACATGAGTAACAAGGTCCCCCTTACCATTGTAGTTCTCAAGACAAGGCATATTGGCTTGCTGAGGAACATGAGCATGAATAATGTCTAGGGCTAAAGGACTTCCCATGTCACATGTAGGAATGCTAAACTTGGATTGAGTTAAAGACGCAAGTTTTTGTTGTAAAGAGGACACAGCTTGAGCCAAATTGATGATTATTGAATCATTAGATGAAATAGGAGGCATAGACACACTAGAAACACTAGGTAAAGTGTATGAAGTGGCAAGAATGGAAGACACAACTGGAGGAACACTTGGAACCACAGTTGGAAGATGATTGGAATAAGTAAAAGGAACAATATGATAAGAAGGTTTTGAAGTAGGTAGAGACACAGGAGGAACACTCATAAAAAGAGAGGGAGCTGACATAGTCACTAGAGGAGTGTAGGTAGGAATGCTAGGTAAAGAAACGGAAGAAGGTTCCACACTAGTGACACGAGGAGTGAATCCTAAATCTTGAGCTTCTTGAGCTAAAGGTTTAATATTTAAATCCACAAGATGAGTAATGTCATGCAAGAGATTAACATCTTGATCACTATCATGAAGGACTTTCTTAAGAGCATATATAGCTTGAATAAAATCTTGATTATGGTTCTCTTGAGTAAGCCAATTTCACATTTTATCAAGTTCAATTGAAATTTTTTGAACTTGTTCAGGAGGAACTCTTAAAGCATCATCCTCATTATGAGATGAGTGAGAAGAGTTATGCTCCATAATAGGATTAGAGTCATGAATAACCAAATTGTCATCTGGGATCCTAAGGAAAGGAGAGGAAGACTCGGGATCAAAGGCACCCATAAGTCTACGACTTCGTCTAACTGGAATATTATAAGTAGGACTAGAGGTAGTAAAGCTCATATACCAATGCAATGCCAAATTAACTAAACTAGAAAAATATAAAGCATGAACAAATATATGTTTTTGTATTTTTACTTTATATGAAATGTAAATGCAAGATCTAACGCCATAGAAGAAAGAGTTGTCTATCGCGAGTTCACCAAAACTGTAATATATAAAAATGTAATATATGAAAATGGGATATGTGTTTATGTATGTGTGAATGAGAGAATAGAATTGGGCAAGATAAGATCCTCTTTAATACCCCAAATTCCCAAAGGAAATATCCAAATTGATCAACCAAAAGAAAATGGTCAATACACAAATGAATCAATCGATGAAGAATATCAAGAAAGGAGACAACCTTATAATCCGTTATGGAAATGAAGTATTGAAATCTTAATTGAATTTAAAGACAAATACTAACCTCAAAATATAACAGATCTGGAAAATGCTATTTTTTGGTGTCTGTACTCAATTTCAGGAAATTCTACAACCGAATCTGGCCTAGAAACACAAAAATAAAGAAAACCCAAAAACCTTCTACTTTTTTGAGAAAGGTTGACCTTGACCCAAAATAGGGGTAAGATCTTACCCTGGGGCACAATCTTACCCCTTTATGTCGACCTTGACCTACATTGTTTCGATGAAAAATCTATTCGCGGATCTTGAAAGTTTGTCGAAAAAGGTACTCGGATCCAATCTGTGATTCATTGTCCCACACCTGTACCTACAAGAAAAAAGGTTTTGTTTGTTGGATGAGGGGTTTTCCTTGGTCAAACCCCAATTTTGAAATTAACCATGAAATGTAATTAAAATTGTAGCAATAAACAAAGTAAATGAAATAATTCACCTTGCTTATGTCGAAACCCCTGTGGAGGATTTGAATCCTTGAATCCACAAGTATGGATGATCCAAATGAATGTAGAATTGTATGTAGGATGTCTCAAATCAATTAGATCTTCAACACCAATCTTTAATGGATCTTGGAATAGGAAGAATCTTGTATGGAAATGGATGGAGAAATCTTCAACAAAGGGGCTCCATAGAGATTGAATCCTTCAATGGCTACCAATGGATCTCCTTAATGAATTGGATCTTGAATGCTTGAATGCTTGAAGATGAATGAATGCTTGAATGCTCTCCTTCTCCTTCTTTCTTTCTTAATTTCACTTGAGTGCTTGATCATGTAGTTGCTTGGTGAATCGTGGATGTTTGATTTCATGATGGGTAAAATGAGAGAGGAAGGCTTCCTTTTATACAAGTTAGGGCACAAACTTCTAGAGAGGCCTATATAGGAGAATTAAATTCTGATTTAAGCTTTTACTTTTGGAAGTGGACCTAATTTAGATATCATTTAATAGTTTACCATTTTGAAGCCCGAAACAGCTGACCCGAAAGCAGGAAAATAAACTTTCTGAAACCCAACATCCAGAAACTTCTGGAACTTGAAATCTGGACCCAGGGTCAGGGTCAAGGTCGAATCTGACCTAGGTCAGGATTGAGGTTGACCTTGACCCAGAAGGTTGATCTTGACCCTGAGATCAAGAATCATAATTTCTCAGGATCAGGTGCCAAAAACATGCTGGAAATAGGTGGAAACAGAAGCAAAACAGGGGGAAAATGCTAGATCCAAGTCAAAGACCCATTCAAGGCGTTTGACATGACCCCAGACCACTTACTCGAAGGGCTAAACTAGTCCTAAATGGAAGTGCTTCCATTTTCTGACGATACAATATGTAAAATACCTTCATAGGATTAGTTCATCAAAATATCAATTTAATTATGGAAAATACAACAATTTTAAAGCAATTGAATGAAAATAAGGACAATAAACATCCTATGGATCTCTAGTTACAAAAGTTAAAGAAATGCTCTCATATTTAACATTCATTAAAGATATCTCTAGAATGAGAATTATGATTTATGATGCAATTATGCCAATCTAACTCCAATTATGCTCAAATATGCTAAAAATTCAAGTCTAAAATGCCTATAATATAGATGCAATTAACAACTAATGAGAGTGGATCCTTTTCTTCTGATTTTTCCTTATATTTTTAAATTTTCTCAAAGCTTAGGGGTAGAGTAAGATTAATCATGATTAAGTTTAATTCAAATTAATGGTTTCAAATGTTGGGACAAAATAAATATTTTGTTCTCAAATATTGGAACAAAGAGACAAAACGAATGGTCAAGATGCATCTCCAAGATGTGTGATGGAGAATTGATTTAGTTTTGATCCATGTGAGTTCATTTTTTAATTCCTATTACTTGATTTTGATTTTGTACATATGTGGTTTGTGAAAAAAATAGGAATCAATAAATGATTTAATTGATTTATATTAGCCATGTGTACCCTTGAATGGGTTGGATTTGATTTGATTTAACTATACAATTAATTTGATTAAAATCAATTGCATAATTAATTTCTCATTTTTATTTAATTAATCTAATAGCTTTGATTTCAATTGATTCTTATTTTAGTCCTTGATTTCTCACTTTGATTTAGCCTGACCATTTTTAGGTGTATACAAATGCCCATCTTTGAATCAATGTGTGAAGTGTGTTGGTTCAAAGAATGTATGATATTTGATTCACTGATGTTTGATCCGAGCTTGATAACTGATTTGATGTACAATAATTTATTGGATGATGAAACTCTGATTTGATGATGTACTCCTGATATGATACATGATTTAAGAATTTCTATTGATTTCGATGGCCCACTGATGATTTCAAACATTTCACATTTAATGCTTCTGTTGAAAAATTTTGTTGATTCGCTTGATTTGAATTACCATATTGATATCGATGATGATATGATGACATGCCCCGTCAAGAAATAACTCAGAGTTGATTTTGAATGATTTGGTTGAGTTTGGGAAATTTTGATTTGTTTCCTAATAAAATCAATTTGAAAATGTCATGGCCATGAGAGAATTTGATGACAACAGCTATGATTGATAAAATGTTGGTGATGTTCTGGATAGGTTGATGATGTTTTGCTATTGTTTGATGTCAGTAAGAATCACTTGGTTGATGTTGTATTGATGTCAATCTAATAGGTTAAGTAGGTTGATGGATTGAGGTTTCGCTCTCAAGATCTAGAGAGACGAAAAAAATTAGTTTTCCTTCCTCAAGATCTAGAGTTAGGAAATTTGATGTGCTCAAAGATGATCAAGTGGGTGATAGGATAATTGATTGACACTTAATGATCAATTGGATGATTTGACTGATTGATGTTTTATTTTATATGCTTAGTTTTTTTTTATTATACAAGGTTAATCGAATGTTCTTATGATGCAAAATTAGGGATTGGTATAAGAGAAGGGTCATCTGTTGGTACAAGTGAAGATATAGATATAGGTGATGGATGGAATTAGGTTGTCCTTAGTTGATCAGGTGTATACTGATGATATCAGTGATGTATTATTTACTATTTTGATGAATCAGACATTTCCATGTATTTGTATCTTGATGATATTGATGCACCTTTGATGATCAGATTGAGCATGATTTTTTTATAATGGATATTTCAGACATTGATGATATTGATCAGGACTTTAGTTATATATTGATGGACATTTGCTAATGTATATTTCTAGACATTTGATGATGTATTATTGATGTATTCTGATATAGACATTGATGTATCTTGATATGATCTTTAAATTATGTGATCATGATTAACTCTACCCCCTGATTAAGGAAAATCCATAACTTTTAACATGCAAAATTTAATCTATATGGATGTAGCTAGTTGTCTCTTTTAATCACAAGGATGATTCTTTTTCATCATTGAGAGTTTGATAACATGGAATTTGTACAATCATCACTAGTTCAACTGTAATGATATGAATACCTCTTTCCTCAAATTCCATACAGTAGCAGTAAATAGACAAATAATTGACCCCTTTCATATACAAATGTCCTTGATGATTCTTTGATCATCATGTCTTTAGACAGATTTTCATGCTGCTATGAGTCAACCTAACAAACACTCAAGTAGAAATCAAGAAAATAGAATGCCTTCATTATTGCTCATCTAGTCAAAAACATCATCAATTTGCTAAAAGATGTGATTCCAAAAAAATTAGTAACACTTTGTACATTTTTTTTTTGTTTGTAGATCCATATTTCAGAAACTTCATCCATTTTTTCATCCTTAGTTATGTTTAAGTTTGTTAGATTTTGATCAAATTTGTTGTTTGAGAATTTGATGTGTCAAATGTTGTTTTTTAGATCAAGTGTTTGGATGTTTAAATGCAATATTGATCAATAAGTTCAAGTGTAACATTTTTTGGTTTTGATACCATGACTTGTGTCCATTGATGTTTGTTTGATGAACCCATTTGATTTAGGATGTGCCCCCTGTATACACCTAAAAATGGTCACCTAGACTATTAGCCCCTTGCTAGCATTTTTGCTAAAATCATCAATTATTTACTCTTGATCAAATCCTAGCTCTATCATTTATTCAATTATTTTCTATGGGCTAACCATCTTATCCTAAGTCTTTATTTATTAAAAGGAATATTTCCTCCCCTTTTAATAAATAAAAAGCCCCCACTTTTCCTCTTATCCTAAGTTGCACAAATAAAGCATTATTCTTATTTTATAAAAAGAGAAAAGTACTTTTTGTCTCATATGGACACAAAAGTCAACTCTTATTTTCCTATTAGAGGATACTTGTGCACATGGATTGCTCCTCTTTTAAGCTCCACCGTTGATTAAATCTTTTGCCTCTTAATCTCCATGGCCCATTCCTTTTTCATTCCCTATAAAAAGAGAGCTCTCTTCCTCATTTTCACACACAATTTTTATGTTATTGTTATGCTACAGGTTTTCTAGGTCATCTTGGAGCTTTTGGAGATATTCTTGCATCTAGGGTTTGAAGATTTGGAGTATTGTTGGCATTCATCTTGGATCTTCATCAACACTCTATCTTCTTGTCTTCATTCTTGCATCATCATGGCTTTCTTGCTTCATAGTTTGATTTCATTTCTTGCATCTTTCATTTTCATAGCTTAGCTTGCATTGTACTTTCATTTCCATAGCTTAGCTTGCATCTTCATTCTTAGCTAGCTTGCATTGCATTGCATTTCATTTTGATTCTTGGAGATATTGGCATTCTTGCCCTTGTCTTCATTGAATCTCTCATTGCATGGTTTACTAGCAAGGTTATTGGCTAAATAGCTCTAGCTGAGAGCATTCTTAAAACCCTTGCACTCCATGCCTAGGGAGCTATGCATCGATTTGTGAGGGCTCATTCTTGAGTTTCCTTGCATGTAATGATTCATATAAGTGTGACACAATTATAGAACATATTTTTGGCACCCACCGTGGGGCAACCCACCTCTTGCATGCTGGTTTTGATTATTTTTGGAGCTAACCCTTGTGCAGATTTGTTTGGAGATGAAAAAAACCCTAGATTTGAAAGATTTGACCATATCTCCCAAACAGCTTGGTTTTCTAGTTTGAAAATTGTTTTGTAGGTTGGCAACATATCAGAGAAGCTCCAAAAAAAAATTTAGAATTTTCAGAGGTAATTTGTATTTTTCATGATTTTTTCTTTATTTTTCATAAAAAATCGATTTTTGGAGCAAATCAGCATATTTTTTGAAAATTTTTATATTTCTGGAAATTTCTTCAAATTCTATAGGGGGTCCATTCACTATATTTTTAATTTAGAAATCATATCATAGCTCATTTGGTTAATTTATAAAATCTGGTCTGTTTTGGTAAAATAGCTCTCTAGGGCACAAATGAAGAGATTTTTCTGAAATTTTTATATTTTTGGAAAGCTCTCTATTTTTTGATAGAGGTCTATTTTTTTCATTTTGAGTTTAGGGTCCGAATTCATGTGGTAAAAATTAGATCTTGTTGACTAGGTCAAATGCAAAAAAAATAAAATTTTGTGATGGGTATGCACTTATTTTTCATTGTTCATTGCATGATATGAGTTATCATTTGGATTATTTGCTGGTTATCATTGCTCCTAACAATTGATTTTCAGATCTAACCTTAGGGTTTGCATAAATTGGATATATATTGCATATCTTGTTTGCTTGTTCTCTTGTCAAGTTGTGGTTGTAGGTGCTTCTTGCTTGAAATTTGCTAAAATCGCATGTCAAAGAGGGCTACTAATGGTTTTTGCAGGGCTGCCCTAAGCATAAAAACCAAATCAAGTGCTTGTTTAATTGCTTTCTTTATTAAGTGCGGCATATACTAGTTGTTTCCTTTCATAGGCACTTAATACCTTGTTGTAGAAATTTTGAGGTGGTAGGAGAGTATGCTCTTCACCCTTGTGGTGAAACAGAAATCTTGACCCATCTTGGGATTTTGAAAGCAAGGGGGTAATTAAATCTTTGCTTGGTGTGTTTGGGAGAGATTCTTGAGATAGGGGAGTATGCTCTTCACCCTTGTGGTGAATCAAAAACCTTGAACCTCAAGAATTAATCCACTCTTTGTTTAGCTTAGGATCCTTTAGCGGGCCTGCTCTTGAGCAATCAAGAGGAACGACCCAAGTGGGCACAACCTTGTCATCATTTTCCTTGGTGGCAAGTGATTCCAACTCACTATAATCTCAAGGCTATCGAGGACACAAAACCTTGGTAGACATAACACTTGTCTTCGCTTGATGTTAGTAGCTCATGGGATTGCGACCATGGGGAAAGCATTGAGCAAGAATGCTTAAGGTACTCTTGAGGCCGCAAGGTCCTAGTCCTTTATGAGGAGCAAGAGGGGTGTTATGAACGGAAACCCTTACTACGAACCATTAGATAGAGGCCACCCTATTTTAGCCGCTTAGCTTCTTGGTGCAAGGATTGATCCAAGTGGACTTACCCGGATCACCCCAAGATACTCACCATATGTGCTCCTTTGGTTGTGTTTTTGAAACTTCCATGACAACGCCAATATCTCTTGTGGGCAACCACTTGGTGTGAGGCAAGGGAGCATCAAGTTGTGGGCCACGTTGCTAAGTAATGAGTCTTGTCCTTCTAGGTAGTAATTGCTTGAATTGTCTTCGATTGTGCTATGCTCGTGTAAACGTTCTTAACATTCAAACAAACGGTAGCATTCATAAGGTTTTCTATTTTGATATCACAAGTGCTTGTCTTGGAAAGGTTGCTTTTGCCCTTGTTTCAAGTGTTCTATGACATGTTTGATCCCATACTGTTTGCAAACCTGTCTTTTATCTATTGCTACTGCTTGTCAAACTGAGAAATTGCACTGTTCAATCTAATAATTTGGTCCAAGTGCTTCAAAATTGAGTTTTTCATGTTCACTGGTCAAGAGTCATATGATATTGAAGTATCCTTGCATACCCTCGACCAAGAATCCTGAGTCATTTCTACTGTCCTGTCATTGCTACAATTTAGAGTTGCTAAACTTGCACTTTAACCTGCTGTAGAGTGTCCTTTTCTGTTCTTACTTGAAACTGGTTTGTTACTTACATGCTTAGATTTGTTCTAGACTGAAACAAATGAGCTAAAACTATTGGATTTGAGCTTAACAAATGCTACTCTTGATCACTTGTCGCATCACGGTTACCTCTCTAGCTACTTGCTTATTGAGCTTCTTGCTCGTTGCTCGGCTTTAGTCAATTGATTGCTGTAAGTGCTTGAGCACTTTTGACGAGCCATCTCTCTATTGTTCTACTTTGACAAGTGATCTTTATTAGCTTTTCTTATCTCAAATCTAAGAAACTTTGTCTCATTCTATTAGTCAACCAACATCTCTTTTCATGCCGGTTACAACTCGGTCTCAATTTGAGCAGGAGAGTCATCCTCCATTCAATTATACACAGTTACCTTCTCCAACTAGACGTTCAAAAGCACCCATTAGCAACAACAGTTCTAGTTCTGACCAGTCTAATAATTCTAAGGATACACCGTGGTATAAAGGAGGTTTCCTCTTTTCCGCATTCAAGACCCCCAAAAACACAGACAGTGTCTCACTCACTTTGACTGAACAAGAAAAGTTTCAACTCTTGCAAGAACACTTTGAGCGTAAGGATAATCAAGCGCGCTTAGACAAAGAACACAATCAACAAAGAATGGATGCTACTAGGTGCATGGCTTATAGAGGGACATTTCATGAGCAACCTGAGACTAGTAATCATGAGCATAGACCTCTTTTTACCAATGGAAACAATGGCAACAACACGCCACCAAGATCTCCTCTAAGACCTACTTTTTCTATGCCTTCTTCACCCCCTAGACCTCCTCCCTCTCAACATGAGGAAGAGGCTAATGATGAGATTTCTAGTGAGGATCTTATGAGATGTGAACAAGATGTGGATTTCCAACGAATGATGCATAAGCTTTTAGAGCGTAATGGTGATCAATATTTTCAATATATGACTTCTAGAGGATACAAGCTTCCTCCCGGGTATGATGTCAGACAAATTGTCCAACAAAGAGTACCAACTGAATTGGAAGTCCTTCAAGAAGAATTACATTGGACAAATCAACGCCTTACCCAAATGGCATTAGAAAGAGAGCCTCCAAAGGTCTCTTTTGTACAATCAATTTGTGCTCTTCCTTTTGATAAAGATCTATACATGGTCCCATTTCCTAAGGATATTGAGGTTCCTAACTATGACAAGTATGATGGAAATGGTGACCCTCATGACCATGTGCGTCATTTTTATGCTCTTAGTATGGACTTTCTTCATGAAGACACATATCTTCTACGCTTATTCCCTCGAAGCTTAAGAGGCCAAGCTTTGGAATGGTTTGCGAAATTGACACCACCGCTTAAGACTTTTGATGAGTTAGCTCAGCGGTTTACCCAGCAGTACTCTTACAACATCCAACAACCTGTCACTGTGATAGATCTTGGTAATCTAAGACAACATCAAGGTGAGCCATTTGCAACTTACTTACAACGTTGGAGGTCATTGTATTCTCGATATCCTCGTCAACTACCTGAAAGAGAAAAGATTGACATTTTTGTCAACACACTTGTGCCTGAGCTATTTTATGATCTAAGGAAGCAACTGTTCTCCTCCTTCCATGACATGGTTGAAAGTGCATATCGGATTGAGGATGTAGCTATAAGAAAAGGGGATATTGTTATTAATAAAGATGTTAAAGGCAATGGCAAAGACAAGAACAAACCTTGGAATAAGAACAAGTACGTTGTTAACGATGGGGTTGTTGATGCTCCTAAAGTTAAAGAGCCCGCTTTCAATCTCTCCAATGCTATCTATGCAGCAAAACAAGAAGAAGCTGCCAACACTCGCAGTGCTCCTAAACCTCAATATGCAGATAAGCCTAAGAAGTTATTTCGAAAGCGAGTCTATACCAAGTTGGCAGAACCTTACGATGTGATCCTTAAGACTTTGGTTGACAATGGATATCTTACGCTTCCTGATAAACCTAGTAACTGGGATCCGATAAATAAGCTCGATTGGTGGAGAGAGGATCATTACTGCCATTATCACAGAAACAAGGGACATCCAACAGACAATTGTTTTAGGCTTAAGGATGATATTCAGGATCTTATTGAGAATGGCACAATCTCCACTGATGGCTTAACTAAAAATTCTGATCACACAGCTTTCAAAGATCCTCTACCTAAGCATGATAAGGGGGAAACCTCTCAAACACATAAGAAGAATCATGATGCCAAGATCAATTACACGTATCCTTCTAATACGCTTGTGATTAACATGGTAGAGCCCACTGAGAGTGTTCTAATGATGAGGTCTCAAGATGATAATAACACCGATCATGGTAAGCCAAAGTTAGTCTTGCAAACACGTGGTAGTTCATCTTTCCGAAGTGAGACACTGAATGCTGTTACTAGGGGGCAAGCCAAGATTGTCCTTAAAACTGCGCAAGATCCCAAGCAAGATTTGCCTTCCAAACAAGTGGCTCCTTCAACCACCCCTAGCTATGATCTTGTCCAACATTTGCAAAAGACACCAGCACAAATATCTATCCTTGAGTTGCTTCGATTATCCCCTTCGCATAGAGAGATTCTTGATAAAGCTCTACGTACAACATGTGTTCCCAATGACATTGATCCAGATCAATTTCAGGCTATGGTCAACCACATTTCATCTCCGCTATCTCTCTCCTTTTCTGCAGAAGATGACATATCTATTGCTCACCCACATAATCTAGCTTTACACATTGAAGTTCTAGTCTACAATACCCGAGTCCGCCGAGTCCTGATAGACAATGGTGCAGGGTTAAATATTGTTTCTTTCAATGTCATACAACAATTGGGTTTGTCAGAATTGGCTATGGATTCCAAGAAGAAGATTACTATAAAAGCTTATGATGAAGTGGAAAGATCTTCCAAAGGTCTTGTCACGCTGCCTGTCCAAGTGGGTCCTATCACGAAAGATATTAGCTTCCAAGTATTGGACATACCACTTGCATATAACATTCTTTTGGGTCATCCTTGGATCCATGACATGCAGGCTATTCCTTCCACTTATCATCAGTGCGTCAAATTTCCATACAATGGCACTGAGGTTGTGATTCCTGGAGACCATACTATTGCTATCAATGCTCTTGCTGCTACTGAAAAATTTGTTCCTCATAATGAACCTTTTGTTGATCCTAGTACATCTCTAGCTGCTGCTGAGAAATCACTTAACATGATGAGCCTTGGTATGGGTGAATATAAACTGGGTTCTTTTGCTTCTATACCTGTTTCTCCTAGGTCATATGGGAGACCTTCTGATCAGATGCAGCCTTCCAGTTCTGCTATGGTGATCTTTGATACTTTTGTTCCTTCATCCGTTCCTTTAGAAGCAGAAAGAGAAGAACAAGCTATTCAAGAGTGGATCTATAGAGAGGATTCTAGAAATACTCCCATGCTTAGTAATTCAGACACAGATACAGATGAGTCACCGCTACACACTATGGCTCAAATGGGAGATGATCTTCCCTCTACTTTACTTCTTTGGGGGGGAGCATGTATGCCTACTGATGATATTGCTGAGTCTTCTATGTCTAGAACCTATGTTCCTAAAGAATCATTGCACTATGATAAACAATGTCACAACATTGAGCGACTGCTACAAAGAGGTGATCTATCACATAATGACATGAGTATCTCTACTTCTCGGCATCTTAAGCCTCTTCCAGAAGATCCTCCCATGATAGATATGGATGTTGATGTGGTTCATACCTCTTGTAACCCACCCGACGTAGTTGATGAGTCTCGTGTAGGGTCTGATGAGTTTGTTCCCCGTATTGCCTTAGTAGACCACGCTGGTTCTTCTATGACAAGTCTAGATCTAGCTACTTTTGGAGCTTACCCTATAGGCTCAACCTCTCTTGTTACCAGAGATGATACCCCTCGCATAAATTCTATTGAACCAGTCACTTCATTTCATCTCGCATCAACACCTGTTACTTCTTCCACCAGTGAACTAGCAACAAAAAAGATTGAATCAGAAATCAAGCATCACAATCATCAAGTCAAAAGAAAAGAGCAATGGTCAGATGGCGAAGACCACATTGTGGCGGTATCCGAACCTAAGAAAAGTAAAAATAAAAATCTGCTCAAAAATAATGATTCTCAAATAAAAGATGACAAGTTGATTCTCTACAAAAAAATGGTGCACTACTTCAAGCATGATCTCATATCTGTTATATTTCAGCCTATTCCTAAAGCTGAGAAAAGAGTTGCTAATGCCTTGGTTACTTTGATATCCATCTTACAAATGAAAAAGCATAAATCTCGCTTCAAGTTCCTGGTGGATGAATTACGCTATCCTGCTCACAAATCTTACAATCCTACCATCTTTCCATGTCTTCCACCTCATACTCCTCCATGCCATTCTTTTCGCCATCCCTTACACTTTTCCTTTGTCTCTGGTGGCTTGTATAGGAAGGGTCTAGATGGAACTCTCCTTAGGTGTCTAGAAATAGAGGAGTCAGAAAAAGTACTAGCTGAAATCCACGATGGCATATGTGGATCACATTCTAATGATCCTCCACTAACTCAGACATTGCTTAGGGCTGGTTATTATTGGTCGAACTGGTTGAGACCTCTTATCATCACAGCTGTAGCATTTGGGCCTGGGGCCTATCAGTTCTCTACATCAGAGGAAGCAGATTCTTAATGCCCATTTCTGTCTGGGGCATCCTTTGTACATATTTTATGATCCTGAAA
The DNA here is from genome assembly GCA_027943335.1 of Chamaecyparis obtusa. NCBI lineage: Eukaryota > Viridiplantae > Streptophyta > Pinopsida > Cupressales > Cupressaceae > Chamaecyparis > Chamaecyparis obtusa. The sequence goes on along the minus strand of BSBK01001245.1, from coordinate 178,277 downwards.
AAATTACAAAAAAAATCATATATGATGCTGAAAAAAACCTAAAAAGCATATAAAGTACTGAAAAAATGAGCATCCTAGTGAAAACCTAGCAATAGGCGCTTTGATGTCTCACCAAAAAAATCAAAAAATTCAAAAAATTCAAAAAAAAAAAGAAAAAGTGCCTTGGTGAAAACCTGGAAACAGGCGCCTTGGTAGCAAAAATACAAAAAAATTATAAAAAGTCCTGAAAAAATCTATCAAGTGGTGAAAACCTGGAAACAGGCACTGCTTGAGACCCTCTGCACCTATGTCTATCAGTCTTGCATGGCGCTCTTTCGCTCCACTTCTCGCTTTGCCTCTCCTAGCCTGGAATTGATTCTTGTCTTAGTCTAGAGGGCATATGTTGCTTTAAGCTTATCTTGGGTCTCTTTGTGCGTCTGGGTTTCTTGGGCAACTTGGTTCCAATGGTGTTTTTCAACACCACCCCAATGGTGTTTTTCAACACTACCCTTGCGTCGAGTGTTTCTCAACACTTATCAGATGTCCTACCTGCAGTCTAGTATGATGCGATATTTCTCATTTGCAGATGCAATACTCAAAGTTTGACTCTATGACCTACACACACGCACTTGACTTGCTGAGATTTGTTTGAATTTATTTCTTTGCATGCTGTCTATGATGATTTCTTTGCTGAGTGATCTCTCCCTGAGAAGTTTTCGATGATGCATAGCTAGAAGACTGAGGGTATGAGAACATGTTTTATTGCTTTTTCTGCTTGTGGGTATATTTTGTTGATCCTAACTGTCATGAGCATTTATGCTGGTCTTACTTGACACTGTGGATTGACAGGGTATTATCCTTGACTATTTTTGTGCAAGTGCATACTTGTAGCCATCTTGACTTTCCTTGTGTCTCGATGCGAGTATAATCTTGCTATATTAAACTTAGGTAATCTCACTGTGCTAGTCATCTTGACCTACATGTCTTTGATGCCTAGGTGAGATTTCCACATTCCTATCTGATAAAGATCATATTCATATTCACATAGTTATGCTAGTGTGTATTGTATGATCTTGCGACGCTACCAATAACGCTCGATGATGATATTAGATGTCTATTGGCTTTGTAACCTTGCAAGTAAACCACTTTTCATGTAGCTTGCATTCTTAAGTTCATGTTAGTTTAGTTTTGCATCTTGCATATGAAGAGAGCTCTCCTTTCATCTTTCATGGACTTGTTAATCAACTGCGCTCACCTTTCGCTTCTTCCTGATCATGTCTTTCGCTTCTTATCTTTCATATCACATCATTTTCCTTTCATTTCGGGATCGAAACCAAAATCCAAGTTCACCTTGATCATCCAAATCATCTTTTTCCTTCTTTCACGTAGTTGGCTAACCTTTTGAGGCCTAATCCTTTGATCTTCACTGGGGCATTCTTCACCTCTTCATCTCCATCTCTTTCAACCTTCTAGTCTTTCATTCACTTTCAAATCCCAAGTTCAAATTCTCCTCTCTCCATGGTGTTTACGGGTTGAGGGACCGATAGGTTCGTGCCCCGTGTCCCATGTGTGGGGCATATCTTCACTGCTTGATGGTTATTCTGTTCTCTTTCTTCGATTATGATTTCTAGTGATTTGATCATGCTGCTCTTGCTTCTGCTTTCCCTCTACCTAGATTTCGCTTTCGATCCCGAGGGGGCAGACACATCATATCTTATTGGCTATCTCTTTCCTAAGTGTTCAGTACTGTCACTACCAGGCTAACCATGCAGGATTTGCTATCTCTCTGCACTTCATTCTTTGGAGTCAGATCGTTATTTGCTTGCCTTCTTGGCTATCTCTTGCCTTCTTGGCTGATCTGAGTTGCTTTGTGATCCCAAATCGATCTCACATTTCAACTTCATTCTTTGACTACATGTGTTCCCAGATCGATCACACATTAGTCAAAGAGGGGCAAATGTATACACCTAAAAATGGTCACCTAGACTATTAGCCCCTTGCTAGCATTTTTGCTAAAATCATCAATTATTTACTCTTGATCAAATCCTAGCTCTATCATTTATTCAATTATTTTCTATGGGCTAACCATCTTATCCTAAGTCTTTATTTATTAAAAGGAATATTTCCTCCCCTTTTAATAAATAAAAAGCCCCCACTTTTCCTCTTATCCTAAGTTGCACAAATAAAGCATTATTCTTATTTTATAAAAAGAGAAAAGTACTTTTTGTCTCATATGGACACAAAAGTCAACTCTTATTTTCCTATTGGAGGATACTTGTGCACATGGATTGCTCCTTTTTTAAGCTCCACCGTTGATTAAATCTTTTGCCTCTTAATCTCCATGGCCCATTCCTTTTTCATTCCCTATAAAAAGAGAGCTCTCTTCCTCATTTTCACACACAATTTTTATGTTATTGTTATGCTACAGGTTTTCTAGGTCATCTTGGAGCTTTTGGAGATATTCTTGCATCTAGGGTTTGAAGATTTGGAGTATTGTTGGCATTCATCTTGGATCTTCATCAACACTCTATCTTCTTGTCTTCATTCTTGCATCATCATGGCTTTCTTGCTTCATAGTTAGATTTCATTTCTTGCATCTTTCATTTTCATAGCTTAGCTTGCATTGTACTTTCATTTCCATAGCTTAGCTTGCATCTTCATTCTTAGCTAGCTTGCATTGCATTGCATTTCATTTTGATTCTTGGAGATATTGGCATTCTTGCCCTTGTCTTCATTGAATCTCTCATTGCATGGTTTACTAGCAAGGTTATTGGCTAAATAGCTCTAGCTGAGAGCATTCTTAAAACCCTTGCACTCCATGCCTAGGGAGCTATGCATCGATTTGTGAGGGCTCATTCTTGAGTTTCCTTGCATGTAATGATTCATAGAAGTGTGACACAATTATAGCACACACCCCCTAGTTTGATTTGGCAAAGAAGTTGCAAAGGATCATACAGGTTTTGAGAGTTTATTTAAGATTTTATGATTTTTGGAATTTTTAAGAATTTTTTTTTTAAAAAAATTTTTAAAGATTTGGTTTTTTTAAAAAAATATTTTTTATTTTTTGGATTTTAAAAGATTTTGGATTTTTTTGGATTTTTAAAAGATTTTGGATTTTAGAGATTAGCAGCTCTCAAACAAGATCACATTGGTTTGCCCCCAATGTATAGAAAGGTGTAGGACATGACAGATGAATTTGCAAGTTGATGGATCATAAATGAATAGGGGGTGATCGATGAAGTGAGTGAATGTGACTTGTAGGACCATCTTCTCAGGATTACCCAAGCTAGGGAAAAATAATATCACAATGTAGGTCAATGATGTGGTGTTAGATAGCGTGTGGGATAATGATATGGTATCATGCAAGCATATGGTCCAAAAGAGTGGACATGTCAAGAGATTTTAGAGAACCGGTTTCACCTTTTATGTTCTTCATTATGATCAAGACCAAAGGTTCAATTCATATATGGAATGGATAGGATCACACAATCAAAATAAAGGGGTGATGGAGGCTATGAGTGGATGGTTTGGGATTATGGAAAGATTTCTTAGGAATAATGAAGGTGGATTTGGGATAAGAAAGATCATGATAGGGTAGCATGAATGCAACAAGTGAATAGGCTGATGGAAAGGATAATGAATGTCAAGATACCTAATATTCATGGATATGTCTAACCTTGTCAAGATCAAAGGTGAAAGAGGAAATACGGTAGGATAAATAGTAGATAATGAATGGATAAAATTGAGGCCAAGGCCTCATAGTGGGTGTCATTTTGTGTATGTAAAATACCTTTATAAGATTATCTCATCAAAATATCAATTCTATTATGAAAAATACAACAATTTCAAAGCAATTGAATGGAATTAAGGACAATAAACATCATATGGATATCTAACTAGAAAATATAAATAAATGCTCTCAGATTTAGCATTAATTAGAGACAGCTCTAGAATGAGAATTATAATATATGATGCAATTATGCCAATTCTAACTCAAATTATGCTCAATTATGTTAAGAATCCAGATCTAAAATGCCTATAATATGAATGCAATTAACAACTAATGAGAGTGAATCCTAGATCATTTGCTCTTAGAAATGCTCACTATTTATAAATTTTTCCAAGGCTAGGGGGTAGAATAAGATTAATCATGATTAGGTTTGAGTCAAGTTAATGGTTTCAAATGTTGGGACAAAGTAAATATTTTGTTCTCAAAGGTTGGAACAAAGAGACAAAATGAATGGTCAAGATGCATCTCCAAGATGTGTGACGGATAATTGATTTGGCTTTGTTCCATGTCTGTTCATTCCTTAATTCCTATTGGTTCACTTTGATTTTTCCCATATGTGGTTGGTGAAGAAAATAGAAATTAATAAATGATTAAATTGATTTTTCTTAGCCATGTGTACCCTTGAATGGGTTGGATTTTGATTTGATTTAACTATATGTAATTAACTTGATTAAAGTCAATTACATAATTGATTGATCTTTTTTATTTAATTAATCTTTTTGGCTTTGATTTCAATTAATTCCTTCTTTTGGCCTTGATTGCTCATTTTGATTTCCCTTGACCGTTTTTAGGTGTATACACTTACCCTAATTTTTTTGTTCTAAATCTATTGAAGGATTGAAAGTGTTTTCAAATACTTTTGGGGAGCTGCCCATATTTTACTTAATCAAACTTCTCTATGGACTATGTGTGTGAGTGATTTACACCTTCATGAAATAACAAGATTTAAAGAGAATTTACACTATTCAAAGCAAACTAATCTAAATAATGCACAATTAATCTAAATATCTCATGGTTCTCTAAATTGAAGTAGTAAGTGAGGCTCTCAGCTGCAAATCCTCACTAGTGACACTCTAATTATGAGAATTGAACTAAGAATGATATGCAAACTAGATCTAATTATCAAATTCTAGCTCTATTTGATGAACAATCTACTATGATCAAAGCAATTTAAGCTAATTAGCAATGACAAATGATAAGTGAGTGGTGTGGATGCAAATTGCAAGAGCTTTGCTGCAATTCAAAGATATGGAGTGGATGAATAATGCCTCAAAATGCCTTCTATTTATAAGATTTTCCCAAGGGTAGGGGGTAGAGTGAGATAACCATGGTTATGCTTGGGTAAGGTCAATTGGCTTTGCTTTGTCCCTAAATTGGGGGACAAACATTTAAATGGTTTCAAAAGGCTGGACCATTTCAACAAAAGTGAGTGATTTGTGTCCATTTTGTCTCCTTTTTGCTTTGTTGAGGGAATTTCATATTTATTAATTAATTAAAGTAATTAAATTTAGCCATGAAGGGTAAGATGTTCATTTTGATTTTTGCTTTCAACCACTATGTCATTAATTGAATTTAATCAATTTCTTAGTGTTTTTCCCCTTTTCAAGCTTTATTTAATCATTTAATCACTTAATTGAATTTTCCTTTGATTTGAATTGCCTTTGTTCCATTTATCGATTTTTCATGTTATTTTGATGATTTGTTGCACCTTTTGATTGATTTAAGCCTTTGCCAATTTTCCGTGTCTACAGACTAGTTTATGACTTTGAATGAAAGACCAAAGACAACAAGCATGTAATGACCCTAGGATTATGTGCTTTGATTAAAGACTCTAATGATAGTACTAAATTATTTATTATTTCTTTCAAATAATTGAACTTTAGATGTTCTTGATAAATTTATAGTTGATTTTCATACATATGAGTGAATTTATTTAAATTCAACAACATCAAACTTGAATAATTATAAATGTGAACTAGATCGACTCACCATAACTAGTATGGGTGGAAAACATGGGCCCATTCTTTGAAAGTTGTATTCTAATACCCAAAGTTTAGATCTAGCACTACAAAAGTGGCATTGATTGTATGCACTTGAGGATTTGAACCAAAGTAGAAAATGGGGGATTGAGGGATCATAATCAAATATCTAGGATTTATTTAAACATAATACCATCTATGGAGAAGGGAATTCACCACCCTTAAGATAGATGGAATCTCAAGGGACGAATTGGCCCAACACCACCTCACTTTACTAGCGCCCTGGTGAGCTAGAGGGATAAATTAATTAAAGTATATTTTAGAGTTCAATGTGAATGCAAAAATACTTGAAAAGGAAATAAATCTATAGTACTAAAGGATAAAAATATTTAGTCTACTGAAAATAAAAGAGTGAATGATCAAGACCATTTGGTGGGCTATGCTAGCTCATCGTCCTAGATACATGTGTCTAGCTACAATGTGCATTCAAGAGGCCAGACTAGAAAGTACAAAACTAATAACTGCACTAACCAAGTTAAAAGTACAATGGACATAAATGAAAACAAGTAGATTATGAAATGAAAATAAATACTTTAGAGCAAGGAAAAGGAGATCTTACAACATAGAGGTAGAAGAATTCCAAGAAGAAACCTACACAAATAGTGACAAGAAAAGTGACGGGTTGTTTGTTTTGAAGGCTTATTGAAGTTAGACCCTTGTTTTGGTGTTTCCACCTCCATGGATAGCTAGATAGATATATATGATACATGATAGATTAATAAAGGATAATGAATAAAGAGAAAAAAAATGCTCAAGATACAATTATATGCTAATCAAATGAGAGCATTTATGGATTTGAGATAACTCTCCTTCCAAGCCAAGAAGCCAGAGCTTGGTAGGTTAAAGGAAAGAACAAACTTGTGTGTGATGGAAAATGTTGAATCGGTGATGTGAGATGACCAATGAGTTGAAAGTCTAAGTGTGAAAATGTGCTAACACTACACTTCAATGAATCATTATTTAACCAATCTTAATAATGTAAATAACATAAACAAATATGAAATCAGCTAAAGTGACTCATTGCCTTCTAGTAGATAGGAGTATGGATTTTTCTCTCAGATCATTGCAAACCCAATGACTATAGACTCTCTCTAAAGGAAGGATTTGAAGATTAAACTATCATGCAAATGAAAGTTTATCCAAATTAGCTAAGATTAATTTATTCTTAAGCACTGAAATAAAATGTTCCTATGTTTATAAATGCAATAAACATGAAACTAATTAACTATGCAATTGAAATGGCTAACAATTATTGCAATAAATGATCAAAATGGCAGCATTACTCTAAGCAAAATTTAGGGTTTTCTTGTGAGAATGGAGGCCTGATTATATAGAAATCCGCTCAAGAATGAAGGGACAAGATTGATTCCAGATGAACGATTGAGATTCACTTTGAACTAGCACAAATCCACACACAACTCATTTGATTGGTTGAGAGAATCAGTTATTTGGGAATCTTCCTATGCAGAGCTAAAGTTTTTAAATCAACAGATGAGTTAATAGATTTATTTTTCTAGTTAATTGGATTGTTTCCAAAATTGATTTCGGTTGACTGGATGATGACTTCATAAATGCCTTTTTAGGATATTTAAGGGATTTTATGCTTTTTTCTCCAAAATGTGATAACATAATTAATTAAACTCGCCTTTTGTGATTAATTGATAATTTCTATTTATTTAGTCAATATCTTATAATATTAATTAAATAAATAATATAAAGTTTGATTTTATTGTCAATAAAATTAGAATTTAGGAATTAATTAATCAAATAGAATTAAGTGCAATAATTGAATGAGACTTAGAATATAGGTCAAATTAGATTAATGAGTTGAATTGCCTTAGATTAGGACTTAGGGGATTTTGATCAAAATTAGGACTTTCTTGATGAATAATCGCAAAGAGGGACTTAAGGTTTTGGTGACCATTTTTAGGTGATTACATTTGCCCCTCTTTGAATTGATGTGTGATCAACACATTGATTCAAAGAACAATTAGTGTTGAAACTGAGAATAGTTTGATGTGAGACGATGAAACTACTCTCAAGCCAATTGATTTAGAGATATCGATTTTGAACTTTATTGAACGAAGATCAATAGGAATACCAGAATGATCAGTTTGATGTGATGTGATGAAATTGAAAACCTATCTAATTTGATGATGACAACTAACTAATTTGATGTGAAGCGATGAAATTGATTAATGTTAGAAAAGACTCTTAAACCATTGGTTTGGTTTAAATGAATAACCAGTTTGATGTGAAGCGATGAAATCAATTATCATTAAGAGATTGATAGCACTATTGACTTGATTTGATGTGATGAAGCCAATTGGATTGACGAGGGAAATATTAGCTTGATTTGAAGTGATGAAACTAATATGCCCCTAGAGATTTGTTGATAGCAAAGAATCTCAACTTGATGTGGTGCGATGAAGCTGAGATGTCCCTTGTGATGAGGTCTTGTTTGATTTGATGATTTGATTGCTTGATTAAAGATTCAAATATTTCTCGATGTTTGATGATGTGATTGTTGGAAACTGCAATTGAAGCAATTGTTGTATTGTCATTGATGTCAAACCTTAACTGGTAAGACTGTTGCTATCTAAGAAAGTACTATATCTATTTGATTGTTGAGAAGGATTAGGGCAAGGTTGATAACAATAGCACCTAAGGAAAGGTTGAGTTATCTTGATACTTCAATGAGTACTTGATTATGTGGCACAATGATAAGATAATGTATTGCTTATCTAAGTAAGAAGGAAGACTAAACAAGTAGGTTTAACCGAGCAAAAGTGAAGAAATCTAGTTTAAGTCGAGTGATGTTAGTGTCGACCAAGCCAGTATATGCTGAGTAAATTTGGTGTTGATGGAACATAAGTTAATTGCCGAGGAAGATAGTATTAGCTGAGGAAACAGTTTTAGTGGTGATCGGGTTACCCAGTGAAGACCAAGGATTTGAACACTATATTGACCGAGCATCAGTAATTTACATTTGAGGAAGAATTCAGATTCCTAGCCGACATAGTTGAATTCTTGGATTATGTAAAATGTGTTGATTTTCTTTATTTATTGTATGGAAGCATTTAATGCACTATAAACCATTTTATTGTGATTCCATAAAGAGATTTGAGATGTTTCTAGAAGGATGGATGAAGAACATAAAGGTGGAAGGATTCGATGAATCTAACCTAACCCTAAGATCTACAGAGGAGATTAAGCGGCAAAAGTTGGATCGACCTAAACAAAGAGGTATTAAGGAAACCTAAGTATGAGATTGAGGAGAAGAGGATGTTGGAGTTTTTTTTATTGACTATATAAGCAGAAAAGGCTGAAGGAGAAGGAGTTGTGATTGCTTGAAGGGTTTTTCGAGAAGATCAGTGATGGAGATGGAAATGGATCATAGTCAGTAAGCCAGCATATGTGTACGAAATTGGATCTGATATTTGCAAAGTGAGTTGTATGTTTTCAGATCAAACATTGTTGTTACTTTCTAACCACTCTATCAGTTTGAAATCCTTTAATCAAGGTTGACCTAACATTCATATGTATAAATCATTTGAACAAGGTTGCATTCTAATGGAATGTATGTAAGTCCTATAACAAGGTGCACTTTTAACATAGTGGTTGAAATCCTTTAACCAGGTCACACCTGACAGTGTGTTTGTAACCTTTGACAGGGTTGGCTTTTCACAAAACTCACTTCAGAAGAGTGAAAATATCAGTAACATGTTACAAAGTGGTTTTTCCCAAATGGGTTTCCACTATATATCCTGGTGTTAATGCTTGTGCGAATGTTTTGGTTTGAACATTTCTGTGTTTTGCAAGTTAAATACTATTGGATAGTGGACTGCACTGTTATATGTTTCTATTATGTATTCAGTAATGACCAAGTAGTTGTTGGTTGTTAGATATGATTTGTTGAAGAGTTTGAAAGTTTATTTTATACATTTGGATCTGAGAACAACTGATTCACCCCCCCTCTCTATTGTTCTAAATCATATAAACAATTGGTATCAGATTTGTTGGTGCTTACAAAGAACAAGTTTAAAGGTACTTGAAGCAAATGATCAGGATGTATAAGAAGGAGGTACCGAAGCTAAATAAGGAGAACTTCCCTCCATGGCAAATTCTGATGAAACTGCATCTAGCCAGTATTGGTGATTTAGCAAAGTATTACATTGAGCATGACTATGTTACACCTGTTGCACCTCTAACTATCGAGGAGATGAGAGCTAAACAAGAGCATAACCAAGCAATGTTGGAGATTGCATCTGCCTTAAGCTATCCAAAATTTGAAGACATCAAAGACTGCACAAATGCAAAGCAAATGTGGGACACACTTGCAAACATCTATGGTGGCGACATAAATGTACTAAGGGAAAAAGTTGAAAGCCTAAGAGGTTAATTTGATGAAATGAGAATGCAAGAAGGTGAGAATATTGCACAGTATTGTGGTAGAATAAAAGTTGTAAATGCTATTAGAGGAGCCAATGGAACTATTGATGATGAAACTATTATTGGAAAAGTTTTGAGAACTTTGTGTCCTATTTATGCCATTAAAATTTCAGCAATTCAAGAATCTAGATGTAACCCTAATAATACTCTTACTTTGGAAAGTCTTGTTGGTAAGCTTACTACTTTTGAGTTTTCTAAATTTGATAACTTCACTATTGCTAATGTTGAATTTGCATTTAAGTCACAAATGGTTCTAAGTAAGTCAAAGAAAGAAAAAGAAAGATGCATCAGTGAGAGTGAAAGTGAAAGTGACACATCTGATGAAGAAGTAGAGGATCTTGAAGCTCTTATGACTAGAAGATTGAAGAGGGGAAAAGGAAAGTATAAGGTAAACTCCCTATCATATGTTTCTCATGTAATAAAGTTGGTCATATAGTTGCAAGATGTCTTGACAGGGATGACAAGGATGAGGAAAGAGATAGCAAGCATAAAGACAAAAGAGAAGATAGAGGTTACCAAAGGTACAAGGACTACAAAGGAAAAGGTAAGAAATCCTGCTATATTTCTAAAGAAGAAACTAACACTGATACTGATGATTTTGAAATTGAAGTAGTCTATGTTGCTATGAAAGATGAGTCTAATGAGGATGAGAAAACTGCACTGGTATCCTATGTGAACAAAAATGATAAGTGGATTATTGATAGTGGTTTCTCACACCACATGACTAGTGACAAAAGTATGTTTGATACCTTAGATCATTACAAAGGTAGAAGTGTTAAATTTGGTAATGATGCACCATGTCCTGTTAGGGGTAAAGGATTGATTAAGCTAACTGATAAAATCACTTGTAAAAATGCTTATTGGGTTGAAGGTCTTAACTATAATCTATTAAGTGTTGCATAGCTTAATAGCACTGGCTATCAAGTGGAATTTCATCACAGGAAGGCTAAGATATTTGATGCCACTAGTGAACTGATTGGAAGTGGAGAACAGACAAGAGGTAATTTGTTCTATCTAGACCTATCTGAAGAGACATGTATGATCACACAACTTGATGATATATGGTTATGGCATAAGAGGCTATGTCATGTTAACTTTGATAATCTGGTAGAAATCAATAAAAAGAAGAAAGTGAGAGGACTATCGAGATTGAAGAAACCTGAGAATGTAATGTGCAAACAATGTCATTTGGGTAAGATGAAAAAGTCTAGTTTCAAGAGCAAGACTTTTACTTCTGAGAATGATTTAGATTTGCTTCATACTGACCTTTTTGGACCTATGGGTATACAAAGCTATTGTGGTGCTAGATATTTTATTATGTTTGTTGATGAGTATGCAAAGAAAAATGAATAGGAAAGAAAGAGAGAACCAGAAGATTATAGATCTTTTGTATATATAGAAGAAGGAGAGGCAAGTGACAAACTTACACTTGATGCAGAGTCTCAAGTAAGAAATGTCAAGCATCAGGGAAATAATGCCGAGCGATAGGAGGAAGCTGTCGAGTATCAGGAAGAGGTTGTCAAGAATTCAAAAGCTGAATCTGACAATCTTGTTGGTTAACCTGAAGATTTGGAAGAAAGGAGAGAAGAACCTGTTTTGGCACAATATGTAAGGAGACATCACAAGCCTGAAAAAATCATTGGAGACAAAGAAACTAGTGTTCTGACCAGAAGCAAGTTAAGAGATCCTACATATTTATTGTGTGAATTCGAGCCTAAGACAACAAGGGAGGCATTAGAAAATGAAGATTGGATCCTAGCCATGAATGAGGAGATAGACCAAATAGAGAAGAATGATACCTAGACTCTGGTGTTGAGACCATAAAACAAAAATGTCATTGGAACTAAGTGGGTGTTCAGAAGCAAGCTGAATGAACATGGACAAATCACAAGGAACAAAGCAAGGCTAGTATGCAAAGGCTACGCACAAGAAGAAGGAATAGATTATGGGGAGACATTTTCCCTTGTAGCAAGATTGGAAGGAGTAATAACTCTACTTGCATATGCTGCCTACAAAGATTTCATGGTATACCAGATGGATGTCAAGTCTACATTTTTAAATGGTATATTAGAAGAAGTGTACATTGAACAACCTAAAGGATTTGTTGATCCAAACAAGAGACACATGGTTTGCAAACTGAATAAGGCACTGTATGGATTAAAGCAATCCCCCAGAGCATGGTATGAGAGGTTGCACAAATACCTGATATAGATTGGATTCTCAAGGACAAATGACACTAGCAATCTATACATGAAAGAGGAAGAAGGTAAAGGAATCTTGTTGGCTAAAATTTTTGTAGATGATATTATATTTGGTGGACAAGATGCCCCGTGTAATTAATTTTCAAATGAAATGCAAACTAAATTTGAAATTAGTATGTTTGGGGAGATCAAATTCTTTGTTGGTTTACAAGTATATCAGATGGAGAGAGGTATTTTCATCACCCAGTCTAAATATGTTCACGAGATACTAAAAACCTTTGGTATGGAAGATTCAAGGCTAGTAAGTACTCCTATGGCTACTGGACTAAAATTGTCTAAAAATGATGATGTTGCTGAAGTAAACCAGACTTTGTATAGATCATGATTGGAAAACTATAGTATGTTGTTCACAGTCGACCAGATATTGCTCTAGCAATTGGGATTGTGGCAAGATTCTCTCTCAATCCTAAGGAAACTCACATGATGGTTGTCAAAAGGATAATGAGATATTTGAAAGGGACTGCATATTATGGATTGTACTACAAGAAGCATGAAAGATTTGAACTAAGAGTGTATACTGATGTTGATTGGGTAGGAAATGTGGATGACAAAAAGAGTACTAGTGGTGGAGCTTTCTTTCTTGGACAGAGATTAGTTTCCTGGACAAGCAAGAAACAAAATTGCATTTCCCAATCTACAGCTGAAGCCAAGTATGTGGCTGCAGCAGTCAATTGTTCAAACTTGGTATGGATTAAGCAATTGTTGGTAGACATCAAAGAATAGATCATTGAACCAGTTGTCATTTACTGTGACAACACAAGTGCTATCAACATATCTAAGAACCCAGTGATGCACATAAAGACCAAACACATCGCCATCAAGTATCATTACTTGAGGGAATTGGTACAAGATAAGGAGGTCATAATGGAATATGTGAATACAAAAGAACAACTAGCAGACATATTCACTAAAGCTTTACCTAAAGAAGCTCATGAATATCTAAGAGGACAATTAGGGGTTCTTCCCCTAACTAAGGTTGCCTAGACAAGCTAGAAGCACTGCATCAAATGTGCTACAAAGAGTATCTGAAAAATTGATGCAGTGAAAGGTCACACTTTAGGAGCAGCCTAGAGTTGTGACAAGTACAGTAAAGCTGATAATCAGTCATAAGCAAAGATGATAGAGAGATAAATATTGCTACTGAACTGACCAGATGACATCTACATCTAAAGGATGTATGTTTTAGTTGCTGCTTTGGCATTATTGTCCAAGAGGGAGATGAATAAGATGAAAACACATGGTGAGATTTCATGGAAGATCAAGAAAGAGGGAGAAATTTAGAGGAAAGAAAAAGTAGAGATCAAGTGAATTTTACTATGTGGACGGTCATGTAAGCAAGGCTAATTGATTCTGAATCAGAATGAAGCTAAGGATATTATAAATATTTCTGATGGACAGATAAGTTTTGGATTGGTTGGTGATTCATGTGTTATTCATATGGTGTTGGTGTTAATGCCAAAGAGGGAGATTGTTGGAAACTGCAATTGAAGCAATTGTTGTATTGTCATTGATGTCAAACCTTAACTGGTAAGACTATTGCTATCTAAGAAAGTACTATATCTATTTGATTGTTGAGAAGGATTAGGGAAAGGTTGATAACAATAGCACCTAAGGAAAGGTTGAGTTATCTTGATACTTCAATGAGTACTTGATTATGTGGCACAATGATAAGATAATGTATTGCTTATCTAAGTAAGAAGGAAGACTAAACAAGTAGGTTTAACCGAGCAAAAGTGAAGAAATCTAGTTTAACCTGAGTGATGTTAGTGTCAACTGAGCCAACATATGCCAAGTAAATTTAGTGTTGACCGAACATCAATTAATTGCCGAGGAAGACAGTATTAGCTGAGGAAATAGTTTTAGTGGTGACCGAGCTACCCAGTGAAGACTGAGGAGTTGAACACTGTATTGACTGGGTGTTAGTAATTTACATTTGAGGAAGAATTCATATTCCTAGCCGACATAGTTGAATTCTTGGATTATGTAAAACGTAATGACTTTATTTATTGATTGTATGGAAGCATTTAATGCACTATAAACCATTTTATTGTGATTCCATAAAGAGATTTGAGATGTTTCTAGAAGGATGAATGAAGAACATAAATTTGGAAGAATTCGATGAATCTAACCTAACCCTAAGATCTACGAAGGAGATTAAGCAACAAAAGTTGGATCGACCTAAACAAAGAGGTATTAAGGAAACCTAAGTATGAGGTTGAGGAGAAGAGGATGTTGGAGTTTTTGTTATTGACTATATAAGTAGAAAAGGCTAAAGGAGAAGGAGTTGTGATTGCTTGAAGGGTTTTTCGAGCAAATCAGTGATGGAGATGGAAATGGATCACAGTCAATAAGTCAGCATATGTGTACGAAATTGGATCTAATATTTGCAAAGTGAGTTGTATGTTTTCAGATCAAACATTGATGTTAATTTCTAACCATTGTATCAATTTGAATTCCTTTAATCAAGGTTGACCTAACAGTCATATGTATAAATCCTTTGAACAAGGTTGCATTCTAATGGAATGTATGTAAGTCCTATAACAAGGTGCACTTTTAATAGAGTGGTTGAAATCCTTTAACCGGGTCACCCCTGACAGTGTGTTTGTAACCTTTGACAGGGTTGGCTTTTCATAGAGCTCACTTCAGAAGAGTGAAAATATCAGTAACATGTTACAAAGTGGTTTTTCCCAAATTGGGTTTCCACTATAAATCCTGGTGTTAATGGTTGTGTGAATGTTTTGGTTTGAACATTTCTATGTTTTGCAAGTTAAATACTATAGGATAGTGGATTGCACTATTAAACATTTTCGTTATGTATTCAATAATGACCGAGTAGCTGTTGGTTATTAGATATGATTTGTTGAAGAGTTTGAAAGTTTATTTTATACATCTGGACCTGAGAACAACTGATTCACCCCCCCTCTTTGTTGTTCTAAATCATATTAACAGTGATCACTAAATTGTTGATGTCGTGATTATGCCCCCTCAGGAGAAAAATCAAAATATGGCTAGGTGCCCCAATGATCTAAAGAAATTTTGATTGATAACATGATGCAAGAAGAGATAGATTTGATTTTGATGAGGTTGTAAGCATGTAGGACATATTTTGCACTTAGTTGAGGTAATGTTGACCAAGTTTGACCAAAATTTGAATAAGGTTTGATGAAGATTCTGGCATGTTGATTTATTGAGGAGAGAGAAATGGCACTAGTTTGAAGAATAGAGGATTGATTATGCAAGTGGTCAACTGTAATTAGGGAAAAAGTCAAACTATGATTTTTATAGAGTAAATGATCTCAGATTTTGATTTTGATCCTGAAAATGGAATCAAGACGGTCAAATTATCCAGGGGTAAATGTTTCTTGTCAATCGAAGCAAGTTGAAAATTAGGTCAAAAACCTATAAAAAAGCCAAAAGGGTCATTTTCAATTCATTTTCACATCTCCAAATTTGAAATTTTTAAAAACCTTCTTTGAGAAAAAATTGTGGTTCCAGTAGAAACACATTGATTTGAGAGGCAATAGGTGCACAACTAGCCGATAAACTATGGACCAGTGGTAAGTCATCAATTTTTTCCTCTGTTTCAGTGATTTGTTTTCATTCTCACACACATTTTAAAGTTTGTAGACGCCAAGTCATAGTTTCTCATCCGAGCTTGAGAATTCTCATGTGGGTAACTATCATAAATTCTTTACTCGTATCAAGCCATTAGTTTACTCATATTGTAAGCACCCTTTGCTTGTACGAGAAAACACCATGATGACCTTCTACTCAAACTTCTAATTGATTTTTCTTGTATGGGAGAGTTTACTTGTACCAGTCGATGAGAATGCACATACGAGTAACTGGTGAACTGGGGTTACTCGTATGGAAAATGAGCATGTTTAAGACTTGAAATGTCCAAATTTAATTTTTTCATCTATTGATTAACGTTCATTGGTATTTTCTTTATCTTCTAAACATATTCCTCTGACATGGTAATGATGATTGCTTGTGTATTTTGTGCAAGAGGTTCTCTCAGATATGCAATTTTGTATCACATATCCATCTACTATGAGGTTTCTTCTGCACTTGTCTAAGGATGAGGTGATGATACTAGTAGAGTGTGGTTTTGGGTGGCCAGGGGACATTCCTGATATTTGTGTGAATCGTAGACTATTAACTTCTCTGGTGGACAGATTCCACAATGAGCATAACATGTTTCATTTTCCAACTAGAGAGATTATTGTGACCGCAATGGACATATATCATATCCTTCGCATTCACTTTGGTGGTTCGTTAATAGAGTATGCATCCACACAGTGTCCTGGGATGCTTTTCATTTGACAAATATTTTAGGATGATGACATCCTAAAGAGATGGATAGGTTGGGACACCATGGTATCTAGGTATGGGTGAGACTTTCCTTTAGTGTGTGTCATGGAAGGGTACATAGGGCATTTTATTATGCCTAATAGAGGGGAACAAGGATTTCAGTGTGGGTGGGGTGATACTAGAGATCTTACTCGCTGATCCAATAAAGCTAGGGTGGGGGGCCTATTTGTTAGCTCATATGTATCAAGAGCTACATGAGATAGTCTATCGAGGTACAAGGACCTTAGTTGCAAGGATTTTGATTCTTCAAATTTGGGCTTGGGAGCATCTCCCTATCTGTAGGCCTGTGTGTGTTGACACTAGGAATTTGGGCCAACCCTACATATATAGGTATATAGGTTATGTCATTCAACCCCACTTGGGGAAGACTTCTTATTGGAGACTCCAACTGGATGGTATATTAGTGGTCACCTAGTGACCATATTTGGGTACCGAGGAGTGGGGAGATTGGAGGTCTCAGCAAAGGGATATTTTTGTGACCTAGCCACTGATTGGTCATACTTCTATATTTTTGGAGCAATTTGTGATATCCCCGGTACTACGGTTGTATGGCCATCCGTAGGTTATGTCACAGGAGTTCACAACATATGCTAGGTACGCTGATGAGATCAAAGAAGGATGGGGACCATGATTGGTGGTAGCAAATACACTACATGACCTTCCTGGCGTGAGGAGATCATGGTGGGATTACATGGAGGTAGTGGAAGATGTGGGCATGAAACCCAAGTACAGGGAGCATTTTTCTCATCACCCTTCTCCTCGATTCACTGATCCAGTGGCACCTATTGCAAAAACTAATGATGAACGTGTTGGATATTGCCAATGCATGGGGTGGTGATTGATACATTTTATATGTTTAATCACTATGTTACTGAATGGGCATTCATACTGTTGTCATTTGTGGTTTTTCACTGATGTTAACATATGTCTCTATGAAGAGTACAAGCTAATTATGACAGTGTATGAACACTGTACGAATGTTTCAAGTCGTGTGAAGATAGATGAGAGTACAGGAAGATGTTTTGATATTATATCCAAGATCGTATCATGTAATTTTGCATATTGGATGAGTTACAAATGTTTTGGTGAAGACTAGTTACTGGATAGTGATAGTGGAATCTGACAGAGTGAGTCTCTGTGTTTCTAGTATATCTTACAAAAGATATGGATTAGGTGTATGTGAGCTTAAGAGATGAAAGACAAGGTACTAAAGGATGTTCATTGGTCAATGCAAGGTATAGAATGTTGGATGACGTTAGTAGTGGCATGTGATCTAGAGAAGACTTATTTGGGAGCTGACTTCAGAGGTGTTGCGTGCATTTTGTTTAGCGAATGTAAATTAAGGATGTCAATCCTTAATTGTTGTAATGAAATCATTGTATACTTGTTTTAGGTACCGTGTGTATCTTAGAAAGAGTTTATGTAAATGTTTATGTAATTAGGAAAGCCTAATTGGCCGACCTAATCATGTACAGTGTAATAGGGTATATATGTAATATCTTTTCTTTGGAAAAGACATGGTGAGAATATATGTGATGTAAAGAAGATTGTGAAAGTTGTGAGCTTGTGTCTGCTAGATGTAGAGAAAAGGATTACTGGTGAACTTCATTGGAACTGATCAAGAAAAGATAGTTGTTTTCAAACAATTCAAAAGATTTTGTGTTTCTTCATATACACTTGTTGCGAACAGTGAGTTTTGAAGGTGGATTTAACCTTCTTTGGGCAGTGAGCCCCCTTTCTTTTCTTGACTCCTAATAGGGTTTGTCCTCTAACAAGGACTATTTTCTCTAATGTTTCAATAAGCTCCTAACAGGGCTAAATCTTCTAACAAGGATACTATACTCTCAGTATATCATTAGTGGGTGCCAATTCCCACCAACATTTTTACCTTTAACAGGGTTTCCTCGAGACCAAAATATTGTGTTATTATGTTGGCATTCATTATGTTCATTAGATCTGATATTGCTTCTATTCAGAGTTTAAATTTTAATATTATATCATACAACTGATTCACCCCCCCCCCCCCTCTCATTTGTATTATGGATTGTTATTCCTAACAATTGGTATCAGAGCAGTCATCCCTTAGAGAGAAAGCTTAACATCTTAAGGTGATCTTGGAGATGGTGTTCTATAGGAAGGGTGGTCCAAAATTTGATCCTGAAAACTTTGACAGTTGGAAGAACAAGATGCGAACTCATTTTCTATGTTTGGGCATTGACTATTGGTTGATCACAAAGAATAAGGTGACTATAAAGACTAAGAATGAATTTCCATTGGCTATAGATGATGAGATAAGGTATTCTCTTACAACATGGTTGCAAGAGAAGCATTGATTAGTGCACTCTTTGAAGGAGATTTTACTGAAGTTAAAGACTTAGATTTAGCACACTAGATTTGGAAAAGATTAGAAGCACTATATGAAGGAGACAAGTATACCAAGAAAGAAAAGTTACAGAACTAGAAAACAAAGATGGAGAAGCTACAAATGAATGATGATGAAAGCATTAGGGCTTATGTTCAAAGGGTTACAGAAGTTGTGGTTGGAATCAAAAATTGTGGAGGTACTTATGATGAAGAAGAAATCATTGTGAAGATCCTTAGATCATTGACTGCTTCTTACAAGTTTAAGGCTCTATCTATTCAAGAGACTATACCTTGACTCTGAACTTTAGCAAAGAGATTTTGATTGCAAAGCTAACTACTTTTGAAGTTGCAGAAATGGGAGACTCTGTACCTAAATGTGAATCTGCATTTAAGGCATCTACACACAAGAAGATAATGTATGCACCTTCGAGCACCAGCAATGAGAGACTGAAAGAAGAGCTTGGAGAATATGTCAAGGAATGGGAATAGATAATGGCTGAAGAAAGAAAGATGGATGAACTTGTTGCACTGATTGCTAGAAGAGAAAAAAGAGCTAAGGGAAAATTTGAAGGCAAATTACCTTTGAAATGTTTTTCATGCAATAAGGTTGGTCATTTTGCATCTAGATGTCCTACAAGAGTTCCTAATTACAAGCCTAATTTTTTCAAGTCTAAAAAGGATAAGGAATGTTATTATGCTAGTGAAGGTATTTATGATGATGATGATGATATAGATTATGAGGAGATTGGATTTTTTTCTATTAGAGATGAACCAGTGCATGAGGAAAAGGATTTAGTGTCACATGTTGATAAGAAAACTGAATGGATTATAGACAGTGGTTGTTCACATCATATGACTGGAGACAAAAATAAGTTTGTTAAGTTAGTAAAGTATGATGGTGGTGTTGTAAGGTTTGAAGATAATCTTCCTAAACCTATCATAGGAGTAGGATTTATTACTCTGGATGGAAAGACTAACACTGATAATGTACTACTTGATGATGGAATTAAGCATAACTTGTTGAGTGTTGGACAGTTGATGCACAAAGAGTTTCAATTACAATTTAGTAATGGTAAATGTTTTCTCAAAAGTAAGGAAGGAAAGCTGATTGCAAATAGTACTAAATCTAGAGGTAATGTATTTGAATTAAATACATCTAGAGCCTCTTATTTTGTTGCAAAGGTAGATGATAGTTGGTTATGGCACAAAAGATTTTGTCATGTTAATTTTGATAAAATTGTGAAGGCAAGTGTGACTAATGCAGTAAGAGATCTATCAAATATTATGAAACCATCTAACATTGTATGTAGAGAATGTGTTATGGGAAAACAAACTAGAAACAGTTATATAAGAAAAGCATATACATCAAAGGGAAAGTTGGATCTAGTACATACAGACCTATGTGGACCTACAAGGACAAAATCATACTATGGTGAAAGGTATTTTATACTGTTTGTCGATGACTTTTCTAGAATGATGTGGGTTACTTATTTGAAAAAGAAATCAGAGGCATTTGATAAATTCAAGACATTCAGAGCAAAAGTAGAGAATGAATCAGGCTTAAAGATAAAATGTTTGAGGTCAGACAGAGGTGGAGAGTTTACTTCAGATCTATTCAATTCATACTACAAAGAGCATGGAATACAGAGACAAACATCTGCTCCTAGGACTCCACAATAGAATGGGATAGCAAAGCGAAGAAACTGGACTATACTTGATGCTACTAGGACAATGTTTCTTGAAGGAAATGTATCTCATATGCATTGGAGAGAGGCTATTGGGACAGCAGTGTACACATTGAACAAAATTCAAATCAAAGAAGGTACAATTAAGACTCCTTATGAATTGTGGTTTAATCATACTCCTATAAAATATTTCAGAATATTTGGTAGTAAGTGCTATATCAAGAGAGATGATGAGATAGGGAAGTTTGATGCTAGAAGTGATGAAGGAATTTTCCTTGGTTATTCTACTAAGAGAAAAGATTACAAATGCTTTAATATGAAATTGAGGAAGATGATTGAAAGTCAAAATGTAAAGATAGATGAAGGGTTTCAAATACAAGAGAGAGTGTATGTCTATAATCAGAATACTAAAAATCATCCTAAACATCATCCTAAAAATCAAATTATTGGTAATACTAATCAAGGAGTAATGACTAGATCAAAGGCTAGAGAAGAAATTTGTTTGATTTCACAAGTTGAACCAAAGACTATAGATGAAGCTTGTAGAGATGAATCTTGGATAAATGCTATGAAGGAAGAATTAGATCAGATAAAGAAGAAGAACACTTGGGAATTGGTTCCTAGACCTAAGAACAAAAATGTAATAGGAACTAAATGGGTTTTTAGAAACAAAATGAATGAAGAAGGGGTTGTTGTAAGAAACAAGGAAAGATTGGTATGTAAAGGTTATTCACAACAAGAAGGCATAGACTTTGAAGAGCCATTTGCTCCTATTGCTAGAATAGAAGCTATGAGATTATTTTTGGCTTATGCTACAGATAAGAACTTCAAGGTATATCTAATGGATGTGAAATCTATATTCTTGAATGGGGATCTTGAAGAAGAAGTATATATAGAACAACCTGATGGATTTCCTTTATGCGAAGATGGAGACATGGTATGCAAGTTGAAGAAAGCTTTGTATGGGCTAAAGCAAGCTCCAAGGGCTTGGTATGCAAGGTTAGACAAATACCTACTTCAACTTGGATTTAGAAAAGCTAATGTTGATAGTAATTTGTATTTACGAACCAGTACAGATGGAGTTTTGATAATAGAAGTCTTTGTTGATGATATTATCTTTGGAGATAATGGTGACCTATGTGAGAAATTTTCTAAAGAGATAGAAAATGAATTTGAGATGTCCATGACTGGTGAAATGAAATTCTTTCTTGGACTATAAATAAATCAGAGGAAAGATGGAATTTTTATCTCTCAGACTAAATATCTTAAAGAAATGTTGAAAAAGTTTGGAATGGAGGACTATAAACCAGTTGGTACACCCATGGTGACTAGTAATAAGATGATAGTTGATGATGAATCAAAGTGTGTTTTTTAGACCAAGTACAGATCAATGGTTGGAGGATTACAATATCTGACTCACACCAGACTAGATATTATTAATGTTGTTGGGATTGTCACTAGATATTAGGTAGAACCTAAAGAGACATGCCTAGCTACTATGAAAAGGATATTAAGATATCTGAAAGGAATAATAGACTATTGCTTATGGTATGATAGAAATGATAGCTTTGAACTTGATTCTTATACTGATGTTGATTGGGAAAGAAACATTGATGACAGAAAGAGTACTAGTGGTGGTGCATTTTTCCTTGGGAAAAAGTTGGTTTCATGGCTAAGGAAGAAGCAAGATTGTATAGCTCAATCTACTGTTGAATCAGAGTATGTTTTTGCTGCTATAAATTGCACTCAAATTGTTTGGATGAAGTAAATGTTGAAAGACATTGGAATAAATTTTGATGAGCCTGTGGTTATCCATTGTGATAACACCAATACAGTGAATATGTCAAAGAATCTGGTGATGCACTCTAAAACTAAACATATTTCTATCAAGTATCACTTCTTAAGAGACAAGGTGGCAGAGAAAGAAATAAAGTTGGAGTATATTAGCACAAAGGAACAGATTGCTGACATCTTTACAAAACCATTGCCAAAAGATACCTTTGAATATCTAAGAGGTATGCTTGGGGTTCAAGTCCGTCCTATCATAATTAAATGATGCAGGGATTCATTAGTCTAGAGGTTTTCAGAGCCTTATCATATTCTGGACTGGATGTAGGGATCTACTCCTCGGGGGGAGTTATCATGGAAGGAAGGTGTTGAAGAACAGTTGATGACTCATGGCACCATTTTCCATTGTTGTCAAAAGGGGAGTGTTTCTATGAGAAAATCCCTACTATATGGGGAGATTGTATGAAGGAATATTGTGAGAGTATTGTTTGGTTGTAGAACTTTGGATTGATATAACTTTGGGATGATGGATTTTCCCATATGTTGACATAAATGCCAAAGGGGGAGATTGTTGGATATTGCTAATGCATGGGGTGGTGAGTGATACATTTTATATGTTTAATCACTACGTTACTAAATAGGCATTCATATTGTTGTCATTTGTGGTTTGTCACTGATGTCAACATATGTCTCTGTGAAGAGTATAGGCTGATTATGGTAGTGTACGGACACTGTACAAATGTTTCAAATCATGCGAAGATAGATGAGAGTACAAAAAGTTGTTGTGATATTATATCCAAGATTGTATCATGTAATGTTGCATATTGGATGAGTTACAAATGTTTTGGTGAAGACTGGTTACTGGACAGTGATAGTGGAAGCTAACAGAGTGAGTCTCTGTGTTTATGGTATATCTTACAAAAGATATGGATTAGGTGTATGCGAGCTTAAGAGATGAAAGACAAGGTAATGAAGGATTTTCATTGGTAAGCACAAGGTATGGAATGTTGGATGACTTTAGTTGTGGCGTGTGATCTGGAGAAGACTTATTTGGGAGCTGACTTCAAAGGTGTAGCGTGCATTTTTTTTGGAAAATGTAAATTAAGGATGTTGGTCATTAATTGTTGTAATGGAATCATTGTATACTTGTTTTAGGTACTGTGTGTATCTTAACAAGAGTTTATGTAAATGTTTATGTAATTAGGAAAGCCTAATTGGCTGACCTAATCATGTAGAATGTAATAAGGTATATATGTAAGATCTTTTCTTTGGAAAAGACATGGTGAGAATATATGTGATGTAAATAAAATTGTGAAAGCTAAAAACTTGTGTCTATTGGATGTAGAGAAGAGGATTACTAGTGAACTTCATTGGAACTGATCAAGAAAAGATATTCATTGTTGGATAGTTCAAAAGATTGTGTATTTCTTCATATACACTTGTTGTGAATATTAAATTTTGAAGGTGGATGTAACCTTCTTTGGGTGGTGAGCCCCCTTTCTTTTCCTAAGTCTTAACATGGTTTGTCCTCTAACAAGGACTATGTACTATAATGCTTCAATAAGCTCCTAACAAGGCTAAATCTTCTAAAAAGGATACTATACTCTCAGTACATCATTTGTGGGTGCTAATTCCCACTGGGGTTTTTAACTTTAATAGGGTTTCCCCGAGACCAAAATATTGTGTTATTGTGTTGGCATTCATTTTCTTCATTAGATATTATATTGCTGCTATTCAAAGTTTAAAGTTTAATATTCTATCATACAACTGATTCACCCCCCACCCCCCCCTCTCAGTTGTAGGGTCACGCACCTCCACCACCACATAGAAGGAGAGATACAGGGCCAATGGTAGTATGAGGAGATGCAGGGGCCATCTTTAGAAGAGAAGTATGACCAAAAAGGAGGAGAGGCAATCTAGGGTCCATGGGTTCAATAAATGCAGGGCCTAGTGGTATGAAAAAGATGCATACAAGGTAGACAGAGCAGTCTAGAGGGGGAGCCTGATAGGTGAGACAGAGGGTTGAGGAGGATGTGGGGGATGGAGATGCATCTATAGGTGGAGATGAGGAGGCTCCATGATAGAGGACCCCACAGGATGTGATATGATCCCTCTATGATCGTGTATGAGCTTTACAAGTTGAGATCATTGTGGCACAGACGAGACTATCAGATCATGATTAGAGAGTGGTTGAGCTCATAGCTGAACAAGATTAGAGGGTAGAAAATCTAATTGCAGAGTAAGACTACCATCAGTGTGTGGCCACTTATCATAGCAACCGAGTAGCATACTATGCGATAGCTTATAGTGCAGTTGTATCAGTTGCTCAACAAGTGATACCTTTTTCTTAGTATGCAGCCATATCAGAGGGTGCATAGATACCCTAACTAGATGAGGTTATTTCTCCTCCACCACTACCTACACAAGCTCTTGATGATGTTGAGGATATGGCAGAGAGTTAGCCTCCAGGAGTGGTTATATTGATATTCCATTTTGTATCCCATTTTGGCATTATATGCGATGACTTTCTCTGATGACATGTATATTTTGATGTAGCACATTTGACATTTGATGATATATAGAGATATTTGATTTGATCTCATTGTACTTATGTATCATTCTTTATTAAGAGATGTACTTATTTTCTTATGATGCTTGATGGATGCATTTTCTATTGAAGTTCTTATGATATTTATGTAGATGCAAATGTATGCATGCAAATGTTTATTTGATGTTTATGCCATGGATATCTTAGATGAATATGCAGTGATTATGTGGTGGATTTTAATGTATCATGCAATGGATGCAATTATGTTTATGTATGCAATATTTTCTAAATGGATATGTGATGGATTTAAATAGATATGTAATAAATGCAATCATGTTTTATGGTTATGCAAATGGATTTATGCTTATATATTGATATGTAAATAGGTTTATGAGATATGCTCATATATGTTATGATTTCTAACATCTCTTTGTAGGAAATATTCTTGTTGATACATAGGTACTTGATCATATCTCTGATGACATAATTGACCACTTGATGAGAGAAGATAATGGTGAGATTGATTGCAGGCCACATATTCCACCTAGGAGATAATGTTGGCAAAAGAGTAATGTTGTCCAAATGAAAAATGCATACTAACATGAAATGCATCCTAGGACTTAGTCACTAGATTTAAATTTGAAAATTTTCATCATTGAGCATTTGTGGGACATCATAGCTGATAAAATCCTCACTGGTGCCACTATGACCATGAGAATATGAATATGGCCTATATGAAATGTGAGAAACTAACGCAAGCACTGAGGCATAAAAGCCAAGATGACCTTAGCGTTGTTTCCAATTGATGTTGCAAGTAACCATAAGCATCAAGGCATAAGAGGCTAGGATGACCTGAATGGTTTTTGCGTAAACAAACAGAATAATAGACAAGGAGATAGTTCCGACCTCACCTTAGTATCCATATAAAATAATTCAAGGTATGTGTGGTATTCCAATCAAGATGGAGGCTCTTACCATAGACACCCAATTTATTGGATAGTTTAGGATTATCAAAACCACACCAACAAACATAAAAAATTTAAAAAAAATGATTATGCCTCTAGTCTATGTTCCTCTAGTCCTTTTAGACATTGTCAAGTTACATAGAAAGGGATAATCAGTAAATCAAATGATAACAAACAACATACCAAGAAAATTTGCAATCTTTCTTTCTTCTTTAGTAAGATAGACATCATCAAGTTACAATAGAGATGTGATCAACATCAAATTAGAAATTTTTTGGTTAGTGTTTATGTTTTGTGTTATAGGTTTTTGAAGTGTGTAGTGTTAAGAAACACTTGTTTGATCTTTCAATTCTATCGTTCATTTGGATTGATGATTTGAGCTTATCTGATAAGTGTTAAGAAACACTCTTTATTGATGTTGTCAGGTTGTGAGTTTTGAGAAACACCAGTGTGTGTTAGTGATTAACCTTTCACTGGTTTTTGGAAAAATGGCTCTAATTTTCTTGGGATGATGCTCTAACTGATTTTCATAACAGGAAACTACCCCCTACTGAGACTTGAATGTCCTAGGACAAAGATAAAGACCAATTCCAATCCATGACAGTGTAGTGTGGAACAACTGATTTGTCATGAAAATGACTGAAAGCTATGTACAAACTGAAGAAAAGGAAGGATGCCAAGACTTGTGTTGATAGATGGAGCACTTGAGTACAAGAGACATTTGTTTACCAGGTTTTTACCTACTTGGAAAATATTCTATTTTCACTACCAAGGCATCTGTTTACTAGGTTTTCACCAAGGCACTTTTTTCATTTTTTAATTTTTTTTGCTCTTTTCATTTTTTTTTCATTTTTTTTTTAATTTTTCAAATTTTTTGATTTGTTTGGTTGATGCATCAAAGAAATTGTTTTCCAGGTTTTCACTAAGATGATCTTTTTTTAGGACTTTTTCCAATTTTTATGATTTTTTGAGGACTTTTAGATATGTACATGTTGTTGGATATAGAGAATGCTTAGGCATAGAACTTCTTCAGATGGAGTGTGTTGATGGGATCATAGAGTTATTCTCCCTTAGGTGTAGAGAGTCGATAGATGCTAGAGCCAAATGTTGCAGTAATAATGTAAGGACCCAACCGGTTAGGCTCAAACTTCCCTTTATATTCTTGGTGTGACTGGTTTTGGGGATTCTCTCTCAACACAAGGTCACCCACTTGAAGTTCTCATGGTTTGACCTTTTTATTATACCCTCTTGACATTATCTTTTGATATGATCTCAGGTGATCAAATGCCACTTGTCAAAATTTGTCTAGCAATTCTAACTCTTGCAATCTAGATATTATGTAATCCTCATTAGGTATCAGTCAATGTAGAGAAACTCTCAGAGATGGGAATTCTACTTTGATTGGTAAAACCACTTCTATACCATACACTAAAGTGAAAGGTGTTTCTACAGTAGGTGTTTTTATGCTAGTGTGGTAAGCCCATAGTGTTGGATTGAGCTTCAGGTGCCAATCCTTTCCCGACTTACTAACAGTATGATGCAAGATTTTGAGCATATTTTTATTGGAGGCTTCAACCTGGTCATTTTTCTTATGGATAGTAGATTGAATAATGGTGTTGTTTAATTTTGAATTTTTTATAGATCTCAGAGATATCACTGTTCTTAAAATTGTCCTCCATTTTCAGTTATGATGGAGGAGGGGATACCATATCGGTAGATAATGTAATTCAAAATAAATAGAGCCACCTATTTTCTCATTGCAGTAGTGAGTGGGACTACTTCAATCCACTTGGTGAAGAATTTGGTGGCTATTATAATGAATTTGTGTCCATTTGAGGAGGACAGATATATATGCTCGATGAGATCAAATGCCCATTGTTGGAAGGGCTAGTGCGTTATAAAAGGAATAAGCTCCCTGGATGGAGTGTGCATGAGATTGCCATGTAGCTGGCTATTCTTGCAAGCTCTTGAGTACCTTATTGCCTCATTTTCCATGTCTGGCCAATAGTATCCAACTCTTAGTAGTTTGTGAGCTAAGGTCAAACTACTAGAATGAGATCCACATATGCCAGCATGAACTTCAACTAACACACATTTAGACTCTTCTTTTTCTAAACACCTAAGTAAAGTTTTGTCTAAACCTCTCCTATACATGTCGTTAGCAATGATGACATACCATGAGGAGTTATAGATAAGGTTTCTTCTTTCATTTATGGTTGAGTTATCAATGATAACTTAGTCTTATAGACATAGCTATATCATGAGGAATCTTGACCTATGATGGTACAAATTATTTGGGAATCAGGTAAGTTGTAGGCTGAGAAATGGAATTCTTCTACCAAGAACTCTTAGCATAAATCTTCATCTTGCTAAGGTAATGAAGCCAGAATAGAAATTGTGTTGGAATCTCTATTCTTCATCCTTGGGATCTATTGGAATGTGATGAAAGTAAAATATTTCTTGAAATCATCAACCATTCTCTTGTAAGGTATGAGTTTATCATCCCTTGTTTGGTACACATCATTAATTTGGTTGATCACTATCTGAGAGTCACCATGGATATGTAAGTCAGAGATATTCCATTCCAGAGCCAATTTCATCCCATTTACTAAGGCTTCATATTCAGCAATGTTATTTGTACAAGGAAAATAGATCTTGTACGCCTTAGGGATAGAGTAACTTTGAGGAGTAATGAACAATACACCTACTCCTGAACCATGTTGAGTGAACTATCCATCAAAGAACATCTTCTAGGAGCTATGATTAATGTGCATGATAGATCCATCTAGGAACTCCACGTTGATAGGTTGATCTTCTTGTAGTGGAGCGTCAGCCAATTGATCCACAATTTCCTGGCCTTTGATAGCATTTCGTTCAACATTTTCAATGTCAAACTCTCTCAGGATCATAACCCACTTAGCCAACCAGCCATTCAAGGTGGCTTCACTCAAGAGATACCTGAGTAGGACTATTTTAGCGACCAATTGTATAGGATGTGTCAACGTGAAATGTCTCAATTTTTGCAATGCAAATACCACTCTCATACAAGCTTTCTTGATCACTGAGTAATTCATTTTATAAGAGAATAGAGTCCTACTTATGTAGTAAATGGATTTTTCCTTTTTGTTCTCATCATGTTGTGCAAGGAGTGCCCCCAGTGATGTATTCATGGCTGAGATATACAGAACAAGTGGCTTACCCTAGATAGGAGACATCAAGACTGGTGGGTTTCCAAATATTCTTTGATTTGATTAAAGTGTTGGGCACATGCTTCATCCCATTGGTATGCTACTCCTTTGCATAGAGGCTTTGTAAATGATTATTCTTTGTCCACCAGTTGAGAGGTGAACCTCCTAATTGACTGAATTATTCTTGAAAGGGTTGTCATTTGTCTTAAGTTCTTCGATGGTGGCATCTCAATAATAGCTTATACTTTTTCATGATCTACTTTAATCCTGTTTGTTGAGACAATGTATCCTAACATCTTTCCATATGTTACCCCAAATGCACATTTCTTAGGATTCAACCTTAACTTGAACTGCTCCATTCTATCTAGGATCTGGCCTAGATCATTTTCGTGTTTTAACAATTGTGTCATCTACATAGTCTTGAATGTTCTTATGGATCATATCGTGGAAGATGGTTGTAATAGCTCATTGATAAGTTGCACATGTGTTCTTTAAACTAAATGACATGATGTTCCAACAAAAGGTTCCCCAAGCATAGGTGGATGTATTTTTATCTTGATCCTCTAGGGCAATTTTGATTTGATTATATCTAGAAAAGCCATCTATTAAGGAGTACATTGTATCTGGATGTCATGTCCACAATCGTATCAATGTTGGGTAGAGGAAATTCATATTTAGGGAATTTTATGTTAAGATCTTGAAAGTACATGCACACTCTGATGGACTTATCTAGTTTTGTTACTGGCACAATATTGGAAATCCAATCTCCGTATGCAATGGCTCTGATGAATCTAGCCTTGAGAAATTTTTCTAATTTAACTTTTACAAGGAGAGCCACATGAGGCTGCATCTTGCAGAGCTTCTGTTTGACAGTTTTGACTCTAGGTGCAATTGATAGATGGTGCATTATGAGATCCTGGTCCAATCCTAGTATGTCGGAGTAGGTCCATGAAAAGTTGATTTTCTTTTCTTGGAAGAACCGGGTGAATTCTATAAACTCTTTTGTAGATAAAGATTGTGCCAAATTAATTACCTATGGATGTTCATCAGTCTTGATGTTTACTAACCGTGTTGGTTCTATCATCATTGAAGGTCATTCTTGGAAGTGACTAGGCAAGATATCAAGTACCTCATCCTTCGGTGCCTCAAGGAGGTTTTCACCATCAAATGTGTCTTTTATTTTTATTATTTTTTGTTTTGAAATCACCACAATGTATTTTTTGCCTTCAGAACATTTATTTCTTTTCATTTTTAATTTCTAACTGGGGTACTTGATATTTGCTTCAGTCATATTCACACTAGATTCACTAGTGGAAGAGGTCAAAGGTTCAATAGTGTTTAGGTAACAAGCCAATGAATAGTCATTGGGAAAGGTAGGGATACCAAGTGGCTTGTTTTTCTGAGTCCAATCGATAAGCTCAAGATGTATGAGGGGTAGGTCATTCAAGGGTTCTAGGGCATTCACAGTATGTTCATCATAACTTGCGACTGGCAAGTCAAGATCTAAAGTGTCACTTTGGAATAGCGTGTTTAGACAAAAATTAATCACATCATTTTTATCAAAATTCATGTTGGCTATATGTGTACCTAACATGTTTGGTCTAACCCTAGGACATGGATTCCATTCTCGTGATGTTCTAGTGTCTATTGCATATGTTTATTGAAGCTATGTCCTGAAAGGAATTATCTCAATCTTGAACCTTGAGAGGAATCTTTTACTATCATTATTTACTCACTCAAAATTTTTATCTACAAATGCTCTTTCAAGTTCTGCTTGAATTTCCTAGGTGTCTACCTCTACCTCATTTGTGTCCTGAGTTGCTAGAGTAGAGATGTGAATTAGTTTGGCTATCATCAAACCTTTCTAGGTATCATACAAGGGTCATAGGTGGTTCTTCATCCTCGCCTTGATTATTTCTCTTTTGTTTTCTTTCCTCTTGCATAGGTCTTATTGTTTCCTCTTCTTGTGTTGATATGGGTAACTCATTAGGATCAATGAAGTGGGGAAGATCCATCACATGTGATGTAGTTACCAGTTGTCCCTAGTTAGGATGTCTATCATCTGATCCTAGGTTAACCTCATTCTCTTATATATCAAATTGTTTCGCTGGTGGACTTGGTGGAATCAGTCCAAGGAGATCTTTGCACCATTGTGGAAGAGACATACTTATTGGAATGGGCATTTGGGTAAATTTCTCTTCTTCTGTAGCAGAGTCAAGGTGTTGCTCATGTTAAGCAACTAAGGGTTCTTCTTCTAGTGGACTTGGTCCAAGGATATATCTCCACCATTGTGGAAGATATGGTTTCCCATGATAATTAGGATCCTCTATTCCAATATGCAGTAGCCTTTCAAAGGGTAAAGTTTCAATTTTAGCTTCTTCCTCACTGTGTGAATCAAAGACAGATCCTCCTCGATCAGTGATAGGATGAAACTTAGCTTCCTTAAAACCAACACTAATTTTATCTCTAGGATTTCTAAGTTGTGCATGAAGTGGTTCAATGAGTCCTATCTCATTTGAGCCTAAAGGATCCTTCCCTTTATAACCAATTTTCTTTACTAGGTCATACCCTTTACTATATTTCTCAGTGGATATTTCATAATGTTTGACCTCATTATCCTCGGGTTATTTGTAGAGCCATGCCATAATATCTTTCTCTTCATTTTCATCCTCTAGAGGTACATTTTCTTGGACAAAGCTACCATTGTAAATGACCTAATCTCGTGTAGTTTATGGTTTCATTGCATCTGAAGGTTTTCTATAAGATCTAGGGGATGTGGGTAATGATGTCAATGATAGGATAGGTTTGATCATGTACCCATCCATCCATGTATCTCTAATTTTTAGCTTCATCTCCATCTCTTTCATCATGTTACTCCCAAATTCAGAGGTATAAGCTTCCCTTTTGTGTGGTATAAGGGTATTAGTTGATTGTTTGTGTGCATTCCAAACATAACTAGTGTTTGTGGGAATGGTGACTTCAACACCGTTGAAAGGGAATTTGATGCACTAGTGATATGTGGATGGAACTACTTGCATCTCATGGATCCATGGTTTTTCCAAAAAAAAAATTGTATGCAAGTGGGAGATCTAGTACTTGGCATGTGACCTCTCTTTCTATAGGTCCCACTCTGATAGGTAAGCATACGAGACCTTTCGAAGATCTCTCTTGCTCATCATAGGATTTTATGGTGATCTTCTTTTTCATATCAATAAAAGATTATGAGAAGCCCAATTATTTAATCAACTTATATGTACAGATATTCAACCCTATGCCTCCATCTATCAACACTCATTTGAATCGACATGTGTGGATCATGAATTCAATGTGCAAGGGATGCTTATGTGGGTAACTCAAGGAATTATCATCTTCTTCCAAAAATGATAGGTAATTTGGTGAGGTCAAATGACATACCATGGATTGAAACCAATCTAAATCCAAGTCCTTAGGGACATTGGCAGGTGACAAAGCTTTATCTAGGATCTCTCTATGAGCTGGAGAGATTTTGATAAACACAAATATTGATATTTGAGAAGTCATCTTTTATAAGTGTTCGACAATGTTGTAGTCAGCGACATGTGATGAAACCAATTGTTTAGAATTTGATGACTTATAAATGGTTGTAGTTGGTTGTTTGGTTGATGTGGAAGGTTTGGATAATCCTCATTGATTTTCAGAGGTGGAAGGTCCTTCTCCTCCTATGGTGACCTTTTCTTGTGCTCGGGTCACAACATTAGCAGCTTCAGACTCTCTCTCATTTTTCTTGATGATAATGACATTGCAATGTTTAGAAGGGATCATCTCAAGCATATTGATGACATTTTTATCATTGGTTCCATATGAATGGTTAATTTAGGTAGCTTCATTTTGTTTGTAACATTCCCCTTTTTCATACTTGGGTAAGGGGTTCTTAAATGCTTTATGATCAGTATTTGTGGTGTGATTGTCAACCACGATCACTTCATTATTAATGAGATCTTAGATCTCATGCTTGATTCTCATGCAGTTCTCGGTATTATGTCCCTTATTTATGTGAAAGTCACAGTAGTCATTATCGTTCCACTATTTTGGTTTCACTTCCAACTCATATAGCCTAGAATTATCTGGCAATGTGATCAATTAATTTTCCAGGAGATTCTTGAGTGTTGACCCATAGGACCCACCTAGGGGAGTGAAGTTAAGTTTAGGCTTAGCCCATGGTTTCTCTTTTAGAAGATTGCTTTTTCCTTTAGAAGGATCCTTGGTGGTAGTCTCAGCAACTTTAAGGGCCTTGGTGCCACTTGTCAGATTAAAAACTATTGGTTTTGGTTGGCGAGCAACCTGGTCAACTATCCCATCATTTACCACATTCTTATTCTTATTCTAGTATTTCTTATTGTTCTTGGAACTGAAATTACACGTGTTTTCTTTGTAAAGGGTGATTTTGCCCTTTCTAACAAGCGCATCTTTTTGTTTTTAGCGCATTCTTCACCAACCTATCAAAGGTCTCTAGGTCTTGCAACTGAATAGGAAAACTAAACTATGGGATCAATGCACTAATGAATATATCCATCTTCTCAGACTCAAGAATGAGACATGGATATCGAGAAAATACTTTCCTTCATAGTTGGAGAAATGTTAGAAAGGATTCTCACATTTTTTGTTTTGTATTGCACAAATCAGTCATTGTGACAGGATGTTAGATATTATAGGAATAGTGTTGCAAAAATCACTCGAAAAGTTCATCAAAAAAATTTATTCCAGTGGGTAACTTTGAAAAACCACTTTATGGCTTGGCCACCTAGACTCCAAGGGAATAGATGCATAATATATGTCTTGTCGTGCATAAATTCCATGCACTAGGCATAGAATTCCCTAACGTGATCTTGAGGGTCAGAATTCCCAAGGTACTTTTCAAATGTTGGAATCTCCACTCTGCACGGGAATGAGGGTAAATACTGTAATCATCTGAAAATGGACAAGATCAATTAAGTGAGAAATCAAGGCAACAATCAATACAATTACATCAAATCAAAGATAAAATGATTGAACCTAAATCCAATAATAATTGAAAATCAAAAGCTATCAAATCAATTTAAATCAAATAAATAATGATAAATCAATTAATTATGTAATTAATCTAATTAATTGCATAGTTCAATTTAAATCAAATCAACCCATTCAAGGGGTACACATGGCTAAACAAATTAAATAAATTTAGTTAATTAATTCCTATTTTCTCTCAACCACCAAATGGGAGGAAAATCAATCAACCAATAGGAATTGAGAACCAAGCTCACATGGATCAATCCTAAATTGAATCTAAATCACTCATTTGGAAAGAGAATCTCGTCCATTCATTTTGTCCTCTTGTCCCAAGCTTTGAGGACAAAATATTTAAATTGTCTCCAAAGGTGGAACCATGGACTCAACTCTCACCTAACCTTGATCAACTCAACTACACCCCCTACCCTTGCCAAAATCTATAAAAGCAAGGCATAATTCACTCATAAATGATCCACAAATCTGAGAATAGCATCAAACCTCTTGCAAATTAGAGCTAGAAAGGAAAATATAGAAGCTAATTAGCATTTCAATCTGGAATTAATTATTTTAGCTTGCTTTATCATATCATTCTCATTTTAGGATTGTCACTAATGGAGGCTTGCTGAGACCTTTACATTAGCATCCATAAATAGAGATCCATAGAGTGCTTAATTGTTCTTAATTTGTGAAAATAGCTTATTCTTTATGGTAATTTAGTTATTTTATTTAATTATTTGCAATACTATCCCTATGAAGGTAATTTTTCTAGTACAAAAAATGGCGCCCACCATGGGGCATTAGGCCTCATAAATTTATAAATTCGGAGAAGTAAAATTTTTCTTGCAAATCTTGTTTTCTTCTCTATTTTGTAGGTGAAATAGTGTGTTTGATCCTTTTTGCAATGCTTTTACCAGTTTCTTCAATGCTTTTGAGACCTGAAATAGCGCGTCTACAGAAAATTTTTGCACCTTTACATGGAGTTTCAACATTTTTAATTCCTTTTGTCATCTGTCTAATTTTCTTTCAGTGCTTTTGCCCTGACTAGCCAACATGTTTGCATAATTCTCTAGCAGTTTTAATATTTTCTTAATGCATTTGCTAAGTTTTTTAGCACTTTTAATTTTTGTTTTAGTGATTTTAAATATTTCTACAACATGTTTAATGTAATCCACAACACATTTAAGCATTTAAATAGCGCTTTCAATAGATTCTGCAGCGCTTTTGATTAAATTGAAAAGTAACAGAATTTGATTTGCGAGAAATGATTTCTCTGTGTCTCGAGGATGACTGGTCATAAAAGAATAAAAAAACTAGAGACCAGATTTAATAGTGAGGGAAAAGCTTTGATAAAAAGGATCAAGGAGGAGAATATTGCACACATCAAGCTAGTTTTGGAAGATTCTCAGCAAGAAAGCAAGGTATATGAGCAATACTTAAAAGTTGTAGAAGCATATAAAGCAAAGTTCATATCATTAAATTAGATTTACTCACCTTAATCAAGTTTTGCTAAAATTTGATAAATAAGGCTTAGATTCAATTTAATCTTTGTTTTATTCAAACTCCTTGATTAAAAGAAAGGCTAAGTAAATCAAGCACTAAATTTGAACAACCCATTATTTGTGGAAAAGAGTAGAAATACTTGATTCCCATTATTTAGTGGTTTGGTAATTGAACCTTGTTAAAAGTGTTTTGGAATTGAGAAATAGATAGGGATATGCTCTTCACCTTTTGGTGAATCAAACTCCCAAAACCTATCTCTTTATTCCACTTTATTGCTTTCAAATGAACATGCTAGATCTATAGTGGGATCGCCTCCCGAGATTTTCCTTAACAAGGCCGGTGAGAGGGACAGCCCAAAGTGGGATACAATTGCATTTGCCACAATCATCCAACCCACTATAAAATGAAATGCATGCATCCTCAATGTGGTGTGTGACAAAAGGGTGTTAAATTTTTGAACTTCCTCGAGTAGTCCTTCGGAATTGCGCAAAACTCCAACATACTGGTGGTGGGAAGCCTCTTAATATACTTGGAGGATGAAAGTTTAATATCCATTTTGAATGGAATCTTGATTAAATACCTTGTTAAATTAGCAAAGACTACCTGATAGAGCCATGTTTATGAACCAAATTTTGAGCTAGGTAGATTGCTTGAAGTGTCTTTTTGTGCAAAAAATCTTGATAACGTCCTTACAAATTCAAACACTTTTTGTGTAGAGGGTTAAAAATAACAAGTGTATGTGTGGTTGTTGTGTTTGAAAAATACATAGCAAAATTAATTGACATCCATTTGAAAATTCATCTTATATTTTTAAATCTCTTCATAAAAACAAACAATTACCAAATTGGGGAAAATGATTCGAAATCAAACCTTGTTGGATGTCAGTTTCCACACGTTCTCATAGACTTAAACTATCTTTACAAGAAGAAGGCACTTGCATTGCCAAAGAGGTCCCCTAATTTGAATATCAAAGTCCTTTCAACAATCACAACCAAGGGGATAGTCTCCCAAATCTATTTGAAAAGAGACTTGAATCAATGGATAGAAACTCCACATTTCACAATTACCATCATGGAGGAAACAATGACAATATCAATAATGCTAACCAAGATCCTAAGGAAACACTTGAAGAAAGGGCTAATAGAGCGGCTCAAGATAATGATTTTCTTGAAGTCGTGGATAAACTAATAGATAGAGATAGGGAGAAGTGTTGGCAAGTTGACTATACTGTTGTATATGACTAGATATATAGTGTTGTCATTATGGAAACAAATTCATATATAGTTTTGGAGTCAACACTCATTATCATAAGGTCAGAATATGGCTAAGTGTAGAAGACTGGATAGTTCGCAGAGCTCCAGAATGTCAGAGCATCAGCACACGTGCGTATGATCGAGTTATGGTATGCACCCTTGAAGTTAAGATGGTAAGTGTGTATTCATGCTAAGTCTAAGAGTGTATGATCAGATAAGATAGTATGATGAAGATACAAACAGTTAAAGAGGTACAGCCAGTGAATGCCAGAATAGAACAGAGTATGTAGTCGACTGTTACTATTTTGACTAGCAGTTATAATATTATTTTGTAAAGGCTATGTGCCTATTGTAGTTAGGTTTTAGACATGTAAACATCTTTGTTTGTAAACACGCTTGAGCCAATTCACTTGGAATCATTGTATGTAATCTGTTATAGGCCGACCTAGTTAATTGTTTTGGTAGCGCATATAAATATTAGATGCGCCTTTGTAATAAATCATGGAAGAGGATATAGAGATAAGATAAGAAGGGGAGAAGTATGCAAAGAATAGTTAGAATGTATTAGAGATTTTCAAGAGGTCAAAGCATCAATGCATCAAAGGAACTGATCAGACAAGCAATGTCACAACACCACTTCATCCAGCAGATATAGTGTGTATCTGAGATCATAAGGTTGTAGCCTTCACCACTTGAGCAGTGAGCTCTAGGACAGTGTGTCCCCACCCCTAACAGGGTTATTTTAAAAGACTCCTAACAAGGTCTGGCCCTTGACAAGGTCACTGTACTAAAAGCATTGTAAAGAACAACTCCTAACAGGGTTGCAGATCTTCTAACAAGGATCATAAGACACTAGTGCAATTCTTAGTGGGTGTCAATTCCCACCGGGATTTTTACCTATTTGGGTTTCCCCGTAACCATATTGGTGTTATGTGTTGTGTTTATGTATCTTGTTTATGTTGATGTTCAATTCAGTACTTAAGCATTCAAGTTAAGTTTCAAGAGTAAAGTAAAAAGATTAATTTTAGTGAACACTAATTCACCCCCCACTAGTACATTTTACCCTAAATTTTGACCAAAAATTTCGACCATCAAATAAAAATGTTTAGTTGGTCGCATTAGAGAAGGAAAAATTTTGTTTTTTTTAAAATACATGCCCGTGTTGGTCTCAATTTCGACCAACACGATATTGGTCGAAATTGAGACCAATACGGGCATAATATAAAATTAAAAAAAAGGGCAAACACTTCATTTTTTTATTTCATTTCACGCGGGCTTTCACAGCAACCAAACGGTATTGCAGAGGAGGATGGCTTTCACAGTGACCAAACGGTATTGCAGAGGACAGCTTTCACAGCAACTAAACACTTCATTTTGTTATTCCATTTCACTGAAAGGAGCTTTCGCAGGGACCAAATCGAGGGCTTTCTAGTACATTTTCTTCACAAACCTCCAAAACTTGTTTTCT
The DNA here is from genome assembly GCA_027943335.1 of Chamaecyparis obtusa. NCBI lineage: Eukaryota > Viridiplantae > Streptophyta > Pinopsida > Cupressales > Cupressaceae > Chamaecyparis > Chamaecyparis obtusa. The sequence goes on along the minus strand of BSBK01001245.1, from coordinate 139,598 downwards.
AGCCATTTGGGTACATAAAATGAATACAAACAATAAAATCTTCAATGTGCCGTGATCCTCAGTTGTGGTTCGGTCTCAAATAACAAAGAATGGAATTCTGAGTATGTTGTTTTTGTCTCTTTCATGTTTTGGTTAGACAATAGATAGAGGAATGTAATGTGTTATAGTCACTGTCACATTTCTTTAATTCTTATGAAGTTTTATTGACCAAATGTTGTTTTTCCTTAGTCAAATTTTTCAATAAATGTAACATCACCATTAATTTGCGCATCCATGGAACTGGTGTTGGTTAAAACAACCTTTGACAGTCATTTGTTGCCGCAATCTATTTCTATCTACATAGTCCGCTGCAAAGCCATAACCAGTTGAATTGACTTAACAGTCTCGGTCATGTAACTGGAATACAAGACCATAATTGTTTTAAGTTTTATTTGTTTGAGTTATTTGCAGAATAAGAGAATCTCTGTCAGGCAGGTTCAAACACCATTAACCTCGGCCCTGTTGAGATGTCTCAACCCTAACTTGTGTCTCCACCATAAATTTTTTGATGTCATTGGGTGGAAACCAAGTTAGGGAAATGTAGGTTAGAAAATCCAATGCTCAGAACCGCGGAAGTGTTAACCCTGCTTCTTAGTCGATACCCTAATTGGGTGTATGCATTGTGTAAAACCAGTGAATTAGATGGAACATCGCATCAGTGGTTGGAAGTCAAAAAGGTTTGAATGTTGTTAAACTCGGGTCTATGAACATTAACAAGGCCCTAAATCAATTACATGTCATATGTTTAGTCAACAGATTTTTTATGCCTACGTAGTTATTGTTCATGTATTTAGACAGAGAAGCAGAGAAATGTGTTAGCAGTAGTAACAATGCAAACTTGAAATTGAAACACAGTCTTGATTGAGGTTACCGTCTTGTTACAATCTTCCTGATAAACTACAGTCACTAAAGGCACCCACTATTAAAGTAGTCCAGATTGAACTGACTCTAATCTGATCAATTAGATCGAAGGTTCTCTGAGACAATCAGCAGCGCTGGAAATTAGTGGTTGAAGTTAGTTACAAGACTTAGTATTGTCAGACAACATGTTTCATGGTCTTATTCAAACCCAGTGACCATAGGAAACAAGAGAATACTGTTGCAGGAATTAGTAGAATTCGACTGGTGTTGCAATTTAGATCTTTATGAACATTCTGGAGCTATAATTGCAGGTAGAAAATAGATGTTGTTAACTTGTTAACTGTATTGGGGTTTAATCAAAGAAGAGCCACAAGTTTGTTTTAAGTAGTGGTCAAATTTAGCTTTCCTAGAAATTAGCACACTGAATTTATAAAAATGAAGGTACTACCTTTGACATATGGCAAAGTGCTTTGGCATCAGTATCACGGTAGCCCTCTGCAAGATCCTCTAAAATAACTTCTGTTAGAACAGCTGCTGCTACCTTCCTTGTAATATCTCGAATACTGTATACAATCGTTAGCACATGCAATGGACTAAATAATAAGAAAAAATTATGTTATACACATTTATACATTGGGTTTGTAAGTTTTTTAATAAACTGTAAACCCTTGTTTGCATAGTCATGGCCAATATAGAAAATTTAGTTTTGACCAAAACCCAAAAACTGATAGGATCTTCCTTCTCAAATGAGGAAAGCCTCAATTCATTGATTCCCTCAACTAATATAACTGTCTCTTTATCCGCTCCCTATAGTCCTAAAGAAATGAAAGCTATGAATTAAGCTTCTCAATTTAAGCTCTAGTTTCTGCATCCTTATCCTTTGAAATATTATATATATTATTGCCAATTGTGTGATCTATGACTCAATGGAGTCAATCTCATCCTTTATGGTTCTTTGAAAAACTAGGTCATTTCAAGAAAAATTGATAGAACACATACTTAACTTCATTAGCACATTCCTTAAATAATTTCAAGTGATGCTAAAATATATCAATTGTGTGCATTTTCATACTGATTAAAGGCTTCTACCTTTCTCTTATCTTTTATCTTACTTAAGGCATCCCACTCTTCTTTATTCTGAATGAGAGAGGAATGATCCTTGAAGGAACCTATTGAAAGCTTCAATTTTTGTTTTAGAAGCAATGAGGAATCAATGTTTACCACTTAAATTCATCACTTGTCTTAGTAGTGTCTTGAACCTTCTTAGTATTTTCCTCTTCCTCTTTCTCATTAAGCACTATAGTTTTCTCTAAAGGAACAATGTCCTATTCTTTGTTTCTAGTTGTGTTCCTTGAAGGAGGGACACCTATTTCACTTTGATCTTCTGCACCACTACTCTTTGGATGAGTAGTTTTCTTATCCTTCTTATCACTCTTCTTTGTTGTATCCCTCTCAATCATAGGAGCATCAAAGGAAAATATATATATGTCTTGTGTGGATGCATAAGCTATATCCTAAAAATTAATATCATCTATAAGTGCTTATTACATAGGAACAACTTGAACCTTCTTCATCTCCTCTACTATTTTAGTAGTCATCTTTTTAGTTTGTTTCTTTTTCCTCTCTCTCTCTTCTTTGTCCATTCCCATGATGGTATTCACCCATTTTTTGGGGCTGGAACTCTTATGCCTACATTTGAGACAATTGGACTCTTTCCTCATTTGAGTAAGGTGTCCCAAAACACGTAATCTACATGGTGGAAACACAACCTCGAAATGGGAGTACAGGGAAACTCTGCTCTCAAACACCCTATACCGCAGCAACTCTCATTTGCATATTTGAATCCTGCACCCATCAAAGTTTCCTAAATTAGAAATATTAGATTACATTAAAATAGGGCTCTTTGAGAATATAATAACAGCAACTTACCAAATGCAACTAGATTGTCGATGACTTGAGAAAGAATGGCATAATTATCGCTCAGCACAAAGTGCGCATCAGATAATTCCATCTGAAGTTCATTTTGAAGCATGTTTTCCAGACCCAAGTTGAATTTTGTGATAATACTATTGATGTAATGTACACAGCTTCCATTATTTGGGTTTCTTGAACTTATAAGCAATGGCGTACAACCTAGGGGTACTAGATTGGACACAAGAAATTTTCTAGCTCCCATCTCATATAAACTCTGCACCACAAAATAGAAAATAGAATCTGTGATTTGACTTCCCAAACATCAAACCTTGAATAATATGTGATTGTCATATTAGTGGGTAATTAAGTTGTGTTAAGATTATGTGATGGTTTTTTGTGTTCAATTGCATTAAACTATTCCCTCACAGCATTTCAAGCCCGAGTCCTGCCTAGTGAGCTCATAAGTGAATCTTAATTAGTATGTCTTCAAATCTATTAATAAGAGTAGGATGGGGTCACCTTGAGCTATTCTAAAAACTTGCTAAGAAGCAGTTCCTGGTATTGGCTCACATTGTAGAGTTGAGAAACTTTTGACTGCGAGATAAAGTAATTGGAAATATAATCATAGCTTCCAATGTTAATGTAGAAAAGAGCTGTGGAGATGAGATGAGTAGCATTTTTAGCTTGTTCCAACACAGAAACCAAGTCTGCCTTTGTGTTGGAGAAGAACTCAATCTGCCTCTCAAAGGGTATTCTGCCAATCTGCAAATAGGTATGTAAGATAAAATGCTTTTAAGTTGGTTGGTATTTTATGAAATGTGTTGTTTAAAAGCCAATGAGGATTGATTACTCTTACTATACCAAACACCGCATCATATTTAGTTGTGTTGGAATAGGAAAAACTATATCTTTTAAGGCTATTTGGAACTTACATATTTGTAGCCAGTGGAAGGCAGAATTCTAGAGCCTCTAGAGGCAAAGTTGACTCCTAGTAGTATGTTTCTCCCATTTGCTTCTAGATCTAAATATGGGACTGGAAAAGGCACCCCCATGATTTGGCCTACCATAAAAAAAGAAACACTAATTAACTTTGCAAACTTACAACACAAGCTCTGGACTTGGGAGAAGTGGAAAAAATGTAGTTAGGAACTTTTCCCATACAGATGTAATCTGGAATGGTTCTTCCATTGCAAAACCTTCCAGTTGATAAGCCATTTCCAAAGTCAATGCCATTGAACCAAATATCTCCCTTGGAAAGAGTAGTAATGTAATTATTGTTTCCTATGTCCACCAATGAATCTCCAAAGATAAAAATGGCAGGAGTAGTAGAGGCAGTGGCAAATGTGAATAATCCCATCACTGTAAAAATTACAGGCCAAACCTTCGCCATTTATAACCTATCAGTGAACTAAGCACACCAAGGTCTCAGAAGATAAAACTTAGATGCTTTACCCTGCTGTCAAGCTACAAGGGTGCCTTTATATTATTCCAGATGTTCTACATTTGATTGAATGTGTAATCTAAAAATTGACAGATCCATGTTAGAAAAGTTTGTGATCTCTATTTTTTTTTTTTGAAAGACAATTAAATGATTTGACAAGAAAGAGTCACATGTGACATATTCTGCAACTTAAATTTGTTTCTTAGCGAGTTATTTTTTCTATTCCATCTGAGTCTTGGGGCCCTCTAGTAACCCAAACAGATGTAGATTCTTTCTGTGATATAAAGTGGTTGCCAGCGCCTGCAACTAAAGACTGCAAATAATATAACTTAAGATAAATGAACCAAAAAGATCATAACGTGAACTAAAATGAAAGCCAAATTCCCAACACAACAAAAAGAAATTCCATCATGTTATCATGTGTTCTTTCTCATCCACAAGAACAACAGAAAACCATTCCCCTAAAAAAGACCCTTTCCAAGCATCCCAAAACACATCTCCAAACCACTAAAATAGGAACCCAACCAGATGCATATTCTCCTAACAGGAATTGATATATTCTTTAGTAGGGGCCATTTAATAATGTACTCTAAAAGGGCAATAGCCAGGCAGTAACGTTGTAAGGAAAATAACAAGCATAAATTGAACCATCTTGAGAAGAACTCAAGAACTTGACTGCCAATTGTCTACTCTTCCATTTGTCCTAATTTTTTCCTCTACCTACTTTAGCATTTATCCTATCTAATTGATTTAATAGGGAGTGAAGCTTACTAATATGTTGAACAATGATATCACTAATTGATATCCCAGCTAAATGATTTAATAGGGAGTGATACTGTCAACACTTGGGTTAACAACTCAACATATTCATACCAAACAAATGAAGCTTACTCCCAAATTTAAATGATTTAAATGAAGCTTACTCCCAAATTTATCGAGTTGTGTTAACTTACCAATGACTTGATGCTTGACTCTCAGTAAAATGGTGATATAGGGGTCCTTATATTACACAGAATTTTGATTAAAAGTTAAAATATAGCATTAAAATCTAAATGATAAAGATATTTCATATGATGTTTTCGATATTAAAATGGTTGAGAAAATGGTTGTTCAGTAACGATTTTTATCAGCAGGTTGCAAACAAATCATCCTTCTTCCACCAATGAGTCATTCCATTTAAGAAAGACCATGTCTGACGATATCAACGCACAAAAAAATAGCGAGACAATTGCTAGACTATGGTCTAACTTAAAAAGAAAGGGTGATGGAAAATGTTATTGTCCTTGAAAACTTTGTAAGGGCTTAAAGACTCGAAGATATCTAATCAAAATAGCTGAGGAACATTGTAGGCAACATGGTCACATTGAAGGGGGAAACGAATTTCATCCATTGGTATGTATTTTAATATTTTATAAAATACATAAGACATGATTTGATGATGACAACATGGTCATGGTTAATATAAGGTCATCATTTTCATATAGGTCAACGTCCCTCAGTTTCATGTTATGGACCATGACAATCTGGAGAATGTGGATTTCCAAATGAGGGAACATGGAGGTGTGAATATAGAAGTAGAAGGTAATGATAACATGGAAGAAGACCATGATGATGAAGAAGATCAAGATGATCAAGATGATGACGATGTTGATGTAGAGCTTGATGTACCTATACTTGAGAAGGCACACGAGCCCCTAGATGAAGGCTCCAAAACAACTCTTCTTGCCACTGTATTGTTGTTGGTGAACTTGAAGGTTATGAATGGTTTATCCAACGTAGCAATGACACGTATGTTAAGGTATGTCATCTTTTTTCATTATTTTAGTCGTAATTCCCTTACAATTAATATTGGGTGAATCGTGTAGCAATTAATATTCTTTAAATTAACAAATTATATTTTTGGTCATAGGTTGGTAGGTGAGTGTTTGTTACCACCATCAAACATTCTACCTCGCTCGTACTGAGAATTATCTACCATTATGAAAGATATTGGAATGGAATATCAAACAATACATGCATGTCCGAACAATCATATTATATATTATAAACAACATGAATTTGCAACAGAATGCCCTATTTGTCATATTAGTAGATATCAATCAGATCGAATAACAAAAAAGGTGCCTCGCAAGGTTCTTCGACATATTCCCATTATTCCACATCTGCAACGATTATTCAAGTGCAATAGCTTGGCACAATTTATGGATTACCATGCACGCAATAGAAGTCAAGATGGCATTATGCGAATGTCTGCAGATGGCTCGGCATTTAAGGAGATAGAAGAAAAATGGCCACACTTTAAAGAAGAACCTCGCAATCTCAAGCTTTCATTGGCAGCGGACGGTGTCAATCCGTTTGGAGAGATGAGATCTACTTACTCAGTGTGGCCTATTTTTGTTATCAACAATAACATTCCTCCTTGGTTGTCCATAAAGAGGGAGCACATAATGTTGTCACTGATTGTTCCAGGTATTTTTTGATTTAATGGTCATCTAAATTAATTTATTAATAATAATCCATCAAAATGGTCATAATAATTATGTAATGTTTTTGTTCATTCAACTAGGTAAGTACCAAGTTAAAGATATCAATGTATATATTGAGCCCCTTATCGATGAGTTGATGGTGTTATGGAATGGGGTCACTATGTATGACATCTCTAGACCAATAGGACAAAGACAATTTCAATTCCATGCAATGCTTGTATGGACAATACATGATGCCCCTGGGCTAACACATTTTTGTGGTATGTTCTCTTCTTAACGCATCTTTTTTGGTATGTTATAGTGCTAACACAAAGTTAACACATTTAATCCAATTATACATGATCTTGTAGGTCTTCAGACAAAGGGAAAATTTGCATGTCCAATTTGTGGTCCAAAGACAAAATCTCGTCATTCAAAAAGTTTGAGAAAGCAGGTGTTTGATGAGAATAGACACTTTCTCCACAGAAATCATAAGTACCGAATTACTCAAAAATATCTTTTCAATGGGAAAGAAGAGACTACATCAAAGCCACAGAGAATGACACCTCACCTATGGAAGTTGGCATACAATAAAATAAATCATCGAGGTAATGTCATTCCTCTAATGGGTTTTGTTTCAAATTTATATTTTGATATTGTGTTTTGTTTACTGATGATGTAATTGATGCTTGTGAAGGTTGTCAAGGCATCAATGACCAACTTCCAAAAGGACTAAAAAGTTATCCTACACAATTTACTAGGTTGTCATACTATGAGCAACTCCCAATCGTGCATTTGTTTGATCCTATGCATATTGGAAAGAATGTAACAGAGACATTATAAAAAATATTGGATGGAAGGCGTGACAAAGACCAAATTATCAAAATTTGTAGTGACATTGAAGAATCCAACCATGCAATGAAAAATTTTATTTGATCAAATAACAATGGAGACCAGATTGATACAAGTGCCCTTCCATGGTTATTGTCGAAGCAGCAGAGCAATGCTATAAAAGAAATTATAAAGAAAATACGATTTCCCACAGGATTTGTTGCGAACATAAATGATCTCATATCAAAGAAAAGCGAATTTGGGCCAAGGATGAAAACACACAATTGGCATATATTTATTAAGGTAATTCATATTATTTTGTATTCACTATATATTTGTATACTGCATGTGGTTTTCATTGCATTCTTTTATAAAATATTGACAAGATCATTTTACAAATATTGCAGTATGTTCTACCTCTATCTCTCCCACACCACTTTGCCAACGGTGTCAAACAAGTTATATATGATCTTGGAAAATACATGAGGTGGTTGTCATCTAAAGAAATAAATAAAGAAGATATAAAATACTGGAAGAGAAAAATTCCTCTTCTTATGTGTGAAATGCAAAAGTGTCTACCTTCAACTTTTTTCAATGCAAAAGAACATTACCTCATACATCAAGTTGAGGAGATTGAATTGTGTGGACCTGTACCAACTAGGTCAATGTGGATGGTTGAGAGGCACTTGAAATTTTTGAAAGGCTTGGTTCGACAGAGAGCACATCCTGAGGGTTCTATGGTGGAGGGATATATGGTATACCAGACCATGGTGTACATTAGTGAATATCTTCCTAAGTTTGCAGCAAAGATCCATGTAGATCGTATTTGGGATCCCAACTCCATTAACAAATTTGAAGGGGAGTACTTGATGGGAAAAGGTAGATTGAGGAAAGTGAGAGGTAAATCTAAGATGTTATTGTAGTTAATTAATTCTTATAAATTTGGTAGAGAGTGGGATGCAATAAATCTAAGATGTTTTTGATACAGCTGGTCGAGAGTGGGATGCAATACATTTGTATATTGTAAACAATCTTGATTGGATGATGGTATGGATTGAACGATGTCAACAAAATGGTTTCTCATTAACATGGGAAGGTGTTGCTTCATTGGTTAGAGAAGCTCATCGTAATGGAGATTCCAATGTTACTCCAATGGTAATTGATCTAGCACATGGTTTAAGAGGTGGACAGGTACGTAGAAATTTATTAATGATCATGACTCGTATGTTTCATATCAACTCATGATGCAAATAATTTACACACTTGAAAAATTGCAGTTCAAGCACCACAAAGCTATGTACTATCATGGCCACAAATTTTGCATTAAAAATTTGGATGACACAAAGAAAACTTGTGATTCTGGGATAAGTGCAGTTTTTGAGGTCACCAATATATCATCTAGAAATGACATACATCCTCAACAATCTCAAAATCAATACTATGGCATCTTAGATGATATAATTGAGTGTGACTTTAACTCCTTCAAAGTAGTTCTATTTGTCGTCAAATGGTACAGGCTACGACTAAATCAAAATGATCCAGATAGAACTGTTATTCAACATGATAATGGATTTACAATGATTAATACAAGGTCATTTGAGCCAGTTGGAGATGAGCCCTATGTTCTTCCAAGCCAGTGTGAGCAAGTGTTTTACTCAGAGGTTTCACATAAACAGGGTTGGTCATTTGTTGTTAGACATGATCCAAGAGGAAGGCCGATAAAGTATAATGTTATGGAAGAAGAAGATATTGAAGATGATGAAGAAGCAGATGATGATGATGATGATGATGATGATGATGATGATGATGATGATGATGATGATGATGATGATGATGATGATGGTGATGATGATGGTGATGGTGATCATGGCGATGATGATGATGGTGATGTTGTTGATGGAGATGATGATGGTGATGATGGAGATGATGGCGATGATGATGATGATGATGATGATGATGATCAATGACATAATTAAAATGGTTACATATTTATTGTGTTCAATTCTAATGATTACATATTTATGTTTTGCTTTAAATTGTCATGGTTACATATTTATTGTGTTCAATTCTAATGATTATGACATATGTGATTTATAATTACCAATTTTTTGTTTACGATGCTCAATTAATTATTGTTGATACATGTATATTTGTGTTTGATTATCACCCTTTTTGCAAACAGGCAATTGACTACAGACATTGTCACCCCGGCCTTCTGTTGACGATCTTGCATTCCATATATAAGGTAAATTTATTCATGTTTACGATGTTACATATTGTTCATGTTATCTTCTAAGTTATTTGTAGCATACGTATCATGTAATATTTAGCTAACTTAAGATAAATGATTAACATATGCAGGAAATTTGACCCCTTTGGCGTGGATCATGCACAGTGACATGGATCAGTAGGTATAAGTCAATAAATAGACATAATTTTCTTATATTCTTCTTGTTTATCACTGAGCACGTATGTTATAAATAGACATATTATATAATCATATAATTTATATATAGACAAAGAAGAACCGTATAGAAATATAATATATAATCACTTTCAACCTAGTACATTTTATATGTCTCATGTATAGACAAAGAAGAACCGTACGTATGGGTCACAACTTGATTATTCTATATATATTGACATGGCAATATCTCATTTGATGGATTGCAGCACCCACCAAATAGGTACTTGTCAGATCTATCTACATCGAATGAGGGAAATGAGGGAATGCTAGATGAAAGTTCTACATGTAGTACAGCTAAAATAGGGAGATCAACTAGAGGTCAAAAGATTAGAAAAAAATTTGATAAACGCATGCAATATTTCCTTGCTAATGGGGGGTCATGTTCTTATGATGATGAGACCAAAGGTGACATCAAGGTGCCCTTTCGGTATAGACACATTGAGAAACAATGGGTACCCAATGAGCTACCTCCAATTAATACTGATTTTTGTGTTAATGAGAGGATATATCGCATTGCTCCATCCTCATTACATGGTTTGGGCCTATTTTCCATGGATGGGATAAAGGTATATTACAACAAAGTTGTTGAATTGTTCAAGTATTTCGGTCCGTGTTACAATTACAATGATTGGATGCGGATTGTTCAATATAAAAAAAGTATGCGTAGGTATGCGCTATCAGCTAATTATATACAAAGGAAAGAAAATGATCAAAGTAAAAGATTTGCAATGTACATTGATGGGAGACCAAAAGCGACAGGTAATATTGTGGGTTTTATAAATATTACGTGACCTTCGTCAACTAATAAGCAACCCAATTGCATATTTGAGGCACGTGAGGAGAATCAAGTTTTTGTATGTGCAATAAAATCAATAAGTGCAAGGGAAGAACTGCTAATAGATTATCATTTAAATCGCATAGATACAAACAAAGTTACTATTATGAGGGTGGTAAGTACTATATACCATTTTATTAATAAGTTTTTTTTTGCTAAGTCTATTGCTTTTAGTTCACTAAAGTTTTTATATTTAATCTTTGTCACAGGACGATATGGATCCCGCAGATGATAGAGGCCATGAGGATGCTCCTCCCACCCGTTCTTCAGGGGTAAACCTTATTAAAATTGTACAAATTAGATAGTTGAAAAATGTTATATTATTACGTTATTTTATTTATGGTTTTGGAGTTTTTATGATATTTTTACTGATATTCCTATCACAATTTGATGTTCAGGATAAGGGAAAAGCACCCTCGATAGTAGAGGCAATAGCTACCCCCGAGGATGATGATCTTTTTGCAGATTCGCCTAATGTTATAATCATGTTGAAGAAAAAAATGAAACAAATCAATAAAGAAATAATTAATATTTTGTATGTAACAAATCCAACTGAGGAGATGTTGATGAGGCTAACTGAATTGAAAGTGCTCGCACGTCGGTATCAAGTAAGCAGTAATGAATCTTTAGTTATAACAAAATTTCAATAAAGGTTAATATTTTATACTCTTTTATGTTGTGAAATAAAATATATGTAATATGTGTTCTTGTTGCAGGATTTTATGGAATCTCTAGCACCTGGTCAAGGACAATGTGCGGATGAGGCCGGTACTAGTAGGCCTCCGGCCGCCTCAGGTAAAATAATCCTTTAGTTGACAAGTTACAAGGAATTTTTTCTTTGGAACATTCAAAAATTTCTCAAATTAACTCTTACTTTTATTATTTCAAAATGTCTTTGCTAACAATGTATTGTTTAGGTCATCAATTACAGGAGACTCCTCCTAGCCAGGTTGTCCATAGAAGATTATCGAGTGCAATGTCGGCCACAAGGGCCATGCAAACATCAACGCCTTCAAGGGCTATGGCAGCTAGTAAATCATTGTTTTACTATATTTGGTTTTGTTCTAATTATGATTTCATAATTTGTACTTTAATCTTGGGTGCATCACATAGTGGATTATTTTTTTGGAGCAAGAGATACCCCGGTGGCACTGCTTGGTACACCAGATACTGATCAATCTGCATGTATTGGTGATAATTCACCACCATTTCCTGGATCTACCCGTGTTACTAGCACGGGAGCTACGCAGATGTCATTATTGATTGACAATAATGAATCAATGCCTATAAGATGTCCTCAGATTCCAGGTACTTTAAATAATTATTTTTATATTGTAATATGCATTTACCTATTCATAACAAGTTTTGTATTGATTATCCCATGATATTTTTTGCAGGAAATGATATGTTTTATACGAAGCTTTATGACCTCACATTGCATATATTCAGGCCCACCATACGTACAAGGTGGAACATCATAAGTGAACTAAGTTTATCCCACTATTATTTTTTCATATCATTAATTGGTACAGTATTTTTCCTTTCATTCTGGTCTTTTCTTTTAGTGGCTATATCTAACAATTTTGTGTTTTTCCTTAAAAGGTGGAATTTGCAAGAAAAAAGTTTAAAAGATCAGCTCATCAAAGATTTACATCATGAGTTTGGTAATAATATTTTTGATGAGAAGAAAATTTTAGAAAGAGCTTGCAAACATCTTAAGACTGTGAGGGACGCATATAGAAAGAGTCTTGTCCAGAACCCAAAGTACAAGCGTCCTCCCTTTATTTCAGTGAGAGATTGGAATGAATTTATTTTAGATGCAAAGGAGAAAGCGGATGCTCAAAAAGGAGTTTCACCAACAAATGCGAGAAGGTATGCAATAGTATTAACTACTAGTGATAAGGTGTTTGGCATGGACTTTTGAGATGATAATTAAATTTTGAATGCAATCATCATTTTTCAATATAATATCTTGGTATGATGTTTTAGGCATTTTCACCATTGAATGCAATGTGTGCAGCATTTCAAAGTTTCATTTGTTATTCCATGTACATGTTTTTATAACCTTTTTTTCAAACTTTTCATAGGTTGCAGGACACTTCAAAGGCAACAAAGGCCAGGCTGCAAAAGATTGGGCAACATAGACTTGGCACTGGAGGATATTCAAAAATTAAAGCTCGCATTGTAAGTAGCAGTAAATGAATTGCAGAGAAAAATTATTTATAAAATGCAAATAATTTTGTTTAATCAAAAAATGCAGGGCTCTGATTTTAATTTAGAGGCCACAGAAGAACACAGAAAAATTGCCTTCAAGGAAGGCTATCAAGCTGTGGCTGAATGCCTATGGCAAGCTTCCACTGGCCCAACCGAAGAGTCTCCTGCATCATGTGCACAGGTAAATATGCCAAAAATATATATTATAAATTGAATACTTGAGCAACAATCAATTTGATAATAATGTCTATTACATTGCAATGCAGCCTCTTAATCGTGACATAGATCATACGGCGCCGCATCATGAAGCCCCCAATGTGCATCATATTGTCCAAGGAGGTGCTCATTTGCTATTTAAAACTAATTATGTAATTATTAATACAATTTAACATCTTAAATTGAACTTGGTGTAACATTTTTGTGTATATTTTAGAGGATATAGAATCAGGTCATGCTGAACGAGTGCCGGAGGATGTTCAGACTGATCGCCATGTAGATCATGTGGCACATTCAAGTAAAGAAAATCTATGTTTTGTTCTTTTAAATTAATTTTTTGATTTATAGTTCTTTTACTTACATAAATACTTGTAATTCAATAATATAAAATAGTGTGAATTTAACTCATGAAGTACTTATTGCAGCAGACCCCCCTTCAACGCAGCGGCCTCCTGTTCCTGAACAGATGAGGAGACACACATTGGGATTAGAATCAATAGAGGAGGGGAATGATGAGGACATTGATCTTCCTCTTAGAAATTATATGATTTAAAAAAATAGCAAGAAACCCAAAAAGAAATGATTGTAATTAACATTTATTGCTAATGAAAGAACATTGTCTTAATGGATGTAATTTTGTACTAGTAATGTTGATGAATGATGTCTGTTAATATGTGTTAATGAATTATTCATGAATGTTGTGTGTTAATGAATTATTGTTAATGAATTATTTATGAATGTTGTGTGTTAATGAATTTTATGTGTTAATGAATGTTATCATGTGATTATAATGATTGAATGTTATATTTCAAAAATGGATGAATGAATGAATGAATGTTATTAAATGTTAATGGGGAATTTAGAGTGATGTTGGGGGGGGGGGGGGAGGGGCCAAATGAGCTTCCACCTTCACGTGGTTGGCCTTGTTTAGTAGAGAATATTAAACTATTCTTGAAACCAAGTGAAGCTCAAACTTTAAAGACAAGCTTAGAGTTTTTGATGCAGAGCCTTCTAATATCCCCTTAAGGAACCCTATTCAACTCAAGGATTCAACAACGTCTTGGAATCCACTCAAGGAACTAGAGTTCAACTAGAGGATCAATAAGAAGTCCCTAACTTAAGGATATCAACCAAACACTCCTCTGCAACAGGTTCACTGCCTTGATTCATTTTAGACAACTTATCAATTCACTTTGTCCATGTTCCAATTTCCCTCTCCTTGGGAACACTCCTAATTCACCTTTCATGCAATCACCTCTTGATTTCTATCTTCAAGGATTCCCTTGATCCTTCTAAGGCTTCAACAATCCTCAAATAGCCTAACTAAGGAGTTCCAACCCCTACCAAGCATTAACTCTATCCCAATCTTCAAAACTGCCTTTTCTAGGACTATCCAATTAGCCCTATCCTACCAGTAAATTGCACTTTTCTCTAAAATTCCTCAAACACCATGGTGACTTCTTCACCTTTCCAGATACCCTTTATTGATTTCTTCAAACCCTGCTAATACCAATCCTTCAACTTGTGACTGTTGCACACTTCTATGACTGTCCCTATCAGTAATTAGGCCTAATTAGCCCTCCTCTTCCAAAGAAACTCCTATTTACACTTACTCTCAACCTTCCAACCTTTATAAAGTCTCAAGGAATCTAATAAACATTAGAATTCCTCAATTAGTTTGACCCTCCAAGCTTTCCTAGATACTTTTTCATCAAACCCTCCCTTTAAGGGTTTCTAGCCTAGGGCTTCCTAGAAAAGACCCTAAATCAACTCACAAAACCTTTCTAATGGCTCAAACACCTTCAAAAAAACTCTCTCAATCATTTCCAACACTCATTTACCAATTCCACCCTCAACTTGTTCATATTCACCACGTGGTGCTTCCCAAATGCACCCTTCACTGCCTGTTCAACAGTCACCTACTGTTCCTTTCTCCTTTCACTGACACCTGCATCCAAATCATGATAAAAACATAATATTTACAAGCCTTAGTACCTCTCCCACAGGCGATTATTAGAACACAAACAATTACGGGTACTTTCCCCTTTTTAATCACAACAAAAGTTGACAGTTCTGATTTACATGGAGATCCAATTAGAATCAACTCTAACATACTTCATAGATTAAAAGCCCGTTGTTTAAGCTTTACATAGCTTGTTGCCTATATATTGTAATTTGTAGTATGTACTTCATTCTATATGTGAATAAGCCAGCTAGTTTGTTAATTAATGGCCCAATTTCTTTGAGAATTTGCCAGCCTTTTCAGAAGTATTTTTGTTTAGGATGTCAAAGAGATATGAAGAAGAAGAAGAGAACTTATGTGAATTGAAGTGTCAAGAGGGTGGTATTTATCTTTTGACATTTGGAGGGCATGACAAGCATGTGTAAGCTACCTCACTTGCATTTTGAATTTTATAATTCTATCAAATTTATCTTGCTCATTTGGTTTTGCTTGTGCAGGTTTGGGCCTGGGGCAATCCAAAATATCAATGAAGCTTTGAATAAGGTATGAAAAGATACTCATAAATTCACAAGGTATGTGATATTTGTTGGGTCATTGTATTTCATTATATCAATGGTTCTAAGGATAATTTGGCAGGTCGAGGGGGACAGAGATGCAACAGCTCTTGTCATAACGAATGAGGTGATTTCCACCATTTTTACAGGTTGGGTTGGATCATGAGAATAATTATATAATTTGATGAGTAGGAATAGTTATATAATTTGAGACAGTCAAGATTATTGGCACACTTTCCAAAAAAGTTGATATTGGATTTTGGATATGTTATAGTTCTCCCAAAAGGGTATCTGGAATGCTAATTTTTTTGTAGGTTCTTTTGGGAAAAAATTGAGTTATTTGGGTTTGAACGCTGCTGGAGGGCTACTAGCCTATTAACTAGGCCTAATTAGCAGTTTTGGTGAATTTGTGTGTTTGGAGTTGTTTGAATGATAGAATCTGATTGAAACCTATTGAATCACCTTGTTTGACACATTTAACATCAACTTTGAAGATTTGGAGTCAGGTAACTGTGTTTGTGGGTTGAAGTGCTTTGAAGCCAATTGGAATCCTTGTGGGTTATTTATGAATTTGCCTAAGTCATTGTGAATCCATCACCTTTTGTATGCCACTCTGCATCATCTAAGGTGCATGTAGTATACCCTAAGATAGATAAATGTAAACCTTCTAAGGAAATACCTAAATGATGTTGGGAACTATCTTGAATTCAATTTTGAGGAAAACAAAATTATAATTATGACAAGGTGTTTATGAATAAGACAAATTTAGACAAGAATGACAAGCATCCAAGAAAAGGTGGACATGAAAAGAAAATAACTATATTTAAAGGAAGTCAAGATAATGTGCAAAGCCACAATAGGAATGTCCTCAAAAGATGTACCCTCTAATTTGGAAAATGACTCTAGAAAGTGTAATTCTTGACCCTAGGATGTGCAAGCTATGTTTTTAGATTTTTAGATTTTTTGAATCTAAGATGAGGACTATTCACTATGAAAATGACTAAGAAAGGTTATAAACTCTCAATATAAGAATGCCACTAAAATGCAAGGTATGAATTTATAATTTGCAAGGGTTTCCAATCAAAATATTCTAGATAAAGGAAAAATGATATATTTATGACCCATGCTATTTTGTTTCTCTATGTGGGACATTTTTTAGGACAAGTTTTGATGATTCATAAACACAAAAATCACACAACCACTTATGGCTGTAGGTATGACTGAAATGAAATGTTTTGTCTATATTCAGTAACTTTTTCAAGTTACAAGTTTTCACACTATCTTTCACAACAAAACACATAAACAAGTAGTCTAATATAAGGTCAAAATGGCTTCAATGAAGTATTTTACAACCATTACTTGGTAGTTAATTATCTCACATAGATGTATCAAACTACTAGAACTTAAAAGTCCTCTTGTAGGCACCTATGTTTTTTCCATTTTCTAGGTAATGTTGTCGTGTTAATGTAGATATATTTCAATAACACAACACCCTAGGACACATATTGGTGCAGGGGCACTTAACAAAACAACTAAGGATAATATGGTACTAGGTGAAGACAAGAGGGAAAAGGCATCTAGTCATGCCAATTGGGATATTCTAAGGCCAATAATGGCATACTGTAATGAACAAAGTACTTTGGAAGTCAAGAATTGTAAGGGTCCTGATAAAGCCCTATGGGCAACATAATGTAAAAATGGCCTAATGAGCCATAAGGGTAGCCTAGAGAGTAGTTTTATGTTTTTTCATATTTAATAAGGTCATTGAACCAATTTCAAGTCATTATTATGGGTCTAGGTGTTAAGAAAGTCATACAAAGCAAAGTTCATAATTTGAATTTTAAATTCCAACGTTCATGATGATTTTAGAGGGAAAACCAAAACTAAGCAATTGTTTGATTAATTAGTCATCTCAACCAACTTTGGTCGGTTGGACAGTTGTATAAGGGTCTATATATGATGTCATGTCGAGATGAAACATGTTAAGGATTGTATGAATGGCAGAGTACAGAGATTGTATGGATAGTGACAGTTTCAATAAGATTTCTGTGTTTCTTGCATATTTTTCAAGTCTCTTTGATGCAATAACTGTTCATTCATGTCGGTATGAGTCCTTTGTATAGTCTTTGATTAGTTTTAAGGTGCTTATTAATTCATTTGAAAAGATATATCTGTTGTCTCGCAGAAAGTTCTATTTGTTTACATTGATAATATGAATAAATGAAGGTTCCATTCCACTTTGTACATTTACCTGCTTCAAGGAATGGAACCTATGACTCTAAAATGCCCTAATAACACCAAATAAGAAAGAATGATGCAGATTTGCAGGTTGAAGAGAAAAAAATGCAAAGTTGATTAGTGTTTGGACAAGTTTGGGTACCCAAATACATGCCATGTGTAACACAGCCGTACATCTGGCTGAACAAGGTATATATATTATTTGATATTCTTCAATAACATGTTGAACTTATGGTGAATCATGAATTTTATGACCTGGAAGTAAGTGGAAGTGCTAGATCGGTGATACCCTAGGGTGTAGAGGGTTTGAAGGGTGAATTTGGGGTTTTATAGCAAATGAGAACATAAGGTGAAATTGGTTGTTGATTCATCTAATTAGACATAAAATATGAGTTTCCTATGAATTTGGTGACTTTTGGACACATATTTGGCATAGTTGCTTTGTAAACTCACATGAAATACACTCAAAAAAATTGAGACAGTCATTTTAAGGGCATAATTTCCAAAGCAATGCATATTGATTGTTAATTATGTTTTAGATCGCCAAAAAGGGTACTTGGAACAGTTATTTGTTTGTAGGGTTGTTTTGAAAAGTTGTGAGAAAAATTTCAAAAACAGCTACTGGAGGGCTAATTGGGGGCTTAAGGCCTGATTGGCAGTTTCATGAAAGTTGATTACTTGGAGGCATTCAGAAGTTGAAAAGGGTTTTTAACCTATCAAATCAACCTTATTAATATATTTCCAATCAATCTTGAAGATATAGAGCGAGGGTTTGATGTTTTGTGGGTTAACTGCTTTATAGCCTATTGGAATCCTTGTAGGTTTATTGTGCATTTAAACTAGTTTAAGTGGATCCATCACCTTTAGTTGTTTCACTCTGCATCACATATGATGGGGATTTTGGGGGCATATTTTTCCATCCACCTTTACTAAAATAAGTTAATGATTTAGAGGTGAACTATGTCAAGATCCTTCTATTATTCTATATCTTATTTTTTTATTTTTCATAGGTGACAAGAGAAACACCATAATTAACACCTAGATCACCACACTTGCTACCCTAAAATGATGCAGTCACATATCTAATTCATTGTACTTAACCTCACAAATCAACGCAAGTACCTTATTGAAGTGATACACTTATTTTCTTAAAATGATGCAACTGTAATTGTAAAAAATATGTTTGTCTTTAAAAAATTATATTTAGTATTGTAAAATAATGCATTTGCAAACTAACCAACATTTCTATTCGATATATGAGAATTATCTCATCATTTGAATATGGATTGTGATTATAGGCATATATATCATTTATCGTAATTATTTTGTAGAAGTAATTAGCTGTTGTTTATAGATTATTTAGGACTTCAATCTAAGATATTTTATTTGCTGTTGAAGGCTTTTAATAACACAGTTACTGACTTCTTAATTTGTGGGCCGTTCATCATTGGTTTGGTCATATTGCAGGTGCTTGGGTAACTAGCTTGGTCTTAGGTTTGATACCATGTTCAGTTGCTACATATAGACCAGCTAAGATTTGAACGCAAAACCTTTCATTTGTTGTTGGAGTGTTCTATTATTGAACTATAAAAACTGAAGAATGATATATTATTTAACATAGAGCAACACCCTTGTAAATGTTCAAAAAATATTTACTTTTACATATTGACTGTTTTACTTGTATGCATATATAGATATATTTTACTTCACGTGCACATCAAAGTGTAGGTAAAATGTAGTGGTAAAAATTATATGCTCCTGCATTTTTCATGATGTTTTTGGTTCACTTTGTTTAGATACCTGCTAAATGCAATAATTAGCATAAAATGACATTTTCTTGTGTAAATTCAGCTTATATTTCAATCTATTTTTATGACTTATACCTAGAGATTCATTCCTAATCCCCAAACAAATTAGATACCGTTTGGGATCAGATATGTAGATGAGAACCTGACCTAAGTAAATTTTATGGTTATAGATTCCAACCATGAGATATAAAATTCAAAACTTATATTTAATAGTTAGATGATCATTATTTTAGTCATTGCAAGTTGATCAAACACATGTTGTGGTTGATTTACAGAGAACTAATGGTAAGGAAGGCTTGCTGCTCTGATTTGGGTCTGAATAGAGGTCCTTGGACTCCTTAGGAGGATCTTCTCTTGAAAAACTATGTTCAAACTCACGAAGAGGGACAATGGAGCCTTCTTCCTCATAGAGCAGGTATGTATGTTCAAGTAGGATAACTATTTATGTTTTGCTTAAAGTTGGTATCAATTGGTTGATCATTACATAGCTAAACATTTATGTAAAGCAAGAAATATGTAGAGAAATTTCTTACACTATTACCCACTACTCTATTGGAAAATTTTGTCATTTATGGGAAACGATGTCATCTATGAAAAAAGTTGTCATCAATGGAAAAATTTGTCATCTCTGGGAAAAGTTGTCATCTATGAACAAACTATCATATATATGTGTGAAAAGTCCTCATCTATGAAAAAAGTTGTCATCAATGGAAAAAGTTGTGATCTGTGGAAAAAATTATCATCTATAGAAAAAGTGTCATCTGTGTGAAAAGTTGTCGTCAATGGAAAAGTTATCATCTGTGGAAAAAGTTTTCATCTATGTTTATGTTGCCCATTGAGTAGGTTTGGTGAGAAAAGTTGTTATTTGTGAAAAAAAGTTGTCATCTGTGGGAAAAGTTCTCATCTATGTTTATGTTGCTGATTGAGAAGGTCTGGTGAGATGTGGAAGGAGTTGCAGGTTACGTTGGAATAATTATCTTCACCCTGATGTCAAACATGGCAACATTTCACCAGAGGAAGAAGAGCTCATCATCGAACTTCATAAGGTGCTTGGTCATGTGCTCAACTAATCAAGAGTTAGAGCAAGAAGTCACTTGTGGAAAGGCTACAAGGGAAAAGTGTGGTAGGTCTAGTACTCTATAGTACGGACTTGAGGAGACCAAACTAGTTGTTGAATCAGTGTTCTTGAACCATATTAGGACCATCCCCATCATTAAATTGAACTAATAAGTCCACTAGTGAAGAGTTTTGGTAAAGGGCTAGGATTAGGCCTATAAGAGAATTCTTGCAGAGGTTGTTTGGGATAGAAATTTGTTTGTTTCAAATAAAGTTTGGTTTTCTTCTTTGTTTCTTGATACACACATGGATCCATTGAATACAAAGGTGAAAGATCTCTATAAATACGCAGTCTTCATTAAGGTTTGGGGAGAGAATCATTTTCTTTCTAGACTTCACAAACGGATCCATTGTAAGAGGTTTAGAACTATGTACTGTCAGGTAATGTCTTCCTCTATTCTTGTGGTTATTTTTTTAATTCATTTTAATATAGATAATATTGATTTAGAGTGGTTAGCAGAAGTGGTGGAAATTTCAAACTTCTTCTTCTATGACTCGGGAACCCCACTAGCCCTTCAGGCTCACCAAAGGTTACATACCCACAACTGACTCAACTATGCCTCCAAACACCTAAGATGGACCAAAATGGTGTAAACAAGGTGGTTTCAACAAGAATCAATCATTTTTTATATCCTTTACAACACCTATTGACCACAACCTTCAAATCTACCTTCTAGCCCTATGAGCCCCAATTAGCCCTGCTGGACCAATTTTCTCCCTTTTTCTCTGACTTTTTCCAAACAACTTGAGTAAAAAATTACAATTTTAGACACCCTTTTTAGGGTTATTTAACATATGTAAACTTCAATGGTGACTCCTTTAGACCAGTCTTAACTTCCTTCAAAAGGTACCCTCCTAATGGCATCAAAATCAAGCAAATAACAAAGAAACTATATCATTCTCTTATCCTCATCACTCCAGACTTTCATCACAGTTATAATATGGCAAAATATGACTAAATCCAAGATATTTTATGCCTATTCCACAAGGAACGCCCAAAACACTCATTCAATGCCTTCAAACCCTTGTTGCATAGTGTTTCACCAAACACCTACCTCCACTAACCTTGGAGACAAAATAATGGTTCATACACCTTCTCTTTGATGCCCTAGGACATCTCAAATCATTAGATAACCTTCTTGTACAGCCCAATATGCTGCTGTCATACTATTCCCACCAATCCACTATGGGACATTTCCATTGTTTTCTCAAAACTTGCTGTCTTCGCACTAGTGCTACATCAAAACTTGTTAGATTTCTATTGTACATGTTAGTAACATGCCTCCCATGAATTTTGGGCCCTTGGATTCATGGGAGGTTCATCTATTTAAAGAAAACTTTTGTTTGTCACAGGAAAAACTCAAGAAAATAGCCTGAAATGAACCAACAGTTGTATATGCTGCTTCAAAACAAAGTGTTATTCATTCAATAATGAGTGAAATGTGTTTAAATACCCTTCTAATTCATGTATTTGATAGTCCCAAACAAAAATAAGTTCAATACACTGAATGGAACAACACCAAAATGAAATTTTATTGCTTACTTTCACAACAGTTCGTACCATAGGCTTTTTTTCTCCCTGTCCCCCTCTGTACAATGGATCCTTTAGACGTTTAATGACCCCTATCTACCTACCTCAACCAACTTTAGACAATTGGGAGGTTTAATTAATCCTAAAACCTGTTAAAACTAATTTCCCTCCTAAAAGGTAATATGACCGTTTACATTCAAATTTAAATTAATAAACTTTATTTTATGCATTTAATTATGACTATTCTGACTTCCCAACTTACTCCATTGACCTACACATGGTCCAATGTATTTATTGAATGCTTCTAAACATGAAAACTACTCAAATCTAATCCTATTGGACTCTTTCACCTATTACATTGCTTTGATCACTTATTACATTATGTTGAGTCTATTACATTGTATTGGTCCTTAGACCTCTATCATGACTTTTACATAGTTTATTGAATCCAACACTGTCATAAGCCATTCTAGGCTTCAAAACTTGCCAGTCGACTTGTCTTGATACCATCTTCTCCTTCTTAGTTACTGGAGTCCTCCTTTGCTCAGATGCTCTTCTAGATGCCCCTACATCAAATATGCTTTAAAAAAGTCTTTCTTCTTGGTTGGGATGAGTCTATTATTGGCCTATCCATGGAAGCCTCATTTTTAACTTGTTCGGGGCATTTTGTCCCTGCAACATATCTAGTTTATACTTCCTAAGTCACCACTAGAGTCTTCAAATCTAGATATTTTGCACAAGGTTAGGGCACCATTGCCAGTCATTTAAAACATGGTTTTTTCTTTAACAGATGATTTTTTCTTTAACAGATGATTTTTATCATTAATATTTGTGTGCTTACAGACCCTAATGTTGTTGCTCCAAGAACCCTAAATTGGAAATTTGTAGATGGGTTTTGGTGTCAAGAAATAATACAAGATTCATGTGATAAGTAAGAGATATTTTCCATAGCAAGCCAAATTGTGATATTGCTATCAGGATTCAACTGTGTAGTTTTTTGAGTCAAACTCTGCTTGCATCCTCATTTGCAAAACCTTCACCAAGTGTTGTGCCTTGTGAACCATTCATTAGAAAGCCCCTTAAGCTCATCAATTAATAAGTAGGAGATATTTTCCACAGCAAGTCAAATTGTGATATTGCTATCAAGATTCAACTATGTAGTTTTTCGAGTCAAACTCATTGACCCGTGATTCATGAGTAGTGGTTCACACAAACCCATCTCTCATGAGAATGAATGGAACACTTATCACTCATTGGCTCTAGGTGATGCTCATAGAGGTGAAGCACTGTGACTTCCAGAGAGGTCACCCATCCCAGTACTACTCCAACTCGAGCACACTTAACTATGGAGTTTCCTCCATGGTTAAACCCACTCTGCTTGCATCCTCATAGGCACAACACTTGGTGAAGGTTTTGCAAATGAGGATGCAAGCAGAGTGGGTTTAACCATGGAGGAAACTCCGTAGTTAAGCATGCTCAAGCTGGAGTGGTACTGGGATGGATGACCTCCTGGGAAGTCCTGGTGCTTCACCTCCGTAAGCATCACCTAAAGCCAATGTGTGCTAAGTGTTCCATTCATTCTCATGAGAGACAGGTTCATGTAAACCACTACTCATGAATCACAAGTCAATGAAAAGAAGTCTGAATGCACCTTCGGTATGTAACATTTTTTTGAAAAAAAAAATTTGCATTGGTCTAAATTTCGACCAACTCTAAACCAAGCCATCCACCAATGCTTGGTCTAAATTTCGACCAATGCACTAGAAAATCGACGATGGTGCCATACATTCGACCAACAGTATGGTCAAAATTTTAACCACACTATTGGTCGAATGTATGGCACCGTCATTGATTTTCTAGTGCATTGGTCAAAATTTAGACCAAGCATTGGTGGATGGCTTGGTCAAAATTTAGGCTACCTCATTTTCCTTTATTGGTCGAAATTTCAACCATTGCAAAAAAATGACGGGGATTTTTGAACCTGGACTGCAGTCAAAATTTTGACCTGTGTTTTGGTCGAAATTTTGACGAATACTAAATACGTCGAAAATTTAACAAAAAAAGAATGACGAGAGTTTTGGTCTTAAATTCGACCAATTACTGTCTAAATTTTGACCAACGTTCATCGAAATTTGAGGTCAAATTTACTAGTGCCCCTCCCCTCTCAATGTTCCCATTCATAACAATTGGTATCAGAGTTGTGGTCCTTCAAAGAGAAGTTTAACCACTTGAGGAGATCAATGGGTTCAGAAAAAGCAAAACATCTGAAGAAGAATCTTATAGTATCTCTTGAAGACCTTGATAGATCTGAGAAAGAAGTTGAAGAAATAAAATTGAAAGTCAGTTCGCACAAGCATTCATCAAGAAACTGAGACAAGATTTGAAGGATTGTATAAATAATGATTTGGGAAAAATGGTTAAGAAGATGAATGAGGAGAACACGTCTTTACAAGATCAGATTGAAGAGTTGGATGAAAAGCTAACTAAAAATCAAGAAGTTTATGATGAACAAATCAAAGAGAACCTTCAACTGAATGAAGAATTGAGGCAAGCAAACATGGAAATCTTGGAGCTAAGAAACTCCAAAGAAAAGATAGAATCTAAATTGATTGAAGCAAAGAATCACATTGATAAATTACACACAAGAAAGGATCTGATTGAATCTCATTTATATGCCCAGAAGCTTAAAGGAGATACTAGTGGCATTGGATTCAATGAAGCACAAAATTGGATTGATAACATGCGAGCAAGAATGAAAGCACCAGAAGACACCATAGATGCTAAGAAGACTAAAAATCAGACTAAAGACAATACTAAACCATCTAAGGATGAGCGCAAGCTAGTAGACCGAACTTGTTATGCATGTAACAAGCATGGACATATAGCAAGGAATTGTAAAGAGGTAAGACCTTTCAATGGTTACTGTTATTCATGCAATAAATTTGGTCATAGAGCTATGAATTGTAGAAAAAGTCAGAAGAACAAGACTCAGCATAATCAGAGAAATTAGAATCAAACAAATACAAGAAGTTCTTAGAGTATTACATGTCAGATATGTAATTATAATTGTCACTCATCTAGACAGTGTAAAATGGTAACCCATATCAATGCACTGAGGAATTTAAGGCCTCCAGTTATTTGAAACTCTTATAACAAGGCTAGACACATCTCAAAGTTTTTTAGATCAAGAATGCAAAGTTAGGAAAGCCCTAAAAAGCCAAAAGAATCAATATTAGATACCGAAGGAGAATTCAAGTTTGTGAAAGCTACAGAAGATGCGAGCTTGATTTGGTTAGAGGCAAAGAAGGATAAGGGTGATGAGTATGTATTGGATGCATCCACAGTGGATGCACCCTCTACATCTGGATGAATGACCCTCAGGGTCATAGGGGGAGCTAATTTAGCTCTCGACCCCTACGCGGCCGGTATACTCACCCTCAGAGTATGCACCTTTGGATTTAACCTTTTGGAGATTATTTGAGGCTATGTGCAAGAGCGCACTACCTGATTGATTGCAGAATGAAAGTTGGAAATTCTTAGTCAAATTCTGGTTTACGCAGCAAGCATTAATGCTAGAATTTTTACTTTAAAGTACACAAAGACTTTCAAATCACTCATTGCATTCAAGTTAGAACAATTGGAGATCACAGAAGCCCTTGCAGTTGATTGTGAAGTATTGGAGTTGGATTCACTAGTGAAAGAGTGTGATTGATCGGTTGTGAAGCCCTAATCCATCACGACGATTCAGAAGTTCTTGAAAACTGATTTGAAGCGATAAAACAAGTAAGTTATGGCTACACCTATTGTGTTTGATATTACGGAGAGGAAAATATATGTTTTCAAGAGGCACCCTTTTAAGTCTACCCTAGATGACCTAGAAGGTGCATTCTCAAGAACCCCTACGGGTGTCATGCATGTTAAAGACATTTGTGCATACATTTACTGCAAGAAAGAACCAGTTGGACTTGATAGGATTAGAGCGCACATTGAAATTATGATAAAGCTAGACAAAACCTTCCTAGATGAGTTTGTATAACTGGAAAACCATCCCATAGTTGAATATGCTACGGCGTATGAGTTTTATGAGTCTGAATGGATCAAGATATTACTTAGTGGGATTCATGATGACCTATTCTAGATAGGTGAAGTGTTAGTGAGAATCACAGGAGACCTTATTCATGAAATGATAGGCCTTTCAAGGATAAGCATCATTCTTCCAGCAGGAAAGGATGTGAGAAAATTAGTAGAGTAGGCATGTAAGTCAAGAAGTGATAGGTGCAGAATGAAAATTGAGCCTATAGAGGAGAAAGACATCAAATTGATGTCTATGATATTAGGTTATAGGTTTTAGCACACCAACAGGGTGAATAGTGTGTCTGCAACCACTATTCTTGTAGCAATTAGGTGAGGAAAATGGAGAGTTCAATCTATGTGAGATCTTGCACGCACAACTGATTGATAACATTAGAGCCATTAAACATGATAAGACCAAAATATTCAAGTTTGGGTCCTTAATTATCTACATGTACTTCCACATACTTGGAAAGATCTCAGATTTGTATTTAGACAAGATTTTACCTACAATGCCACAAATATCTCTCAAGGCATCTACTAAGAGTACATTAAAGGACTACATGGAGTTGTAATTAAAGACATTCAGTATCAGAATGTAGATGAGGTACAAAATACCAGAGAGTATTGTTGAGAACTATAAAGACAACAGTTGCTTTATGGTAGAAATTGATATAACATGTATGGAAGTAGTTGAACCTAGAACAAAGTGGATCCATCCACTTGGTTATGAGGTAGAGGAACCAATTTTGGAAGCATATGCACAAGTACTAATTTCAGCACCTAAGGACCCTAATGAACCTAAGTGGGGTACTTATGAAGAAAAGATAAGAGAAGTTTATGCAGTTTTGAATAGCGCGGCAACTAAGAGGAAAGCCTCTAAGATTACATTTGAAATACTCAGAATTCATGGTGTAACACAGGAAGACCTAGATAAAGAAAGAGAACAAAAGATAGCATTGGAGATTGAGAGCGCATCTTCAATGGAAGCTAAGAAAGATGATCCCATACTAAAGAAAGTCAAAACTGAAGATCCAAAGAATAAACAAGGTAAAACAGATGTTATCTCTCCTATGCCCAAAGTGACAATTGATCTAACATCACCTCCTGAGCATAAGGCAATGGCCAAGAGGAAGAAGGAAACTAGCACAAGTTACCCATCCTCGTGGGCAACCAAAAGTTTAAAAAAATGCTCAAGCACCTCTAGAGGCAGGTTTCAAACCTAGTCTTCAAGTCTTGAGAACAAGGATTATTGATGAAGGTAGATTAGATCAGATAGGAAAGTTTTATGAGATGTACAGTGAAATTGATAAATCATAGATTCATGGCATGGTCATAAAACATATGACTAAGTTCAAGAAGATAGTCTTGGAACTTAAGACAGTCATCCTGGACAGTGTTTGGAATATCTTGGAATCCTTGAAGAAACAGGCTATTGAAGAAGATCTTAGAATAAGGAAAAATATTCTAGATGAAATCCTATCGGTGTGTTCCTTAGAAGAGAAAACACTATTTTTAGATCTGGTAAAGTCACATCTAAGAATAAAGCTAAGAACACTACACATAATGGACAAGAACTTTGAGTTGACAGCCAAAGAGACAGAGAAAGCTTTTGAGAAAGTTTTCTTGAATAGGCACATGTATCTACCTACTACGTCCACAACACAAGTTCCCTCCAAGGAAGCCAAGATGGTAGAGACCATAAATATACTAGTAATAGGTCCTTAGGATTTAGCACCTATAGTGGTAACACCTATAGATGTAGTGAATTATGTGCCCATGACTGAGACATAAAAAGATGACACTATCTTTATTGATAATGAGGAGATAGAAATGGTGGCCACAGACAATGACTTGGATAATTTTGAGGAAGCATTTGTGAGCACACAAGAGGTTGAAACTCTATGTGGTGACAATTCACCCAAGCTACAAGAAGAAGTACTAATAGAAGATCTAGCAGGTGAAGAAGAAGAGAAGGAGATAGAAAAAGAGGAAGAAAATATAGAAGAGGAGAAAGGAGAAGAAGAGGTAAAAGGAAGTGAACCAACAGATGAACCATCTATTGAAATGCCAATTAGAGTAAAGCAAGAAGTGATAGATAACACTCCTATCACTCCCTTACCTTCATCATCATTATTGTCAAGTTTGACACAAGACACCACTAGCTTGGACTCTTGGCGAGAAGAAGACCTGATTAAGATCAGTGTCCTAGCTATGGAAAAAGAAAAAGAGAAGTAGGTGATGAGGAATCCTCTATTTTTTGAGTCAATAGACATTTGGAATAATCTATTGCCAGCAAAAAACAAGGTACAAAAGGTTCATTCAGTTGATGATGTTAGCAACATTCTAACAAGCTTCAAAGAAAACTTTTCTACCTTGGAAGAATTTGCATCACAAGTTGTAGAAGAGAAATATATGAAGAAAAGATTGATTGAACTTGTTGGAAACTTTTCACTTGACCTCATTTCATTGAAGGTAGGTCAAGTATCCTTAAAAGAGTTTGCAGCCAAGGGAAGAAATATCATTGTCGACTGTATGAACTAGGATAAGTTGACTGGTGATCACTACAAGAAAATCCAAGAGGCAGAGGCCATGATAGACCAAGTCATAAAATCAGTGGAAGATCCCTCTACCAATTTGAACATGTGCAATAATGTGTACCAGGGGTAGATAGACAAAATAGAAAAGGCTGAAAGGGAGATGTCTAAAATAAGGGCAAGGCAAACATAGCTCAGGAATGCTCTTTCACCCTCTCTAGATGTACTCAATCAGAACATCAAGAAGATCGATGCCACTATTGTGACATATGATCAAGGTCCTAATACAGACTTGGAGAAGATGGAGAAGATATAATATGCCTTATGCACCCATCTACAGATTGTCAATGCACTGATAGCATTTTGGAAACAAGAGATCAAAAATTTGCAGATATCATATCCGAATGTCCTAACATTGTAAGTACTTGTAGATACACTTTTTGAGAACCTTTTCCATTAATGTCAAAGGGGGAGTATTGTATATAGAATATGGAGTATCACATATGATGTATAGAAGAATTATATTATAGAGTATAAAGGGAGATATAAGTTAGAAATAATTTTGTATAAGGTTACAGTTAGTAACTTCACCATATTCCTTTGTTGCTATTAATGACAAAGGGGGAGATTGTTGGCAAGTTGACTATACTATTGTATATGACTAGATATATTTTTTTCATTATGGCAATAAATTCATATAGATTTTTGGAGTCAGCGCTCATTATCATAAGGTCAAAAGATGGCTAAGTGTAGAAGACTGGACAGTTAGTATAGCTCCAGAAGGTCAGAGCATCAGCACATGTGCGTATGACCGAGTTATGGTATGCACCCTTGAATTTAAAATATTAATTGTGTATTCGTGCTAAGTCTAAGAGCACATGATTAGATAAGATAGTATGACGAAGATACAAACAGTTGAAGAGGTACAACTAGTGAACGCAAGAACAGAACAAAGTATGTAGTTGACTGTTACTATTTTGATTAGCGGTTATAATATTATTTTCTAAAGGAAATACACCTATTGCAATTAGGTTTTAGACATGTAAACATCTTTTTTTGTAAACACGCTTGAGCCAATTCACTTGGAAGCATTGTATGTAATCGGTTATAGGCCGACCAAGTTAATTGTTTTGGTAGCACATATAAATATTAGATGCACCTTTGTAATAAATCATGGAAGAGGGTATAGAGATAAGATAAGAAGAGAAGAGGTATGTGAAGAATAGTTAGAATGTATTAGAGCTTTGCAAGAGGTCAAAGCATCAGCACATCAAAGGAACTGATCAGACAAGTAGTGTCATAATACTAGTTCATCCAGCAGATATAGTGTGTATCTAAGATCAGAAGGTTGTAGCTTTCACCACTTGAACAGTGAGCTCTAGGACAATGTGTCCCCACCCCTAATAGGGTTATTGTAAAAGACTCCTAACAAGGTCCGACCCTTGACAAGGTCACTATACTAAAAGCATTGTAAAGAACAACTCCTAACAGGGTTGCAGATCTTCTAACAAGGATCATAAGACACTAGTGCAGTTCTTAGTGGGTGTCAATTCCCACCAGGGTTTTTACCTATTTGGGTTTCCCCATAACCATATCGGTGTTATGTGTTGTGTTTATGTATCTTGTTTATGTTGATGTTCAATTCAGTACTTAAGCATTCAAGTTAAGTTTCAAGAGTAAATTAAAAAGATTAATTATAGTGAACACTGATTCACCCCCCCTCTCAGTGTTCCCATTCCTAACAAGAAGTTTTTTCTAACTCTAGCCCAATCAGGGGTAAAACTCCCACATGATTATGATGTGGATCAACTTAAGAAAAATAAAGAAAATGAAAATCTGATGAATGCTATGACTCAACAATTTAAAATGTTCCAAGCACAGATTGACTTAATGAAAAAGGCCGTTGAACCTAATCCATTCTCTATCAAGGCCTTGTGCCCATTCCCTTTTGACAAAAGCTTAGTCATGGCACCTTTTCCTATCAATACAGTTTTTCCTAAGTATGATAAATACATGGGTAGAGAGTTTTGAGCTCTAAGAATTGAATTTATGCATAACACCACATACCTAATGAGACTTTTTCCAAGAAGTTTAGGGGGAAAGCCATGGAATGGTTCTCCAAACTTCTGCAAGGGATAAAGGCATTTGAGGAATTAGCCTCCAAATTTGTAACCCATTGTTCTTACAACATCAAACATGAGATTACCATGCTCAAACTATGTGATACAAAACAAAAGGATGGTGAATCTTTCTTAGGGTTCCTTCAAAGGTGGAGAACAATTTTTGCAAGATATCCATGAAGTATCCCCGAAAAGGAGAAAATGGAAATATTTATGAACAACTTAAATGTGGAGATGAACTATAGGCTCCAACTTCAATGTCCACCTACATTCGAAAAACTTATTGAGAATGGGATTAAAATTGAAGATATGTTGGTTAAGAGGGGAGAGATCAAATTGTTCAAAGATGATAAACCCCATACCAACACTAATAATAATCATTATGTATCTAATTATACCAACAACAAAGGAACTAATAATCATAATGATAAACCTGAACTATGGTTAAAGAAAAATAACAAAAATCTTGTGAACGATGAAGTTGTGGAGGCCCAAAACTTAAAAGCTACCCCATTTAATTTATCAAGTGGAGAAAATTCTACATATAATGTGAATCAAATGAATAAAGCTCCTTTCAATAACACCAATTATAACAATAACAACAACAATGCTAACAATAATCCTTTCAATAATTATAATGGAAACAAGCCTAAGCCTTTCTTTTCCACTTATCAAAAGAGAAAATTCAAATTTTTAGGTGAACCATTGGAAAATGCATTAAGGACTTTGGTGGCCAACAAAGTCATTACCTTACCCGAGATAAGGCCATATGAACCCCAAATTAAGCCAAATTGGTGGAATGATTCTCACAATTGTGAATACCATCATAATAAGGGTCATAAAACCAATGAATTCATGAAATTGAAACACCTTGTGCAAGACTTAATTGATAATGGGATGATAAAGGTTGAAGAGCCCCAAAACAATGAAGATCATACGGCTTTCAAAAATCCTTTCCTAAACCACGAAAAGGGTGAGTCGCCAAACAACACTCAAAATAATAAAAGAGGTAATGAGAAGGTCAAATTTTCCCATACCTATGATAACATCATTAATACTTTAGATAGTGATGAAAATACCATAAATGTTATCATGGTAAAAGAGAAGCCAAGGGAAGCAACATCTAATGTTGTAACTAGGTGGCAAGCATCAAAAATTACTCTACCTGGAAATGCTCCAAGAATTGTTCTACCAAATCAAACCTCATCTTCAACATCAAAACAATATAGCTTGGTAGACCAATTGCAATGTACCCCTACTCAGATCTCTATTTTAGAATTTCTTAAGCTCTCACCAACTCACAAGGAGATTCTAGAAAAAGCCTTCGTAGAGACTAATGTTCCTCTAAATCTAGATGCAGACAAATTTCAAAACATGGTAGGGAATCTTATTGCACCTCATTGCCTATATTTTTCAAAGCAAGATGACATGTCATTAAACCACCCACAAAATTTCCCTTTACATATAGAGGTTATAATTCACAAGCATAGGGTAAAAAGATTTCTTATTGATGGAGGGGCTAGCTTGAATATTTGTACCCTAAACTTGGTAAAAGCCTTAGGATTTTCTGAGGAGGCTATTGACCCAAAGAAAAAGATAACTATAAAAGCCAATGATGATGAAGAGAGAGATTCTAAGGGTGTCATAGTACTTCCTATCAGAGTTGGCCTAATGCAAAAAGAAACCATTTGCCAAGTACTATACCTAAAGTTGACTTACAATATCTTATTAGGGAGACCATGGATTCATGAAATGCAGGTCGTGCCTTTGACTTACCACCAATGACTCAAATTCCCATATCTAGGACAAGAAATCATGGTAAGCAAGGACTCAAACCCCTTTCAATATTGTAATAACATAAAGCCTATCAATTATTCCTTAGTCATGCATAATGTAGAAGGTTCTATTCCTCAAAGAATAGAGCAAATTCAAAGTTCAAAAGATCTTCCATCTTTGAAGGGGAAAGAAAAAGAAGAAAAATAAGTTGTTGTTGAAAACATTCAAAGTCCTACTAACCTAGCTACATCAAAAAAAGGAAAAGAAAATGTTAGTGAGGAGAGTACTCATGAGAAGTAGAAAGAAGACAAAGCTAAATCCATCCAAATCTAGTACACTAAAGATGCTCATTACCAAAATATGGACCATATGATGAAAAACTTTGAAAAGCAATGTCAAATCAAACAAAAGGGTATGGGTGAATACTCCTTATCCATGATGGACCTACCCTTATCTCCAAAATCATATGGAAAGCAATCTAATCTACCTCATAAAGACAATGATCACTTTGTGAGGGCAAATACATCTTCATTCATGGAGGAAGAAGACAATGAAATCCTAAATTGGCTATACAAGGATGAAGAATCAAGTGCACAAAAATGCATCCAAAATGTAAGCATTCCCACACATCAATATGGGAAAGGATTTTAAATCATGCAGAAAATGGGATACAAAGGACAAGGCCCTTTAGGAACAAGAAACGAAGGACTCATTGAACCCATTGAAATGACATGGAGAGATAGCAAAGAAAAGATAGGATTAGGGTACCTAGAACAAGGGTACACTCAAAAGAACTATCCTAAGATCTATGACCAATTTTTATAATTAGGTTCTCAAAGTGATGAGGATTCCAAAAATTGGGAATGGGACTCATTGTTAAGTGATTCATGTCAAGATAAAGAAATATATGTCATTCACACCTACACTCCTAGCAAAGGAAAAGAATCAATTTCAGAATCAAATCAGAATCAAGCCTTAAGTTCTAGTCAAGTGGGCTTAGATAATGTCCCAATTCAAGCAATTGAAATAAATCAATGAGTAGGAGAACCCTACATACCATCATGGAGACCTTTTATGGAAGAATCTAACATTAGGTTTAATCCACGAGATTTTTACCCAATAGAAACCTTAGAGGATTCTAGTGAGGAAGATTTTGACCCTAGTTCTCTTGAACATCTTGAAGAAGCACATATTATAGATTTAAGCGATATAGTGTTTGAACCTTCAAATGAAGTCCTATCCTTAAACCCCATTGGACTAAGTCGAAGCATTGATCCTTTGACCCTTATCTATCCGGAATTAATTGAATGGGATTCTATTGAACCTACCATACTCCCTACATTTTTGAATGATAACTTGGTGTCCCAATACCTAAATGCGGTTAAACCTTCTTCTACCATGGAATATCAGGAAGGGGTAACAAAGGAAAGTATCCAAACTCTCAATTCAATAAAAAATTTAAATATATATATATATATATATATATATATATATATATATATATATATATATATATATATATATATATATATATATATATATATATATATGGAAAGAATTTAATGTTGAAAACCACCTTGTGGCAACATTAGATCAAAAAGAGAAAGAAATAAAGAATGATTCCAAAGGTGAAAACCCAATTGAGGCACCTAAGGAAGGGAGTTTGGATACTTTACCCACGCACTATGAAAAAAGATCTCCTATCTTGATCGAACCAATAGAAAAGGTGAATATTGGGTCAGAATCAGAACCAAGAATCATACACTTAGCAACATCTCTATCTAGTGAGGAAAGAAAAGACTTCATCAAATTTTTCAAGGAAAAAAAAATTAATTTTGCATGGTCATATGATGATATTCCAAGATTAGATCCATATTTAATCATGCATCACTTGAACATAAAAGGAGTAAGACCAGTAAAGCAAAAATTAAGGAAGATGCATCCACACATAGCTTTGCTTGTAAAAGTGGAGTTGCAAAAATTGTTGAAAGTTTTATTTTATAAGAGCCATTGATTATGCCCAATGGATTTCAAACATTGTACCAGTTTCAAAAGTAGACAATTCCATTAGAATTTGCACAGACTTTAGGGATCTCAATCTTGCATGTCCTAAAGATGACTTTTGGTTACCAAGCATAGACGCCATCGTAGATTTGACAGCAGGACATTCAATGTTCTCACTTATGGATGGGTTTAGTGGCTATAATAAAATAAAGATAGCACCTGAAGATCAAGACAAGACAACATTTACATGCGCATGGAGGAAATTTTAGTGGAACGTTATGCCCTTTGGTCTAAAGAATGTCGGAGCGACCTATCAAAGAGCCATGATGACCATATTCCATGACATGATGCATAAGTTCATGGAGGACTATGTAGATGATATACTTGCTAAATCTCACTCAAGAGAAGAACATCTACCCATTTTAGAGAAAATATTTGAAAGATTGGAGCAATTCAAAGGTTAAATCCAAAGAAGTGTGCATTTGGTGTTCAATCAGGAAAGCTACTAGGGTACATTGTTTTAGCAAAAGGAATAGAGGTAGATCCCGCTAAAGTCAAAGCCATAATGGAAATGGAAGCACCTAGAAACATAAGTCATATGAGATCTCTTCAAGGAAGGATCCAATCCATACGAAGGTTCATCTCTCAATTAGTAGAAAAGTGCCATAATTTTACTCAACTCCTTCATAAGGACATAGTTTTCAAATGGGATGAGAAATATGAAGAAGCTTTCAATTTGTTGAAGAAATATCTAATGAACCCTCCAAATTTGATGCCACCAATAAGAGGCAAGCCTTTAATTCTATACATTTCAATGACTGAACACTCATTAGGGGCACTCTTGGCACAAGAAGATGAATCGGGAAAATAAAAGGCCATATACTACATCAGTAGGACTTTGGTGAAATATGAGTTGAACTACACCTTCATCGAAAGAGCATGTTTGGCCATAGTTTTTGCTTCCCAAAAATTGTGCCACTATATGTTATCTCACAAGATTAGACTCATTGCAAAGATTGATCCCTTAAAATATCTTCTTAGCAAAACAACATTGAATGGAAGACTAGCTAAAGGGTCATAGTGCTAAGTGAATTCAACATAGAATATGTGGATCATAAATCTATCAAGGGTCAAGTCATAGTTGATCAATTAGCAGAATCACCATTACAAGATGACCATCCAATACAAATGGAATTTCCAGATTCTAAAATTGTGAATGTGGAAGCAAAAACATGGCAACTATATTTTGATGGTTCCTACACACAACATGGATCAGGAGCAGGCATACTTTTGATTACTCCTCAAGGATCTACAATTCAAAAATCATAAAAATTTCTATTCCCATGCACAAATAATATATTTGAGTATGAAGCATTGGTCATTGGAATCAAATTGGCATTAGAATGGAAAGTGACACAGCTACAAGTCTATGGAGATTCACAATTAGTTATTAATCAAATCAATGATGAATATCAAATGAAAGATGACAAGATGATACCTTACAAGAATATAGTTGAGAGTCTCAAGAAATACTTCACTCTCATCACATTTGAGCAAGTACCAAGAGAGAAGAATAAAGCAGTAGATGCAATGGCTACTTTAGCATCACTTCTCCAAATACCAAATCAAAGCGCTAGATATGAATTCCTGGTTGAAGAAGTTGAGCAACCCGCATTTGACCCTACCCATCCTCATACCATTTTTTTTCTAACCATACATGAATCACCTTGGTATGGGTCTATTTATAATTACTTAAGAGACCAAATCCTACCCATGGACCAAACCAAGAACCAAAAGAAAAGCTTTATCTGACAAGCCACTCGCTATACCTTAATATCTAACACATTGTATCATAAGAGTCTAGATGGAATGCTTCTTAGATTTCTAGAGAAAGAGGAATCAGATATAGCCTTACAAGAAATTCACAAGGGGATTTGTGGGTCACATTCGAATGGTTTAACCCTAGCTAAGAAACTTATTAGGATAGGATATTTTTGGCCAACCATGGAGAAAGATGCTTGTCACTTTGCAAAAACTTGTTGAAAGTGCCAATATCATGGGAACTTGATACATGTACTAGCACAAGAGCTTCATCCTATGAAAACACCTCAGTTGTTTTATCAATGGGGTCTAGACTTAATAGGAATGATTTATCCACCATCTTCAAATGGTATAAATTCATTATCACGGCAACAAAGTACTTTACCAAATGGGTGGAAGTTGTACCCTAATCAACTGCTACAAGAAAGAAGATATCCTTGTTTATTCTAAACTACATAATATGTAGATATGGTGTCCCACATGCCATCATAATGGATAATGCAAAGCATTTCAAAAACAAGGATTTAAAGGAGTTATGCACAAAGTTTCAAATGATACATCACTCATCTTCAATATATTACCCCCAAGGTAATGGACAAGCCAAAGAAATGAATAAAAACATCTTAAAGATATTGAAGAGAACTATGGCCAATTCAGGTAGAGATTGGCATATAAAAATAAACCCAACCTTATGGGCTTATAGGACAAGAATCATAACACTAACAGGAGCTACACCATTTTCCTTAGTCTTTGGAACAGAAGCAGTTTTATCTTTGGAGGTAGAACTTCCATCTTTGAGAGTATCATTACATGGTTTGATAAGTGAGGAAGATTATAGAGTTACTAGGTTGCATGTACTAGAACTGCTAGATGAGAAACAACAACAAGCCTTTGATCACTTGAAAGTATATCAAAACTGAATGTCAATGACTTATAACAAGCATATCAAGTTAAGAACATTCCAAATAGGTCACTTAGTTTTGTGAGAGAATCCAAAGAATTAAGTAGAAAGAGAAAATAAAGGAAAATGGGAAGCAAATTGGTTAGGACCATTTGTGATCACTTCATCTTTTGGGACAGGCACCTATAAGTTAGCTGATTGTGATGGAGAAGAGTTACAAGAACCTATCAATAGCATTCATCTCAAAAGGTTTTACACATGAAGTAGATGAAAGGGATAAAGAAAAAGAGTATCAGAAATATCAGATGGAAAGCATCCTATTTATTTTATATAGTTAAAAGAGATCTTTAAAATACCAAAAAACATTGAAAGACAGAAAAGAGCAAACATTAGAAATGCACAAAAGATCAAAAATAGTGGAAAACTAAGCATGAAGAAAGCCAAAATCATTCAGATATGATTCTCAAAAAGATGTTGTCTTGGTGAAAACCTATAAAATAGGCACCTTGATGATATGAAAAGAAAAAAAAATTGGAAAAAAATAAAATACAAAAAATTTGAAAAAAAGAAAAAGTGCCTTGGTGAAAACCTAGCAAATAGGCGCCTTGGTAGCAAAAAAAAGTAAAAAGCTTTAAAAATAGGAAAAGAAAGCAAGATCTATTCAATCGGTGAAAACCTAGTAAATAGGTGCCATTGAAAGTCCAAGTCAGTCGCATACCTAGCAGTCATCCTTGTAAATATTGCATTCACCAACATTTGTATATATTGCATAATAAAACCCCACAGTTGCATTTGTAAGTACCTAAAGATTTTGGTCACCTAATTGGCAAATTGTCCTAAGTCCCACAAATGTCATCATATCAAACTAGGGGAAATCTAATCTAAAGGAGGAAGGATTCATCAAAAGCAAATTTCAATAAGACACCAAATCAATTCATCAAAACACAAGTGAAACGCTCAATCAAATCCTAATTCTAATCCAAGTTGAACAAATGCAAAATTTGATCCAAAATCTTACACAGCCCTATATTTATCAAGATTAAAAGTATGAAATGGATGGAACTATACATGAAATATGTAGGACCCCTCCATTCCCCCTCACCTTGGTAAGAACACTCTGGTAAGCACTATTGTTATTTCTTGCAAACTTTTCTTAGATGTATGAGGGGTCTACTCAGAGTCATCATGGCACTTTACTTTTTATGCAATAGACTGGGTATTGAGACCCTTATCTTGTTACGTTCGATTATGATTTCAGTACACTCTAGGCTTTATGTGTGGTTTATTCTAGCAGTGACATTAGTAGTTTAAAGTATTTTATTTTGATTATGATCACAGGACATTGCTATGACATTGAAATGAGGAATTGGATTATTTAAATTTTGAATGATAGACATGTTGAAATTATGTGATTATTATGCAAAGCTATATAGTTAAGGCAATTATGATTGTGTTCCCAATTTCCAAAAGATAACATGTAGGAAAGCAAGAATTTGATTAATTGATGTTAGAATTCACATGTAGTTAAGTTATTATCATTAACATATGATCCTAGGTTGCATCCTAGACTTGACTCGATAGGGTGACCTATTTATGAATGGTCTAATACTAGTTAAGTCTTTTGTAAAGGGTCACTCCATTAAGACAAGCAGTGGTTATGTTATCCTGATAGAATTCTTGATTAGACCTCGTTGTCAATACCAATTGCTAATCGCGAATCGATCTTTCAGTCCTTATTGAACTTAGGGCAATCCCCTCCGTCTTAATTAAAGTTCCCTTTGTCTTGACTGTATTCTAGTGTCCTTGGAGACCATCTTGGATAACAAATTGTTTAATTGATGTCTTGAGATACGTTGCCAAAGGCTACCCCCATTAATCAGCAACATTGAATTAGACTTAACTAATCATTTTTAAAAAAAATTGGTGTGTTTTTAGACTGTTTTGATGGGCATGACAAAATATGGATTTGAAAAACATTGCAAAAAATTTTCTAAAGTGTTGACTTAATTGATGAAATCATGTCTTTCTAGCGAATCGATGAAAGTTTTTAAACTAGACAAGCTATGATGAAAGCATGATATTTTATGGATTTCTAAATGACTGTCTTAAGATCAAAGTTTTAAAGAATGTATTATTTTTCTAAGGATGTG
Organism: Chamaecyparis obtusa; assembly: GCA_027943335.1. Classification (NCBI taxonomy): domain Eukaryota; kingdom Viridiplantae; phylum Streptophyta; class Pinopsida; order Cupressales; family Cupressaceae; genus Chamaecyparis; species Chamaecyparis obtusa. The sequence goes on along the minus strand of BSBK01001245.1, from coordinate 99,725 downwards.
ATCATCAAATAATCATCAAGGACTTGTACATATGATGAAACTAAGATTTTTTTTTGTTTACGCAAAAGGATACCTTGGATATTTTGATGTTCAATATCATAATACCAAAATCCACTTGCAACATAGAATCCTACAAAATCAATATTCACACTCACATGATTGATTTCAATCAGTGATAGTCATACTAAAAAGAGATGGGAAAGCAACAAAAGAGGTGAAAGATGTATTCATATCATCATGGTTGAACTAGTGATGGTTGTACTAAATCAGGATTCCAAAAATTGCTCAATGATGAATATAAGCTCCAAATTTTTGAATGGTGATAGTTAGTTGCATACATCCTAGATTAAATGCATTTAAAGTATTTTCCTTTCTTAGCTTCAAAAACTAAATTGCAAGAGGAAAAGAGAAAGGAGATGTAGTCAAATCAAAAATCAAATGAGCATCAAAAACTATATGTGATCGAGTGTGTTGGAAATCAAAAACAATGAAAAACAAAGGTGCATTCCATTAGTTCACTTGCATTTGTTAGATCCATGTCATCTTACATTCATTTAAGATTTTTCCACCCTATAGTTCAGTTAGATTCTTTGCATTAAGATGCATTCATTTTAATCTAAGTTCAGTACATATAGCTTACATCATTTTCATAAACCTTAATTGCATTAAGTTGCATTCATCATTTATATCTTACATAAAGTTTAATTCATTAAATGCATTAGGTTGCTTTCATCCTTTAAAATCAAAATCATTAAGGTCATTACATTAGGTTGCATTCATTTTAAAGTTTCATCTCATTTAGTGTGCCTTCTTTAAATTATTCATATCAATCAATTAAGTGCATTTACCAGTTATTAATTAATGTTCATTGCATCCATTAAATCATTTCAATTCATCATTAGGTGCATATCATTTAGTTCATTCAAAAATCATTATATATCATTGCATTATCATAGCATTACATTCATTAAACATCATTCATCTATATCACATATAACATTTATTTTCATTAATCATTAAAAATCCATAATCATTATACATTACATCATATAGGTCCATCACATTTTCATACCATAAATCCATTACATACATCCACATATATCAAAATAAATACATCCATATATCCAAAAATTCATTGCATCACATTACATTGCATTAATCATTACATCATCATCTAACACATCTATATATCATTTGCATTCATAAAGCAATAATATTGTATCATTAATCATTACAAGAATCATTAAATTCATATTGCATCCATTCATCTATTCTATGTCATACATAAGATAACCATATAAGCATAAATAGAACACGCGCATCCATATCATAAAACTGCATGCTGAAAAGCATTAAATAAAGCATATAGGAGATAAACTCATGTAGATCTGCATATCATAGTAAAACATCTGAAAAATAAGGTCCAACACATGATGACATCACATAAAGTAAATATAACAAAAATGAGAATCAAAGTCTATGGTATCATCATCATAAATCAACTGAATATCAAAGTCTACAATATCATCATGAAACATCTGGAAATCAAAGTCCATAACAAGTATCAACACATAAGGGAACATCAACTGATCAAAAGAATACAATAGATTCCAATGTCTCAATATCAAAAATGAGATCATCATATACATCAATGAATAAAAGAATATATCATATCAGACTGACTCAACTGGCTAAACCACCAACACCATCAGCACCATCAGGACCAGGACCAGTATCAGGAGGATGACTCAAACTAGCCTATAGCCCATGCTGACTCATAGCGACCATAAAAGCCTGCATCATACTACTGAGCTAGCTAACCTGCTATCTGATCTGTGACACGTCTGACTGTAAGGCTCAAACATCTAATGTAGCCATCGGAGCCTCTAAACTAGGAACCTGTGTAGGAGTCTGTGGTGGAGGCATGGAAGAAGATGGCATATAAGAAGATGGCATGGAAGAAGATGGAATAGATCATAATGGAAGGAAAGGAGAAGAAGATGGCATAGAAGCAGAAGCAGGTGCTTGTGCTGGAGGAGCTTGTGGAACAACCGGCGGGATAACCTGTGGAGGAGCCTATGTCGGTCTACCCTGTGCCTGATCTAACAACACCTATGTTTCCTGGGCATCCAATTTCCTTTTATGCCTAGCCCTATGATGACCTTGTCTAGTTGTAGGATCTACAACAACCTAGTGTATAACTCTATCCACACCCCTCACCCGACCACCACCCCTAGGAGGAATGGGAGCAGCAGCAATAACTAGTATCAAGACTCTGCTTGCTCTAGCTACTCGACACCCCGATCATCCCTGAAGAGCCTATATCCTACCACCCCTACCACCATCCCCATCTCCACCATCATCCCTTCTGTCATCATCAAAATCCTCATCGAAGCTCTGTCACATCCTCAAGCCACGGCTCACATCCTAGGTATGGTTGCCAGACGACCTAATCCATATCATCGATAACATAGCACCAATAATCTAGCTTTCCCATGTGGGCCTACAAAACCATGCCCTCATACATCTAGTCACACAGCCATCTCAGATCACGGTGATGCGCTGCAATAGGTCTCGTCACTAGGAGATGCTCCCATGTCCACAACTGTAACAAAATAGCTCCCGCAGAGAGAGTAGAAGAGCGTTGATATACCACTATATGAAACTCATGATAGAGTTACACTAGAACACATGATCTCCAATCAAAGTGTCAAGGCTAAGCCATTAGGTCCTCAAGAATAGGTCTCCAACCGACCGCAAATCCATGACCTCGGCGATCAGGCATAAGGAAACCTCCAATCAATGTACCTAAAATAGCTGGCAAAATTGGAAAAGAATGAAATAGTGACCACTGAATATGATCATCACTGATCATGGGATCCTAAAATACCCATCGACATGTTGTGCCATCATAGACCTGGTCATAAAATACAAGCTCTCCCCGGGTAGGAATGCGGAGGATACGACATACATCCTCGAGAGTGATCGTCATCTCCCCCATCGGCAAGTGAAAAGTATTATGGTCCAAGTGCCATCTCTCAGCCATAGTAGTGATCAATCCTCGATTCACTTGGAAATGAGGTAGAACAAGAAAAAAGGACAGTCTGCATCTGTCGATATGTCTATGATCTGGTGCACTCAGATCGTCAATCATACTGAATGGTAACGAATATAATCCTCAAACAGCCAGTGACTTAAGCATTGCCTACAAAAAGAAAGTTAAATCACATCAGTTTTGAAATCAATTATCTTTTGAATTACCCTAAGTCAATCAAACATTTACAAAATATCAAACCACAATCAATTTTCCTGATTCTATTAAGAGAGGACAAAAAAATAATCATCATCCATCATCTAAATCTAGATTGACAATCAAACATTTATTCTACAATTGACTCAAACTGACATCTTATGACTCACTACCAAATCAAGTTTATTACCTAAGCCAATCAACTGATCGACGATACTAAACAGTTCAGAAAACTGACTAAGGCATTTGCAATTTTTTTCCTATCAAGGTAAAAGCACTATTTTAATGCTTAAAAGCGCTAAAAGAAAAATTGGACATGCCATTATAAATATCAAAAGCACAAAGGATATCATACGCGCTAAAGTAAAATTTAAACACGAAACAGGCCCTAATTCTATCGTGTAAAAGCGCTATTTCACTACATAAAAGCACTATTTAAAAGCTCAAAAGCACTAAAAAAAATGCAAATGTGCTAATAGAATGGTTAAACGCATTGTTTTAATTTGAAAATGTAAAAAACTAGGGTATTCTCGGGAAAAAATCAAATTTCTAGAATTTAAATGCATTAAATGAAAAATTGAGAGGATCAGGCACTTACCAGAGGTCTATAGGTCGGCGGCCGATGATATCATCAACCACGCTCGAATCGGTGGTCTCTAATCAGGATAACCATCATCAACATCTCAGAGGAGTCAGAGAGAAAAAGTCAACTAAGAAAGTGAAAATGAATAGTAAAAATGACTTTTTACCCCTTTATATAGGCCATTTTGACCTAAAAAGGGCACCTTTGACCAAAAAATGACCAAGGACACAAAATTTTCACCAAATCTGCCAAATTAGGGGCACTTGTCATCACACAAACATAAAATCATTATTAGAAATGAAATCAAAATTCATTATAAATTGACCTAATCAACACGAAATGACCTAAACCGTCAACTTTTTCAAACATCTATCAAATTTCATTTCATTTTTGAGGGGGCATACGCTCGGATAATAAAAAACAACAAGTATCATCAAATCAGGGGCACGACCATCAAATCAGAGCGTAATCTTTTATCAAAAAAAATTTCTCTTATCAATCGAAAGGGGCATCAAACATCGAATCAGATTAAACCAAGTACTATATCAGATAATATATCATCAAATCGACCATCAGGACATCAAATTGATCCTATCATCAGAATCTACATCTTATATCGAACAAAGAGATTGACCATCGACAGAATCAAGACTTTATATCAATAGAATTAGGATATTCTTTGAATCAACACACTTCGCACGTCAACTCAAAGAGGGGCATTTGTAATCACCTAAAAATGGACAAGATCAATTAAGTGAGAAATCAAGGCAACAATCAATACAATTAAATCAAATCAAAGATAAATTGAAATTGAACCTAAATCCAATAATAATTGAAAATCAAAAGCTATCAAATCAATTAAAATTGAATAAATCATGATAAATCAATTAATTGTGTAATTAATCTAATTAATTACATATTTCAATTTAAATCAAATCAACCCATTCAAGGGGTACACATGGCTAAACAAATTAAATAAATTCAATTAATTAATTCATATTTTCTCTCAACCACCAAATGGGAGGAAAATCAGTCAACCAATAAGAATTGAGAACCAGGCTCACATGGATCAAACCTAAATTGAATCTCATTCACTCATTTGAAGCATCTTGTCCATTCATTTTGTCCTCTTGTCCCAAGCTTTGAGGACAAAATATTTAAATTGCCTCCAAAGGTGGAACCATGGACTCAACTCTCACCTAACCTTGATCAACTCAACTACACCCCCTACCCTTTCCAAAATCTATAAAAGCAAGGCATAATTCACTCATAAAGGATCCACAAATCTGAGAATAGTATCAAACCTCTTGCAAATTAGAGCTAGAAAGGAAAATATAGAAGATAATTAGCATTTCAATTTGGAATTAATTATTTCAACTTGCTTTATCATATCATTCTCATTTTAGGACTGTCACTAATAGAGGCTTGTTGAGAGCTTTACATTAGCATCCCTAAATAGAGATCCATAGAGTGCTTAATTGTTCTTAATTTGTTAAAATAGCTTATTCTTTATGGTAATTTAGTTATTTTATTCAATTATTTGCAATACTAACCCTATGAAGGTACTTTTTCTAGTACACAAATACAAGTCCTTTTCGAAAGGGAACAAACATATGGAGTCTATAGAATACTTCATGGTTGGATTCTCTTGACTCTTCTTCATCTCTTGCAATTTTGCTTACATGGCTTGCAATTGTTTGGTTATAAGTGTTAAAGGAGTTTCTTCCTCTTTGGCAATTACATTCTCAACTTTGTATCGAGGAGGAATTTTTTCTCCTTATTTTTCTAGCTCAATAAAGTATTGTTCTTTCTCTAGATCCATGATAAATTTCAGCATTTTGAGGAATTCTTTGTTAGTCTTACACCTAGCAATGTTAGCCTCATCAGGCTCGAATTCACTTGAAGAACCATCGTTATCTATGTCATGAGAACTGACACTATGATTTGTGTGTCTAAGGTCTTCGTGTCCTTTTCCTCTTCTAGACATATTTGGGTCAAAGGATCTGTCTTGATGATGGGTTAGTTTTCTGTAAGTTTTTGGTTATTCTCTAAAAATAGGGTTTTCTTCAAATGAATAGGGTCTCTCTTCTTCTCTTGGATATTGTCTAAAATATCTTCTGGTCTGGATAGGAATAACTCAACTTGTCATCGAGAAGTTTTTGAAGCAAGAACAATTGTGTTTGAACATGTCCAAGGTAGATGGTGATGGGAACAAGATAGCACCCTCTCAAGAAGGAGATGAAAATGACTCAACTCTAAGTCAAGGTTAAGGAACCTAAATGATGAATGCACTCACAACTCAAAGAAGGATAGCTGATAAAGGAGATTGATGGTGATGGGATTGATCAAAGGACTGAATCAACAATATTAAACTCACAAAAGTGAAAATCTAGATGACCAATGACTAGGATTGATTAAGACAAGCTCACAACTTCAAAGATATATCTACGGAACAACTCTTGACTGAGTATCTGAAGGAAAACTAACAAGATTTTGGATTATTTTGTCAAATTTTTGATAGGATCATTCTCTTTTTTTGGTATTTTTTTGTCAATTTATTTCAAAGGTTTTTTATGTCAAATGTTTCAAGGTACACAAACACGCCAAGAACATGTGCAAAAACAACAATTCCTAAGCCCTATAGTCAAATTGGTTGAGTGAGAAAATCCTTGCTCATAAACTTTGGTACACACCCAATAGCTAATCAGAATACGGCCACCACCAACCATGAAATGGGTATAATGATGTCATATTATCCGACTCAAAATGCTAATGGGGGCATGATATGATGAGTATCTTGGGGGAGTTATTATCTCCCTTGCACTTGGATTATCCCACTTTCGGGGGTGAACCCGGGTGGCTTCTACTCTATGGATTTTAGTAAGGGTCTTTGTTTTAACTCACTCTATGTGTCCGCACAAGTGAGATTTAGGCATATAGCCCCACAAAGCACCTTTGCACCAATAGTCATGTAAATGCGATTTAGACCCTAAGGCCCTATAATGTGGTCAAGTGAGAACCATGTTAAGCTCAAATGAAATATGACTTCTAAGGATTTGGCCTCAAATAAGCAATTTTTTAACATGAGTTGGAGTGGTGTGGCTTATGCCTCGTACTCACATGGGTCATTCTCTAAGGGTGAGTACTTTTTCCCACCTAGATAGACCCATGTAAAGGAGTGCAACAAGGAAAAGAGTAGCTACAAGGGTTTGGATTTCTGATTTTCCCTCAAGGGGAAACGAGCATAATCACCAATCCTTTTCACTATCCCAAAGACATGCCAAACAAAGATTCTTTTTAAAATGTCTTGCATGCAAGGTTCCTAAAAAATATTAAAGCAAACTGAGTGCCTAGTTGTTTCTTTCATAGGCAACTTGCGCCAAACACATCAGTAGTCTCTTTATCCTTATTTTCTGTCACTCATCCTACAAGAGTTTAGATATAATATGAATGTCTTCACCAAAAAGTCATGCACAAAATTGTTAAGCTACCCAGCAAAACCATAGAAATAGAACAACAAATTCATCAAAATTAATAGAAAACCCAATTGTCTAAATCAAAATTTAAAGAGTAGACTTTGTTGTGTTTATAAAAGACTGGCTAAGATTCTCGTACAAGAATCTACAAGGCTCAGTACAAGAGTATACAACATTCCATATTAGTATCTATCCAGGCATGTAATGTCCTGTCAGGATGCTCGTATGAGCAACAGGACCAAAGTACAGAGTTTGGACAAAATATTTAGAACCTGTCGGAATCAGGAAAACCAAACTCTATAAATCAAAAAATTAGATAATCAAGAACCTGTCAGAATCAAAAAAATCCAAACTCCGTAGGTCATAAAATCAAAAAAAAAAACTTGTTGTTTTTAATTTAACTAGACCAGACTCTAGTACGAGAATCTACGGGTTTTGATACGACAATTCCAAGTTTTTCATATGAGTTTTGATCCAAACTCATACTGGCATGTGAGAATGCACATATGAACAAACAATACCAAAGTACAGAGTACAGAAATAAATTCAAAACTTTTTCAAAGATGCAATCTTGTGCAGGCAAAAATTATTTTTTGTCCCACGGTGGGCGCAAGAAATGTGAGTGTGAAAATGTGCTAACACTACACCTCAATGAATAATTATTTAAGTGATCTTAACAATGTAAATAACATAAACAAATCTGAAATTGGCTAAGGTGACTCATTGCCTTCTAGTAGAGAGGGGTATGGATTTTTCTCTCAAATCATTGCAAACCCAATGACTATAGACTCTCTCTAAATGAAGGATTTGAAGATTAACCTATCATGCAAATGCAAGTTTATCAAAATTAGCTAAGATTAATACATTCTTAAGCACTGAAATGTGTAGACACGAAAAATTGGCAAAAGGCTTAAATCAATAAAAAGGTGCAACAAATCATCAAAATAGCACGAAAAATCAATAAATGGAACAAAGGCAATTCAAATCAAAGGAAAATTCAATTAAATGATTAAATGATTAAATAAAGCTTGAAAAGGGGAAAAACACTACGAAATTGATTAAATTCAATTAATGACATAGTTGTTGAAAGCAAAAATCAAAATGAACATCTTACCCTTCATGGCTAAATTTAATTACTTTAATTAATTAATAAATACTAATTTCCCTCAACAAAGCAAAAAGGAGACAAAATGGACACAAATCACTCACTTTTGTTGAGATGGTCCAGCCTTTTGAAACCATTTAAATGTTTGTCCCCCCATTTATGGACAAAGCAAAGCCAACTGACCTTACCCAAGCATAACCATGATCAACTCACTCTACCCCCTACCCTTGGGAAAATCCTATAAGTAGAAAGCATTTTGAGGCTTTAAGGATCCACTCCATATCTTTGAATTGCAGCAAAGCTCTTGCAATTTGCATCCACACCACTCACTTGTCAATTTTAATAGCTTAATTGCTTTGATCATAGTAGATTGTTCATCAAATAGAGCTAGAATTTGATTGAATAGATCTTAATTGCATATCATATAGCTTAATTCTCATCTTTAGAGTGTCACTAGTGAGGATCATAGCTGAGAGCCTCATTTACCACTTTATTTTAGAGATCCATGAGATGTTGATAGATTAATTGTGCATTGATTAGATTAGTTCTCACTCTAATTCTTGTTGTTCTTAGTTAATCTTGTAATTTCATGAAGGTGAATAATATCATCACACAAAATGAAATGCCCCTATGTTGATAAATGTAATAAACATGAAACTAATGAACTATGCAATTGAAATGGCTAACAATGATTGCAATAAATGATAAAAATGGTAGCATTACTCTAAGCAAAATTTGGGGCCTTCTTCAGAGAATGGAGGCCTGATTATATAGAAATCCTCTCAAGAATGAAATGACAAGATTGATTCCAGATGAATGATTGAGATTCACTTTGAAATAGCACAAATCCATGTGCAACTCATTTGATTGGTTGACAGAATCAGTTATTTGGGAAACTTCCCATGCAGAACTGAAGTTTCTAAATCAACAAATGAGTTAACAGATTTGTTGTTCTAGTTAATTGGATTGTTTCCAAAATTGATTTTGGTTGACTAGATGATGACTTCATAAATGCCTTTTTAGGATATTTAAGGGATTTTAGGCATTTTTCTTCAAAAATGTGATAACATAATTAATTAAATTCCCTTTTTTGTGATTAATTGTCAATTTCTATTTATTTAATCAATATTCTACAATATTAACAAAATAAATAATATAAGGTTTGATTTTATTGTCAATAACATTAGAATTTAGGAATTAATTAATCAAATAGGATTAAGTGCAATAATTTAATGAGACTTAGAATATAGGTCAAATCAGATTAATGAGTTGAATTGCCTTAGATTAGGACTTAGAGGATTTTGATCAAAATCAGGACTTTCTTGATGAATAATCGAGATTAGGGGCTTATGGTTTTGGTGACCATTTTAAGGTGATTACAGAAAGGAGGTTGTGCGAGATATTCAAATGATCGAGAGAGATCCAAGAATGTCCAAGAAAATTTATTGGAATGACTAAGAGAGGGAAAATAAAGCAAGAATGAGAGTTTAAACCAACCAAGAGAAATCTCAATGTTGGTGGCCTACTAAGGGAGGTATTATATTGCCAAAAACAAGTGTTAGGTCCCAACTACCACCTTTAGTCTATAGATTTGTGTGATGAGTGCATGCCACATGGATGTCTTTGTGATACACACTTGTCCTAAATCAAATAGGCCACATGGTCAAAGATTCATACAAGGTATGTGACAAGGCAAGCGAGATGAAATGGAGGATTGGGTAGAAATTTGATTGTGGTGGGATGAAGAATGCACAAGATACAATTTACAACATTACATTTCCCCCCTCTTTAGAGAGAAATAATGAAATTCCTCCATCCTCCACTGTCACCAACCTCCAAAATGATATCATCAAGCATCCAAGTCATAGCAATATTGAGGCTTTGGTTCACCAAGAAAAATAGACTTGCTACTAGCCAAACCTAACTTGATACAATATGTATTCTACATGCCAAATGTGGAAATTGCACCATGCCTTAGCATCTCAATGACACACTTTTGTGTCACATCCTTATAGAAGTTATATGAAAATCCTTTTGAGCCCCTTCTATAATTAGCATTCCTAATCATGAGAGAATTCACATAACAATAGATACTCCATTTTATCCTTTGGAAATATGACATCTTTTGTTGCCTCATTTTTCTTTACATCTAGGTGCTTTATAAATTTTGCCTCAATATGACATGAAACCTCCATGTTAATGTTGCACAATACCAAGAGAACAATGAAGACCAACAAAATTTCCAAATCCTTCACATTTGAAGATTATGAAAAAACTACTGGAACAAATAAGACAAACAAAATAATCAATTTTCCCCTTTGTTCACATTAGATGTTTAATTTGTCCTTTTTCTTATTCATTATCAGCCCACTTTCAAACTTGACATTATAAGTTCAAAACATGTTTGAAGGAAATAAATAGATCAACAATTATTGATATTCTTTCTAAAAAAATAAAGACAACAACGTGTCCTTAAAAAACATCTATTGTTCCAATGCACTATGCACTCTGCTTCATGTCATCCTTAATAACTTATGTACTCTCTAATTTGAAAAAATCATGCCACCACTTGAAAATAACTTAAGCCTTCACATATTAATGCAGCACCAAAAGTTTCACCTACACCAATCAATCTCTCTTTTTATATATAGCTTTGTATATCAGTGTACAAAGCAAGTTGTGAAACTCTTACCTTCTTCTCAATATTGTTGATAATGTGACACCACTTTTATGGATGAAATCTCTTTAAATGTTTAATGTAGTAGAAAAATAAAATGGGTACAATACCATTCCGTTTGATGTTAAAAACTCCTTTACCAAAAATTGTCAACTACTTCAAATTCTACCCAAGCACTACTCTAATCAAAATGCTTCAAGTTTAGCCCACAAATTTAGACAACCACAAAGTTTTTGAACAATATAAAGGAATACTATCACCACTCAAAAATAACCCCAAAAATATCTTTAGGAAAATGTTGGAGTAGAACCATCCCCTTGAATCTCCTTGCATAGGTTTTGCAGTTATAATTTCATATACGAATAATCCCTCACATGAAAATTTCAGTACATTTACACACGAAAGAAGAATGTCATCTCTCTTTCAGTGACTCTTCACAAGAATGTAAGTCTTAATAGAATGGTTGTTACTTTACCACCATCTTTCAACAATTAAAGATCAAGATCAAGATGTTATGGACCTAGCATGGAGTTTCTACATAGAGAATTCAACAAGGGATTCAAGTATAAGTGAGTGTTTAATGTGCTCATACAAAAAACTCATGGAGGTGGAAGGAAAATGAGGGAGTAAATATGACATAATGGTTTTGATTATGAATCTCATGCAATTTCGCAAGAGATTAAAGGATAAAATGGAAAGAATATGTAGTATTTAACAAATGAAGAGTTAAATTCTATACAATGTTGGGTTTCTATGAAGGGACTCTTGGCGAATAATGCACTCAAACCAATAAATTTTTCTCATGTTCTTCCATCACCCATACTCACTATAAACTGTAGATTCTTCCATTGCATAAAACAACAACTCTTCACACATCCTTTAACATTATTTCTCTAATACCAATTGTTAGAGGGTAAAGAAGATGTTTCTATGGTATAATTGATGCATCTAAATATAGGTATAAGAATACATCACATACCATTGGAGAAACGCTAGTTACCAAAATGAATCGGTGTTGAAAAAGTGAACATATATGGTGAATAATTATTACAATATATTGATGCTAACTTAATAAATCATCCAAGCTTATTTGTATAATAAATATAACCATAATTAGTATACCTATATTTTAAAAAATATATATGTAAAATGTGCTAAGAGATATCATTTTTCAGAAGACTTGACAACACTCACTATAATTGAACCAAACTTTTAAATGGATAACAAAAACTATCAAGACATACACACACACACACATATATATAGGGGGGTTATGTGTAGGATCATGGTATGTCAAAATAGGTCCTTAAGGCCCGTTTGCTAGCGGCCTAGAATTGGCATTTGTTATTGCCCATTTCGTTGAATTCTCAGTTTGGGAGTGCAATATGAAAATGGAATAGGAATGTGTTAATGCTCATTTTGGTTCAAAATGAGCGTTAACATCTTCCATCTGAAAAGGTGGAATTAGAATTTAAAACCAGAATTTGAATGGGGGGAAAGCAAATTTTTAAATATTTTATGTCTACACTTAATTTTATAATTTTTTATTTGTGTTGGGAGGGATTTAATTTATTTTTTATTTTTCTGGGTGGTTTGTAACTTTGTTATTTATTCAAAAAAATTTGCCGAATTTTTTTTTGAAATTTTTGACGAATTTTTTTGTCGACTTTTTATTCAATTTTTTTTTTTAAATGATTTTTTAAATTTTTTAAATTTTTTCTAGAATTTATTTTCCAAATTTTTTGTCAATTTTTTTTCCAATTTTGGTTGCAGTGATTGTAACTTGGTTGCCTACCACCAACTTTGGCTACCTAACATGGTCTGCAATTCCATTTTAAATTCAATTTCATTAATAAAAATGAATTATTAAATTCAAAAATATTAAAACAATTCAAAAAAAAAAAATTAAAAATCATACTCAAATTCCAATTCCAGTTTCAGAAAATGGAACCAAACGGTCCAAACATAATCCAGAAATGAAAAATCGGATTATCAAATCCATGATTTGACCATTTCTAGCATTTGATCAAATCCATCATTTCCTAATTCCCGCTACCAAACGGGCCAACTGGCAATGAAATTTCAGAAAAATAGGGTTAGGCAACTTGACATAAAAATTTGAACAAGTTATCAACCTTATATCAAAAAGATGTAAGAAGAGAATCTATAGGATATTGAATTTAGTTTCTAAGGTACTAGTTGTTTTTTGAAAAAAAAAACTATTTGGTGAAAAATTGCAATTTCAATGCATTAGTATGTAAATTTGAAGAAAAAGATAAGTAGGTGTATGTCTGACCACCTTAACCACAATCAAATGATAATATTTTTGTATAAGATTCTAGATATAAGTAGAAGACTCATGTACAGATGTGACACATATTTTTGTGTAAGTTTTTTCTAAATAAATAGTTAATTATAGTTTTTTTACTACAACATTTTTGGAATATAAAAACTCGCGAGTCTGGCCACCTTAACTTGGTCAAAACTTAATAAGTTTTAATTTATTTTCTTATAGTATGTGAAGCATAGAATATGACACGTGTTTTGGATTTGAAAAATGTCATACCATTTGAAAGTTATAGACATTTTTAGATCAGCCTAACAATTAGGACTTTAGATGTAATCCAATTAGAAAATAAATAATAATTATTTATTAAATTCAAAACTTCATAGAATTTCTATTGGTAGAAAGCTGAAAATTTGCTTAAGCAACCCTTTTTGTTTCATCAATTTTGGATCTTAAAAAAGCCATCAACTATAAAGTTGAAGTTTGGAAATGTGGGGAGATTTCAAATACACATTTTTGGGGTTGACTATCTAGGTTTGGCATTCCCAAGCCAAAATCCATAGCAATCCCGAGGAAAATATTGGGTTTGGTATCCAATATCAGATATTAATTAATAAATACTTTATTTTATATATATATATATATATATATATTACATAAATATAAAATATATTATATATTATATTACATAAATATAATATATAATATATATTTTATTACATAAATATAATATATAATGTATAATAGGGGTCATCACTATTAAAATGTCTTTTTAGTATCTAATATCAGATACAAATGAATAAAAACAAAAAAAATCTTATTATATAATATAATAATATTATATAATATATATTATATTATATAAAATATTTTATATATTATAATATACATTATTTAATAATCTCTCTCTCTCTCCTTGTTCCCTCATCTCTATCTCTCTCCCTATTCCATATGTAATGCATTATATATATAGTGCATTACATATGTAATTCATTTTATATGTAATGCATTACATATATAATGCATTAAGAATAATTTATAATAGAGATATTTGATATTAGATACTTATCTGATATCGAATATGTATCCAATATCAGATACTTTGGCAATGGCACCAATGGTTAAAATATTGGTGTCATTGTAAAGGTTTAGAATTTTCATAGTCTTAGTATACAATATCAAATACCTTGGCAATGGCACCAACTCTTAAATGGTGGCACCATTTTTTAGTGGGGACATTTTAATGCTTCTAGTATCCAACATCAAATAGGTATCTAATATCATATACATATATGCTATTGGATATTTGATAGAAAAAAAGGGCGGTGGGCCATTTTTTTTATTTCAATGGACCCTACATCCTTTTTGTCTACAACATTCACGGGTGTTTTACTACAATAGACAAAATAAAAAAATTTGGAGCATCTTATTCTCAAATTCTTGTTTGGAAATCATATTTGGTCATCTTTTTAGTGGTATAATGGGGAGCAGAAGTCGTCAAAAGCATAAACAAAAGATGAAATTGAAGCATATAGACAAAGAGATAGGGAAAACCATAGGAAGAGGAGACAAGGTATGTTAAATATTAGTGATGGTGAGGCCCAAGGTCCATATATAAATGTTATTTTAAGTGAAGAGGGGATTGAATTTGAAAATATTGACTATAATTTTGACAATGAGAATAAAAATGTAGAGACTAAAAATGAAAATGTAGAAATTGAGAATGAAATGTAGAGATTGGGAATGAAAATGTAGAGATTGGGAATGAAAATGTAGTGAGTGATAATGAAAATGTAGAGATTGGAAATGATAATGTAGAGATTCAGAGTGAAAAGAATGCACAAGATATTCAATTTGGGAATGAAAATAAAGAAATTGGTCATGGAAATATTGCACAAGGTATTCAATTTGGGATTGGCATAGAAAATAATGTTAATGAACCAAATAAAAATTATACATCTCCAAATTACATGATAAATGAAGTCCCTTATGTGGAAGAAAGGCAAAATTCAAATTCAAGACCTTTAAGAACACCAAAATGGTTACTTGAAATTGATGAGAACATTATGAGCAATTTTGAAGGTAAGAGATTAACAAGAAGTGTTTAGTTGTGGGCTATTAAACTTTTTGATGTTTTTTTAGCAAGAAAATATTGACTCGGCAATGCAAACTTTTTGCACAATTGCTAAAGATGCAAAAGATGAGACCTATGCTAGTGAGATTGAAGATTTGTGTGAACAAGGAAATAGAAAGAAATGCTATTATTGTGAGAAATATTTTTAGTACTCTCAATTATATTGGGAAGAATAGAAAGGAAAAAGATAAGAGAGCAGCTCAAAGGGTTATTACAACCTCCGTAGTAAGTCCTCATTTGAGAAAGGCTCGCTTTATGGGATAAACTTGTCTTGATTTCAACATAAATCACAAAACTTTGGATAGAGAACTTGCAAGAAGAGTAAGACTTGAGGATCCTATTCAAAATGATACATGGGCTTATGGTGGGAGGCTTCCACATTTTGATAAGAAGCTAAATGATAGTGTGAAGGAAAAAATTCAACTATTTTAGCACTCTAACTCAAGAGTTTCACCAAATGTTAAAGATGTCTTGAAGTTAAGAATTAGCGATCAAGACAACACACCACATCCTAAAAATTATTTGGAAGTAATTCAAACAATATTTTTCAAAAAAAAATGTGAGACACATCCAATATTGCAAATATCACAAAGGGAATTGGAATCCTTAAAGTCATTTTATTGTGTACCTCTTAAGATTAGAAGTACTTGTTTTTGTAAATATCATATGGAGTTTTCAATGCACAATGAACTATTAGGCTACATCTATTCTACTTTGCATACTAAAGAAATCTTGAAGGATTGTGGTGTGAGTCATCTTGAAAAATCATCGAGAGACTTGCTACATCATTTTTTATGTCCTAGAGATGATGGTTGTTTGTTCTATAGAAATAATTTTTTAAATGATAAGTGCTCACAATATGGTGCCTCATTGAAGTTTTTTGAATGTTTTCATGAGGGAAGCAAACATGAAGTTGGAAAGAAAATTGTTCAAAAATATATATATGAGATGGTCAAATATACTTTGAAGAGTGGCGATGAAGGTTCCAAATGTGAGTTGGTTACAAACAAATGCAGTGTTGCTGATTTTATTTCAAATTTCAAGGAATTTTTTTCCTACAAGTATGCAAGGCATAGTCATAGGTATCAGTGGTTGGATCAACAATTCAGGATGTGTAAGGATTCTTTCCCAATTGGAACTATTATATCGGTGGTTGACTTCACATAAAACTACACATTGTAACTATAGAATGAGTTGCAAGTTTAGTATTACAC
The DNA here is from genome assembly GCA_027943335.1 of Chamaecyparis obtusa. NCBI lineage: Eukaryota > Viridiplantae > Streptophyta > Pinopsida > Cupressales > Cupressaceae > Chamaecyparis > Chamaecyparis obtusa. Next base: position 82,999 of record BSBK01001245.1, on the reverse strand, counting down.
TTCCACTAAAATTGATATTTTTGTCAACATAACATATAGGCATTCCCCTAATAGTATAGAACAAGACATGAAGATCATCAGAGAGTATCATTTTTATATGAGTGATGATAGATCTCACTCTTTCAAGTATGTGAAACATTATTTTGAGAAAAAAAAATATTTCTTGTGGGAAAAAGATATTGCAATGGATATACATCTCATTTGGTCAGATAACTGCATGAATCAATTCAAGAATACTTGTATGTTTTATTGGATGAGTAGAATGAATGTAGAGAGGGGAATACCTCATATTTGGATTTTTTAAGAAGTCGGGTATGGGAAAGGGGGGCATGATGGAGCAGGTGCATGTGTAAAGAGAGATCTAGTTAAGGAGAAATTGAGGATTTTAGGAGATACACTTCATGATGCTCATTCTATTGTTGATTGGTGTAGCTCATCATTGTCATGGGGAGTGATACTTGATTCAATGATGCACAAATTCTATTGGCTGGTTGAGGAGAGCTCAATAGGAGACAGATTGGATTTTCAGACAGTTAGAGATTCTTCAAAGATGCATTCATTTTAAAGCTCAAAGGAAAGTAAATGGAACATTTGGACATGAGAGTTGGCTTATTTTTGGCCAAGATATTTTTAGTGTGAATCAAGTGAGTGGGTGGATGCATGGGTTCCATGGTATCTAACTCCTTATCTCAAACAATATCCATGAGAAATGATGACATGGAAAGTTCAGTTGAGTACGACCATCTTTGAGATCTTCTATAGCCAGGACATGTTTTTAAATTAGTTGCACCATAAGGGAGTGATGAGAGATTTGATTATTGGTTGGCATGAAATGTATAGGGAAAGAAGAAGCTAGCATAGCCGATGAAAAATGATGATGGGTTCATGTATCCTACTAGTTTAGTTGTTGTTGTGGGAACATAGTTGTGAACATACATGATTACAAAGAATGGCATACCTGCATTTGAAGACTATGAGAAGCAAAAAACCATTCTCATGTATTCGCACCTTGTTATAGTAGTAAATGTTAAGTTGTTGAAGCATCAAGGCAAACCAAAGAAAAAATAACTTTGGACTATTAGTAATGTTGATGATGAAGCAATATTGGATACCCTTAAGTAGAGAGATGACCCTTCAGGCACACTTGACTAGGTCATACCAAATGACTATAAGGTTTAATATGTTCATTATACTTAGATTCATTACATTAATTACACTTTTCTTCTTTATTTTTTTGGTCAATAAACCCAGTCCTCTCATCGATTGTAAATGTAGTGGTTACAAACACATGATGGACATACAAGATTCAGGCACACTTAAATAGCTCATACCAAATGAAGGTAAGGTTCAATATGCATAGGTTCATGTTTTTTGGTTCATTATGCTCATTACATTTTGGTACTTTAACATTTTTTGTCAATAAACTTAGTCTTCTCATGGATTGGGAATATAGGGATTACAAATATGATAGACATACGAGATTTCACTACCATGATTTGGAGTTTATCTTACTTTGATTTTTTATTTGTACACTTAGTTAGTATTATTTCTCTAATACTAATATTTTTTACACTATTGAAATGTAGGTGTCTTTGAGAGTATCAGTGGTTGGATCTATACATTATGGAGCATAAATATTAGAACCAAATTTATTAGTTGTGTATCTAAATTGTCTTGATAGTATTGATGTATTTATACACGATGTGGTTGTATTGATGATATATGATGTATTTATACATGAAGACATGAGTATATATTATTTTTTTATAGCATTGATGTAATTGTAGATGGTGTGGTACATTTCTATTTCTGATGTGAAATAAAAAAACAACAATCTCTAATAGAATTTCCTGCTAATGTGTTCGTGAAGCTCTTATAATGTGTTAATTATGTATCCTTTAAAATTTTTTATTAATCTCTTGTAATGTGTTGATTAAGCATAAAAATTTAAAGAACATTGATTGTACACTATACTATAAAGGTATTCATGATTACTTCACTTGATGAGAAAAGGATGGTATAATTGTTACACTATCTGAGGAAGATAGAGTAGTTGATCTGCATATTTTGGGATCAAAGTGATTATCTTTAAAATCCTAACATAGGTTGTCTTAGGCTCATTAGGTTTGTCCTAGGTTCACTAGGTTTTCCCTAGGTCTATTACAATTGTCTTAGGTCCATTATGATTGTCCTAGATTCATTACAGATGTCCTAGGTTCTAGAAATTGCTTAAGTTCATTAGGGAACTTAAGGGATATTGTCGATAGGGTATGGTGCTGAGAGTTTTGGTATGTGGGGAGGAAAAATGAGACCATTCCTAGGATAAACCCATTTGATCAGACACATTTTTGGTGGCAGTTTGTAATCACAACGAACAAAGAAAGATTTGGGCTACCTTGCAACTTTCCATTAAATGCATTTGACACTTTTTATGTCATCTGATAAATATCTACCCTACAAAAACCACTTTGAGTCTTTGAAATATGACATATTTTATTGTAGATGGGCCTCACACGACCCTAAAGGTTTAGAAGGTTCCACTATATGTGTACGGATTGTGAGAAATGGTACATCAAAGTTCAACAGTCTTGTGCCCTTATGGCACTTAAGGGACATCACCTATAGGGTATGGCATTGAGAGTTACGATGCATGGGGAGGAAAATGATACCATACCTAGGGTAAACCCACCTATTTGGGCATTTTTTTGGTGGTGGTTTGCACCCATGATGAACAAAGCGAGATTTGGACTACCTTGCAACTTTCCATTGAATGCATTTGACACTTTTTACATCATCAGAAAATTTGCTTCCCTAGAAAAACCACTTTCATTCTTGAAAATATGAGAGATGTTATTGGAGGGGCCTCACAAAACCCTATAGGTTAAAACAGATCCACCGTAGGTACCACAAATTGTGAGAAATATTCTATCAAAGTTTGATAGTTTTGTGCACTTAGAGCACTTAAGGGACATCATTAGTAGGGTGTGATGTTGAGAGTTTCGATGTGTGGGGAGGACAAATGGAACCATTCTTAGAGTAAACCCACCCAATTAGACACATTTATGGTGGCAGTTTGCACCCATGATGAGCAGAGTGAGATTTGGGTTACCTTGCAACTTTCCGTTAAATGCATTTGACACTTTTTGCATCATCATAAAAATCACAGCCCTACAAAAATAAAATTTAATTCTTTAAGATCTGAGAGAGGTTATTGTTAGGAATAGTCCCAAGAGATAACTGAGAGGGTGGGGGGCAGGGGGGATGAATCAGTTATCTACAAGTTTCAATTCTTTATCCAATTAAGTATACTTAAACATAAAGCATAAACACAATGAAAGAACACTTGAACACAACATAATATTTTGGTTACGGGGAAACCCAAATAGGTAAAAACCCCAGTGGGAATTGACACCCACTAATATTTTACACTAGTGTATAATGATCCTTGTTAGAAGATCCTTAACCCTGTTAGGAATTTCTTTACAATATGTTTAGTACAGTAGACCTGGTCAAGGGTCAGACCCTATTAGGAGTCTTTTATAATTGTCCCTGTTAGGAGAGAGGACACATTGTCCGAGAGCTCACTGCTCAAAGGGGCGAAGGCTACAACCTTCTAAATAACAGATACACACTATATCTGGATCTTGATGAACTGCACTTTGACCTACTATCTGGATCAGTTCCAATGTATAGTACAAATACTTTACATGGTCACATAGACCTTCTTCTGATGGTTCAACACTTTGCACACTTTGCTCTGTTCTTCTTAATCAACCATGAACCACACTCAAGCAATCACAAACGACTACCTATAAATATCTTTCTTCTAAATGATATAATCAAGTTAGCCTATTAGAACCACCTTGAAATCATATTAGAGAAACCATAACAAACTCCAATAAACATTCTGTCGACTCTACTATGCATGCAACACATTTTGGGACCTGTCTAATAAGATAATTGTAGACGCACGCTACACACTATCGGCTCTACCAAAACAACTGGATCTTTCTCCGCAAGCTGAATTAACGCATGCACTCTTAACCAAAAATCAATAACACTTCTCCAAGCTTAACTCCAAGGGTGCATACCCCAAAGATAGGCGCAACTCAAGAACCAATGAAATCTCTTTCAGCTCTTTTGAATAAACACAGGAAACTATTATTGGTGAATAGCGACTGCATAACTTCACTTATACTAAATATCAGACTATGCATCCATAACTAGAGCATCACTAACATGTCTTCAACATATATCCAAGTGTGCAAGGCTCCATGATAACTGTAAATACAACCATACACAGAACACTGTTTGTTACTCTGTCAGGAACACTGCTAACACCAACTGCTATATAACTATCTGTACTAACAGTTAACCTCTGCACCCATGATATCATGTTGATACCATGTCCATGCTACATATACTAAAAGCTTACTGCATAAGACTTCCACGCATGCTACTTTCCATATGTTGTCATCAATGACAAACATATAGTCAGTACTGGTCTGCTGGAAAATTTTCAATAATCTCCCCCTTTGGCATTGATGGTAACATGTGGAATGAAAAACTACCACCAACCCAAATGAACATTTATTTTATAACATTCTCCATTTCTTCATCAAAACTCCCCCAAAGATGAATCCTCTATCTGCTGCAATATTTTCTAATATTCTCCATTTCCTCAACTGTACTGCTGTCAAAACTGAATACTGCTCCCCCTTATTATATTACTCCTCCTTTTACTTCTATTTTTCATGACTCTATATATTACTCCCCCTTTGACATCAATGGAAAAGGGTGCCATTCAATTTAAGCACCTGTACTACTCTTGAGGTAGAGTAATCAACCTTCCATCAGTCCCTAAGGACTGATGCCTTTCCTTCTTTCTTCTAAGCAGAATTAGGGAAGGGAATTACTCCCAACTTCTCCCTGAGATACTCAAAGTATCCTTAGGTAAGGGCTTTGTGAATATATCTACCAACTAAGCTTTAGTACTCACATAGTCCAGCTTGACTTCTTTCTCTACCACTTTCTCTCTTAGGAAGTGATACTTGATCTCAATGTGCTTTGTCTTTGCATGCATCATAGGGTTCTTTGACATATTGATAGTGCTAGTGTTATCATAGTGAATAACAATAGGATAATCAATCTGAATTCCAAAATCCTTTATCATCTGCTTGATCCAAACAATTGTAGAGAAATTTAGGGCTGCTACAACATACTCTGCTTCTGTTGTTGATTGAGAAATACAATTTTGTTTCTTGCTTGTCCAAGTGACAAGTCTATCACCAAGAAACACTGCTCCACTTGATGTACTTTTTTTGTCATCAACACATCCTACCCAATCTACATCAGTGTACACATGAAGCTCAGCATTTTTTGAATTAGGATACCATAGACCATAATCTATAGTGCCCTATAAGTATTTGAATATTCTCTTTACTACCATGAGGTGACTTTGCTTAGGTTCTACTGCAAATCTTCCAACTATACCAACTGCATTGGAAATATCAAGTCTAGTCTAAGTAAGATATATAAGTTTACCAATCATAGACTTATACAATGTTATATCTACTATTGGTGAGTCATCTTCTTTTGTAAGCTTTCATGTAGTGATCATAGGGGTTCCTACTGGCTTGCAATCATCCATCTTGAATTTCTTCAGTATCTCTTTCACATATTTGGACTGATTAATGAACATACCTTTCTTTATCTGTTGCACATTTAGTCCCAAAAAGTATTTGATAGGACCAATCATGCTCATCTCAAACTCATTTTGCATTTCTTTGGAAAATTCTGCACTTATTTTGTCATTACCTCCAAAGATAATGTCATCAACAAATATAGCTACAAGTAGTAGACCTTTAGATGTCTCTCTAATGAATAGATTACAATCTGTTGCTCCTTTCTTGAATCCAATCTTTGTTAAGTATCCATCTAGTCTCTCATACCATGCTCTAGGGGCTTGCTTAAGTCCATAGAGGGCCTTCTTCAATCTGCATACCATATCAGGTCTATCTGATAGGGTGAATCCTTTTGGCTACTCAATGTATACTTCTTCTTTCAAATCTCCATTCAGGAATGCTGACTTGACATCCATCTGATAAAATTTTAAGTTTTTGACTATAGCATGAGCTAGAAATAACTTAGTAGCTTCTAATCTACTCACAGGTGCAAATGTGTCTGAATAATCAATGCCTTCTCTTTGCACACATCCTTGACATACTAATCTTTCTTTATTTCTTACTACTGTACCATCTTCATTCATCTTGTTTCTGAATATCCACTTTGTTCCAGTCACATTCTTATCACTAGGTCTTGGGACCAGTTCCCAAGTGTCATTCTTAATAATCTAATCAAGTTCTTCTTTCATAGCATCATGCCAATCTGAATCATTGCAAGCATCTTCAACACTTAAAGGTTCAATTTGAGATAGTAAACATACCGCTTCACTGCTAGCTGAGTTCTTTGCTTGTGATCTTGTCAAGACTTTGCCGCTCTAATCTCCAATGATGTCTTTCTTGGAATGATTTCTAGATGTAAACTTTGGAACTTTAAGTGATGTTGACTCGTCAGCCTTAGGAGTACTTTCTTCACTTGTCTCAAGGTCATTGAATAATACATCAATACTGTCAAACATTTCCTCAATGACTGTCTCACTAGTGGAGGGTCTAGGTTCTTCTTCAATCATGGGTAAGTAATCATGATATCTTTATTGAACCATAAACTTTTCATCAATCTTAACATGAGCACTTTCTATGATCTTTTTTAATCTTAAATTGAAACATCTATAAGCTTTACTTTTAGTAGAGTAACCAAGAAAAATACCTTCATCACTTCTTGCATCAAACTTGCCTACTACTTCATCCCTCTTGATGTAGCACTTGCTTCCAAAGATTCTGATGTATTTTACTGTGGGAACATTACCAAACCATAGCTCATATGGTTTTTTGTCAGCGCTAGGCCTCAATTGAATTTTATTGATGGTATAGACTATTGTATTGACCGCATCTCTCCAATAGGTGTGTGCAACATTTCCTTTTATCATAATGGTGTGTGTTGTATCAAGAATGATCATATTCCTTCTCTCTGCAATTCCATTCTGTTGAGGGGTTCTAGGTGCACTTAATTATCTCTTTATGCCATGTTCTTCGTAGTACTCATAGAATTTTTCAAAGGTGAATTCTCCTCCTCTATCCGATCTCAAACGTTTTATCTTTAGTCCAAATTCATTCTCAACCTTAGCTTTGAATATTTTGAACTTCTCAAATGCTTCTGACTTATCTTTCAAGAATGCAACCCACATCATCCTAGTATAATCATCAACAAAAAAAATGAAATACCTTTCACCATAGTATGATCTTGTTTGAGTGGGACCACATAGGTCTGTATGAATCAAATCTAACTTGTTCTTTGTTGAATTTTGCTTGCTCCTGAATGAATTTCTCACATGCTTCCCTATCACACATTCCCTGCATATGGTATCAACTAGTTTTTCTATGCTAGATAGATCTCTTACTGCCTTTACATTTCTTATCTTTACTATGTTATCAAAATTGATATGACATAGTCTTTTATGCCACAACCAACTGTCATCAACTTTAGCAACAAAACAACTTGCTTATGAATTGAGCTGAAAAACATTACCTCTTGTCTTTGAGCCTGATGCAATCATAACACCATCCTTGTTTCTTATGATTCATTTGTCATCTTTAAACTCCAACTAATAACCTTTTCCAAGTAATTGTCCAACGCTGAGAAGGTTATGTTTCAAACCATCAACATAAAGAACATCATCAGTACTATTCTTTCCATCCAAGGTGATGGCTCCTCTACCAACTATTGGTTTAGGAGTGTTGTCTCCAAATCTAACCATCCCACCATTTAATTTGTCCAGATGAACAAACCTACCTTTATCACCTATCATGTTATGTGAACAACCACTATCTATAATCCAATCTGTCCTTATGTCAGCTTGTGAAATCAATGCTAGCTCTTGATTCTCTTTCTTATCTTCATGAACTATCTTATTATTTATTTTATCTACAATAGCAATTAATCCAATTTATTCTTCACCTAATTCATCATCTGAAACTCCATCTCCAGCATAGTAGCATTCCTTAGAGTACTTAGGCTTGTAATCCTTTTTTAACTTTCTAGCTCTAGTAGGACACTTGGATGCAAAGTGACCGATCTTATTACATGAAAAGCACTTAAATGGTAATTAACCTTCATATTTTCCTTTTCCTTTGTTTTCTCTTTTGGAAATCATAGCAATAAAATCATCTAATGTTTTCTCTTCATCATCATCATCAAAATTACCAAAAGTGTTTGCAGATTTCTTACCATGGACTGTTACTTTGAAAGTTGTCTCACTCTTTGGTTCTGTCTTCAACTTTGAAATCTCAAAAGCTGAGATTTTGTCGATCAAGGTCTCTCTCTTGAAATTTGATGTAAGTTTCATGGTCTCATCAAGGATTTTGATCTTGCTTTCATATTCAAGAGTGAGGGTAGTCATTAACTTGTCCATAATGTCCTCTTCTGAAATCTCTCCACCATTGTTTCTGATTCCAGCAACTGCTTCATTAATCCTCTGATTGTAAGCTCTGATATTTTCTTCAGGTAGCATCTCTAATGCATTGTATCTTTTCTTCCATGTCTTTTTGCATGCATCCTTTGATTGTTTGTCTCCTTCAAATATGTCTTCTAGGTGCTTCCATATTTTGTGGGTTATATCTACCTTTTTTATTTCTGAAAACTCACCATCAAATAGGGCGCTAATAAGAGCTTCTTTAGCTATAGCATTCTGATGAAAAATTTCCTTTTTCCTATCAGTAGCATCATCCTTTGCAAGGTCTTCTAAGGTATGAATCTTGGCTACTTTGATAGTCACATCAAAAACTTCAAAAACAATGCATTGCAAATGGGTCACCATCTTGTTCTTCCAATCAAGATAATTCTCTCCATCGAACTTAGGACTTTCTTTCCTAAATTATGCCATCTAATCAACCTCAAGTTGTTAAAATTTCTCTCTGAGGCACTTGGCTCTTATACCAATTGTTAGGAATAGTCCCAAGAGATAACTAAGAGGGGGGGGGGGGGGGTTGAATCAGTTATCTACAAGTTTCAATTCTTTATCCAATTAAGTATACTTAAACATAAAGCATAAACACAATGAAAGAACACTTGAACACAACATAATATTTTGGTTACGGGGAAACCCAAATAGGTAAAAACCCCAATGGGAATTGACACCCACTAATATTATGCACTAGTGTATAATGATCCTTGTTAGAAAATCCTTAACCCTGTTAGGAGTTGCTTTACAATATGTTTAGTACAGTAGACATGGTCAAGGGTCAGACCCTGTTAGGAGTCTTTTATAATTGTCCCTGTTAGGGGAGAGGATGCATTGTCCAAGAGCTCACTGTTCAAAGGGGCGAAGGCTACTGTAATACCCCAAAAATGGGCTATAGGTTCATTAACCTCCTACATCTTCAATTCGAATGAAATCGACATCAAAGTCCTAACCTAAGGCACATCTGCACATTATCGAATCCTAATTGATTTTACCCTAAATTCTGCATCGAAGAATATTCCTAGCAATATTCCTATTTTATCCTAATTATTCTTAATTTAATAATTATTTGGTGATAAATCCTATTTATCCTAAAGTTTAATCAATTGAATATTCTGAATATTTAATTAATTAGATTTAATACTGCCACTTAATTATTTAATTCAATTTACTCCTAAATTGTATTATTTAATTTTGACAATAAATCTAAAATCTCATGACTAATTGATTAAATTCTTATTTAATTAATTAATGTCTATTGTCGATTTTTAATAATATAGTTTTAGAATAAAGTTTGATTTAATAATTGATTAACCCATAAATCAATTATTTTAATTTGAAAATCAGTTAAGTTGAGAATAAATCACTTTATTTTTAAATTAATTTAGAATTAAATCATGGACAATCAGAAAGCAGGCAACCATAAATTAACAATCAATTTTAAAATTGAAACTCAACATTTGATGATGAGTTGAAATTTGATCTAAAACTCTATTTTGAGTTAAACACTGCTTTTGCATGATTTTTGTGAGTTAATTATCTTTGATTTCTTGATAACTCAAAAATCAACCTGAGTTTATCAAGAGTGATTTATGGCTTTTCTCCTGCATCCTCAAACCCTGGATTTCTATAAAATCAAGGGTCAGCTCTTCATAATTAAAAACACTCAAATTTGCACAATTACTCTGGCGAATTAGTGATTGAAGGATTAAGCACTTGCGACAGGCGATTTGTGAGATCTTTCATAGTTGATCATAGTTTTTGCATAGTTTCATATCATTCATAGCATTTTTAGATTAAATCTACATTCAATTTCCTTCATCTAGCTTAGATTCATACAGTTCTCATATTATTGCAAAGAAAATACAAAAATATAGATTAATCTACATTCATATAGTCTATCATTCTTTTGCATTCAAATCCTTCGTTTAGGTGTTGCATTGTCACTGATCTCGATTCCAATCTGAGAACATCATACTCGCACCTACTAGAAGGCAGTAAATTGCCTGGTTAGCATAGTTTCAATTACTTGCAGATTTTGATTTCGCTAACCTCTAATGTTTTACTGAAGTGTTGTGTCTATAGCTACATACAAAATTCACACACATTTCTGGTGCCCATCATGGGGCCCTGAAATGGGTTTCCATTTGACTTCTATCAATTTCTTATCTTTTTCTCATTAAAACTGTGATCTTTTATTTTATGTCCGTACATTTTTCGTATGACTTTTGTCAGAAAGTCATACCAGGAAGACCCCAATGTCATACGATAGTTGATTCTATCGAGGCTCGTATCAGAAGCTATACATTATCATTTGGGAGCTTGATTGTCGTATGAGAAGACACCCACTATCATACGAGTTTCCCAACTATCATCTGGAAGGTAACCCACTGTCGTACGAGTTTTAGTGCTAGGATTCAATTGTCATTTTAGAATTTTAGGCAATTTTTCAAATTTGATTCTCAGATTTGGACTAACAGCTAACCCTAACAATTGAGATCTTCTATTTTGATTGATGTTTGTTGAGTTTGATTGGAAAAAGCATAACTAAATTACTAAAAACAAGTAAAATCTACTAAGCGCGTTGTGAGGAATTTAGGTATTCTACTATGATCTGATAACACTTCGATTCGGATGTAAAATAAACTCTCACATGTCAAGCTTGTGTGACTTTTTATTGCTTTCATATCACAGACTTCATTTTGGGCTATAAAACGAACATAGATTTGCTTTCTGCATATATGTTACACATAGTAAATAGGCCCTATGAACACTATTTGTGGATGATCTCGAGAGAGTGGGCTTCTTTCACTTGTTCACACATGCAAAGCTCTTCTTGATGAAGGATCCCCTTGTAGGTAGGGAGGATACTGAGATTGTCTTTCGTTCTACTAGATTTGTGCATCTTCAACTTTTTATTGATACATTCTCTCTCCGAAGAGGTTGATAGATCATAAGCGGTTGACATCATAGATCTTTGTGAGATAATTTTGGTCTTAGCATGTCAGATTAATCTGTCTACTTTGTTTTGGTTAAAAGTGAAAAGGCTAGAGGACTATGCTCTACTCCCTTTTTGGGTAGTATCAGAAACTCAGATCCTTGAATCTGGAACCAATCTCCATGTGGTATCTTTTGTGAGTCACCTTTAGAGAGGGTTAACCGTAGTGGACATTCCCTTAATTAGGTCAACCACGTGGATGAAACCTCAAGTGGTAATAGCCATTTTCATTGTGGTAGCAGTAGCCGCTATATAAATGTCCTTGTGGAGGAAATATTCATAGGTGTGGTCTCTTATTGGGCTATCAAATCTCCCTAGAAGCTCTTGATTGATTAAATTTTTGGACTGTGTCAGAACCCTGATGTGCTTGGATTTGAGTTCTCCCTCTTGAGATCACAAAAGTTGCAGAGTTAGACCATTACTACAAACCCTAGTGAGGCCAAATTTTCATTTTCTAGGAATATGTGCATTATTGAAAAACTTTTTGGAACATACACAATTAGCACTTCTAGGGATTAGCACATTCAGTCACTTGATTGTTCATGCACAGGGTTGCTTTGTCCCATGTTCATTGTTTTCAGACATTCTTGAAATCACTTGCTTGTTGTTCTACGTGCTTGTTTATCTATTTGGTTATTGGAAACAAATGATCCCAGAATAATCTTCAAACCTGGATAGAAAATTTGCAAACAATTTGAAACTAAAAACCTAAAATTTGTAAAATCTAAATCAAAATACCTTTCTGGAGTCAAAAGTCATCTCACAGGGTCATATTGTCGTACGAGTCTTGAACAAAAGTTGTTTCACAACCCTTGTATTGTCGTACGGTATCTAGTATTGTGTCGTATGAGTGTTGTCACCAGAAATCAAAAGAACATTATCCCTGGCAGCAATTGTCGTACAAGTCTTATCAATTGTCATTTGAGAGCATACCCAGTGTCGTACGAGCCTTTAGAAACTCATTTGAGAATTTTCAAAAAGTTGTCAAAGATTGGTCAAATTTGTTAGGAATCCAATGTTTATAGCCTATTTCCAAATTCTGTCAAAACATTCACTATGTCAGGAACAGAGCAGAAACTAGAACAAAATTGATCATTTTCCTAAAGTGGTCTCTTGAGTTTGATTTAGCCTTCTGATTTATCGATTTGAGTCTTTTTCATCTTGTGTCAAAATTATCTTCAAATTTAGTCTTCTTACTAAAACGGCTAAGTGTTGTGAGCTCGTGCCTGCCATCTTTTGGGTGTCTACCCATACTACTGTGGCACAATAGCCTTCATTTACATCTGATCTAATCTTTAATTAATTCAAACTTGACAAGGTTGTGTCATTCGATCTTCTTGAATCAATTCATTCTTTAGTTGTCTTCATCTTACTCTTTTGCTTCACCCAAGGTTAAAGGTGGAAACTAGAGCTTCATCACACAAGAAATCTAGAGAAGCATCTCATAATTTTCCTTTGACTACTCACGTGGGTCCAACTCTTGAGCAACTCTATATAATTCAGGTCTTTATGAAGACGATGGTCTTGGCAATTTTTGATTAAAAACCAGTTACATACCCCCTCCATCAACTCACAGAGGTAATCAACAAACCCCACCTCAATCTATCCCAGGGAGTCCTAAAACTCCTAACATGTCTCACGAAGGGACACATCATGGGTCTCAAGGACCTCACTCTCAACATGGTATGGATCAAGAACCTACACCTTCTAAAATTGCTCGATATCAAAATGATGATGACTTCAAGAAAATGATGAGGCATTTCTTGAAAGAAGATAGAGAGGCATACTTTCTAGAGTTAGCTCATCAAGGAGCTAAACTTCCTCCAAAATTTAATGTTGAAAATATCATTACACATGAGGAAGAAACCCCTATCACAGCTATGATGAAACAGATGCATGCCACGCAAGTTAAGTTCAACAAACTAGAGAAAGAAAAGGAACCTAAGGAGTTCTCCATGGAGGCCCTATGCCCTTTTCAATTTTATAAGGACTTGTACATGCCACCATTCCCTAAAAGAGTGGAAATGCCTAAATACGATAAGTATGATGGAAACTCTGATCCTCAAGATCATGTTAGAGAATTTTTTACTCAATCTATGGAGTTCATGCATGAACCAACCTACTTAATGTGTCTCTTCCCTCAATCTCTAGGAGGAGAAGCCATTCATTGGTTCTCTATAATGCTTCGAACTATCAAAAATTTTGAGGAGTTAATCAAACTATTCTATCAACAATACTCCTACAATATCTAGCATCTGGTCACCATGATCAACATCTGCAATCTGAAACAATATCCAGGAGAACCATTCCTGACATTTCTCAAGAGATGGAGGAAGAAATTTTCTCTATATGCTATACCCATTCCAGAAACTGAGAAACTAGAAATCTTCATCAATAATCTTGTTCCAGAAATCAACTACCCTTTACAAATGCAAAATCATACATCCTAGATAAGATGGTAGATAATGAGATCAAAATTGAGAAAGTACTTGTGAAAAAAGGAGACATCACACTTCAAAAGGACAAGTATGAATCTAGATCTAGTTCTAAGGACAAGAACAAAAATTGGAATAAGAATAAAGGCATTGTCACTGACGACATTGTTGATACTATCTATGCCCCATCTAAGGCACCCGCTTTTAATCTCACTATTGGCACCCAAGCCATCAAAGCTTCCAAAGCTAAAACAACAGATCCCAACAAGAAGTCATCTGATTATAAACCTTGGGCTACAGATCCTAACCACAAATTCACTCCTCTTGGAGAATCCTTGGTATCTGCCATGGAAACTCTATTGGCTAAAAAAATCATCTACTTGCTTGAGATAAAAGTCTTTGATCCTAAACCTAAACTAAAATGGTGGAGAGAGAATGATTTATGTGACTTCCATCACAATAAGGGTCATAAGACTAATAATTGTGTTCACTTGAAGCACATCATACAAGACAAAATTGATAATGGAGAAATCATGATTGACAATCATAAGAGCAATAATGATCATACAGCATTCACATAACCATTTCTGAAACATGGTAAAGAAGATTCTTCTTCTCAGCCTAATATGAGTGCTAAAGTCAACTAAGCCTACTCTAGAAATAATGTTGTTATCAATATGGTTGAACCAAGTCTATCTAAGCATTGCAATGTCATCAAAATTGTAAGAAAAGATAGAGAAAACCAATCAGCTAATGCAGTTACTCGATCACAAGCTTAGGCGCATCTACAAGGACAAATACTAGATTCATCCAATGTCCCTAAGGTGCCTTTTAACCTTTCATCTACTTCTAAATAGAAGGCTACATTTAAATCTTCAAATCCTAAAGATGTGAGGCCTACATCATACAATATTGTCCAACAACTCTAGCATACAAATGCAAAAATCTCCATATTTGAGCTGCTTCGGATATCTCCAGCTCATAGAGCCATTCTAGACAAAGTTCTACTCGAATCCAATGTTCCTGATAACCTTGATTTAGATAGATTCCAGGCTATGGTTGGTCATCTTACGTCTCCACAGTATATTTCCTTTTTAGAGGAAGATGATAACTCCTTGAGTCATCCACATAACCAGCCCTTGTATATTGAAGTCTTGATCCAAAACCATCGTGTCAAACGTGTGTTGATAGATGGGGGTGCTAGTCTAAATATTTGTTCTTTTAGCTTGATTACACAATTGGGATTTTCAGAAATGGCCATTGATCCTAGAAAGAAGATAAGTATCAAAGCATATGATGAGAAAGAAAGATCTTCCAAGGGAACAATTGTCTTACCTATCAAAACAGGTCCAGTCATCAGAGATACTATATGTCAAGTTCTTGATCTACCTTTGGCTTACAACATCCTTTTAGGAAGACCCTAGATACATGAAATGAAAGCTATTCCTTCTATGTACCATCAGTGTTTGAAATTTCCTTATGAAGGAGTAGAAGTGATGATTCCAGCGGATCTATATACAACTTGCAATGCATTGAAAAAAAGTGTTGATAAACTAGTTCCTAATAACAGAGAATCTTCCACTAAGCAGCTAGATGTTGCTTCAACATCCAAGATGGAAGACATTGCTAAAGAGGTTAAAATCAAAGAAAATGGTATGGGAGAATATACTATAGAGCCAGTCTTATCTTTGACATCTCTCCCTATCTCGCCTAAGTCCTATGGAAAAACTCTAAAATAGTCTAAAAAGGAGTCTAAAGAACCTCTTGAGGCATATAAAGGAAATTTTGTTTCAGAACAAGTGTCCAAACAAGAGTTTGAAGAGGATGAAGTTGTGCTTGCATGGCTATACAAAGATGAACCTGAATCTCAAATTGTTCAAAAATGTGACTCTAAAACACTGAAGATGCCTTCTAAGTCATATGGCTCAGGGGACAAATTGATCACAAAAATGGGATATAAAGGAAAAGGACCTCTAGGACTACAGAATAAAGGTCTCCTATCACCTCTTGACCATCATGGCCAAGCAAACAAGAATACAACAGGTCTAGGATATAAGAAGAAACCTTTCTATCTTAGCAAGAACTCTCCACATGTCTTAGAACAGGTTGAGACATCCACAACAAATCAACTAAAAGGAGAAACAACAGAATAGTCTGATAGTGATGATTCAGACACCACTGATGAGCTCATTCCTTATGAGCATTTTCCCAAAGAAATCAAAGACCTTCTTGAAGCTGAAGATGATCCAGTAAAAAGAATTAATATAGTAGAAACATAAGAACCTACTATAGAGAAAGAGATAGCTACACCACAAGAACCAGCTAATCTCGAAGGCAATCAAATAGACAGAGAGGAAGGTGGTGGTTATTCTAAGATAGATTTCCATGAGTATGAATTCAAATCAGAATCTGAGGGTAACCCTTCTTGGGGTATTCATCCTGACTTTACTCATGTTCTTAAATTTCCTAGAGGCATAGATGAAGAATCTAATGACTATGAATGGGGCGCCATTCCAGAGGAAGATGAGCTTATCACATAAAAATATGTTGATGTTATTCACCAATATGCACCTAAACCCAACATAGTCTAGAGTGAAATGATGAACTTAACAAGTCTGATCCACTGATGGCTGAAGTGGACTCCCACAATGACATTGAGCCTATTCATGAATTGAATGTCTTAAGTTGTAATATCACCTTTGAACTTGAGCATTGGGTTAGGACCAATGATGACAAATCCATATCTGTAAACACTCTTTCCCAATCTTTCACCACTTTGACTATCCAACATCCTAAACTTCTTGACCAAACCTCTACGAATATGAGCCAAGGTATTTATACCTTTCCAAATGACTATGCCCTTTCTTGCTACCTCAATGTAGTTGAACCTATGAGGACTTCCATCGGTGAACTGAGCGTTAGCATGACGAAGTCGGACATTAAGTATCTTAGTCAAAAAAAATAAGAATAAGAATAAAAAGAAAAGGAGTTCTGAGGGTGAAAACCACTTTGTGGTAGTCTTAGAACCTACAAAAGTAAAAATAAAAGATGTATCCGAAGGTGAAAACCTCTCTGAGGTGCCTAAGGATGAGACATTTGATGTCCTTCTGAGTCATTTGTAGGATAGATCTCTAGTTCTAATTGAGCCCACTCAATCCATCAACTTGGGAACAGCAGAAGAACCACAGTTGATCCATGTAGCACAATCCTTATCAGAAGAAGAAAAGGAAAAATTTACCACATTCCTAACAGAAAAGAAGATCAAATTTGCATGAAAATATTCAGATATGCCAGGGTTGGATCCTAATCTTATAGTGCACCATTTAGCTATAGCTTTAGGCATCAAACCTGTTAAACAAAAATTGAGAAAAATGCATCCACATGTTGCACTCTTGGTCAAAGCTAAATTAGAGAAACTACTAAAAGCCATATTTATCCATGTCATTGACTATGCTAAATGGATCTCTAATATTTTACCTATTTCTAAACCAAAAAAATCAATAAGAGTATGCACAGATTTCAGAGATGTAAACAAAGCATGCCCTAAGGATGATTGTCCATTACCTAATATTGATATAATAATGGACATGACTGCGGGCTTTGAGATGTATTCTTTGATGGATGGTTTTTCTGGATACAACCAAATAAAAATTGCTCCAGAGGATCAAGAGAAAACTACTTTCACATGTGCATGGGGTACCTTTTTTTGGAATGCCATGCCATTTGGGCTTAAGAATGTTGGTGCTACATATCAACGAGCTATGACATCTATTTTTCATGACATGATGCATCAAACTATGGAAGATTATGTTGATGATACTTTAGCAAAATCTATGATAAGATCTAAATATCTTAATGACTTGAGAAAAATTATGGATAGAATGAAGAAGTTTAGTCTTAGACTGAACCCTAAGAAGTGTGCTTTCGGTGTCACTTCTGGGAAGCTCTTAGGCTACATTGTTTCAAAGAAAGGCATTGAAGTAGATCTAGCAAAAGTTAAAGCTATCATGGAGATGCAACCTCCCAAGAATATCAGTCAAATGAGAACATTACAAGGGAGAGTACAATCTATTAGATGCTTCATATCTCAGCTAGCTGACATATCACAACCTTTCACAAAGACATTACATAAAGGTGTGACCTTTGCATGGAATGAGGAATATGAAAATAACTTTAATCATATCAAGAAATATCTATCAAATCCTCCTATTTTGATGCCTCCTATTCAGGGGAAGCCATTGATCTTATATGTCTTCACTATAGATACATCATTGGGGGCATTGCTCGCACAGTATGATGAGAATAAAAAGGAAAGAGCTATATACTATATTAGTAGATCATTGGTAGCATATGAAAAGAACTATTATGTGATTGATAAAGCTTTTCTAGTTGTGATCTTTGCATCACAAAAAATGAGATATTATATGTTGGCTCATACCACGCATTTGGTAGCTAAGATTGATCCATTAAAGTACCTACTAAGCAAAGCTACCCTCACAGGTAGACTAGCTAAATGGGTCATGCTCTTAAGTGAATTTGACATTGAAGATGTTGAAAGAAAAGCTATCAAAGGATAGGTTATTGTTGATCAACTAGGAGATGCACCTTTGTTTGATGATACTCCAATGCAAATGGAATTCCCAGATTCTTCTATCATGAATCTTTCTTCTAGAGAATGGAAATTGTTCTTTGATGGCTCCTATACACAGAATGGATCTAGAGCAAGCATATTGTTTATCACTCCTCAAGGATACTCCATTCCTAAGGCATTTAGAATCAAGTTTCCCTATACAAACAATATTTTTGAATATGAATCCCTTCTTAATGGTATGAAAATAGAAATTGAGTGAAGAGTAACAGAATTATACATTCATGGAGACTCACAACTTGTAATACACCAAGTCAATGATGTGTATCAAATGAAAGATGAAAAGCTCATTCCATATAAGAGAATGGTAGATGATCTAAAGAAATAATTCATATATATTGACTTTGATCAAATACCTAGAATAGAGAATAAGGTTGTCGATGCAATGGCAACATTATCTACTTTATTATAGCAACCTGAACATGAGTTGCGCTACGATTTCTTGGTGGAAGCACTATCTTATCCTGCATATGATTCCCCTGAAACCCACATGATTTTCACTATTATAGGTCATGATTCATCCCGCTATAAAAACATTTTCTCTTATCTCGAAGACCAAATCATCCCCGATACCTTTAACCACCATGAAAAGAGATACCTTATCCATAATGCGTCCTGATATGTCATCATTGGTCATGATCTATACAAACGTGGTCTAGATGGTATGCTACTTAAATGTTTAGAATGGGAAGAGTCTCAATGTGCATTAGAGGAAGTCTGTGATGGTATTTGTGGGTCACACTTGAATGGTTTAACACTAGCCCGAAAACTTATTAGGGCTGGGTACTATTGGCCTGAAATGGAAAAAGAGGCTATCAAGTTTGCTACGAACTGTCAAAAGTGTCAAATACATGGTAACTTAATTCATGCACTAGGGAGAGATCTAATTCCCTTCACTACACAATGGCCTTTTTACCAATGGGCATTTGATCTTATAGGATCCATACATCCCCATTCTTCTAATGGACATACCCATATAATCACAACTACAGATTATTTTACAAAATGGGTAGAAGCAGTTCCTTTGACTCAACCCACTGGAAAACAAATTTCAATGTTCATCTTAAACTACATCATATGTTGGTATGGTATTCCACATTCTATAGTCACGGATAATGGTGGCCAATTCAAGAATAAAGACCTATATGATCTATGTGCAAAATTCAAGATTACACAATATTGGTCATCTATCTACTATCCTCAAGGGAATGGACAACTAGAGGCTTCAAACAAGAATCTATTGAAAGTCTTACACCGTACAGTTAATAAAATAGGAAGAGACTAGCATCTCATGATCAATCCATCTCTCTAGGCCTACAGAACAAGTATCATAATGCCTACTGGGGCTACACCATTCACTTTAGTTTATGGGTCTGAAGCGGTACTGCCTAATGAGGTTGAAATTCCATCACTAAGAATCATAATGCATGGTCTAGTAACTGATGATGACTACAGAGTGTCTAGGTTGCAAGAACTTGAACTACTAGATGAGCATAGACAAGCAGTGTATGATCATCTCAGAGTATATCAGAAGAGAATGTCTAGAGGTTACAACAAGAAATTCAGACACAGAGAATTTCAGGTTGGCGATCTAGTCTTGAGAGAGAATCCTAAAAATCAATCACATAGAGAACGCAAGGGAAAGTTTGAACTCAACTAGTTGGGTCCCTTTGTTATCGCTACTACTTTTGGCTCTAGAGCTTATCTACTCTCAACAACTGAAGGAGAACAGCTCTGAGAACCAATCAACATTCTCCATCTGAAGAAATTCTATGCCTAAGGCATTCAGTATTCAAAAATGTCCTAAAAAAATTATAAAAATCTGAAAAAGTCCTAAAAAATGAACATCTTGGTGAAAACCTAGCAAATAGGCACCTTGATGATTCACAAAAATATCAAAAAATATCAAAAATACAAAAAAAAATTGAAAAAATGAAAAATACGAAAAAATGAGAAAAAGAAAAAGTGCCTTGGTGAAAACCTAGAAGCAGGCGCCTTGGTAGCAAAAATAGAATCTCTACCAAGATGGTGAAAACTTGGCAAATGGGCACCACCTATTTAAAAAATGCTCCATCTATCAACACAATCTTGGTCTTTCCCAGCTTTTAGTCTTGCTTTAGTTTGTACATATTTCTCAGTTTGTTTTCACATTCCTATTTTCAATAAAGTCGATCTATGCACCAATCGGTTCAAATGTTTATATCCTATCAATGTTCAAACTTGGAGGCAATCAAAGTCATATCCTATAGTCCTTAGTATCTCAGATGAGTCATATCTAGTCAAAGTCCTTTGAAGCTACATCTGAGTCAGTCTGTCTATCTCCTCTCCAGAAAGGATTTTGCATCTACAACAATGTAATCAAACACAAAATGAAAACAATCTATGCTTTTTACATGCTTTTATCTCCTTGTATGTTTACTGATTCGCATTGAGATTTTTGCATATTGTGTCCCTTTGAGCTCTTCGATGATGTCCTTTACAGGATTTAGAGAGTGATGACTGGGGGGACAATCTTTTCTTTATTTTCTGCTTGTATGTGAAAACCTAACAACTTTGGAAATTCTGGATTGAAATGGTGTCCATTTGTAAGAGCCTCTATCTTGTATTGGATGGCCATGTGTACCTCAACCATTGATACTCATAAAATTCAAGGAATTTTGATCTCACTATTTTCATTTTGAGAAAGTTCTTAATCCTACTATGAAACACGATCTTACCTAAGGATGTGAACGATAAAGGGTCACTACAGGTAATTCACGCTAGATTTAGAATGATCTTTTGACTACTTGATGTGTTTGTTTCTCAAGGCATATTTTGGTCATCACAACGTCTATGTTTTGATGCTTATACAAATTGCTATATTAAAATGGACATGATATCCAGGTTATCCTGGTTTTTGTGCCTTGGTGCTTATATCTAATCTGACATTTCAAAAATAAAATCAATATTCATATGTCCATGGTTGTCTGGCCAGTGGACGTTGTATTGATTCTTGCACATACAAATCAATATGCATATGTCTATAGTTTCATAACTAGTGGGCATTGTATTGATTTATCCGGTTACCTAAAAAGTTCAATGATGATAACAAATCAACACATGATCAGTGACTAGGTCCTAGGTCTTTGGATTGCATTTCATTTTGCACTTTGCATGATTGCATGATCTCACAAATTGCTTGAACACTTCAACAATTCTCCTAAACTAAACTTAAAATGGAAATGAAGAGTTGAATCTCACATGAAGGTTTCCTCACAGAACCGCAAGCAGTCACCATCCTAGGTTAGACATCCTTTTTGACATTAGATTGAGTACTTGTCTTCACCAATACCAGCAAAACATATCATGTGTATCGTTGCATTTACATTACATATTCATGATCATTTCATCTATTGCATCTACATTCCATACATTTTCATACATTTTCCATAATCAATTACATTTGCATGACATTCATACATTTGAAAGAAACCATTGCATTACATAAATCCATACATACATTCTATACTATCCATAGCATTTACATCACATGATATCATCATAAATCAAAACATGACAAGTACACATGAAGTCACAACCAAAATCTCGATCTCATATCATATAACTCGAACTAGTCAAGGGTGCACTACTGGCACAAAGTACAAAAGAATGAGCTCATGTGAGCTATCAGAAGTCAACACAGTATACATGAACAAAAGAGAAACAATATCAAAATATCTAGATAGATCAGTTGTCTGCCTGATCCTTTGCATCTAGTGGAGGTGGTGGTGGTGCATCAGGCACTGTCTCGGCTCTAGGTGCCCTCACTCCCTCTGAATCTATCATAAACTAAGAGTATGTGGGTACTCTCTAAGTAGTAGGAACAACAATGTAGTATGTAGAAACATAATAAGTAGTTCTCGAGGTCTGATGTGTCACCTTTATCTGCAATCTCTTGTTCTCCTCTCAGAGCAATGATCTCTATCTATCAACCTCAGTGAATCTCTCCTCCCACCAAGCACTCCTTACCTTCAAGTCCCAGACCTAAAATCTAGAGCCATCTAATGATCTCCTAGGTAGTTTGTGGTACACTAGGATCTGCATCTATCGTAGGCATATCAGTATCTACCACTGGCTGCTCAGTGGTCTCTTCTCTTTGCACCTTACGGTGTCTAACCTCAACACCAAGATTAAAATTGGTATCACCTTGTAAAGGATCTAGACCGGCACCCATATCCTGCTCTATACCCAGTACCTCATTTTTTGTGCCCACACTACCTAAAGTGCCACTCTCTCCTCTAGTCGATCTCCTATGTAAAACTACAAGTCTACCTGTTAAAGAACTAGAGGGATGAGGTGGTCTCATCTGTCTAGATGGTCTCTGTAGAGGTGTCAATACTGCTCTCGGCCTCAGAGGTGTAGGCTGGGGCATCTATACCTTTGTACATCTCTGTCCTCGACCAATCAGAACCTGTGCACCTGTGACATCCATGGCCTCCTCCATGGAAGGTATCAACTCTGTAAGATCAGAAAACCTGTGTATGGGATGCTTTGCAATCCATCCAATGAATCCATTTGTAACCCCTGTATCTGGCACATTTTCTCGATAGTCCCAATCTCTACCAACAATATAGTTGTACTCCTATGTACAAAGAGCATAGGATAGTCTAGGGCCCCATCCTAATCCGAGCTCTCTATGGATCCGTGCATAAGCTGCAAGCTCCTCTAGCGCATCCTGAATGATGCCATACTACCTCCATACTCTAGTGATCAGGAAGTGCTCAATAATAGCATTAGATCACCCAATCAGTACATGGCTCTGACAAAAATAACTAAACTTCTCCCTCGCAGTGGGCCAGGCCTCTATCAGCAAGTATGGTCTCCATACTACAAAAGTCATATCATCGAGACACTGCCTAAAGTACTCTATGTGACCCATGCACACCTATGTAACATAACCAGAGTATATATATATATATATATATATATATATATATGTGACCGGCTCCTGTGGCTGGCGCTGTGTCTGAAACACTAATCTGCAAACTAGGATGTGCTCCCAGGCCCATATCTAAAGTACCAATGCACTGGAAGCAAAAGACTTGCCCTCCTGGTACATGATCTTGTGCATCTTAGAGAACATATTTGCAAGCATGCACTGACCCCAGGCTAACTCAGAAGGAGTGGCCATCAATCATGCCACCATCGGGGCCCAGCCCATCAATAGACCATTCTGCTGATGGTCAGACATAATGATACCTCCTATCATGCCTGTTATGATACACTCTAATCTATGGGTCTGCCCATAGCGCTGCACTAATAACTCCCAAGAAATAGAACTAGTAAGTTTTGTATCATCTCCAAACAAATGTTTGAAGGCATGTAATCTAGACTTCCCCGAACTCACATAATCTGGACAAGGATCATGAAATGGAATGCACAATATCCTATATACATCCTCAGGTGTGACAGTAATTTCTCCAGTGGGTAGATGGAAAGTTTGGGTCTCTAAATGAAACCACTCTACCAATGCAGTCAATGGTACATGGTTAACCCTAATCTCGGGCAACTGAATCAGATACTCAAACCCATAGGAAGTAAGATGTACCCTCATAGGGTCAAGCAGTGAAACACAGAGTCTCTGAGTTACAGGATGTGAGATGCGCACATGAATATCAGGTTATATAACCTACATGAAATAGAAATGAGGAATCCTATCATTAATTTGGTTGAAAAATAGGCTAACAATACAGAAATTCAAAAGTTCACTATCTCAGAAGGTGCATTAAATGCTCAACAATAAGCCTAAGGAATCATAAAATCAAAAATTTTAACCTAAAGATAAGTTTTAAGCTCATTGTTTTCCATACAACAATACAGTCTGGCATCAAAACTCATACGAGTTTTAGTAGGGTCCCATACGACAAACCATGCATATACAATAAACCATGCATATACGACTTCCTAGGTCTCACCGTACGACATATGAGGGACCCGATGAAACATTGTACGACTCTTGGGTCCCTCTCAAATGAGTTTTGAGGGGTTCTGATACGACACTCTATAGGATATTGAAAAGTTGTACAAGTCACAGAGGACAGTTGTACGAGTTTCCATGCATGCAAAAATTAAAAAATTAAAACGTACGAAAAATAATACAAACATGCAAAAATGGAATTTACGAAGAGGCACAAAGGTCCACTTACCAGATGTCCATACTACGGAGGCCATTGATGTCTCTGACTGCGCTCAAATCGGTGGGAAGAGATAGGTACCTTCGGCTCAGCCATTTTCTCACTCAGAGGGCTCCATAAGGTTTCAAAAGTCAAAAGTGAATAATGAATTGAAAATGACCCTTTTGGTCCTTATATTGCTTTTGACCTAATTTTCAAAAGTGCTCCGTTTTCCATGAAAATTGCACCCTTGGCTAATTTCGACGTTCTAAACCCATTTTTGGGATCAAAATTGAAATCTAAGATCATTTACTATGTCAAAATTGTGATTTAAAATTTTCAGACCCAGGATGGTCGACTGCTTGCATAATCAACCATCAATCATCACAAAAATCTAGGATTTAATTTAACTGATTATCTTACATCAAACTATTCAAATTTCAACTTGGTTAACCATGTTCAACTCATGGTCAAACCTAGTCAAACTTGGTCTCGAGGACCTCTAAACGATGCAAAACATGCTCTTGAACGTGTATAACCAATTCTTGAATCAATTAACATGCTTCTAAACCATTCAACGCTGACTTTTCTTGTCAGATTTCCATTTTAATCCCAAAGGGGGCATGGTATTGCACATCATTCAAAGTCTGTAACTCTAATTTTGTATCAACTTTTCATAACCAATGGTTCATTAGCGTCATTTCCTTGATTCTTCGTAACTGATGGGTTCAGGATGTGATACCAATATGATTCTCTTGGGACAATCAGGTCTGGAATTGGTCACTCACTTCTTCACAATCATAAGGTTTAGAATCAAGTGTTTGACACTTTTTCGTAATCACCGGTTCATTGTTGCTATAGTTAACATTATCTTTGGTCAATCGGGACCTAAATCTTTAAATCGGTTTCTGTCTCGAAATCGGTTAATCTTTCAAATCAGTTTCATACATCTTTATCAAACACAGACTAATCTTTGAACCACTACGCTTTGCACAATGATTCAAAGAGGGGCAAAATGTAATACCCCAAAAATGGGCTATAGGTTCATTAACCTCCTACATCCTCAATGTGAACAAAATTGACATCAAAGTCCTAACCTAAGGCACATCTGCACATTATCGAATCCTAATTGATTTTATCCTAAATTTTGCATTGAAGAATATTCCTAGCAATATTCCTATTTTATCCTAATTATTCTTAATTTAATAATTATTTGGCGATAAATCCTATTTATCCTAAAGTTTGATTAATTGAATATTCTAAATATTTAATTAATTAGATTTAATACTACCACTTAATTATTTAATTAAATTTAATTCTATTTATTCCTAAATTGTATTATTTAATTTTGACAATAAATCTAAAATCTCATGACTAATTGATTAAATTCTTATTTAATTAATTAATGTCTATTGTCAATTTTTAATAATATAGTTTTAGAATAAAGTTTAATTTAATAATTGATTAACCCAGAAATTAATTGTTTTAATTTGAAAATCAGTTAAGTTGAGAATAAATCACTTTATTTTTAAATTAATTTATAATTAAATCAAGCACAATCAGAAAAGCAAGCAACTAGAAATTAACAATCAATTTTAAAATTGAAACTCAACATATGATGATGAGTTGAAATTTGATCTAAACTCTATTTTGAGTTAAACACTGCTTTTGCATGATTTTTGTGAGTTAATTATCTTTGATTTCTTGATAACTCAAAAATCAACCTGAGTTTATCAAGAGTGATTTATGGCTTTTCTCCTGCATCCTCAAACCCTAGATTTCTATAAAATCAAGGCTCAACTCTTCATAATTAAAAGCACTCAAATTTGCACAATTACTCTGGTGAATTGGCAATTGAAGGATTAAGCACTTATGACAGGCGATTTGTGAGATCTTTCATAGTTGATCATAGTTTTTGCATAGTTTCATATCATAGATTTTCATATCATTCATAGCATTTTTAGATTAAATATGCATTCAATTTCCTTCATCTAGCTTAGATTCATACAGTTCTCATATTAATGCATAGAAAATATGAAAATATAGATTAATCTGCATTCATATAGTCTTTCATTTTTTTGCATTCAAATCCTTCATTTAGGTGTTGCATTGTCACTAATCTTGATTCCAATCTAAGAACATTATACTCGCACCTACTAGAAGGTAGTAAATCACCTGGTTAGCATAGTTTCAATTACTTGCATATTTTGATTTTGCTAACCTCTAATATTTTACTGAAGTGTTGTGTCTACAGCTAGGTTCAAAATTCACACACACAGCTACAACCTTCTGAATAACAGATACACATTATATCTGGATCTTGGTGAATTGCTCTTTGACCTACTATCTGGATCAGTTCCAATGTATAGAAAAAATACTTTACTTGGTCACATAGACCTTCTTCTGATGGTTCAACACTTTGCACACTCTTCTCTGCTCTTCTTAATCAACCATGAACCACACTCAAGCAATCACAAATGACTGCCTATAAATATCTTTCTTCTAAATGATATAATCAAGTCGGCCTATTAGAACCACCTTGAAATCATATTAGAGAAACCATAAAAAACTCCAATAAACATTTTGTCAGCTCTACTATGCACGCAACACATTCTGGGACCTGTCCAATAAGATAATTGTAGACGCATGCTACACACTATCAGCTCTACCAAAACAACTGGATCTTTCTCCGCAAGCTAAATTAACTCATGCATTCTTAACCAAACATCAATAACACTTCTCCAAGCTTAACTCCAAGGGTGCATACCCCAAAGATAGGTGCAACTCAAGAACTAATGAAATCTCTATCAGCTCTTCTGAATAAACACAAGAAACTGTTACTGGCGAATAGTGACTACATAACTTCACTTCTACTGAATATCAAACTATGTGTCCATAACTAGAACATCACTAACATGTCTTCAACATATATCCAAGTGCGCAAGGCTCCATGATAACTGTACGGACACCATACACAGAACATTGTCTATTACTCTGTCAGGAACACTACTGACACCAGCTGCTATATAATTGTCTATACTAACAATTAACCTTTGCGCCCATGATATCATGATGATATCATGTCCATGCTACATATACTAAAAGCTTACTACATAATACTTCCATGCATGCTACTTTCCATATGTTGTCATCAATGACAAACATACAGTCAGTATTGGCCTACTAGCAAATATCCAACAATTATTGTAGAGGTCCTCACATGGTCCTATAGGATCATATGGATCCACCACAGGTGCCATGAATTAAAAGAAATGGTTTTTAAAATTAAATGGTATTTGTACATTTGAATGTGTTCATGAGGGAAGAAAACATGAAGCAAATGTCTCCAATATCTAACATCTCCCATATGTCTATGAAAAATTGCATCATATTAGTACACATATGATTGTCTCAGCTATATTACTTATCTTTCAAAAATTCGATGAAATACACCTATATGCTTGAAGGCCCACACCTATAAAAGTGTGACCCCGCATCCCAAACTCTGACCTCCATGATAGGAAATATCATAAAACTGGTGATATACCATGGCTACAATACATGAACCCCATTCATACACTCTACTATCAAGCCACATAGCCAATACTCTCTCTCTCTCTCTCTAACTAACAATAAATCCATGACCTCTCCTAGATCAAGAACCAAAACCCCTGCTACAACTTCGAACAACATCATGAAGTATGCATCATATCCAAACATGTATGTGTTAGGATTAACAAGGCAGAAATAACAATTACATGCAAAAATAACCAATATCAGAAAAACATAAACCACACAGAAGAGAATAGAAGACATGAAGATTTAACGTGGTTCACCCAATCCCTAGGCTACGTCCACCAATAGTGAGTCCAATATTATTATTATCCAATGATTACAACCTGATTACAATCTGTAATCCCTTACAGCTCAATTCTGTCGCAAGTACTAAAACCATACATTATGAAATCCCTAACCCTAAGCCATATTATACAATATTTTTCCACTTTAGGGTTAGAATGAGTTACAACATGTCGACCCAAAAAATAGTTGAAAATATGTTGGCCCCAAAATGTTAAAGATGTCTTGAAGTTAAGAATTAGCGATCAAGACAACACACCACATCCTAAAAATTATTTGGAAGTAATTCAAACAATGTTTTTCAAAAACAAATGTGAGACACATCCAACATTGCAAATATCACAAAGGGAATTCGAATCCTTAAAGTCATTTTATTGTGTACCTCTTAAGATTAGAAGTACTTGTTGTTGTAAATATCATATGATGGAGTTTTCAATGCACAATGAACTATCAGGCTACATCTATTCTACTTTGCATACTAAAGAAATGTTGAAGGATTATGGTGTGATTCATCTTGCAAAATCATCGAGAGACTTGCTACATCATTTTTTATGTCCTAGAGATGATGGTTGTTTGTTCTATAGAAATAATTTTTTAAATGATAAGTGCTCACAATATGGTGCCTCGTTGGAGTTTTTTGAATGGTTTCATGAGGGAAGCAAACATGAAGTTGGAAAGAAAATTGTTCAAAAATATATATATGAGATAGTCAAATATACTTTGAAGAGTGGCGATGAAGGTTCCAAATGTGAGTTGGTTACAAACAAATGCAATGTTGCTGATTTTATTTCAAATTTCAAGGAAATTTTTTCCTATAAGTATGCAAGGCAAAGTCATAGGTATCAGTGGTTGGATCAAAAATTCAGGATGTGTAAGGATTCTTTCCCAATTGGAACTATTATATCGATGGTTGACTTCACAGAAAACTACACATTGTAACTATAGAATGAGTTGCAAGTTTAGTATTTTACTTCCACTAAAATTGATATTTTTGTCAACATAACATATAGACATTCCCCTAATAGTATAGAACAAGACATGAAGATAATCAGAGAGTACCATTTTTATATGAGTGATGATAGATCTCACTCTTTTGAGTATGTGAAACATTATTTTGAGAAAAAAAATTATACATTATGAAATCCCTAACCCTAAGCCATATTATACAATATTTTTCTACTTTAGGGTTAGAATGAGTTACAACATGTCGGCCCAAAAAATAGCCAAAAATAGGCAAGGGCAAGAGGAAAAGTGTACATTACTTTCCTGATCAGTCACCACAAGTTAACAATATGCCCATATAATATCATATCCCCTAGCCCTCAACTCATCCACACTGCAAGAAAAGAAGTCACATAAAGCTTCTCTCCCTGTCTAGAAAAACTATGCAACCCTCTCTCCTTGAATCAGAATCCTCAAAATTTAGTATACATCCTCCAACGTGATCATTCACTCTCCTATAGGTAAGTGGAAGGAAGACATCTCTGAGTGCCATCTCTTGCAAAGCACAGTTACTAATCCCCTATTAGCCCTAATCTCAGGCATGAATGTCACATGCAATAAACCCAAGCTCCCTAAATTATCCCTCTCATCATCAACTAATCTATGCCTATAAGCTACTAATATAGGAGGATGATTTTATCGAGTAATTAGGACATCATCCCTAATCTACAAATCTAGTCCATTCTCTTAATTAGTCTGTATACACATGTCTCTAAGTCTACATTATATCCATATTACATACACATAAAATAAAATAAATTCACTCATTTAATATTACTTAAACTCATTAATTATCAATAAATTATATAAATTTTCATATGTCCCATAAAAAAATAAATAACAAACATTACATTGTATTTTTTAAAATTGAAAAACCACTATCCACTTGCATGTGTATCGCTTGCGCATAGTAAGTGTGTATATTGTGCTTGTCATGTGCAGAGAACAATCAGTCTATTTGTATTGACAGTGTCCATCATTTGCATCGATCAAAGTCCTCAAGTACACCTTGGTTAACTTTCTATTCCTAATTTTCACTTTTTAAGTGTAGCGTTCTAACTTAGCATTTACGTTGTTTGTGCCCTACAACTATGTCGATTCATCCCAAATTCACTTAATCAAGTCTATGAAATGGCACAAAAATGAGATAAAATAAAAGCAACAAGTATGAAACATATCAGAGGTGGGGCAATAGCTGGATGCTTATATGTCCTGACCCACTCACCAATATGTGTGCCATCCTTGAAGCCCACCATCGCTCTCCAAATGCTAATAAATAGATCCATCCACTCCTAGTTCTCCAAAAGCTCAATGTGCATAATGACCTTGAAAATGACCCCAAAATTCTATGTATACCCACCCCACCCTGTCTTGATGGATGTGCACCCTTTGCATTTATATTGGTCGTGATGCTTTTCATCTTCTTGAGTCCACGACTTTTGCATATAACCTTTTTTTTAATTTGTAAGTTGTGTGCTAATCTTGATCGTGATACCAACCAAATGAGCCCTTCATTTCATTTTTCACCCATTTTCTCCAGGGGGCACCCTAATACCTAGTTACTGAAACTTTTTTGTAAGGGCATACTGGGGCATTATTTTTATCAAATTTTCTTTGAAGCAACACCTAAAAAGCATTATATCAAAGAGGGGCAAAATGTAGACACTTAAAAAATGGCCTATTACTCTAAACGCAATGACATTACTAACATTCCTCCTACATTATTAAATATTCTTTATTATTTAGTCAATATGTGTCATTCTACTATATTCAAAATTCAAAATTCAAAATCATCATTTCCCTTTAATTTCATAATTAAAGTATTTTTAATTTATTACTTTAATTTATTAAACGTCTAACCAATATTGCATCAATTACTCATGTATAATATAATTAAATGATTAATGTTATTTAATTATACCCTATCTCATTATAATTAATTAAGTAAAGCATATTATTTAATTTATGTAATAATTAAATCAAATCTCCAGTTACAATTAAATAAATTATATTTATTTAATTAAATTAATTGTTCCTCTCATAAATAAATAAATATTATTTATTTATTTTGTAATTCCAACATGTGCGAGTAAATAAATTCTTTTATTTATTTAATCAAGCTAACTCATACTAACTTTCACTTCACCCTTCAATTACAATTTTGACTATTTAATCAACATTGTTAATTCCCCCCTCAACAATTGGTTAATAGTTCAATCAAGTTAGTCTTCTATTCCACCTCATCAGTTAAGTCTTTAATCAAATCAGACAACTCTTAATCTATTTTGTTGAAAGATCAATCAATCATGTTAAACAAAGCAATCGATTAAATTAAGCTCCCATTCACTCTGAGTTCAACTCTTCAATCACAATCAATCAACTTACCAATCAAGGAATCTTGATTAAACCCCCTAAAAATATTATAAATAGAGAGCTAAATCTCTAATTTTAGTAACTACAATTGCTTTGAATTATTCTTGAGCTCAATTTTGAGAGCCCAACATTGCATAAAGAAGGGTAACAACAAGGAAGGATTTAATGGTTTGCATATTTGTTTGTGTCAAAATGATTTCATGTTAATTATCATTTATGCTTTATGTTTATCTTGCATGCTTTCTTGATATTGGAAATATTAACTACTAACATATCTCTTTGTGGTTGAGATCCTATTGTTATTAAAAGTTTCTATTGATCCTCATATTACCCTATTACACTAGTAAAGATCATGTTATTGTTGTTAGAATGATCTTTTAATGAATTCCTAAACACAACATGCACTTAAATCCTTAGAAATACCCTGTTGGTGAAGATACTGGAAAACTCCTTGTTATCATAATCTCAAACAGGGGTATTGAAGTGGATATTGAAAAGATCGATGCCATTGTCAATATGCCACATCCTCAAAATATATCACAACTCCATAGTTTACAAGGGAAAATAAATCTATTTGATGGCTTGTATCACATTTGGAAAATCATACAATTCACTTCACTACTTTGCTCAATAAAGATACCACTTTCTCATGGAATGATGATTTTGACAAGGTATTTGAGAAATTTGAACAATACCTTGCTAATCCTCCTTTCTTACAACCTTCTCAACCTACTCAATCATTCTTTTTGTACACTTTTGTGTTTCCTAATGCTTTGGTCATTGTTTTATCTCAACATGGTCAAAGTGAAAAAGAACGACCAGTGTATTACATTAATTATACTTTGGTAGATTATGAAACCCAATATACTTTGATAGGAAAACAATGTCTTTCTCTAGTTTTTGCTTGTCAGAAACTTAGACATTATCTTCTTAATGCTTAAATCAATGTAATCATAAAATTTGATCCTTTAAAACATCTTTTTATCAAAAAATGATCTTCTAGGATGCTTGGGCAAATGGGTTATGATGCTAAGTGAATTTGATTTAAAATTTTCCTCTAAAAAAGAAATCAAAGGGAAAGCTTTGACTGATCATCTAGCTAAAGCTCCCTCATCAACTCCTACTTTACTTGATGAATGTTTCTTCTCTCTAGACAATGATGATATATGGGAATTATATTTTGAAGGATTTTAATGTAGAACCGGCTCCGGTGTTGGTGTTATTCTTGTATCTCCTTCAAAGAAATCAATTCCTTTGTCATATCATCTTAATTTTCTTTGTACTAATAACATTGCAAAATATGAAGCCCTCATTGCTAGATTGAAAGAGACTTTATCCCTTAAGGTGAAAAATATATATATATTTGGAGATTCATAGTTGATTGAACAAAAAATTAAAGGAACATATCAAGTTAAACATTCTATGTTGACTCAATATCATGATATTTACTTAATCTTACTTGATAAATCCTCTTCTTATTCTTTTTCATCTTTACCTCACAAGAATAATAGATACGCAGATGTTATGACATGTGCGACTTCTCTTATCTCTTTAGAGGAAAATGTTGATAGTTATTAGTTCACCATACACAATCTTTAGTCCTGATATCTCTAAAAGATCTAGTGATGACACTTTTTAATTTATTCTTAATTTAGATGAATGGTATTCACACATCTTTCATTACATGCAAGATGGTATTTTCCCTAAATTAGCAATGAGAAATACTAGAGCTCAAATTCACAAACTTTCTACAAGATATATCATTCTCGCTAATATTCTTTATAGGCACTCATACAATGGTCTTTTATTAGGATGTCTTAACAAAAATAAGACCCTTGTGGCTTTTCAAGAGGCTCACTTAGGAACTTGTGGCAAGCATTCTGGTGGAAAATATTAACACAAGGAGAGGGTGATAAATGGGGCCAAATGCTCACCCAAGTACCAGACCACCTTGCAGAATCACAATAGGGAAGAAATAACATAGAGATAGAGAGAAAGGAAGCAGATCATCTTCATTTATTCATCAAAATTCATACATGTTAGGTTGTGAGGCCTTCCTGGTTATGGCCAATACAATAGAATTCAATTACAAGAATAAAACAATCCTCATGCATGTGAGATCCATAATCTACAACCTTTTATCTTTTTCTACCAACTTGCCTACCAACTTCCCCCCTAAATCTAAAATAGACTATTACATTTATACTTGAGGCTACTGAATAGGTTGACCCAAATAATCATCTAGATCCAACATTGGAGAAAGCAATGACCCAGATTTAGGTCCACGCATTTCTCAATGACCGATCCCAACATTAATATCATGACCAAAATTAAATGCACAAGTCAACCTCAGCAAAAGATCCAAATTAAACCTATCGGTGAACTAGGCCAGCGAGCAACAAAGACACAACATTGAACCAACTCAGTGAAAGAACACAACAAAGCCACTCTGTGAAAGGTATCAAGAAAAGATGGTAATCAAGCTCGCTAATGAACAACATGAACACTCCACTGAGAGCTCCAAAGTAGTTACTAAGCACATCTAAAAAGCTATCGAGATACAGGATTGCCAAAAAACCCAAGATGCTCTTGCATCAGGCACCCGGGGATGAAAAGAAATGATTCTTTGAATCATGAGTGGGGTGCAATCAAAGATGAATCCAAATCAGATTGATAAATCCATGTAGAGTCTTCAATCGGTTTGTTCTTCCATTTTACCAAATATTCCATGTAATCCTTTCCTCTTGTTCTTCTACCAACTCTTTGTTCCAAAATCTATTCAACTTCTTGTATATGTTTCTTAGGATAATCACTCGGTACTGTCACTTCTTAATCAGGTTCATGATACTCATACAAATATATAATGTTGAATATTGGTGATATATCCATGTCATTAGGTAATTCTGCTTCATAAGCATTTCCACTATTAAACTTCTTTAATACCTTGCAGGGACCAAATTTCTTCATCTTCAACTTACTATATGTTCTAATAGGAAAGCTTCCTTTCTTCAAATGAACCATTACCTCATCACCAACCTCAAAAACCTTATGTCTTCTTGACTTATTTGCACTATCATTGTATTTTTTATTACTCTGCTCCAACTTATGTTTCACTTCCTCATGCAATGACTTCATAAACTTGGAAAATTCTTCCCCTTCAACACTCCTCTTCTCTTCTCCAGCAATATCTTTCAAGTCTAATATACTTCTTGATTGTATGCCAGTAACAATCTAATATGGTGTCTTTCTAGTACTCCTATTCACTGAATTATCATCAAATCCCAATTACTCATTTTGTCTCCAACTAAGCATCTCAACGGGTTACCCAAACTTCTATTTATAACTTTTGTCTTTCCATCAATCTATGGATGAAATGTAGAACTATACTTCAACTCGGTATCTAGCTTCTTCTAAAGATTCTTCCAAAAATAGCTAACAAACTTACTATCTTGGTCAAAGATGATACTCCTCGGTAATCCATGCAATATGACAATCTCCTTGAAGAAAAGATATGCTATATGCATTGCATCTGATGCTTTCCTACATGGTATGAAATGTGTCATCTTTGAAAATGTGTCCACAATAATAAATATGGAATCATTACCTCTTATTGTCCTCGGTAAGTCAAGAATAATTTCCATGTTGATATCACTCCAAAGTTTCTCGGGAACAAAAATTGGTGCATACAATCGAGTATTCTAACTTACTCCATTTGCAACTTGACAAACTCCACAACTCTTCACAATTTCTAAACATCCTTGTACAAATGTGGCCAAAAGTATCTTTCCTTAAGAAAACTCAATGTCTTATCAATGCCAAAATGTCTAGCCAAACCACTACTATGCTTTTCCTTTATCAAATTAGTTATAATTGATCCTCTCGGTATATATAACTAAATTCCTTTGAACAACATACCTTATTGAATGAAATAATCTTCTCACTTACTCGGTTGATCTGGAATAGGTGCTCTACACATTCTCCATGGCTCAGAAAATTCAGGATCAATTTTATACAAATTCTTCATATCATCAAAACCAAGAACCTCAATTCTCATTTCAGTCATCAAAGATCTTCTTCTACTCAATGCATCAACAACTCGGTTAGATACTCCACTCTTATGTTTTATCACAAATGTAAAATTTTCCAAATACTCAACCCATTTCATATGTCTTTGATTCAAATTATTCTAACTACCCAAGTACTGTAAAGTCTTATGATCAATATACAACACAAATTCCTTTGGTATCAAATAATGTCTCCATTTCTTTGGGGCTTGAACAATAGCATATATTTCTTGATCATACACATAATATTTCCTTTTAGCATCATTCAACTTCTCACTAAAGAAAGCAATAGGTTTACCTTCTTGATTCAACATAACTCATATTGTACGGCCACTTGCATCACATTCAACTTGGAATACCTTATTGAAATTAGGTAAAGCTAATACAAGCAATTCAACAACCTTCTATTTCAAAGTCTCAAAACTCTTATAAGCTCCATGTGTCCATTTGAATCTTGTCTCATCTCATTGTCTTGGTCATAGCATTGCAAATTGAACTGAAATTTTTGATGAACTTTTGGTAAAAACTTGCTAAACCATGGAATGATCTTACCTCACCAACATTATCAGGTGTAGGCCACTCAAGTATGGCTTTAACCTTCTCAGGGTCCATCTTCAAACTATCATCTGAAATCAAAAATCCCAAATACATAATCTCCTCCTTCATGAAGGAACACTTTTTTAAATTAATCAACAACTTTTTCTCTCAGATCTATTAGATTTCCACAATCCATTTATATGTTAGTATCAGCTTTTGGATTTGATTGTGTAGAATTTTTTTATCATCAACATTTCAAAATTTTATAGGTGAAGGTCTGGCCTTTTATATATTTTTATATTTCTTTTATATTTTTGTACCTCTCTCCTCTCTCCTCTCTTCCTTTCTCCCTCCTCTTTTTTTTATTGGTTGTTAGATCTACAATCTACCATCTTATGCTCATCTTTCTCTCCTGCATCCTAATGATGGATCATGCAGTATGATCTGAAATGTTGATGATAAAAAAATTCTACACAATCAAATCCAGAAGCTGATACTAACTTTTTCTCTTTCAGTCTGTGCAATACCTATCTAATGTGCCTCAAATGATCTTCTCTGGCTTTACTGAATATCAAAATGTCATGCAAGTACACAATCACAATTTTACCCAATAATTTCTTCAGAACCTCATTCATTAACCTCATAAAAGTACTCGGTGCATTAGTTAAACCAAAATACATAACCAACCATTCATACAAACCTTCTTTTGTCTTAAAAGTAGTCTTCCATTCATCACCTTCTCTGATTCTGACCCGATGATATCCACTCTTCAAATCAACCTTGGTAAAATATTTTGCTCCACTCAAACAATCCATTATATCATCCATTCTCAGTATAGGAAACTGATACTTAATTGTTATCTTGTTGATAGCTCTTGAATTAGTACACATTCACCATTCTCTACTCTTCTTAGGTCCCAACACATCTGATACTATACATGGACTCAAACTTTCTCTGATCAAACCTTTCAACAACAACTCTTGAACTTTTCAATTGAGTTCCTCATTCTTAGTTGATGTCAGTCGGTGTGGTGCCTTATTTGACAAACTAGCTCTAGGAATTAGATTCATACAATCACTAATATTTCTCATCGGTGGAAAACCATCAAGTACTTACATTATCTAAAATGATCTCCTTGTACTCAGTGAGCAACTCCTCAACCTCTTTAGGAGCTTTATCTTCTATTTTATTACTTGGTTTGTTAGGAATCACAACATAACAAACATAATTTTTCTTCAAATCCTTAACAAACTATCTACCTTCCATCAAAAAAAAATTCACAGATATACATATCTCACCAACAGATTCTTCAATCAAAGGTAACAAGATTTGTCTCTTGACATCATCCCAAATAGTATATTTGTGCAATCTTCCATCATATATAACATGTCTATCATATTGACAAGGTCTACCCAACAAAATATAACAACAATCCATAGGCATAATATCACACAACACCTTATCATAATACTTTCCAATTTTTAGATTCACAAAACATTGTTCACTTACCATAAGTGTATGCTTGTCCTTGATCCATGAAATCTGATAGGGCTTTGGGTGCTTCAATCTTTCTAACTGAATGATAAAATGGATTCACATCAGGTTCACCAAAATGAATGATGGTAAAATGGATTCATCACCATTCAAATGTAGAGGGGGAAATATGAGATCTATTCTCAAAACCCAAATTCCCCAAGGAAGAGATCCAATTTGATCAACCTAGAGGTTAATACACAATTGAATCAATTTGTGGATGAATATGGAAGAGAGAAAGTAAATCCAATATTTCCCTTGTGGATGGATATTATGTTTGGAATATAGAATAATTGAAATACAAGTAATAACCTCAAATTAGGGTAGATCTGGAAAATGTTGAATTCTGATGTCTGTGTACACTTTCGGGAAAATCTGAAACCTATCCTGGACTGGAAATGCTGAGACAGAGAAAACCCAAAAATATTTCCTCAAGATCTCAACTCGGGTTTGACCCTCATAAAAGGTCAAATACCACATTCTTTATTTGAAGTCCAATTTTTATTATGTTCGTAGATCTCGAAAGTTCACCGAAAAGGGTATCCAAATTCACTCTCAGATCTAAATTTCCGCACCTGTACCTACAAGAAAAGGAGGATTTTTGTTGTTTGTTTGGGGGGGTTTGCCTTGGTCAAACCCCAGTTTGGAATCAACCTTAATATTGAAATTGAAATGGAGAATGCTAGCAAGTAGTAGAAAAGGATCTAACAATGAAGCTATGCAATTCAATAGATATGCAATTGTATTTGAAATGTAAACAAGTATATTGATATGAAAGCTTGAACACAACAATAAATGTAAATCAAACCTCCTTGGTTGTATGCTTGGAATCCACCTTGAGAGAAGAATGAAATGGATCTTGAAGGAAGATCACACCATCATGATGGCTAGATC
The DNA here is from genome assembly GCA_027943335.1 of Chamaecyparis obtusa. Taxonomy (NCBI): domain Eukaryota; kingdom Viridiplantae; phylum Streptophyta; class Pinopsida; order Cupressales; family Cupressaceae; genus Chamaecyparis; species Chamaecyparis obtusa. The sequence continues at coordinate 43,927 of BSBK01001245.1, read as the reverse complement.
TAGGGTTTGAATGATAAATCTTGAATGCTTGAACCAAATCCCTTCAATGGCTTGAATCCTTGATCTTCAATGGAGAAATTGGATGGAGAAGAAGACTTGAATGCTTGAATGGATGCTTGCTTGATCACCTTGAGAGCTTGAGAGCTTGCACATGAAAACTTGAGATGAGATATGAAAACTTGATGTGAAAATGAGAGAGGAAGGCCTCCTTTTATAGTGATCTAGGGCACATTCCTCTAGATGGGCCACCTTGGAGAATTAAATCCCAATTAGGTCTTCACCTTTAGAAAATATACCTAGATTAAATGCAATTAAAGGATTTATCATCCCGAAACCCGAAATGGCCGACCCGGAGGCGGGAAAATAAATCTCTCGAAAGCCCGAAGCTCAGAAATTCTAGAAATTGGAATTTTGGAGGAAGGGGTCAAAGTTGAGTTTGGACCTAACCTAGTCAGGGTTGAGCTCGACCCTAACCTAGTTAGGTTCTAACTCGACCCTGACCCTGGTCCCAGGTTGACTCAGAACCAAGTCAAGAGGTCCCAGGGATGCCCAGAAACCTAGAACTGATGCCAGAACAGGATAGAATGTCAGTGATAGACATAAAATCCTATGATTATCATGATAAAGGCCAAGAGGATCCATTTCTAAATCCTACCTAGAAATAGAGCTATGAAAGAGGGAAATTTAGGAGAATCCTTAAGATCCTAACCCTAATTTCACCTAGAATGAAGCAGAAAAGAAGTGGAAAGTAGGGAGAAAGCCAGATCAAAGAAAAGATCAATTCAAAGCATCCAATATGACCCCAAACCACTTACTCAGAGGGATAAATTCTCTTAACATGGAAGTGCTTCCATTTTAAGACGATACACTAACTACAACTTTGTAACCATTTATTCTGATGCTAGATTCTCTGACCTTCCACTGTTAATGATCACTTTTTAAACTTTGTCTGCAACTTTACATCTGGTCTTGAACAAACTCTTTCTTACCAGATCTTCCTTAGTCTTTTCACTCCACAATTCACTTCTAACCATCATATTTCCTTCCTTCTCAGGTTCATTCGGTGAATCTTCATGCACCAATGCATTTTTTATACTATTGACCTTCTTACTTGCATGTGTACACTCAAAGGATCTATGTCCCTCTTCACCACAATTGTAACAAGTTCCTCATAATCCTCCTCTTCCATATCCACCTTGAGAGTAGTTGCCTCTTCCTTGGAATGAAATTTCACCTTTCCACTCATTCTTGTCTTTGTCTTGATTTGTCTTGTCCCGATCAGCTATATTATTTTCACCATAAGATCTACCTCTTCCTCTAGGGAAACTACCACCTCTTCCTCTTTGTCTTTACTCATTCCTTTTATTCAATTTCTCCTCATCTTTTAGGGCAAATTGATAAACCTCCTCAATACTCTCCATTTTTACCAAACTGATATCTTCTTGAATAGAATTCCTCAAGCCATTCATGTACCTTTCAATTCTTTCCACCTCATCTTCAATATGCCTAGATCTGATATCTAACCTATAATATTTCTCGATGTAATCCTTTACCGAGCTATCTTTCTACCTCAAACTTTACATTCTCCTAACTAGGTTAATCTGATAATCACAAGCTAGAAAATTGCCCTTCAACTTATTTACCATCTTTTCCCATACCTTGATTTTGGTTTTACCTTTCTTCTTTTGATCCAATTGCAGATGCTTCCACCACAAGGATGCATGAACTTTCAATTTTGTGTGTGCAATTTTCACCTTCTTCTAATCTGATATGTTGCCATACTCAAAGTATTTCTCCATCTCGGTGATCCAATCCATCAACTCATCTAAATCCATCTTTCCACTATACTCAAGAGGGTTAAACTATGGTGTAGCCTTCAAAGTAGTCAATTCCTTTAGGAATCTTTCTTCTCCTTGATCCATTATAGGTACAGATTCAGCTACCTCCTGCACTTCTTTAGCTTCATCATCACTCACATTATCAAGATCACAATATGCTACCCCACAATGAAATAACCAACTAGGGTTTACAAGAAGGAACCTCGACCAAAGATCTAGATTCACAAACCTAGATCAAATCCTCGCTCTGATACCACCTAATGCAAGGAGAGGGTGATAAATGGGGAAAAATTCTCACCCAAGTACCAAACCACCTTATAGAATCACAACACAGAAGTAAATAACACAAAGATAGAGAGAAAGGAATCAAATCATCTACATTTATCCATCAAACTTCATACATGTCGGGTTGTGAGGCCTTCCCGATTACGACCAATACAATAGAATTCAATCACAGAAATAAAACAATCCTCATGCATGCGAGATCCATGATCTGCAACCTTATATATTTCTCTACCAACTTCCCCCCTAAATCTAATACAAACTATTACATTTATACATGAGGCTACCAAACAGGTCGGCCCAAATAATCATCTAGATCCAACATTGGAGAAAGAAATGACCCATAATTAGGTCCACATGTTTTCCAATGAATTATCCCAACATTAAGATCATGACCAAACTTAAATGTACAAGTCAGCCTCAACAAAAGATCCAAATTAAACCCGTCGGTGAACTAGGCCACCGAGCAACATAGACACAACACCGAACCAACTCGGTGAAAGAACACAATAAAGCCACTCAGTGAAAGGTATCGAGAAGAGATAGGTAATTGAGCTTGTCGATGAACAACATGAACACTCCACTAAAAACTCCAAAGTAGTTATTGAGCACATCTAAAAAGCTACCGAGATATAGGATTATCAAAAAACCCAAGATGCTCCTACATTAAATATTTAGTTAACAAGCTCCTTCGTATGAGATATTATTGGCAAACTATGGAGCAAGACTCTTTTATTTTTTTTAAGAGATGTTATCAATATCAACATCATAATAATCTAATACATGCTCCCACACATGAATTATTCTCTCAAGTAGCTTCATGGCCTTTTAGCCTTTGGGGCTTGGATCGCATTTCCAAAATATCACCTTCTTCTCAAGGACATACTTACACCATCACCACTACATATTACTTTACTAAGTAGGTAGAAGTGGTTCCTATTCATTCTACCATGACTGATGTTATTTTTAATTTCCTCTTAAACAACATAATTTCTCAATTTTGTATTACATCCACAATAATATCTGATAATGATACTCCTTTCAAAAATAAGGAAGTAATAGAGTTTTTGGACAAATATCACATCAAACAACATTTTTATACTCCTTATCATCCTCAATATAATGGTTAAGCTAGGGCATCTAACAAGATAATTGAGAAAATTCTTAGGAAGACTATCAAGAAACATGCTAAGGAATGGCATACTAGGTTGACCTATTCTTTGTGGGCTTATAGGCCAAGTGTTCATACTATGACGGGAACAACTCCTTACAACTTAGTTTACGGTGTAGACAAAATCATGCCTTTGGAGTTGGAAATACCTTCACTAAGGGTTTTCCTTAATGGAATAATTGATAATGACACTTTTAGAGAACAATGTCTTCAAAAAATTGAAATGATAGATGAACAATGAATTAATGCCCTTTTCAGAACATATTTGAAAGCATATCACAAGTCCTTAAAGAAGCAATATAATAACAAGGTTATTGAACAATCTTTATCAGTTGGAGATTTGGTTCTTTGTGAGAATTAGTTGCTTGCAAGATCCACACGATCGATCGATCCCTGTCATTGTATGTTCTATATTTATACATGTATGTACATGCTCATCTTTTATGCAAGATTTCAGATACCGAACATCGACTTCCATGAATTATCAGGATGAGCGTGCCCTATCACAATATCTCAATGGTAAGAGAGGGGAGATAACAGACAGGTCCAATCCCAACCTAAGCCATCATTTGTCCTAAAATAGGGGACACGTATCTTATTGACTACCTATCTGAATTCATGAAGGTGACGTGAATTCATGAACCCTTCCTTTGAGCATGATGGTTATTTTGAGTTAGTTGATTTTCAAGTGTTGCAATCATGTGAGTTTTGTTGTGTGATTTATTTATTGAAAATGAATTAATTAAGATTAATAATTATATTAGAATAACTATATCTTAAAAATATCAGAATATTAAATATATAAGGATATTTAATTATTAAGGGTTAATTAAATACCTTTTTTTAATTAAAAGACTTAATTAAAAGTCTAGTTTGGAATAAAAGCATTTAATTAATTATTAAACTCAAAGATGAGATTTTAGGCATAATTAATTTATTTAATATTTAATTATCAATTGAATAATCATTAATGTGCTAAAATATTAATTAATTAATTATTAATATGCAATTTAAGTTGCACATTCAGTTTAATACAATTAAATTAGGAGTTTAAGTTGAAAGTTGAGTTAAGGCTTATTAAGTGAAAAGTGCATATAATTATTGTTATTATAATTAATTAAATATGCAAAAAAGGAAATTGATAAAAACAAGGTTAGGAAGTTGAGTTCTAATTCTTGATTGGGTGTTGCATGTTGAGTTTTAATTCCTGATTGCGTGTTGCATGTTGAGTTTTAATTCCTGATTGCGTGTTGCATGTTGAGTCTTGTTTGTTGGGTTTTCTATATGAGAGATCCCTTTAGCCATTTTTGGAGACACAGGTTTTGAGACCATAGGTTTTGCTTGGAATTTAAAGTTGAAGAATTTTCTTGAAAGCTTGGATTTTTGGAAGCTTGAATTTTGGACTGGTGTTATCACAGATCTATTGAATTTGAGGTAGGGTTTGTATTTTCTTTTGTAAATCTTCTTTCCAAAAAGATTGTTTTCTTCGTTTTTACCAGATTGTTGTAGGATTTTGAATTGAAGTTTTTATGATTTTATTCTTGGAGGTTTTGGATTTGAAAAGCTTTTGGGTTTTGTTGTGTGAGAAGAAATTTTGGTATTTTATTATGCATATGAGCATATATGAATTAATTTTGTATACAAGTATAATCTTTTATATTATTTTAGAAACCCTTGTGTTTAAATTCAAAAGAAAATTATGTTTTGGTTAAAAGCCTAGGTTGTTCAAGGTGAAAACCTATAGACACTTGATTTAGAAAAATATGACATTTAGATTCAATAAGGGCTTGATTAAATTATTAAATAGAGTATTCGAGAGGACAACAAAAATTCAAATCATCAAAACGATTGAATATGAAAACTCAATTGAAATTAAATAGCAAAACTAGGTTCTTGAAAATCTATTGCTTCATAGAGAGAAAATTGCATGCATATATAATTTGAAAGTTTCTATAATTTTTTTATTATAATTATAATTATTTATTAATTTTTGGATTTAAAGTTAAAATAATAATTAAAAATTATTATTATTATTATTTATTTTTGGATTTAATTTTTTTTTAAATAAATTATTATTATTATTTATTAAATTTTAGATTTTAAAAAAAATTAAAAAATAAATATATTATTATTATTGTTGTTGTTATTTATTTATTTTTAAAAAAAATTAATTAATTAATAAATATTAATTGTTTTTTTACATGGAGGTTTTAAAATTAATGTTTTCAATTATATTTATATTTGGAAAATTAATAATATTATTTTATTATTAAATACATGGTGTTTTGATATGCATGGAGATTTTTATTTCAATACTTATTTAAAAAGTATATATGCATGAGATTTTAAATGAATGTTTTCTTAATAAGTCAAACTAGACTTTAGTAAACAAAATTGACTCTTCTTAAACAACTAAGACTTGTGTTATGGTTTGACTAATTAGTATATTCTATTGTCTTGTTTGACATTTGTTTATTTGAGAAAATTATGTTGACTTTTAGAAATTGTATACCAGAGGCTTTGAAGCATTTTTTTGTTGATGTCTGATTTTATGTGGAGTCTTTATAACCATTTTGAAGTCTCAATTGGATCATGTATGATTTTGTGATATTTGTGAGTGATCTCATATGTTGTATTGTGTCTCGATCTTTATTTCATTTGACCTTAAATGGTGACGACCATTATTATGTTTAAGTTTGATTTACTTGGTCACCTTATGTTATCTTCTATGATTGTTCTACATTCTAGATGATTATCTTTACGAAATATGTTACTTCATGTTTGGAGATGGATGTCATTGATGCTTTGAGTATCATTGGTCTTGTGATGTAAGACTATGAGGATTGTTATTGTTTCATTGATATATCCATTCTGGGATGAATGATCTTTGGTAATGTCTATAGAGAGATGGACTCTTTGATCATGGTATAGGATGTGTTGTTTTCTACTATGCTCCATTATTTTACTTTGGTGATTATCATGATTTATGATTTATGAGAAGTTTTTGTGGTTTTAGTTTTTTATTCTCCTTGTTTTTGGTTGGAGCATTAGGGTAGGTTATCTAAGTGTATAGAAGGGAAGTGGCTTGTTTTGGAGGCATCAGAGCCCAGAAGTGGTTTCCTGGGATCCTTTACAAGTTACTTAATAAAGTGATAACTTAATGACATTGAGAGTTTAAAATGAATTAATAAGATAATGTGTGCCTCGCACATGTCTAAGTACTTGATTGAGGTATTGACTAGGATGGGAGTGGGAAGATACTTGCCACCTATGTGGACTGGAAATGGCCTAGTTGGTACCTCATTTGTATGAGAGGATTATTGATACTGCATAGAGTCACTAGGGCACCACGGCCTAGAAAAACTACCAGGATAACCTTAAAGTTGGCTCATGTGATGACACTTCCCTTTATGCATCTTAGGTTTCCTACATGTGTTGGTTGCCTCTAGTTAAGTATGTTTTATCTTTGTAGTTGGTGTGGTACCTTTTTGAGATAGAGAACTTTTAGTATCCCTTGCCTAGGTGTTGTATTGTGATGGTTTTTTTGGTGTTTGATATATGAGTGAGATATGTTGTTATCTCCTCAGCACGGTGGGAGTGGACCTTTGGTTCCACATGGTAGGGTGGTAGTTTTTCTTTTACCATTGAGATTCTGACATTCTTGAACCGGTGCTAGATGATCTTTGTTCTTGTTACATTCTTCCTTGTTCATCGGTATTGGAGAGATGCTCTTATCTTTTAGGATTTTGTACTTGTACCTTGTATATGATTTGTTATTACATACCTTGTGACCTATACAGTGGATGATAGTTCGTTGTGTATACCTTATGGTATCAGTTGTATTGATGTTTCATTTATATGATGTTGTACTTGTTATTCATTTGTATATATGAGATTTTTAATTATATTTAATCTAATATAATTAATTAATATTTATGTAATCTACGTCAAGGAAACCTTGAGATTTGTAATCTATGTGTTGAGTTATACTTATATGCATGATTTGTCATTATATTGTATTGCTTCTACATTGTTATACAATGTTGTTTTGTAAACTCTTAAGAAAAAAATTATTTTGTAAACATAGCAACATGTTTTAGGTTAAATTATTTTGAGTTCCCTGGCAGGGCATTACACTTGGTATTAGAGCTCATGTTTCTACACTGTGAACTCTGGGAATTTTGTACACCCATTAGGTGTCTTGTAGTTGAAAACTTGAAATGAAACATAGAGACAACTTTTTTTTTGTATTTGAGAACCATTGTAACTTATAACCTACTTGTAACTTTTTGCAAAGTTGTTTAGTTACAATTGCATTTGATGCATCTTACCTTAGTGACTATTTATTATTTTTGGGTACATTCTCCAATGCGTCCAGGATGTTGTATTCTTGGGTTTCATGAAGTGGTTCCTCCCTTGAGTGTGGCTGACACTAGTCACTTTGTTATGTGAGATATTTTATGATTTATTTTGATTATTGATGAATTGTTCATGTTGTGTTTGGGCTAACATTAAATTTTGGACTTTCTTATGCGTGGACTAGTCACTTGACTCTCTTTTCGCTACCTATTTTGTGACACTAGTCACACTTGACTTACTATTGAATTGTCGTGGTACTTTTATGATTTAATGTTGAACTTGAAATTCTCCTAGTTGGGTTTTTCCTTTTTGAACTTTATGGTGGCTATTCCAAATGTTTGGTATTGTTGGCCTTGTTCTGTGATAAGTGTTGTTTCTATCATGTTCATTTTGGGCCTCTAATAGTATGTGTAAGGGAGGACATCATAGATAATTGTACTATGTTTTTATGTGAAGATGAATTGCATTATGTGTCCTATATATTGGTATTGCATTTGTTAGGATTGCATGAACCTCTCAATTTGTTATTTGATGTAAATATAAATGTCTAATTTATATAATTAATTTATAGATGAATTATATTATGTTGAATGTATAAAGATCTAGATCTATTTAAATCGATTAATAATGAATGATTGATCAATGTGGGTTTTGGTTTATGCTTCAACTATAATTATATTGCTTTTGATGACTATATATCATGTCTTTATTTCTGGCTTGTTTCGAGATGTCATTTTGTCTTTTATTTTAATAGAATGTTTCATGATTGAGGGATGCATATCCTTATTTTTTTGTAGGCTTCCAGGAGTAAGCCTAATTCTAGGGGAGGTGGATGTAATACACCTCTCATAGTCCAATTTTCTATATGTTATGATGTCATTTATATTTATGGATTTACTGACCACATACCTACATGTGTATAGATTGTGTGTATGTTTTATATTTTTGTTTGATGTGTCTGATGTGGTTGAGGGACATAGTCGTAGTTACTTGCTTGCGAGATCCACATGATCGGTTGATCCTTGCCATTGTCTTTTATATATTTATACATGTATGTACATGCTCATCTTTTATGCGAGATTTCAGGTACCGGGCATCGACTTCCATGAATTATCAGGATGAGTATGCCCTATCGCAATATCTCAATGGTAAGAGAGGAGGGATAACATACAGATCCAATCCCAACCTAAGCCATCATTTATCCTAAAATAGGAGACATGTATCTTATTGACTACCTATCTGAATTCGTCAAGGTGAAGTGAATTTGTGAACCCTTCCTTTGAGCATGATGGTTATTTTGAGTTAGTTGATTTTCAGGTGTTGTAGTCATGTGAGTTTTGTTGTGTGATTTATTTATTGAAAATGAATTAATTACGATTGATTATTATATTAGAATAATTATATCTTGGAAATATCAGAATATTAAATGTAAGAATATTTAATTATTAAGGGTTAATTAAATACCTTTATTTAATTAAAACACTTAATTAAAAGTATAGTTTGGAATAAGAGGATTAAATTAATCATTAAATTCAAAAATAAGATTTTAGGCATAATTAATTTATTTAATATTTAATTATCAATTGCATAATCATTAATGTGCTGAAATATTAATTGATTAATTAAATATTAATATGCAATTTAAGTTGCACATTCAGTTTAATACAATTAAATTAGGAATTTAAGTTGAAAGTTGAGTTAAGACTTATTAAGTGAAAAATACATATAATTATTATTATAATTAATTAAATATGCAAAAAAGGAAATTGATAAAAATAAGGTTAGGAAGTTGAGTTCTAATTTCTGATTGGGTGTTGCATGTTGAGTCTTGTTTGTTGGGTTTTCTATATGAGAGATCCCTTTAGCCATTTTTGGGGACACGAGTTTTCAAATCACAGGTTTTGCTTGGAATTTGGAGTTGAAATTTTTTCTTGAAAGCTTGGATTTTTGGAAGCTTGAATTTTGGATTAGTGTCATCACAGATCTATTGAATTTGAGGTAGGGTTTATATTTTCCTTTGTAAATCTTCTTTCCAAAAAGATTGTTTTCTTCGTGTTTGCCATATTGTTGTAGGGTTTTGAATTAAAAAATTTATGATTTTATTGTTGGAGGTTTTGGATTTGAAAAGCTTTTGGGTTTTGTTGTGTGAGAAGAAATTTTGGTAATTTATTATACATATGAGCATAGGTGTATTAATTTTGTATAAAAGTATAATCTTTTATATTATTCTAGAAACCCTTGTGTTTAAATTCAAAAGAAAATTATGTTTTGGTTAAAAGCCTAGGTTGTTCAAGGTGAAAACCTATAGACAATTGATTTAGAAAATTATGAAATTTAGATTCAATAAGGGTTTGATTGAATTATTAAACAGAGTATTCAAGAGGACAACAGAAATTCAAATCATCAAAATGATTGAATATGAAAACCCAATTGAAATTAAATAGCAAAACTAGGTTCTTGAAAACCGATTGCTTAATAGAGAGAAAATTACATGTATATATAATTTGAAAGTTTCTATAAAATTTTATTATTATAATTATTATTATTATTTATTAATTTTCAGATTTAAAATTAAAATTAAAAATAAAATTATTATTATTATTATTTATTAATTTTCAAATTTAAAATTAAAAAAATAAAATTTATTATTATTATTTATTAATTTTTGGATATAAAATTATTAAAAAATAAATAAAAATTTATTATTATTATTTATTAATTTTTAAATTTAAAAAATTAGAAAATAAAAAAAATAAAATTATTATTGTTGTTGTTGTTATTTATTTATTTCAAAAATAAAATAAATAAATAAATAAATATTAATTGATTTTTTTACATGCGGGTTTTAATATTAATGTTTTCATTTATATTTATATTTGGAAAATTAATTACACTATTTTATTATTAAATATATGGTGTTTTGATATGCATGTAGATTTTATTTTAATACTTATTTATAAAAGTTTATATGCATGAGATTTTAAATGAACATTTTCTTAATAAGTCAAATTAGACTTTAGTAAACAAAATTGATTGTTATTAAACAACTAAGACTTGTGTTATGGTTTGACTACTTGGTATAATCTATTGTCTTGTTTGATGTTTGTTTATTTGAGAAAATTATGTTGACTTTTAGAAATTGTATACCTGAGGCTTTGAAGCATTTTTTTGTTGATCTTTGATTTTATGTGGAGTCCTTATAACCATTTTGAAGTCTCGATTGGATCATGTATGATTCTATGATATCTGTGAGTGATCTCATATGTTGTATTATGTCTCGATCTTTATTTCATTTGACCTTAAAAGGTGACAACTATTATTATGTTTAAGTTTGATTTACTTGGTCACCTTATGTTATCTTCTATGATTGTTCTACATTCTGGATGATTATCTTTATGGAATATGTTACTTCATGTTTGGAGATGGATGTCATTAATACTTTGAGTATCATTGGTGTTGTGATGTAAGACTACGAGGATTGTTATTATTTCATTGAGATGTCCATTATGGGATGGACAATCTTTGGTAATATCTATAGGGAGATGGACTATCTGATCTTGGTATAGGATGTGTTGTTCTCTACTATACTTCATTATTTTACTTTGGTGATTATCATGATTTATGATTTATGAGAAGTGATGAGCCTACAATTTGTCATGTTTATATCATTTTTTATAACACTTTACATCATGTTTATAATACCTTTCCAAGTCATTTCCATACATTACCTTGATTTATGAAGCATTAACTATGATTAATGATTTATTGATTAGTATTTGTATGTGTAGCTAGTTAATCCTAAATATGATGATTTATTATGATAAATGGTTATTATTTAATAATGAATGTTTTGATATTATTAACATGTTGTTTGTGAGATACTTGATTTGTTCATGCAGCTCGAAAGAAGGAGAAGCAAGTTGACACTTGTCAATATTCAGCAGTTGCAGGAAATGCAGAAAAAGTCAAAATGCAGTTTCAGTAAAACAGGCATATATCACTCAATTCTTAATGAAATTAGGATTTTATTAATGATTTGGAAAGATTAAAAAGAGAAGAAAAACATGTTAAAAGGGTTTGATCCAATTCGCAATAGTTAATGAGAACCACTTATCTGAAGTTGACCGAGTAAAAATAACCGAGTTTGAAGGCAGCCAAAACCCAGTCTTGGTAAAATGATCATATCTTCCATGTTTCTTAATGAAATCCAGATTTTTAAAATGCTCTAGAAATCTAAGAAGGATGAGAATAATATGGTAAAATTTTTTGAGATAAATAACAATAATAAGTGAGAACCATCCATTTGAATCTGGATGCAGGCAAAGTGGAACTAGAAATCAACAGACTTAGTCAAACTTCTTCTATTTGTTGCAATTTGAGTTATGACTTCAAAGGAGGTTGGATATGATTTGTATTGTATTTATTAGTACAAAAAAATATCTAATAAATCATATTTTTCATAAAAGAGTCCAAACAAACTCTTTTTCTAATCAGTTAAGAAGACAAGTTGTAATAGGATTCTTCTTCTTAGTCATTATTTTAGAATAAGTCTCTTCCTTGTTTAAAGGAATGATGAGACACATGTTAGATGCTTGTTAGGGAGCCCAACATTTTTGGCACCATTTCTGAAGATGGGTTAAGCTATGAGAGTCTCTGAGTTTTTAGAAGCTCTTTGTCATTTTTCTAGTATCATAGTTTCCATTCAAAGCACTTAGGATTAGAAAAGTTTGCAAAAGTACCACAAACAACATAAAAATAGATTTTAGATCCATGAAGAATAGCAACCAAGAGCCAATGTCATTTGCAGCAAGTTTGGAAATTAGTGAAGACATGATCTCTAGCATCATAGAGGCATTTTTCTCACATATTGATGACAAGATGTTGATTTATGAGGAGGCAAATGAAGACAACCTTGTTTTGGAAAATGCAAAAATCAAAATACACAAGGTTGTTTCTCAAGATGAATGTGATGTCAAATTAGAACTCATACTTCCAGAAGAGAGCTACAATAAGGTGAAAATCAGTCCTCTCATGCAGAAAAGTAAAGAATATATTGAAGAAGACTAGTTTTGGGATGATAAAGAGAAATTTTTTCTTAACCTTAGATGTTGAACCAGCATATTTTGTAGTGAAAAACTATGAGCATCATGAAGATGGTGTAGAAATTTCTATGCTTCTATCAAATTAGTCACACAAAGTGGTCTTTAGGAATCAAGAAGAGGATAAAGAAGCAGCCCATCTACACAAAGACAAAAGGGAGAGTTCAAAATTTGTTCTTTCACGAGGGTGTCCTATTAGAAATCTCATTCATATAGAGGCAAATAACTCATCATAAGTTATGTTTGCAACAAAGAAAGAAGCTACAATTGAAGATGAAGCTAAATATGTAGCTGCACCTAAAGGAGAAATGTTTGAGATTACTTATGTACTTCAATACAAAAATATGTATTATCGCATGAAGTGATAAGTAAATTTGTTAATGTCTTTCCAAAAGTGTTGTTGTTGTTTATTAAGTTTCTATTGGTGTTGCAACTATTTCTAATTGCTCATAAGCATGTGAAGCATTGGAAGTTGCTAAGAAGAGGAATATACTTCAAAGAAATAGTTAATGGTTTTGTTTTTGATTAAGGAAAATAGGTTTTAAAGGGGCCCTGAAACCCAAACAATATTAAGCATATATAGAAATATAGCAAGTAAAGTTCACCAAGATACGACAGCCATAGCCAAAAAAAACCAGGCATAGACCAACAGTTAATGGTTTTGTTTGATAATGTATTTTTTGCTGATTAGTGTAGGTTAGTCTAGGTTAGGATAGGTTTTTCATTCAATAAGTGTTTTAACACAATGTCTTAGAGTTAGTAGTTGTCTAGTCTTGTTTGTTTCCTAGTTCCTCTTGTCTACATGACTATTTTGTAGGAGTTCATAGTTGGTTGGTTTCTCGTATTCTAAATTATTTTTCAAGAGTGTGAGTGATTCAAGTCTCTAGTTCTGGAAGAGATTCTTTGCATATATTGTCAAAAAGTTCCATTAATTAGTCTTGTCTTCATGATGTCAAGAATGTCTATTTAATGGTAGTGTCTAGTTGGTTTAATCAGATTTTGTTTAATGGAAAGTGGGAATTAAAAGTTGTATTTTAATTCATTGGATGGATATAGTCTTTCTATAGGTTTCCTACAGTAATTGTGTGACTGGGCAGTCCATCCTACAGCCACTATTGTGTGACTAAACAATCAGTCCAGCAGCCACTATTGTATGACTGAATAGTCATCCTGTAGCAACTACCATGTGATTCAAAAGGTAACTTGCACCAAGTATGAGGACATATAGAGCTACTGATATTAAATATGCAACAGTCTTAAAGGGACCTAAATATTCAATAATGAAGGGACTTGTACTTTCAGCTATTTGACAAAATTGAAGCTTCTCACAACAACACAAATGGTACTACATTTATGAAATCTATTTATCCATAATATTTATCATTTTTTTAGTAATTGATTATCTATGCATTGCACTATATTTTTCAATTATCATTATTGTAATTATATTTTTCATAACTGATTTATTTTGCTACCCTCATACATACATTTTCATTTGAGGACAAAGGACCTTTCATCTGGGGGGACACGTGTATACCTTGTGTTGTTGTCATAGACCATATGAGGATGACCTTCTTTGTATATTTTCATACTACCTCTTATATTTATGACTATTTATGTAAAAATAAGAATGATAAAGTGAAGAGCAATAAAAATGGAATGTCTTGTGAAGAGATGACAAAGGGAAGAAAGTATGACAATGTGAGTTTTGGAGATTATATAAAGCAATGATAGGAAGACTTAAGGATACAATCAATAGAGAAGAAGAAAATGAACCATATTCATGTCAAATGAAAATATTCTTAATGATCAAATACACATGCATGACATGTGCTATGAAATATTGAAGTTGTCGTGGGATTTCATGCTAATAGCCTTCGTGTCTATCTAATGCCTATCCCTTGCTTGAGGACAAGCAAGATTTTAGCTAGGGGGAATGATGAGCCTATAATTTATCATGTTTATATCATTTGTTATAACACTTTACATCATGTTTATAATACCTTTCCAAGTCATTTCTATACATTACCTTGATTTATGAAGCTAGTCAATCCTAAATTATGATGATTTATTATGATAAATGGTTATTATTAAATAATAAATGTTTTGAGATGATTAACATGTTGTTTGTGAGATACTTGAGTTGTTTGTGTAGCTGAAAAGAAGGAGAAGCAAGTTGACACTTGTCAATATTCAGCAGTTGCAGGAAATGCAGAAAAAAAAGAGTCAAAAAGCAGTTTCAATAAAACGAGCATATCTCACTCAATTCTTAATAAAATTCAGATTTTATTAATGATTTGGAAATATGAGAAAGAGGAGAATTTTTTTAAAAGGGTTTGATCCAATTCACAATAGTTAATGAGAACCACTTATCTGAAGTTAACTGGATAAAAATAGTCGAGTTTGAAGGCAACCAAAACCTAGTCTTGGTAAAATGATCATATCTTCCATGTTTCTTAATGAAATCCATATTTTCAAAATGATCTAGAAAGATGAGAAGGAGGAGCATAATCTGGTAAAATAGTTTGAGATAACTCATAATAATAAGTGAGAAACATCCATTTGAATCTAGCTGCAGGAAAAGTGAAACTGGAAATCAACAGACTTAGTCAAACTTCTTCTATTTGTTACAATTTGAGTTATGACTTCAAAGGAGATTGGATATGATTTCTATTGTATTTATTATCACAAAAAAAATTCAAAAAATCATCTTTTTCATAAAAGAGTGCAAACAAATTTTTTTCCCAATCAGTCAAGAAGACAATTTGTAATATAACTCTTCTTCTTAGTCATTATTTTAGAATAAGTCTCTTCATTGTTCAAAGGAGTGGAGAGACACATGTTAGATGGTTGTTAGGGAGTCAATAAGATTATATATTCTAAATTTTAATCAAGCAAAGAGGGAGAAAGTGGTATTTGTTCATTAGCTTTAGAGTCATCATTTTGTAGAAGAAAATTTGTAACAACGACAATAATTTTAATAGAAGTTGTAGATTGCATTTTCATGAAAGCATGTTACTTGTGTATGATGTTTTAAGGACATATATTAGAGTTTAAATTATCTAATCAAGGTCCACTTATGATAGTTTTTATCTTTGGTACTTATAGAAGTAGAACACATATCAAACTATTGTGTATTACACAGTTTCTTGTAGCCATTGTTGTGCAGTTCCTGCAGCCATTACTGTTCAATTAGATTCATTTTCAGCATTGTTATACTTTTAATTTTGCAACAATAGAATAACTTAGAGAATCCCATAGTGCATATACTTTGTAGACCTATTTCAAGTATACATCCTCGGGTTGATAATTTAAATGTGCCTTCATAATGATGAGATAACTACTTAGTATGGATGTCCAATCCCTAAGTTATGGTTCTAAAGCCTAGTTATTAAAACCATTATAGGAGCCCAACAAGAAGCTTTTGTGGTTTTGGTTTATTCTTCTCCTTGTTTTGGGTTGGAGCATTAGAGTAGGTTATTTGACTGTATAGATGGGAACTGGCTTGTTTTGGAGCCCAGCCAGAGCCCAGAAGTGGTTGCTTGGGTATCCTTTACAAGTTACTTAATAAAGTGATAATTTAATGACATTGAGAGTTTAAAATGAATTAATATGATAATGCGTACCTTGCCCATGCCTAAGTACTTGATTGAGGTCTTGACTAGGATGGGAGTGGGAAGATGCTTGCCACATGCGTGGATTGGATATGGCATAATTGGTACCTCATCTACATGAGACGATTACTGATACCGCATACAGTCACTAGGGTGTCGGGGTCTAGAGAGACTACCATGATAACCTTAGAGTTGGCTCATGTGATGGCACTTCCCTTTATGCATCTTAGGTTTCCTATGTGTGTTGGTTGTCTCTGGTTAAGTATGTTTTACCTTTGTAGTTGGTGTGGTACTTTTTTGAGATAGAGAGCTTTTAGGATCCCTTGCCTAGCTATTGTATTATGATGGTTTTTTTAGTGTTTGATATTCGAGTGGGATCTATTTTATCTCCTTAGCACGGTGGGAGTGGACCTTTGGTTCCATGTGGTCAGGTGGTAATGTTTCTTTTACCATTGAGATTCTGACATTCATGAATCGGTGATGGATGATCTTTTTTGTTGTTACATTCTTCCTTGTTCATCATTATTGGAGACATGCTCTTACCTTTCAAGATTTTGTACTTGTACCTTGTATATGATTTGTTATTGCACACCATACAACCTGTGTAGTGGATGATGGTTCGTTGTGTATACCTTATGGTATCAGTTGTATCCGTATTTCATTTATATGATATTGTACTTGTTATTCATTTGTATATATGAGATTTATAATTATATTTAATCTAAAGTAATTAATTAATATTTGCGTAATCTACGTCAAGGAAACCTTGAGATTTGTAATCTATGTGTTGATCTATACTTGTATGTATGAGTCTTAATTATATTGTATTGCTTCTACATTGTTATACATTGTTGTTGTCTAAACTCTTAAGAAAAAAATTATTTTGTAAACATAGCAATATGTTTTAGGTTAAATTCTCTTGAGTTCCTTGGCAGGGCATTACATCGGTACTATGCATGACTCTTATTTTCCTTCTCTTTCTCCCTCTCTCCCTTTTTTCATTTTATTCCTTTGTGCTTCATGTGTGTTGGTATCTTTGCATAAGAGCAATGTGTTAGTAGTCTAAGATTTGTCTTTTTTATTTTCATGTATTGCTTCATTCTTGAAAAAAATGCATGTGTTTTGGTCTTGAATTTATGTGTAATATGTTAATCATTTGGTTAGGATATTACTTAGAAGATACTTGCACACCTATTATTCATTTCATATTTTATAATTGGATAGATAGGTGTTTAGTTAATATCGTTAGCTAGATTTCATGTTCATCTATCTACATAAGCATATTACATCACCATCGTGGCATTTAATTAAAGCTAAGTTTTGATTAAATCATGTGTAGATCATTTTTAATCTCTATGGTACTGATTTTAAAATCAATCATAATGATGTTAAAAATAAAAATATACATTAATTATAAGCATCATAAATCCATATATATCAAATTGTCAACTACATAGTCATCACTATTCAAAATGTGCCCTATATCTCAAAACATACACATCAGTAATACATATCAACTCAATTTCCATCCATGGGATGATGACTCCCTAATCCCTTAGGTCTGTGATGAGAAGATGGTGGTCATGGTATGAATGACAATTTATGGGATGTCGTGAAGCATGAATAGTTCCTTCATAAACTCCACATCTCATAGCCCTGAATCACTCCTCGTAGCTCCTGCAACTCATGTTGGATCTCTTCCAACTCTCATTGGTGTCACTCTCACTCTTCCTTCCCTAACTAAATCTCTACCTTTATCAGCTCAAAAAGATCCTTTTGTCTCACTGTGATCTGTACCTAATCTGCGAAGATGAGGGGATCTATAATGCTAGGGCAATATCTCTTGCAACTTCACCTACAAAATGTCTCCATCCACTATTGTCAACTGCAATATATCACAATAACATTAATAATATGATACATCATACATATACTTCATTTACATATAAACCTTGAAATTTAATCTTTCATATTTGGATCTCCCTCTGCATACTCAGGATCATTAGTATCTTGAACCTGTGAGGCTTTACCTCAAGATTCTATTGGGGGGAATGAATTGACTACACTATCTATGCTCTCAGTAGGTGGCCTCTCTCGAGGGTGGTCTTTCTAAGGAGGATCTTTGTGGTCACCTCCTAGGATGGCCAATATCCATCTTCTCTATTTCCTCCTCCTTAGTCACTTTTTGGTCCAGTCCCATGGGTGCCTCCTCTGACATGGATCTAGGCTACTCATCCTCTTCCTTCTCATCTTCCTCCTCATCTTTTGCTACTGTATGCTCTAGTCTATGGAATGGGATCAAGTCTCATGTAGGGTAGTCTCTCGGAAAGAAGATTCTAACTTCATGCATGCTAGTGTATCTAAGATAATCCATCAAAACCCTTGCATCAATAACTATATGTGACATAGGTCTATCTCCTCCCTCCTTTGTACATGAATCTGTAAGCTCTATATCATCAAGTGTGGGTCTCAGTATGGCTCTAGGCCACTAAATAAACCCTTGCCCAGGTGATTAGATTGACACTAGTCGAGGAACACCATGTGGGAAGCCAAACTATCTCCTCACCTTATCATAATAGAAAGACACCGCAAGTGTCTTCCCTCCAATAATCTCTCTCTACATACATCTCATCTGAACACTTGTACCTATCTAGGATGATATCAGTTTGTATTGTCTCCATATGATATCGGTTGACTACAATTATTCTATGGTAACTCTACAGCATAACAAATCACCCCACTTCTAATAGGTACTCAATAGATAACCAAATGCATGTGGATGTGTGCCATATACCTCCATCAAGAACCCTAATGGTTGTGTGCATGCAATATGCTTGAATATCCATACCTATAATAGAATAGAGACAACCAAGCTTCATCATTGATATCGAACAAACTTCCCCAACTCATAGTATAGGTGGGTAAGCATACTCCTCCACCATGAATATACAAAACTATGACTCTCCATACATTGAACTATGTGCACTAAGGGTGCAAGAAATGTGGTCCTTCTACAATGTGGTGTAACTATAATGGAAATGGTACCCATCATCACCTTTCAAATTATGGGAACGTCTTCAGCTGCATAAATAAGTGCCTCTAGGGATATATGATCAATGTGAGCATGAAGAGCACTATGACCCATACAATATATTTGATCTCTCTCTATCTCTACATCTGACTGTGATACTTGACACCTCATTGTCCTCCCTCAAACAAGAAACTGTAGGATGCGGTATACATCATCAAGCGTGATTGTCATCTCTCTTATAGGTATATGGGATGTGGAGGTATCCTCACCCCATCTCTCCATAAGTTCCATCAACATGGCATAGTGATATATCACGCAGGGAAGTCAATATACCCAATAAAATCCAACATTTATAACCAAGTTAGGGTCCAATGGGATTGTTATGACGATGTCACAACTTCATAGGAGGATGCAGCACAGATGAGATCACAGTACCCTCACCTCTTTGATGAACTCCAAGAGGAGGTTCATGCCTAGAGGGGATGGATGTGAGACCTACCGGACAATCATATTTATATTGCTTTGTTTTCCATACTTTCAGTACTCTTTTTACAGGCATACTTGACTATTTGAGACACCTATGTATTTGAGGATCTGTTGAATCCTATTTTATATCTTCGGTACCTGATTATGTAATTAGGGTACACTCGAGATACTACATGTTTTGATTCAGTTTCAGTTACGATTATGTTACATATGATGTTATATGATGTTTTAAAACTATTGCGATGAAAAGTTGGTTTAGGAAACCAAAGTTATGCTTAGTTGATTGATTTAGAGACATAGTTTTAAACCATGTAGTATTGATGTATTATGTTTATATCATGTTAATTGGACCTACTGATGTGTGCAATGAGTGTGCAGGATAAGTTGACCATGGATCTAAATGAGTGGATCTAGTGTTGGAACCTATGTTTATACCATGCATTTCAAGGTCCTCTTTGTAAAAGAAACGTGGACCTCATTGTAATAGTCTTTTATTCGTAAATATGGTTTGCATGAGTGTAATTTATTTTGTTAATGTCTATGTGAATTAGCCATGTCATTTGTTTCATTAAATGTGCTAAATTTGACAAATTGTGGCTTAAGTGTCGGCATGGTTAGTATTTAGTAATTAATTGGGTCAAGGGCTTGACTAGGGTGTAGCCTTAGGGTGGGATCATCTAACCTTGGGTTAGGAAGTTTCTAGAAGTCAACCAAGACCATAAATTCGTGCATAAACTTTAGGTGGAGTTTAGGAGGGTCTTTTGGGCTCCCATAGGTTACCTAGGGTCAATTTTAGCTACCCAAGTTGATACCTTAGGGTTTAGGGGTCATTTTCAACCCATTAAGAGCCTTAAAACTCATTTATGACCCCCCCTAAAGTCAAGGTTTTCATTTTGGTCGAAATTCAAGAGTTGTGAGGTTTTGGTTAACCTCTCTCTTCTTCCCAAACTTGCATTCAACTCCATTTATGGTGAAGGAAGGCAAGTGGGAAGAAGGGAATGGAAGTTTCTTCCCCTTTTCTGATTGGCTCCTATATTTTAGGAGGTTTGCCTATTTAGGAGGAACTTGGAGAAGGGTTTAGTTGATCACCCACTCTCTAGATTTGGAGACCTTTTCAGCTTTGAAGGAGCTTAGGAAGATTTAGCTTAGAAGGAGTTGCAATTTCAGTTTTCATTCTTTGCTTGGATCAAGGTAAGCTCTTGTGGTATTCTTTTTTATTCTTCATGCTTGTATTTGAGCTTGGAGCTCCATTAATGGAGTCCATGGCTTTTCAAGTTTTTTAGTTTGAAAATTTAAGTTTTTGTAAATGTTGTTTTAAATTTGTGAATTCATTTTGGAAAGGGTTTCTTCAAGGTTTACTCACCTTAGGGAGGGTGGAGTAACCTTGAAGGGGGTAGTAGGATGTAGACCCAGGATGTGTAGAGTCTCCCATGTGTGGAGGGATAAAACGTGGGGTTCCACGATACCCATGATGCCAAACATGGCCTATGGGCACCTGAGGGGCATAAGGAGAGTTAGACCGTATCTCTTGAAGATGATCTTCCCAATTCCATGTGTGGCTTGGGATATTTTTATTTTGTTATGGCTTCTCCTCCTAGTAGTCCACCTCTACCCCATTTTTAGGAAGGTCTCTAGGAGGCCTTCCTCTTGTAAAATCATGTTGGGATTATGACTTGAGTGTTTTAGCTTATGTGTGAATGTTTTCCTACTTGTTTGAATTTTGTTTGTACCCCCGTTCCAAAATGGATCCCCTAGCTCGGGGGTGGCCATGCAATGGCTTAGGTTGGGAGGTGAGCCTCTGTGGTCAACCTTATTCTATTAGGTGTTCAGCTGGAAACTTGAAGCTAACAGTTTTTTTTTTTATATAAGTTAAAATTTGTACTTGAGAACCTCATGGTTAAATTTGTCATTTCTATACTTTTTCAATGTAAGGTTGGAACCAAGTTTTCTCACAATCCCTCTTTTGAATGTAAATCCTATTTGGAATTCTGATGTACTAAGGAAAAATATAGAAATTGTTGGATATCGTCTTCACTATGTTATAGAAATGAAGTATGTTGCAAATAGTTATAATCCATATTTTCTTCTTGTTGTATGTTGATATTATTGGAAAGGAAATAATTAGTTTGAAAGAAATTGTCATTCTTGAACCATTTAATTGTAGACACCTAAATTTGATTACATTATTTAGTAATTTTATTTAGTCTTCTCCTAGGACATCTTGTTAATTAAATATTATTATTTAATTAATTTATGTCATCCCCTAGTTAATTAATTTAATTAATTAACTATAGCCCAATTAATTATCTAAATAACAAACCTATAGTCTGATAATTGATTAAATCCCTACTCTTCTATTAATTTAAATGGATACACTTATCTAAATAAATTAATTCACAAACCCCTTTTTCCTCCTACTTGGGATTAAATAAAATATTTAATTCTAAAAATCTTAATTCTCCTCCATTAGCTAATAATCCATGCTTAGTTAATCTAACCCTTCACTCATTCTCTCTCCTCCCATCACATCTCCCTAATCCTCCACTTACCCTCTAAACCAAGCCTAATCACCCCTTAAACATTTGCATAATCATAATCTAAAATTAAGAAATGCTAATCCTTCACAAGTCAACCCTCATGTCCAACACCTCCACATCCTCCACTGACAAATCATAAAGCTCCTTACACCTCTTACACACTTGTCTCCTCTCACACCTTCCAAAGTGGACACATCCCTCAAGCATTGTCACAATGCTATACATTTGATAAAACACAATCCATGTGCTCTCTCTTGGATGCATCTCCACCGTTGCTCATTCCCTTTTTGCTTCTTAATCTTGACCGTCCATTTCATACCTCTTTCTATAAAAGAGAAGCTCTCCTCCTTCACTTTCATCCATCTTTTTATGCAAAGTTATCATGCTGGTTTGAGAGCCTAAAAACTACCAAGCTACCATTATAATGCTAAAATCTTCATTGAAGCTTGAGCATAGCATTTGAGCACACATTCCATCCTTGGACAAATCTTCTACAACTTGAAGGCTTCTTGGTTTGAGGTTTGCATTCCATTTGTTGTTTTACTTTCATTTTGTAGGTATTTTCATAAGTGTATATCTATCTTGTTTTGTTGAATATTTAGCTTGCTTTTTTATTCCTTAACATTGCATTTTAGGTACTTACATTAATTAACTTGATAATTTCTATAGTTAAAATGTAATTACGGTAATATTAATGTCAAGATTGAAATCAATGTATAGACAATTTGGATTGTGAAATTTGTTAAATTATTATGCTTGGAATAGGTGTGAGAGTTATTTCAAAAAGGTTAAATATTCATAATAAATTTGATACATAGAAATATATTGAATTTTTTTTTAAAAAAAAGATGCTCAAAATAAATTTATTTTTGGCTCATATTGTAAGCCCCGAATTATAGTATCCAAATATACTTTTGGATAAAAAAAATTAATCATCTACGTGTCCACTGTTTTAAGTTTCAGGTTATAATTTATACCAGTAAATATTTTCTTATTATTCAGCCATGAAGCTTTTTCTATTAAAATAACATAAACATGTTTACATATTATAATATATGCTTATATGTTACACATATATTATAATATGTAGAGCTTGTTTAAAGTAAAACAAAATACGTTCTTTGTGGCTCACGCGCAGAGAGCTGGGCGCATTTTTTTTAACATATATTATTTTTAAAAATAAAATAAAAAAACCCCTGCGTTCATTTTCAAAGCCAATTTTTTTTTTTGGGGGGGGGGGGGGGGTTTTGTTTGTGTTTGGAAGTGGGAGGGGCGGTTGAAGCCTACCCTCCATCCATCCCCTCTTCCTTCCCCGGTCACCGCTCACTGGTGGGCACAATGGAAGGCCACTGGGCGGCGCCGTGACTTAACACGCGCGCACCCAGCTCCCTTCCGCCTGTAAGCTCCGTCTTCCACCTCCTTCGCTGCTCCCCATCTCTCCCGCTGCCACCGTGCCCTATACGCGCGAAAGACCACCCGCCTCGCCCTTCCTCCCTTTTTCCTCCACCGACACCACTCCCCTTCGCTTCTCCCCTCTCCGTTGTGTTGCCTCTCTGCGTTGGGAGATGAGGATGCTGGGAGATGACTATGAGTTATTTTGGTTTATAGGGTTAATTTAATATTAAATCCTATAGTATAGTCTTTTGTATATTAAGTTTATTTATTCGATTAATTAGTTTATTATAGGATGTTATATATGTTAGCAAGTGATCTTTTAGATTTAAATTTGTTCTTCTATTAGTTTGTTTAAATGTAAATTCGATATGATAGAGATAGTTAGTTGATTTAATCATTTAACTAAAAGTAGTGTAATAGTTAATTTTAATAAATTTATATCATATGAATTGGTTCTTTATTTAAATAGTTGACCAAATTATTTTATCCATGGCATATTTAAAATTAGTAGTTATGTTAATGGCTTATGTTCATATATATTTTGATTATAAAAAAATTTCTAGAGAGAAATTATTAAATTAATCATGGTTAATTTCTAAATAAATTGAATTAAATCATATTCAAATTTACTTGTTTTGAATGGAATAGATTTATTTTCTTGAGGATTTATTTTATAGTTTATTATATAGTTTGTTCAAACGTAATCTATCCATCTTTTATCGTCCTTGGGCCCCATCTAGGGTCTTAATGACCCCTTAGACTTGTAGGTTGACTTTCGTGCACAATTGACTTTCGGTCAACTTTGGTCAAACCTGAGACAATTGTCTCAGTTTGCATGCAAAACCTTTTCTAGTCTTGATGTCTCCTTTCAATACTTGCTTTAAGCCAATTTAATTCACAGTTGACTTTTGGGTCAACTTAATCAAACCTTGGACATCACCTTGATTTGCGTGCATGTAGACTTACGTGTCATATTCTTAACCCTTGTAGAACCTTGTTGGTCATGTTTGGGAATAGTTGACTTTTTTGTCAACTCTCGGTCAAACCTTGGTCAACACCTCAGTTTGCATGCCCAAGTATTCCCTATGATGTTGGTAACCTTTTTAGCTTGTTTGCATGTACTTCTATGCATAGTTGACTTTTGGTCAACTCTAGTTAACTTTTGGTCAACTCTAGTTGACTTTTAGTCAGCTATCTCATTTTGCGTGCTGATCGGAGCTAGTAGTCTAGGGAACCTTGCAGTTTGGTTTAGAGTTGTTAGACGATGTTTGACTTTTGGTCAAACTTGGTCAACCTTCTGGTTTGACCCTTGGGGTGTTGCAAAACACTTTGGTGTTGCCAGTTGTCTGTTTCTCTTTGCACCAATTTGCGTGCACATAGGGTCTTGTGCTAGATAGTGCTTCACTTCCTAGTTGCGTAAGTGTGTTTAGTTTAGATGGTTAGTAGGTTTTTAGAAAAAAAATTGTAGTTGTATTTTGCTCAACTTTTGGGAATGACACATATTGACTTTTTAGGTACAAGTCAACTTTCTAGGTACAAGTCGACTTCCTGGGAACATGTCAACTTCCTGGGTACAAGTCAACTTTCTAGGTTTTATGGCTTAGATAGTCTAAACTATCATCTACAAGGAATTCTACATATTTTACAAAAAGTCAAAATTCTAGAAGAAAAGTCAAACACGTGTTTCTAGGTATACCTCATCCAATGGCATCTCATCATCCACAACACTTCTCAAAACCTTGAACCTTATCGACTGCAGTTCCTTATTCCTGAGTGACATTTTCATCCTCCTACACAAGAGCAAGTAAAAGGTAACAATGAAAATGAGATTTAAAAAAGTTTTCATTCTAAATTAAAGTTACTTTAGGTTAGTTGATTTTAATCTTTTGTACTTTTATTTTAACTAATACTTCACTCATATAATACATACCCTTCACTTAATTGATCATAACTTGAGCTAGAAAGCTCTGATTTCCACATTGTTTTACGCATTGGAATTGTGACTCGGTTTCCTAGCTATTCAAGCACTTTTTGAAATGTCTTGAGTTCATCATGAATGGTTTTGATAAGCATGTGTCAACAATACACATTCACAATTTTCTGAGGTATACATGATTCCTTATTTCACCTTTCCTGATAGAAAGCTGAAACAGGGGGCATATAGCTACTCATGAATTTCATCATCTCCTTAGTAAGCCCTAGGTGATTTATGTTTTTCACTGACATGTAGTTTTATAGGTTGTCATTCCTAACATTTTCTTGCATTAATTGCACACTGGGGGCTTTGATATATATTTTTCATTTACTGATTTCTTGTACTTTAGGTTGCATATGCACGTAGTGTCATACACTGCTTAAGTTGGGGCAAGTGTATAGTCTTAAATTGTAAGCACCTACGTGCTCTACAATTTAATGATTGCTTTGCACCTGGGTAAGTGCACAAAGATGGGGGACCAAAAACATGCCACTTTTCTTTTTGGCCCCCCATCACACATAGTGCGCACACAATAAAGGGTGTGCGCCCTATAGGGCGCACACCCTATGGATAATCCAAGCCAAAGCGCGTGCACCCTATAGGGCGTACGCCCTTTTGATAAACTTGTATAAAATTTGTTGCACGCGGGTTTGGAAGCTCATTTTACTTTCTCAAACCCGCATTTTCAGCTAAGAGGAGATTCTAAAGTGTGCACGCCCTATTATATTTGCTTGTGAGTCGATTATTTTTTCTCATCCATCGATCAAATGGCTCCACATCATTGTCGAGTTCGATCTGGAAGAAGAGGTAAGTGTTTTTACAACTTATCATGCCTCTTATTTGTTTTAAAATTTGAGTTTTGTTGCAATTTGTTTTGTTTAAAAAAAAATTGTTTAAATTTGTTTTGTTCAAATTTGTTTTTGTTTAAATTTGTTGTGTAATGAATAGTTTAAAATGTAGTTTTTTAAATTGCTAGGAAGAAATAATCTCCCTCCACCAAACCCTCCATCTCCTCATGAAGAACCGAATGAAGAAAGAAATGAAGAAAATGAACCTCAATTGCCTCCACCAATCGAGAAACCTCCTCTTGGAACACAACAAAATTTGCTGAACCAAATTGAAAGAGGGCAAAAAGAATTAGAATCTTTAATTAATAGGTTAAAAGATTCTAGTGGTACAAATCCTGGAAGGGAAAGACTTTCAAAATCATTGGAAGCAATCTTGACCCACGTAAGCGCAGCTAGTGGGAAAATTAATTTATGACGGGATAAAAGAGAAGAACAAAAACAATATTACGCAAATAAATTATCTTATGCGGACATAAAAAAGAAAAAAATCACAAAAGATGACATTTGCTAGCTATTTAAAAAACCAGGGGATGCAAATACTCTTAGAACTACAACAAGGAGGTTCCCAATTCATTGGTGCATAAATGAAGACATTAAAAACAATTTTTGGGAGAGATGATAGATGGTCTTTGATTCGCCTCCTTGTAACAATCATGAGGTTCCTATATATTTCTTGAGGAAACTCTATTGCGAGTTTGTACTCAAGGTGGTGCCAAATTATTTTGACATGCTGGATTCTCAGGGTAGAGGAGGGGGTTCATCATTTGATCAAGCAGGGGCACATCGTGACCCTAACGCACCTAGGGTTGCTAGTGGCAAAGCCACCGTTGGATCATGTTAGTATTCCTTTCATTGTGAAGGAACATGTAGAGGTAGACACACTAGGCACGATTAGTGCTCTGACATAGACTCTCATTCAGTGTGCCACTCCTTTAGTTGAGGGTGACTATGGTCAATCCTCGAGGGGGCATATTTGTCGGTCATGTGGATGCTTGTGCACATTTGGTGCTGGCGAGAGAGAGGAAGAGGATTCTGGATTGATGACTGATACCTTTCTAAATATGACATTTGGCATTGACACAGGTAAATATTTCCAATTTCATTAAATTGCTTTGATCATATTTCATTTATAAAAGAATAACTATTTAATTTAGTATCTATTGTTTATGATAAAAATTCAGGGCAAGAGTGTTAGTGGAGGTGGCGGTGGCAGTGGAAGTGGCAATGATCCTAATGTCCCCTTTTACACATCATCATCAATTCCACAAGTATGTATCAAATAAAATATTTAATTAACATATTTGATTATTATGTAATTATATGAATAATTGTATCCTAACTTATTGTGCATGTGCATTAGATGTGCACTGGTGGACCATCGACGTTCACAACAGATAGCGAAGGGCATCGTGCAACTTTCCTTGAGGTATCTTTATTTTCATATTAATTAGATTTACTTGATCATATTTAATTAATGAATGAATGACTAAATTACTAGACAAATTATGATCAAAATCCAAAGGCACGATGATTACATTCCTTCACCTGGGTTTGTGAGGTCACCATTGAGTCCACAGGTATACATGTAATAATGCATTATAATTAACATGTCAGTAGTACGTTCTTATATGAATGGTTATCTTATAATTTTCCATGTACATGTGCACTAGTTGAATGTTGGAGATTCGACTTCGACACCAGACACTGGAGGACGTGGTGGAACCTTCACGGAGGTATCATTTACTCATTAGCAGGGTTGTAAAAAATATATGTAATCTTGATAACTACATAATTTACTTTTTTTGTTTCATTTTCAGCTTTTGACATCAGAGACTCCTCCTTCTGTTCGTGATACTTTGGATCGTGGAGTAGCTGCAGTAGTAGCTAGTTCTGAAGCACTGACTGAGGTATGAAAGAGATCACTTAACTTTAATTGTTATTTTAATAGTTTGTATTGAATTTTATAATGATATCCATGTATGTATTTTAATTATTATTTTGATCATTGTTGTAGGGACTTATGACTCCAGATCACGAGCATGCACCTTCGGTGGATGAACATAGTGACTATTTGCTAGCGGTAAGCCAATATTTAATTTTATGTCATTGTATAATTCAATTTTGATGTATATTAGTTATCTCTATCTATTTATTTTTTTAATCAGGTCGAGCTACAAAAGAGTCTAGACAGGAGGATGAGTGAGCACACTCGAAAGACTATGGCATCCACTGCATCTCCATCGACGCAACAATTGAAGATAGCTCAGGATTTGTTTTCTTCCCCTAGCGGGAAAGGGCTAGATTAGGGATATGCATTGTATGCCTATATGGCATTAGTGGACATATTTTTTGTATATTGTATCAGTGATACATTGTACATCCATTTGGCTTTGAGGAAGCCATTTTTACTGTATTGAATATATTCAATGTATGACATTATTGGACATATATATTTGACTTCATGCCCTACGAATATATATTTTTTATGTTTTAGGTATGCAATTCATGTGTTTGGTGTATTGATGTATACTAAATTATGTTTATGTTCATGTCTTTGCTTTGTAAATTTTCCATGCCTTATAGTTATGCTTGTATGTTTATCGATGTATGTTTAACTTGCTGACTGTGCTACAAATGTCAGTCATTGTCCTCAATAACAGTCAATTCTTTAACTGTAATAATAACAAAAGTAATGAAATGAATGCATAAATGTATAAATATAATATAAGGATTCTTGGGGTACCCTAATGTTGGCAAGAGTTCTTTTATTAATAAGATTACTATGGAAGATGTGGATGTGCAACCTTATGCTTTTACAAACAAACTTCTAATTGTCCCCTAACTAACTGATTGTTAATGACAAACACTAGAATACATATTTGCACTCATCCTATTGCTCACCCCGGAGTCGTCGGTGTCATTTAAACGACTGTGTGTGCCAAAAAAGGTTGTCAGTAGCATTTATCCAACCATTCAAAGTTGTTGGAACAAATGGTTTGATGCTACGACCGACGGTTTGAAAAATACGCAATGATGACCATTTGAACTGAGGAACACTTTGAGTTCTGACACCGACCGAGAATGTGTTGCCGAATTTAAAAGAATTTGAATCTTTGAAAACAAAGACAGACATTTCTAGGCCCCAAAAATACAGTCTCGTAGCACCTGACGGATTGATTCTACCTCGCACGAGCTCCGAGATATGACCCTGCAAAGATCATTGATTTCATGCTTAAGAGACCTTGAGGGACACTTCAGCCCGGAGTCATCGATGGGGTTCGAACGACTATGTGTGGTGAACAAGGTTGCCCCTAGTGTTTACCCGACCATTTGGAGCTATTGGAACTGATGCTTTGATGCTACGACCGACGGTTTGAAAGATACGCAACGTTGGCTGTTTGAACTGAGGAACACTATGAGTTCTGACACCGACAAAGAATGTGTTTCTGAATTTAAAAAAAGTTGAATCTCTGAAAATTGAGACAGGCTTTTGTAGGCCCCGACAACATGGTCTCGTAGCACCTAACAGATTGATTCTACCTTGCACGAGCTCCAAGATATGACCCCGTAAAGATCATTGATTTCATGCTTAAGGGACCTTGAGGGACACTTCAACACGGAGTCATCGGCAAGGATCAAATGATTATGTGTGGTGAACGAGGATGCCACTAGCATTTACCCGGCCATTTGGAGCTGTTGGAACTGACGGTTTGATGCTACGACCGATGATTTGAAAGATACGCAACATTGGCCGTTTGAACTAAGGAACACTTTGAGTTTTGACACCGACCGAGAATGTGTTGCCCAACTTAAAAGAAGTTGAATCTCTAAAAATTGAGATAGGATTTTGTAGGCCCCGGCAACACAATCTTGTAGCAACTAATGGATCAATTCTACCTCGCACGAGCTCTGAGATATGACCCTGCAAAGATCATCGATTCCATGCTTAAGAGACCTTGAGTGACACTTCAGCACGGAGTCGTCGGTGGGGATCGAATGAATGTGGGTGCCGAACAAGGTTTCCACTAGCATTTACTTGGCCATCTGGAGCTATTGGAATAGATGGTTTGATGCTACAACCGATGGTTTGAAAGATACGCAACGTTGGTCGTTTCAGCTGAGGAACACTTTGAGTTCTGACACTGACCGAGAATGTGTTTCCAAAGTTAAATGAAGTTGAATCTCTAAACACCGAGACAAACTTTTGTAGGCCACGGCAACATGGTCTTGTAGCACCTGACAGATTGATTCTACCTCACACAAGCTCCGAGATATGACCCCGCAAAGATCATTGATTCCATGCTTAAGAGACTTTGAGGGACACTTCAGCATGGAGTCATCGGCGGGGATCGAATGACTATGGGTGTCGAATGAGGTTTCCACTAGCATTTACCTAGCCATCCAGAGTTTTTGGAATAGATGGTTCGATGCTCCGACCGACAGTTTGAAAGATACGCAATGTTGGTCGTTTCAGCTTATGAACACTTTGAGTTCTAACACCGACCGAGAATGTGTTGCCAAATTTAAACGAAGTTGAATCTCCAAAAACTGAGATAGGATTTTGTAGGCCCCGGCAACATGGTCTTGTAGCAATTAACGAATCCATGCTACCTTGCATGAGATCCGAGATACGACCCTACAAAGATCATCGATTTCATGCTTAAGAGACCTTGAGGGACACTTCAACACAGAGTCGTCGGTGGGGATTGAATGATTGTGGGTGCCAAATGAGGTTGCCACTAGCGTTTACCTGGCCATTTGGAGCTATTGGAATAGACGGTTTGATGCTACAATTGACGGTTTGAAAGATATACAATGTTGACTGTTTCAGCTGATGAACACTTTGAGTTCTGACACCAATCGAGAATGTGTTGCCAAATTTAAATGAAGTTGAATCTCCAAAAAATGAGATAGGCTTTTGTAGGCCCTGGCAACACGGTCCTGTAGCAACTGACAGATCCATGCTACCTCACACGAGATCTAAGATACAACCCCACAAAGATCACTGATTCCATGCTTAAGAGACCTTGAGGGACACTTCAGCATGGAGTCGTCGGTGGGGATCGAACGACTATGGGTGCCAAATGAGGTTTCCACTAACGTTTACCCGACCATTCGGAGCTGTTGGAATAGACGATTTGATGCTACGACCGACGATTTGAAAGATACGCAATGTTGGTCGTTTCAGCTGAGGAACACTTTGAGTTCTGACACTGACCGAGAATGTGTTGCCAAATTTAAACGAAGTTGAATCTTCAAAAACTGAGACAAAATTTTGTAGGCCCCGACAACACGGTCCTGTAGCACCTGACAGATCGATTCTACCTCGCACGAGCTTCGAGATAAGACCCCACAAAGATCACTGATTCCATGCTTAAGAGACCTTGAGGGACACTTCAACATGGAGTCGTCAATGGGGATTGAACGACTGTGGGTGCCAAATGAGGTTTCCACTAGTGTTTACTCGACCATCTAGAGCTGTTGGAATAGATGATTTGATGCTACGAATGACGGTTGGAAAGATACGCAACGTTGGCCATTTCAGCTGAGGAACACCTTGAGTTCTGACATTGACCGAGAATGTGTTGCCAAATTTAAATGAAGTTGAATCTCCAAAAATCGAGATAGGCTTTTGTAGGCCCTAGGAACATGGTCTTGTAGCACCTAACAGATCGATTCTACCTCACACAAGCTCTGAGATATGACCCCACAAAAATCATTGATTCCATGCTTAAGAGACCTTGAGGGACACTTTAGCACAGAGTCATCGGCGGGGATCGAACAACTTTGGGTGACGAACGAGGTTGCCACTAGTGTTTACCCAGCCATCCGGAGCTATTGGAATAGATGGTTTGATGCTATGACCAACAGTTTGAAAGATACGCAACGTTGGTCATTTCAGTTGAGGAACACCTTGAGTTCTGACACCGACCAAGAATGTGTTGCCAAATTTAAACGAAGTTGAATCTCCAAAAACTAAGATAGAATTTTGTAGGCCCCAAAAAAATGGTCCTATAGCAACTGGCGGATCCATGCTACCTTGCACGAGCTCTGATATACGACCCCGCAAAGATCGTCGATTCCATGCTTAAGACACCTTGAGGGACACTTCAGCATGGAGTCGTCAGCAGGGATCAAATGACTGTGGGTGCCAAATGAGGTTTCCACTAGCGTTTACCCAGCCATTTGGAGCTGTTGGAATAGATGGTTTGATGCTACAAAAAATGGTTGGAAAGATACGCAACGTTGGCTGTTTCAGCTGAGGAACACCTTGAGTTTTGACATCGACTAAGAATGTGTTGCCAAATTTAAATGAAGTTGAATCTCTAAAAATTGAGATAGGCCTTTGTAGGCCCCAGCAACATGGTCCCGTAGCAACTAATAGATTGATTCTACCTTGCATGAGCTCCAAGATACGACCTCGCAAAGATCATCGATTCCATGCTTAAGGGACCTTGAGGGACACTTCAACACGGAGTCGTCAGCGGGGATCAAACAACTGTGGGTGTCGAACAAGGTTGCCACTAGCATTTACCCGGCCATCTGGAGTTGTTGGAACAGACGGTTCAATGCTACGACCGACGGTTTGAAAGATACGCAACGTTGGCCGTTTTAGCTAAGGAACACTTTGAGTTCTAACACCAACCGAGAATGTGTTGCCAAATTTAAAAGAAGTTGAATTTCCAAAAACCGAGATAGGCTTTTGTAGGCCCCAAAAACATGGTCCTGTAGCAACTGATGGATCCATGCTACCTCACACGAGCTCCGAGATATGACTGTGTGTGGTATGTACTTGCACAAGGACATTATATATTACAGAAATATCGCACAGAAGCAGCTGGTAAGCCGCTCAAAAAGTAGTAACTGATAGCAAGTGGGATAATGCAGATGCTTTAATAAACCACTATCTTCTTTACTCAAGCAACATCTGGTTCATCTGCTCAACTTGGGCATGTTTGGTAACATACAGTCTCCATTTAAACTCAAGTCTTTAGAAGTAGTTATATTTGTCAGTGGAGGAGATACACCCATTGGATCTACATTAACTTCATGCTCACTGGAATTTCCATTACTCTTCAATTGGGATACTCTTTCCAAAATTGCACCCTTTTACCAATTAATGGGTCTATTTGTGGACCTCAAAGGAGTTGGTCACCTAAACGAGAACCTTGAGATGAAGCAGGAACTTCTCTACGAAAGAGACTAGTACCTTGAGAAGCTCTCTACTTGTCAACTGAATTAAAACCTTGGACCATAGATGGCTGCCATTTGTTGTAAAATGAGGAGTGAGACTATCTTGCCAAAGGTGGCAATGAACTTACATTTCAAGGATAATGCCCAAGTCGTGTAAATGCAAGGCCATTGATGGTTAGTCATTTCTAATAGAAATATTTGTGGTGCTAGAATGAAGTGCATGACCAAATTCTTTTCCTACTAAGGAACCAATTTGGGAAATTAATAGGTCTATTTGTGGACCTCGAAGGAGTTGGTCACCTAAATGAGAACCTTGAGATGAAGCAGGAACTTCTCTACAAAAGAGACCAGTACCATGAGAAGCTCTCCACTTGTCAGCTGAATTAAAACCTTGGACCATAGATGGTTGCCCTTTGTTGTAAAATGAGGAGTGAGATTGCCTTGCCAAAGGTGGTAATGAACTTACATTTCAAGGATAATGCCCAAGTCCCGTAAATGCAGGGCCATTGAGGAATAGTCATTTCTAATAGAAATATTTGTGGTGCTAGAATGAAGTGCATGACCAAATTCTTTGCCTGCTAATGAACCAATTTGAGGCTTCATTTCACATTGCTCTGTGGATAATTCCACAACACTTGTTACTTCTCTATCTAATTTTTTTGTGTTAGTGTACATGTGCACTGAAGAGATTTTGTCACTACTTGAGCTACTAGTAGATGATGGTAAGTAATCATCATCATCATCTGACATAGGCTCACACACAGATCTTACTTCTTTCCTTTGATGCTTTCCCCTTCCTAGCTCTTCGTCCTTATCTGTAACTTCTATCATGGGTCCAAGAAGCTCTTCCCACTCTTTCCCATTAACTATGGGCTTTGTCTCTTCGTCCTAAGTAATTGGCATACCTTGGATGGCACCAAGATAACCATTTTCTTCTGAAATGTCCTTTTCTCTCACATTAATATCTCTATTAAGAAGATTTTCTATATCTTCCTCTATATATTGAATAGATGTAGCTGCAATCCCATGTTCATCAAGAATATTCCTTGCACCGTTGAGTAATATATCATGCAATTCCTTAATAGTTTTATTCTTAATAGAATTCATAATTAGATTTTCCATAGCCAATTTTCTTCTTGATCGTTGCAATATTTTCTCCTCAACTGAACATTTTGTAATCAGTTGATATATAATCACAGTTTTCTCTTAGCCAATCCTGTGGGCTCACGATTGAGCCTATAGATCCACAAAAGGGTTGAAATCTGGATCTGGTGGAAGAGTAGTATTAGAAAGAAGTCATTCACTAACATCTCGTCTTTATAACAACTAAATTTGGATTCACTAGAAGCATTAGTTCTCAAAAAAAAAATAGTAAAACATACCATATATAATGACTGTGTCGACACTCGGCTGCATCATATAATAAGTTGAAATTAGATAATCATAAAATACTTTGTAAAGTACATCGTACATATCATATACAACTGCATCAAACGAGTTCAGCATCAAGAAAGAATATTTTTTTTTCAAAGTCTCGTAATTTCTCTATGGTCATTTTATGCATGAATCCATCATAGGATGGTCAAATGATGGTGAATCAACTTTGGTTCAGTTTCTGTGGTGCTGGGAGATGAGACATTGGGCGAGCCCTAGTTTCTAGGGGGTTTTGGGTCATAAAGTAGATGGTATCAAAGGAGAGAATGAAGTAAAGGATTCTCCAAAGTTGAGAAAAGCAAAGAAAGTGATGTTCAAAAGGAAGAGAATAAGAAAAAGAAGAGGAAGAGAAGTGTAGGAAGTTACAAAAGGTTAATATACAAGGTGTTGAAACAAGTGCATCCCTCCAAGGGAATATCTAGTGATGCCATGGATATCATGGAGAGCTTCATGATTGATATTTTTTATAAGATTACTCTTGAGGCTGCTTCTCTGCTGAAATATAACAAGATCGTGACACTTTCCTCCAAATAAATTGAGATTGCTGTCAAGTTTGTTCTACCTTGAGAGCTGGCTAGGCATGCTACTTCTAAAGGAAGTAAGGCTATTACCAAGTTTCCTACTACTATAGGTTAGGTTTTGTTGGAAGATTTTAGGTTTTTTGTACGTGGTGTTTATGGCAGGCTTGTTTAGAAGTTGGTTTTGGCTTGGGTTTTAGCAAGGGTAGCACCAGAAGATTGGTCTTAAGGATAGGGATATCTAATGATTTGGATAATCTTATATTGTTCATTTAAAGGTTAATCAATAACCATTTGAACCTGGAAGTGATTGGAGTGCAATTCATTGATCCATCCCCTTTATGTATTTGTTGTCACTTGGGGATGGATCCAAACCTTGTAACTTAGTATTCTAACATTGGAAATGCAAAAAATAAGAAGAGTTTGCAAGTTGAGAGTGATTGAAGGAGTTTGATGAGTTTGAAGGGTGCATAAGGGTCATCAATTTGGTTGATGGTCCAACCAATTGGCAAGCTTAAACAAACATGAACCAAGAACTTGTTTGATATGGTGGATATGGAGTTGTTGAAGGAAACCTAAGGTGTGGAGTCTTAAAGAAGATGATATGAAAGGAGAGAATGAAGTAAAGGATTCTCCAAAGATGAGAAAAGAAAATAAAGTGATGTTCAAGCCCACAAAGGATTCAGTAGTCAAAGCAATGAAATCTAAGAATACAAGGTGTTGAAACAAGTGCATCCCTCCAAGGGACTATCTAGTGATGCCATGGATATCATGGAGAGCTTCATGATTGATATTTTTTATAAGATTACTCCTGAGGCTGCTTCTCTGCTGAAATATAAAAAGATTGTGACACTTTCCTCTAGAGAAATTGAGATTGCTGTCAAGTTTGTTTTGCCTCGAGAGCTGGCTAGGCATGCTTCTTCTGAAGGAACTAAGGCTGTTACCAAGTTTCCTACTACTTTGGGTTAGGTTTTGTTGGAAGATTTTAGGTTTTTTGTACGTGGTGTTTATGGCAGGATTGTTTAGAAGTTGGTTTTGGCTTGGGTAATGCATGAGCAATTTACAGTCCACCCAATTTACAGTGCTATATAAATTTGACATGTTACAATATTTTGTATCTCCATTTAGTCCAATGAACCAATTGGGTTTTCCCTACCCTTGATTGTCTCAAGTATTACCTCGTGGTTTGAATCATGAACCTTTCAAAGAGTTTTATTTTGCGGTCTTCCCCCATATCTGATTAAGTGGACATTTGATGCAATAATGAGGTTTGAATAATGAAGAATCTTTCTGTGTCTCCCAATCCTCGAACAACCACAACCTAGGGTTCTTCATAGCATACCGTCTAAGCCATGTACCAGTTACAACCACTGCTCCTATAGGGTATTCTAATTCTTCACCATCGATAACCGAGTGATCCAATTTATTTTTTGCCTCTACACAATGACACAAATAATAATATGTCCCTTCTTCATTGTCTTCAGGTGCAATAACATCAAAAACATGGCCTATAATGATATAAACATAACGAGGACATTAGTTTACTAAATATTTATGATAAAGTACTAAATTTGAGATTATTTGTATGTGAAAAATATCGACCTAGTTGTACTAGATCAGATAAGCGATCAAAGTCAATGGATGATTCCATTTCTGTCAGTTGTAGTGATTCATGGGGATGATAGGAGGCAAGTGGACTCAAAATATGTGTATACCATTCGTCAACCCATTCCTTTGACTCACACCCATCCCAATCTTCATCTACACATGATGAACAAAAGCACGCCATATGTCGTGTGTGGATACTCCATGAACCTGCATTACAACTTCTAAAAGAGTGTAGCTCACTAGATCCTATCAATGTACAACAATCCTCATATGGTGCAATGTTAGTTTCATCCATCAACCAAAAAAATCTATGAACCGTAGACTCACCTTCATTACTTGGACCCATTGTAGTGTTACACCACTAGACAATACATCCCGCATCTGACAATGTTGCTTTCTCTTTGTATTTTAATTCTTCACGCGCTAAGGCTCTTTTAATACATGCACCTGCGCCATCGTGCTCTCCCTTTCCATGACCGGCCTCTGTGAAATTCCACATATATTGAATTCCAGTAATCTTATGCATCCTGCACAACCAATAAAACATCCACAAATTCTTGAATTGGGATGCACAATTATCTGACCAAATGATATGTTGATGATATTTTATGCCCCTGTTTGCCAAATGACCATAAAATAGTTGAAAGAAATTGTGTACAAACTCTGTAGAATGTGAGAGATCATCGTTGATATAAAAATGATACTCCCTCAATATCTTCCTGTTCTCCTATGTACTATTAGGTGCATGCATGAATGCTATATGAACAAATATAGCAACATGTTGAGAGTTGTAATACTTTGCTTGCACCTCATTCTGTGGTTGTAGTGTGTAGTTCTCTACAAATTCCACAACTAAAACAATGGTACCAAGTGGGAATGTGTCCTTGCACAACTTGAATTGCATTTCTAACCATCGCGCTCTATTGTATGCCTTGCATACTCATAAATAATTTTTTTACAAAAAATGTCCATGAGAGAATGGAGAGAGTAGGAGAGAAGGCTAAGGAGAGAGAGAGAAGAGGAGAGAGGGAGAGAATGGGAGAGGGAGAGATAATGGAGAGAGTAGGAGAGAAGGGTAAGGAGAGAGAGAAGGGGAGAGGAAGAGAGAGAGAGAGAGAGAGAGAGAGAGAGAGAGAGAGAGAGAGAGAGAGAGAGAGAGAGAGAAGGAGATGTGTGTGTGTGTGTGTGAGAGAGAGAGAGAGAGGGGAAGGAGAGATAGAGAAGGGGAAAGGGAGAGAGTAGGAGAGAGAGAAGGAGGAGAGGTGTGTGTGTGTGTGTGTGTGAGAGAGAGAGAGAGAGAGAGAGAGTCGAGATAGTAGGAGAGAAGGGGAAGGAGAGATAGAGAAGGGGAAAGGGAGAGAGTAGGAGAGAGAGAGAGACGGATAAGGGGAGAGAGAGAGTATGGGGGAGGGAGGGAGAGAGAGGAGAGAAGGGAGAGAGAGATATAGAAGGTCAGAGTGAGAAGGTGAGAGAGAGTGTGATAAGGGGGAGAGAGGGAGAGAGAGAGAGAGTGATAAGGCGGAGAGCAGGAGACATAGTATGGGGGAGGTTCTCTCTCTCTCTCTCTCTCTTCTTCCCACTTTGAATATTTCTCATCACTATGTGAATCTATATCTTACATAGGGCGCACACCCTATGTAAATTTATGATTTACATAGGGTGCACACCCTATAGGGCGTGCACACTTTTTAAAGGATTTGAATTTACCAATCCTAAGGCTTGGATTTGCCTTGGAGATCCAACCCAAAGGCTTGGACGATTGAAATAGGCCTGAGACGTGTTTTCCAGCAGACATACAAAAAAATGACATCTTTTTTTGTGTGCTTCTCGTTAGGTTTACTCGTGGCTCAAGAACATAAAAATCAGACGACTTGATATTGTAGATCTCTCTGTTAGCTATCTAAGCATATAATTTATTTTGAATTCTGATTATGTTAAGCTTTTCAACTCTAATTTCTTTTGTGTGTATGTCCATTTTTTGTAAAAAAACCAACATGTAGTATTTTGGGCATAGATTTTGGCTCATTCATCGAATTTTGCAATAAGTTACATTTTTAGAAACTAGACTCCATTCTACACACTTAAAAAAAAATAAAAAAAATTTAGATTAGTTTTAAATGATTTCTAGGGGGAGCACACAGAAATTTCATGTTTTCAGGATGTGTGCACTTCGTAAATTCATAACAAATTATCCATTCATCAAAAAATTACCAAAAAAATCCGAGATAAACTATGTGGTGTTAGCTAACTTCTCATTGGAGCGATTAAAAAAATTCCAAAAAAAAGTTAACATTTTAGGGGGAGCACACCAGACGCTATGTTATGTTTTTGGACAAAAAATAGGACCACTTTTTGTGCTCCCCCTTTTTGAGAGCCTTAATCTACACCATTTTCAAAATAAGTTAGTAGTTTAGAAACTAGATTCAGAGTATTACAACTCTTGTTTTTGTCGCATCTCAAAATTTTGAGTCTAACTATCTTCAATTTCTTGTTGAAGTTCAGAGTTTGCTGATTTAAGGAAAAAAGTGGCATCTTATACCCCCTTTTTGGTCCCCCATCTTTGTGCACTTACCCACCTACCTTACTATGTTTGCATCATAGACTACATTCTAGGACTTCATGATTACACTTAATGCATACCTAATTAAAATATGGGTCCTCTTATCTCTCCAAACTTCTGCAAAATTGAGGTAGGACCTTATTTCCAAGTGTCCTCTATTTTTCCTCCAATCAAAAAATTCATCTCATCTCTTGGGCCCTATTTCACCTTTTATGGCCTTAGATTCAATCCCGACATCATAATCAACTATTTGTTTGGATCTCACATCTATGGACTAATCGGGACCTACAAACCAAATTTTAGTCAATCTTAGGTGGGACAAATTGAAAAACCAACTTGTCCCTAGGATTTTGAGCCCAAATTTGGGGCAGGGTCCCATCTCAAGGCATATATGGAATTTCCATATTTACAGTTAGCTTGCTTAAATCTATCTCTTGATTTTGCTATATAAGAAACCCTTACACCTCATTTTGAGGACATGAAATCAATAGAAAGGTGAATGCACCAATTTTATGACAACACACAATTGCAAGGTGGAAGCCCCAATTTGATAAAATTTTATAAAATGAGGTTTTTCTATTGAAGGCTACATCCGCCTACATCAAGTATATACATTATTCTTCAAGCATTCAAGGCATACAAGACATCATTTTCAATCAAATGGATCATGAGGATGGCTAGGAGCACTCTTTCTATCTAGGGTTGGGTATGATTCCTTGTTATTTTCAGATCTATGCATTGGTGCTTCATATTTACATGTTTACATTTCAAATCTATGATTACTTACATGCAATTAATCATACATTGATTGCATTTACATGATAGGGTTTCACTCTATCACACATGGGTTTGGATCTAGGCATTCTCTTATGCATTTAAGCTCATTAGAAATTTAGACATACTCTAGATTCACGAGCACTATACATTATCTATAATGCCCTGCTAGGGAACCCAAGAGAAATTAACCTAAACATGTTACTGAGCTTACCGAATAATTTTTTTCTTAAGAGTTTACAATCAATAATGAATAACAATGCGGAAAAATATAACATAAGACAATACATATTTATAAATGTAACTCGTTAACATATTACAAGTCTCAAGGGTTCCATGATGTAGTTCATTACGTATAAGTTAATCAATCTACTAAGTACAATTCCAATACATAATCACATGATGTATCTTAGATTCATTTTAAAACCCAAATCAAAGTATTCCTAATCCTTTGCTTAATCGTAATGAAAAGAACAAAAATCATTATGTACACTTACCATATTCATTTCAATTGAATAATAAGATACATTAATTACATCAATATAACCAAAGATACAATCTATGAAGTACAACTAATACATCATGGAATACATAATAATATAACTTACACTCCATATGTCACAGGGATAACAATAATAAAATACAAGTACATATACATTTTTTGAAATCAATATCACTAACCAATACATAAAATGGAATACAAG